>CM045763.1:39424410-40024410 GCA_025200525.1 Camellia lanceoleosa | reverse complement strand
ATTGCTAGATAAAGGCTTCATTAGCCTAGTGTATCGCGTAGAGAACCGGCCCTCTTTGCTAAAGAAAAGGCGGTGCCTTGAGATTGTGTCGACTCTAGGAAGTTAAATCGAGACTCTGATTTAGAATAAGTACCCTATGCCCGTATAGATGATTTGTTTGACGATTGAAGGGTTCCGTTGTTTCTCTAAGATAGATTTGAGATCGGGTTACCACCGGTTGAGGTCGAGAGGAGGATATTAGAAAGCGGCATTCGTGCGGTATAGCCATTATGAGTTTACTGGTGATGCCATTTGGGCTTACCAATGCAGCGATCTTTATGGACTTGATGGCCGGATCTTAGGAATTCTTGGATCGTTTGTGAGTCGTTTTTGTGGGCGACATTCTTATCTATTCACCGAGGAGGAGCACGAGAACACTTGAGAGTGGTGCTCGAGTTACTTAGAAACCCATAGGCTATATGCCAAGTTTGGGAAGTGTGAGTTACGGCTGAAAGAAGTCAAGTTCTTAGGCCATGTGGTTTTAGGGAAGGGTGTCTATTGATACATCAAGGCGAAGCGATGCAAGATTGAGCCTGACCTAAGAGTGTGTTTGAGATCCATGATTTTACGGGATTAGTAGGTACTATCGTCGGTTTGTGAAAGATTTCTCGAGTTAACTTCACAGTTGACTAGGTTGACTCGTAAGGAGTCAAATTTGTATGGAGTGAGACTTGTGAAAAGTCGTTTGAGAGTTGAAAGTTAGATTGACCACCGCTCGGTCTTGATTATTCGGAGAGAGGGTTGGGTTATCACGATCTATTGTGATGCCTCACGGGAGGTTTGGGTTGTGTGTTGATGTAGGAAGGAAAGTGGTAGCTTATGGCTCACGTCGGTTGAAAATACGAGAAAAATTACCCCTCGCATGACCTAGAGTTAGCGGTGTGATCTTTGCCTTGAAAATCTGGAGGCACTACCTTTATGGTGAGAGATTCGAGGTATTCTCGGATCATAAGAGTCTGAAATATCTGTTTTCACAGAAGGACTTGAATTTGAGGCAGATGAGGTGGATGGAATTTATTGTGGATTACGACTTGAGTTGCATTATCACCGAGGAAGGCCAATGTTGTGGCCGGCTCTTTATAGAAATCCATTAGTGATGTAGCTTGTGTAGCCATCCGAGAGTGGGAGATGTTGGGGGCACTTGGCGAGTTTGATTTATACTGGCGAATCCGTTGAGGCTTGACCTTGTTTTTACTGTTCTTGTGACCTACACTTGTGGCTCGAGTGTTAGAGGCCTGAAGGTGACAAGGTGGAATCCTCGGAGAAAAGATCTCCGATTGGGAAAGTTGAGAAGGGTTTGATGGTGTATCCGGACTTGGCGTGAGATCTGAGACAGTTTGTTTGTGCGAGTCTTGCGAGAGGAGGTGCCGAGTTTCATCATTCGCGCCTATGCGGTGCATCCGGGAGGTACTAAGATGTATCGAGATTTGAGTCGCTTGATTTGGTGGCGAGGCATGAAGAGATGTGGCGATCTTAGGTGTCTAAGTGCCTTACTTGTCGACAAGTGAAGGCCCGAACATCGAAGGCAGCGGGTTTGTTGCAACCCTTGCCTATTCTTAGAGTGGAAGTGGGAGCATGTCACTATGGACTTCGTTGTAGGCCTTGAGGACTCGGCGGGGTAGTGATACTATTTGGGTGGTTGTAGACCGGTTGACTAAGTCGGCACACTTCATTCCTATCGCGTGAGAGATTCGGTGAATCACCTTGCCGACTTGTATATTGGGACATAGTGAGATTGCGGGGTCCCGATGGTGATCGTCTCAGATAGAGATCCTCGTTTTCTTGCTAGGTTGTGGCGAGTTTGCGAGTGCTTTGGGCACTAAGTTTACCTTTAATCTGACTTATCACCCTCGGTGGCCAGGCGGTCGGCGTACTATTCGGATCCTTGAGGATATGCTTGAGGTTGTGTCCTTGATTTGATGGGACATGGGAAAGGCACCTACCATTGGTGGGTTGCCTACAACAACGGTTTCGATCTAACATCGGTATGGCACCGTTTGAGGCCTTGTATGGCGACCTTGTAGGTCTCCGGTTTGTTGGGCGAAGTGGGTGATACACCTTTGTTGGGTCGGGAGTTGGTTAGGGAGGCAGCGGAGAAAGTTGAGCTTATCCGTAGGAGGCTTATTCTGACCAGTCGTCGAAATCTTATCTTGTGGTAGGAGGAGACCGTTGGTGTTTGAGATGGGTTATCATGTCTTTTGAAGATATCACCTAGGCGAGGATTGATGAGGTTTGGGAAGAGAAAGTTATCCCTCGATTTATTGGTCCTTTTGAGATCCTTGAGAGGATTGGCGAGGTTGCTTATCGTTTAGCTTTGCATGCCAGTTGTCGGGAGTTCATGATGTGTTTCATGTGGTATGCTTGAAGTATGAGCGGATCCATCACATGTGTTGGATTGGACCGACTTAGAGGTAGATGAGGATGCTTCGTATGAGGAGGGCGGTTGGTCTTGGATAGGCGGGATCAAGTCTGCGTGGCAAGACCATTCCTTTAGTGAAGGTTTTATGGAAGCATCACGAATTGGAGGAAGCCACTTGGGAGCGTGAGTTGGAAGTCCGTGAGAAATATTCGGACTTGTTTATTGATGTGTAATCTTGTACTTGGATTTTATAATCTTCTTGGGACTTAAGCTTTGTTTATGTCTTAAGTTGTAAAACATAGCATATGTTTTGATTTACGGAAGTGGGTTGTAATACGTTTATTGGCTATATTATAGGGTGATTATGTATCATGACACTTTATTATGATATGAATTGCGAACCATGTATGTTGAAAATGGTTGGAAAATGGAAAGGAAATGCATGTTATAGATGCACTTTGAAATGTATGTTGTGAAATGCCTCTTAATAAGAGATGGATGGCCATTAATGGGTGGAATTGTTGAATGTTGTGTTATCACATTGTTTAAAATAGAAAAAGGCTTACTTTTCAAAAAAACTTGTTTTAATTTGAGGCGAAATTCTTTAAGAGAGGTTATAGCGATCCGGGTTTACTTATTGTCTGATGATCGGACGTGTGTCCTTGGATGTTAATAGTTGAGCTTTGTCTTGTTTACATCCTTTTCTACATTATATTTGAGTTATAGGATGTGTTGGGCAGGTTTTGTTTCAGGTTGGTTGTGTTTGGGAACCAAGGGTTGCTGCCCAGAAATTTTGTCCTTCGTTCGGCGAGTTAGTCACTCGGCGAGAGTTGAGTTTTATGCAGTGGGTCGAGCGAGTGGCTTCGAGCGGCGATTGCGTCTGTCTTGGAACTGAACACCATGATTTTTAGCTCGGCGAGCTTTTCTTCGCTCAGCGATCTGGTTCGATCTTCGCTTCGGCGGCGGTTTATCGCTTCGGCGTCGTCTAGTTGAACTGAAGGTCGAGTTCTGGCTCGGCGAGCTTTTCTTCGCTCGGCGAGCTTACAGATTGTTGGCTCGGCGAGACCTTCTTGGCTCGAGCTAGGGTTTTCAATGCAGTCGCTCGGCGACCAAGTCTTCGCTTCGAGCGACCTATTTATATCGATTCGCGGCGATCTAAACTTCACTTTTCAAAACTTTTACATCTTTAAACCCTAAATCGAGAGCCTATCTCTCTAGACTTGCCTTCTCTCTAGAAATCATCTCCTAGAGTGTGATTCTATCCTAAGTGCTTTGTTAAAAAGATAGAGGTGACTTGGGCTTCAATCTAATCTGAAAATATTTGGCTTTGGAGCAAGTTGGGTGTTGGGTCTTCATCTCCTTTTGAGCTCAAACTTTGAGGTAGGGATATCCTACTCCTCTTTATGGATTCTGTCTTTGAATTTTTGCATTTTGATGTGTTGGAAGTTGCAGTGTAATTTTGAGAAACTTTGGGCCTTTGTGTAAATTTACAAAAGTTGGGGTTTTATTTATAATGAACCTAGAGGCATGTTTGGTATAAAAATATGGGATTAATGTTGAAACATTGATGAAAATGGAACCTTAAGGGTTGTAATGTCAATTATGGAAAAATGCCCTAATTACATTGATTAATTAATTGATATGATTAATTATAAGGAATGAGGAATTGAAGTGGAAATGTTGATTTAAATATCCATTTTGTGCATTTATTTTCTGTTTAGAAATATCTGCTTTGGGCTATCGGTGGAGGATAGTCTTGATTGTTGTAGACAATGCATGATGATTAGGCAAACTAAAACCAATCATTGAAATGTGTCATTGAGAATGACAGTTGAAGAATGCATTAACTGTATGTATTGATTCGTGATGTGTATAATTATTGTTTATATGCATTGTGTTGTGTTGGAGAAGATAGGGGATGTACTCCACGGTTTAGGGGAAGATAGGGGATGTACCTCTAAACCGGATGTTGTTTGGGAGAAGATAGGGGATGGACTCCGTAGATAGTGCTCATATGCTTGTCTTGGGAATGTGATATAGCTAGTTTGCATATCTGTGGAAGTAATGAAATTGTAAGTGGTTAATATGAGTTATTGTCTCATATGAGTTGTGTGGCCAGGTTCTGAGCCATGAATTATGAATTGAGAATTAAATAAAAATGGAGATTGAATTGAACATAGGCTTGAACGTCTTGGAATTGTAATGTGTTATGAAAGAATGTAAAAGTGTTAACCATCTATCAACCGTTAATCTTTTAGTCATTATTCATAACTGGTTTAGTATATTTCTCTTTGGTGTGGCTCACCCTATAGAACATCATTTTTGAGTCTGTGTAACGCCACCTCCAAGGACATAGCTTGGGAGGCTTGAGGCTGACAAACTTTTTGGTCGTCTATTTTCTTTTGATGTATTACATGTAAATTCAAGCCAAGAGCTTAAGGTGGAATTGAGCTAGTGCTCTTTTTTTTGTAACCAAGTGTTAACTTGGAAAGTGTAAGCCCTTAGGGCATTGCTTTTATTGTTAACATGTAATACTTTTTGTAATGAAGCTGTGATAAATAGAAGGATATGGGACTTTTATATATATCAATGCATGTCTATATAGTTGGGTTTTGGGTTGTTATTTTGAGGGCGTTACACTAGAGGTACGTACTTGCACTTGACACTCGTACCGCGGCAAGTGTGGGTAACTTGTGGGATGTAACATCCATTATAACTTTGGCATGAGGGATTTGTTAGCAACTGCGATTCTAGTTTTAGAAGTACTATAATAATCTAAATTAACCAAATTCCTTTTTTTCACACCTAAACAGGTCATCTTATTCATGTATGCACCATTCAAATTTTTAGGCTTGGTTACCCGATTATTGTCTTGTCTCACCAATTTTCCCTATCTTGGCTTAAGTTTTCTTCTTGATCTTAAGTTTAGTAAGTCTTCACTTATCAGTCAATCGGTACTACTTTGGAAGTTCTTTTTGATGGCCTTGTGGTGCCTTTAAAAGAAAGGAAGAAATTAAAAAAACCTCCAAGAATGACTTCATTATTGGGGGCATTAAGGTTTAAAAGTACATCATTTGTTTGTAAATAAATACCTTGCTAGATTGAAATGTTTCTTGTAAGGACTGGAGCCAAGAAAATTATTCGAAAGTAAAATAGTCAACATGCAATTGATGAAAATTCTGGATTGATATTTGTCTTCTATCAATTTGCTTTGCTAGATAAAATTTGAAGGTATGTATTAAATGTGTTGCTTTATGGTTTTATTTATTAACAACATTACAGGAAGCACGAGCCCTTCTTGGAAGGCTGGAATATCAAAGGGGAAATGTGGAAGGTGCTCTTTGTGTGTTTAATGGTATTGATCTTCAAGCAGCTAAACAGAGGTTGCAACCCCTTGCTCAAAACTGACCCTTGAAGAAGATTTGTTTATGTGATTCAATGCATACAATCTCGCATGACATCTTTGCTAACTTTGTCTTGGAGGCTATATATTTAAAAGCCAAGTCTCTTCAAAAGCTCGGTTGAGTAAGCGGTATGGAGCTTTTTCACTAGATTATTAATTTCTGGGGAGATTGACTTTCCTTTTGGTTCTCTTGATCCTATCTCTTCCTTTTATTGTATGTAATTAGCTACAAAAATTTCTTTTGGTTTGGTTTTGCAGAGGTCGCTAATGAGTGTAAAAGTGTTCTTGATCTTTGTGGAGAAGATATTCTATCATGGTATACCGGATGTGCTAGTGGACAACAAGTTGCAAGAGACAGTTAGCCATCTTTGTAGAGCTTCTTCCAAAGCTTTGAAGCAGTAGTTGCGATCATGAAGCAATGTCCGCTTAAACGAGCCCTCCTTAGTCAATGGAACCTTGAAAATGGCGCTATGCAAGGATTGAGATGGGATTTGCCGTGTTTTTTTTGTCTGCGGTGGAGTGGAGGTGGCCCACCTAGTTTAATTTGTTCAAATTGATGGATCATATGTACCTAGAAACAATCTGGAAGAGGCAATTCTACTTTTGATGATTCTTATGAGGAAGTCATACCTTGGTAAGATTGAATGGGATCCATCAGTGGTGGAGCACCTTACATTTGCTCTATCTTTGTGCAGCTAGACTTACATTCTAGCGAAACAACTTGAAAAGGCCATGCACAGTGTCTTTCATCATGTCATTGTTGGAAAGTGATGGCATTTTGCTATAGTGGAAGCGAGGACTAAATAAGGTTGTCTTGAATCTATTGAGGAAGTCTCTACACAATCATGAAAAACCGGATGATCTAACATGTTTGTTGTTGGTTGCCAAAATCTGCGGTGAGGATACCCTCATTCTTCGAGGGCATGGGATATGCACAAAGGGCTATTGTGAATCGTTGGGGTAAATGAACACCTAAAAGGTGTTGGCTTTACATATGTTAGGTCTTTGTTTGGGGAAGCAATCAAAGTCTCTTCTTGAGACTTTGAGAGGTCTCATCTTGATCTGAAGCATTAAAATTGTTAGATGGAGCAATTGATCTCGAGTGTAAAAACTCGACTGATTTTTGAGTTGGGAGTCCATTATGCGAGCAAGAATTTGAATGCGACTTTGCACTATTCCAAGCAGTTCTTTGATGCAACGGTGGATCCATACTAAAGGTTGGAGATTGCTTTCCTTGGTTTTGTCTGCTCAACAACGATTTTTGAGGTGAAGTGGTCACGATCTTTGCTTTAGATGAGACTTCAAAATGGGAGCAAGAACCACTGCTTAGGATGAAAGCAAAGTTGAAAATTGCTCATCATTACCCATGGATGCAATTGAAACCTATCGCTATCTCTGGCATTGGTTCAAGCCGAGGAAATCATTTGGGCCTCTCCGAGTCTGCCTCGGGTTAGATTATGCTTTTCTATTCTTACATATTGATTCCCTATGTTTTGATAGGAAAAATGTAATTTTGGATCTCACGAGAATGTAGCACCTTCCATCTATTTTATCGTAACGATCGTGTGACAAATTGAGGCCAATTTTATGATCTTGTGATATTACCATATGGAAAATGGCCCACCAAACCATTTTATTGCTTTTTATGATACATATAATGGTTCTCAAAATGGAGGATTTGAACATTTAATATTCTAGAATTGTTGGCGAAAATGCATGTGTTGCTTGTGATGTAACAATTAAAATTAAGTCTCTTGTGAATAATATGCATTTAAAAGCGATTATGCATGTCTCATCATGTATTAAAATGATAGATATAGTAGTACCAAGCGGAATGTTTGAGTTGGGAGCCTTAGGCTTGGTCCTTGTGTAATTTATCTGTAAGGCTAATGTCGATCTTGGTGGAAAAATGGAAGGTGGACGAATTATTAAGTCTGATTCACCTATTTTAAGATCGGGACCAAAGGCGTGCATTGAGAATACCAAACCAAACCGAAGAAGCAGTTTATGATTTTTGTATGGTTTTTAGCTTAGCCTTACAAAGCATGTATAATCTCCAAATGTTGTCTACAATCACATAATGGTGAAATACATTTCCATCTTTTCAAATTTTTTTTCCATACAATGGTGGGGCTTGGTGTAGCGGTAAGGCTGTTCCATGGTGCCCTACGCGTCATGTGTTCAAATCATGGAAACTGTTAGAATACTTGTTTTATTTATTTTTGTTCTCTTGGTAATGTGTACTTAAGTTGAGATGCGATGGTCATATTGCTACTTTAGGTTTTTTATATATATTTGACTGATGTAAAGTTGAGGAGGATAATTATTTTCAATATATATACAAAAGTTCTCTCTCTTCTTCTTCTTCCTCCTAACTTTTAACCCTAATTTCTTCATTTTACATTCTAACTTGGTATCAGAGCAATCTCTTCTTTATTAGAAAGGTTTCTACAGATTCTAAAGATCGATCTGAGGTGATCGAGACGTGCTGATGTCATCGGTAGTATGATGGCGTAAGCATGACATAAGCATTATGACGGGTCCTTCACCCCTAGACTCGAAATTGCCTCATGAGATTTATGGTGATTTTGTGGAATTTTTGATCATCACGATGTGAGTTTTCGATTTTTGAAAGTATTTCGTGTTTTTGGGACTGTTTTTTTGAATCTGCCTTTGGGATTATTTTTTTCTGGTTTTTCTTGCTGGGCTCACTTCCCTAGAAGCCGAAAATCACCACTCTAAGGGTCCTTGTTCTTAATTTGTCGTTTTACTACTGTTGGGTTGATATTTTGTTCGATTATTGCCTTTGTCTGGTCTAGTAACCTTGTTTTCTTCGGTTCTACGTATTGAAGGTTCCTATATAAATTTGAAACCCTTTTAGCAAGGGATATTTGTCCTCTCTTTATTGATTGCTACTATTGAGTTGATGTGTTGGTCTAATTTGGGTCCAAACTTGGTTGGCAGACCTGTATTCTTCTCTATTTTACTGTTTTTGGTATCGAGCTAGTTACGTGTTTATATTGGTGATTGTTGGTGTGGGTATTGGTACTTTTTGCAAGTCTTTTGCCCTTCGTGCTCGTGTTGAGAATTTTGTGTGGTTGATCATTAGGGTTGAGATTGAGGCTAAGGCTATAACTATGGGTAAGGATGATGACATGCCTAAATCTATCACTACAAAGAAATTGAATGGTGCTAATTATTTGGCTTGGGCCTTGTTTGTCAAAATTTTCTTCTGAGGTAAGAAGAAGTCACCTTTATTAGTGAACTCCCTCCTCTTACTGATGATAAAGATTATGATGATTAGTGTTGTGCGGATTCTTGTGTGATGGGTTGGATTTGGCATAGTCTGGAACCACCGGTTGCTGCTACCGTGGAATTTTATGATACCTCTAAGGCCATTTGGGACTCCCTTGCTGAGTCTTTTTCAAATCAAAGTAATGTCTCTCGGGTCTACGAGTTATATGAACAGATTTTTGCTATGCGTCAATCTGGCCAGTCTCTCCTTGATTATTATAGTAGTCTCAAGACTTTGTGGGATCAGTTACTGCCGCATCGACCTTTCACTACTGATGTGAACAAGCAGAAACAACATTGGGAGGAGTTTATGATGGCTTCTTTACTTTCTGGCTTAGATCCTGAGTTGTGTGGGTTCAAAGTTCAGATTCTTGCCAGTGACACTTTACCTTCAGTTGCCAATGCCTATTCTAGGTTGTTACACTCTTCATTGGGACAAGCACAATCCACTTCTGGGTCCTCTTCTTTATCATCTTCTGCATTGGTTTCTAGTAGTGGTGATCATGGGTCTACTCGCGGGGGTTTTCATAGTTCTTCTGGTTCACGGGGCTCTCGTGGCGGTGGTTCTCGTAGTGGTGGCTCACGTGGTGGTTTCCGTGGTGGAAGTAGTAGTGGACCTGGTTCTCGTATACGTGGAGATCGCAAGTGTACTCATTGTGGTTCCCAAGGTCATACTGAACCTTGGTGTTGGCAGAAGTATGGCAAACCTGACCATGTCCATCAAGTTATGGATGTCCCATCCTCACAGTCTTCTTTGTTGTCCATTGGCTCGGATGCTTCTCCTGTTACTTCGCATGAGACACTCACTACTCAAATTAGTGAGCTTACTTCCCTTGTCCAGTCTCTCCGGCCTAGTCTACCTTTATCCTCTACTGCTACCATGGCTAGTTCAGGTAATATTGCATGTGTGGCTAAGTCCTCTTAGCCTTGGCTCCTAGACTCTAGTGCTAGTTCTCATGTCTCTGGTAAATCCTCTCTTTTTGATACTCTTAGACCTGTTGATCATACCATTATACTTGCTGATGGATCTTCTCGGCATGTCTGTGGTCAAGGTCCTCTTCATCCCACTCTATCCATGTCCTTACCTTCTGGTCTTTATGTTCCTAAATTTCCATTTAATTTGCTTTCTGTTAGCCAATTGACTCAAGCTCTCCATTGTTCGATAACCTTTTTTCCTACTTCATGTGTTTTGTAGGACCTCCAGACCAAGAGGATGATTGGTTCGGGGCATAAGAAGGATGGCTTATACTTTTTGGACGCTAAGACTTCTTCTCCTCCTCCATCTGCTGTGTTGAGTGCTAGTGTATCTCCTCTTTAGTGGCATTTTTGCTTGGGTCATCCCTCATTAGCCAAGCTCAAGTTAAATTGTTTGGGTTTGAGTCATGTTTCTCAGTTGAGTGTGAAGCCTATCAATTTGGGAAGCATCATCGTAGTTCTTTTCCTCGTCATAGTGTTAGTCATGTGTCAGAGTCTTTTGCTCTTGTCCATACTGAGATATTTGGGGTCCTTCTAGAACTCCCCTTTGTGAATGGGTTCTTTTATTTTGTTATTTTTGTGGATGATTACTCTCGGATGACTTGGTTGTTTTTAATGAAACAAAGATCTGATTTGCCTTCCATCATCTCTAAGTTTTATAATGAAATCTTTACTCAATTTGGCAAACGTATTAAGATATTTCGGTCTGATAATGCCTTAGAATATGTGCAATCTATTGTAACTACCTTTTGTGATGCTCATGGTATTATTCATCAAACTAGTTGTTCTCATACATCCCCACAAAATGGTGTTGCCGAGCGGAAACACCGCCATTTGCTAGATGTTGCTCGCACCCTGATGTTTAATATGCATGTCCCCAAACAGTTTTGGGGCGATGCCATTCTCACTGCTTGTTTGCTTATCAATCGCATGCCTTCTAGTGTTGTACACACATCTTCCTATTCTCTGTTATATCCCACCACATCTCCTTTTCCCTTGCCTTCTCGCATTTTTTGGGTGTGTGGCCTTTGTCCATGTTCTTGACCACAGGTTGGATAAGTTATCTCCTCGTGCGTAAGTGTGTGTTCTTAGGTTATTCTCGCACTCAAAAAGATAGCAGTGTTATCATCCTGAGTCTCGTCGCTACTTTGTCAGTGCTGATGTAACTTTTTTTGAGTCTACTCTGTTTTTTTCTTCCTCTGGGCAACAGTTATCTACTGATCTTCTCTCTTCTCGTGAGGGGGAGCTAGCCTCTCTCACTCCTACTCTTCCCTCTTATGCTCCTTCCACATCCACTCATCTATCCTCTCCATCTCATCTCTCTTCTACTCCTCCTTTGCAGGTTTATCAACGGTCTCAAGCTCGTCGCATTGTGTCTTATGGCCCAACCAGTTCATCTCCTTCGTCTGAGGCCCCTGTTCCACCTGCTGCTCTACCATTTGATGACTTTCCTATTGCACTCCGCAAAGGTAAACGTACTTGCACTCAACATCCTATTGCTCATTTTGTTTCTTATGATCGCCTCTCTCCTGGTCTTCACTCTTTTGCTTGTAGCTTGTCTCGTATTTCCATTCCTCGCACCTATCTGGAGGCTATGTCCATCTCTAGTTGGAAGTCTGCCATGGATGAGGAAATGCATGCTCTTCATCAAAATCAGACCTGGGACCTTACCCCTCTGCCATCTGGCAAATCTATTGTGGGTTGTCGTTGGATTTATACTGTTAAGTATCTTCCTGATGGAACTGTCGAGCGACTTAAGGCTACTTTGGTAGCTAAAGGCTACACCCAAACCTATGGTGTTGATTACTTGGAGACTTTTTCTCCAGTGGCCCGTTTTAACTCTGTTCGGATTCTTTTCTCTGTTGCAGTTAATCAGTCTTGGCCTTTATATCAACTGGATATCAAGAATGCCTTTCTCCATGGTGATCTCCACGAGGAGGTCTATATGGATCAGCCCCCTGGCTATGTTGTTCCCGGCCAAGCGCATCTTGTTTGTAGATTGAGGAAGGCCTTATATGGCCTTAAGCAGTTCCCTCGTGCCTGGTTTGATCGCTTCAGTGCTATTGTGCTTGCCTATGGCTTTCACCGTTCCACCTTTGATCACTCTGTTTTTGTTCGCCACTCATCTACTGGGAGTATTGTTCTTATTGTCTATGTGGATGACATCATCATTTCAGGGAGTGACTCCAATGGTATTGCTGATTTGAAGCAGTATTTAGGACAACAATTTCACATCAAAGACTTGGGCCATCTTTGGTATTTTCTTGGGATTGAAGTTGCCCGCTCTTCTCAGGGCTTGTTTCTTTCTCAACGGAAGTATGTTCTTGATCTTCTTATTGAGACTGGTCTCTTAGGCACTCGCCCCAGTGATACTCCCATGGATTCTAGTGTCAAGCTTGATGGTGACATTGGCGACTTCTTTCTGATATTGGTCGTTATAAATCGGTTGGTTGGCAAGTTAATATATCTCATTGTCACTCATCCCGATATTACCTATCCGTGGGTGTGGTCGGTCGGTTTATGCATGCTCCTGCCAACCTCATTTTGTGGTACGTGTGTCGTATCTTGCAAGACTTAAAGCGTGCTCTCGATCGGGGTTGCTCTATTGCCCATCTTCCTCCTTGTCTATCAACGCTTGATGATCTTGATTAAGTAGTAATAAGGTATTGCCGTTCCACCTCGGGCTATTGTACTTTTGTTGGTGGTAATCTTGTCACTTGGCGTAGCAAGCAATTTGTTGTTGCTTGTTCTAGTCCGAAATTTGATGTCGCGCCATGGCTCATACTACTTCGAGATGTTCGGGTTCGATCTCTTCTCCAAGATTTTGGCTTTTCTTTCCACTCCTATGAGCATGTTTTGTGACAATCATCGGTGCTATCTTCATTGCCAATAATCACGTATTTCATGAACGCACCAAACATATCGAAGTTGATTGCCATTTTATTCGTGATCTCTTACTCATAAAGTAATGGTGACTCCTTATGTTAGATTCGAGGATCAATTGGGTGATATTCTCACCAAAGGTTTGGCTCGGTCTATGTTTCTTCGTTTGTCTGCAAAGCTGGGCATGTTTGATCTCTATGCTCCAGCTTGAGGGGGAGTGTTAGAATAGTTATTTTAGTTATTTTTGTTCTCTTGTTAATATTTACTTAAGTTGAGGGTCGATGGTCATATTGTTACTTTAGGTTTTTATATATATTTGGTGATGTAAAGTTGAGGAGGATAATTATTTTCAATATATGTACAAAAGTTCTCTCTCTTCTTCTTCTTCTTCCTTCTAACTTTCAACCCTAATTTCTTCATTTTACATTCTAAGCTGAAACAACCTCTTCTCATGTGGAGTTAAGGGTGCATACATCTAACCCTCCCCGGATCCCGTAATGGCTGGAGTCTTGCACATAGGGGATGCCATTCAAATGGCACCAATTGAAAAATATGCACGGTCGTGATAGAAAGCTGCTTGCAAGGAAGTTAAGTCACGACCTTCTCATCTTTGTGTGGCCTTCTTTGCATTGCCGTATGAAGTAAAATGGAGTTATAATGTGATTTTCACTTTTACGTCGTGTAATAACAAAGTGAGCATGCCAATGAATATTGTATATCGATGATGGCATAAAGTTCTTAAACCAAGCGCCATCTTTGGATATGTTGGCAAAAGCGATCATGTTGGTTGAGCGAAAGGGACACAAGGTGAAAGTGATGTTTTTGTTAGGGGTCAATTTGAAAGAAATTGGTGCAAAAAGCTATGTTAATGGTTTTGATGTTTATGATAGTGGTATGGTTACGGTGTTGATGTCTTGATCTTTAGGGGTGCTCATTGGTTATTGCATCATTCTCTTCCTTGTAGAACCTTACTACCGTTCATGTACTACTGACATTGCCATATAATTATTACACTAGTATGTGGTATTATGGGGCTGTCTTTTGGAAAGAAATTGAAGATGTGGTTTTGCTATGTGTAGATGTAGGAGGATAGGATTTGCTTTAAATATAGATTGACTTGCATAGGAATTTTCTATGACTAATGGATATTTGAAATTTCATTTTTACTTATTACTTGTGAATTGATTTGAAAGTTCTTGGTTGGGTTTGGTATACTTACCTCTTGCTTGATCATTATTTGAGTTTGGTAATGTTTACAATTTGTTGTTTATAAAAAAACATGAAGCATCTTTATCTCTCTTTTTGCTAAAAAATGAATACAAACACATGTTTGGTACACTTGTTTCAAAATATTGTTTTGCAAACAAGTGAGGGGGGTGGCTGTAGGGGGTCATTGCACTGGTGGGAGGTGATGTCTAGAGGTGGTTGTTGGAGGTTGGAAGTAGTGGGGACTTCTATGGAGGTGGTTGGAGGTGGCCAAAGGCGGTTGTTGGCGGTGGTGGCCAAAAGTATGGGTGGCTGGAGGTGGTGCTCAGAGGTCTAGAAGGAGAGGTGGGATTGAAAAATTGTTTACAAAACAAGGGAAAAACTCCTTTTGTGTATGCTAGACTTTTGTAAATTTTGAAAACTCATTTACATCTTTTTGAAATGAAAGTAGATATCAAACAAGTTTTTATTTCTAGTTTTCAAAATTTTTATAAACATAAATAGAAATTTTAAACATAAACTTCACCAAGAATTTTTATTTCATATTTGATAAATTACATTTTGGATTGCTAATTTTTATTTATTTATTTTAATAATAGATTGAGGATGATAAAGTCAATGAATTTGAAGTTTGGCATGGTCTTGAAAACTTATACTCCAGCCTTTCACATTGGAAGGATGCAGAAATATGCTTAGAAAAAGCTAGAGCCCTCTTTGAGTACTCTGCTAAAATGATGCATACTGAGGGTAAGGCACGAAATTTTATCTCTTGCAATGACAATTTTTTAAAGGCTTATTTTGTATTATTTTTCTTTGTTCTTTATATTACAATTAATTAATGACTACTTTATGAATGTTTTATCTACATGGTTCTTGTTGTCTCTTTGTGGCAATCTTTGTGGAATCCAGAGCAGATCATGCAAGGGGTTGTGATTACTGGTGATAATTGTAGTGGTATTTTGGAACTAAAATACTTTCTGCAGAATGAGTTCCATAGATCTAAGACAATAAAGAAATTTTTGGGCATTGAAATGGCTAGTTTATGTCATGGAATTGTAAGTTTCTGAATAATTCTATATATTCAACTTATGCTAATACAAAGATTACAACAAATATCTATAGCAATCCTAACCCTAATCTGAAATAGAAAATACAATCAATCTAATATTGATTATCACACCCCCGCTCAAACTCAAGGTGTTTTAGCAAAAAACATTGAAAGTTTGCCAAGAAGAAACTAAAAGCGAGCAGTGGTGTGAGTCTTCGTAAAGAAACCAGCATGTTGGAATGCCCAAGAGATGAAAGGAAGCGAGATAAAGCCAGACTGCAGATGCTGACGTATAAAATGACAATCAATCTCAATGTGCTTCGTTCGTTCATGAAAGATAGTGTTATGTGTAATCTGAATAGCACTGCGGTTGTCACAGTAAAGGAAGGTTAGAGAAGACTGAGGGACACCCAACTTAGTCAAGAGACAACGAAGCCGAAGAATCTCAGTAGTGGCATGAGCTATAGCACGGTACTCAGCCTCGGCAGTGGAACACGCAACAACAATCTGTTTCTTTGCCTTCCAAGAAATCAAGGAATCACCAAGAAACATGCAGAAGTCAAAAGTGAACTTGCGATCAGTGACATCACCAGCCCAATCAGAATCAGCATAAGCCACCAAGTCCAAAGAGGAAGTAGAAAACAACAGCAAACCCTGAAATATAGTGCCCCGGAGATAGCGAAGAATCTGAACCAAAGCAACCCAATGGGTATAGCGAGGAGTAGAGACAAACTGGCTAACCACATGAACAACATAGGCAAGATCAAGATGAGTAACCGTCAAGTAGAGTAAGCAACCCACGAGCTCTCGATATAAAGTAGGATCATCCAGAAGAACACTATCAATAGTGTTGAGTTTTACATTAAGCTCAATGGGGTATCAAAAATCTTAGTGTCAGTAAGATCGGCACGATGAATAACCTCATTGGCATACTTGGCCTGAGATAGAAAAGTAGCCATTGGGAGAAGAAGCTACTTCTATACTAAGAAAATACTGCAATTGGCCCAGATCCTTCATTTCAAAGGTGCGGAAAAGATGCTACTTGACCTTAGATATAGCAGAAGGGTCAGAACCAGTAATGATCATATCATCCACATACAGCAATAATGCAACAAATCCAGTAGAGGTGTGGAGAAGAAATAAAGCAGAGTCCTAGGCACGAGGATGAAACCCAAGCTCGATAGAATGCTGAAAGTGATCATACCACGCATGAAGAAAGCGCTTGAGCATCTGAGCACGCCAAGGTGACAAACTGTTTAGAGGAATGGTGAAGGCCAGGGTGAGGACGCATGTAAACCTCCTCAGTGAGATGACCATTAAGAAAAGCATTCTTAACATCCATCTGATAAAAAGGCCAAGAATGAATAGCAGCAACAGAGATCAAAGCACGAATAGTAGTCATCTTGGCAACAAGAGCAAATGTTTCCTCATAATCAATACCATACTCCTGTGAGAAACCTTTGGCAACTAGACGAGCTTTTTAGCGCTCAAGAAAACCATGAGAATGAGTCTTAACTTTGTAGACCCATTTGCAACCAACCAGATTCTTACCAGCAGGCAAAGGAACCAACTCTCAAGTACGAGTTTTTTTGTAAAGCAGAGAACTCATCCTCCATAGCTTGAACCTAATGAGGATCCTGATAGGCCTTATCTGTTGAGGTTACGAAAAGAGTGAATAGTAGACAAAAAAGTATGATAGGAAGCAAAAACATGTATTAGATCAACCTAACTTTGTTTGGAGGATGATCTTTCGAGTAGGATATTGGTGTGCAGCAGATTAGAGTTGTCGAAGTAGGAGGATCGGCAGAGGTAGAGACAAGCTGGTGGAGGAGGAGCCTTGTGGCGATAACAAACTAACTGTGAGAGGAGGAGAAGAAGTTGAAGGAGGAGAAGCGGCCGGAGGTAAAGGAGGAGGAGAAGATGAAACAAGCTTGAGAGGAACTATGGAGATGTACTCATCGACGCCACCTCAAAAGGAAATGGGCCAATGTGAACCAAATCCTCTTTGGAAGCTGGAGCGATGATAAGAGGAAGCTGAAAGTAAGGTAGATGTTCGAGAAAAGAAACATGACGGGAGACATAAAGGCGACAGAAATAGGGTTGTAACAAATAGCCTTTCTGTGGGACAATAACCCCAAAAGACATATAGACAACCAGGGCACTAAGTTTGATTCAATTTTATGGGAAAAATGACAAAACAAGTAGACCCAAACACACGAAGGAGAGAGTAATTGGGAAGTTGAAATAATGAGTCTCATAAGGAGACCGACTAGAAAGAAGGGAGTAGGCATACGGTTGAGAAGAAAAGTAACAATAAGAACCTTCTCCCCAAAAGCGAGCTGGGATTGAAGCAAAGAAGAAAAGATTTAGGCATCTCAAGGAGATGATGGTATTTACGCTCGGCTCGACCATTTTGGGCAGGTGTATTAGTACAGGAAGTTTGGTGAATGGTATCCAAATTGGCCAAATATTCACAGAACTTATTTTTAAAATATTCCCCACTCAAGTCAAACCGTAACACTTTAATTGTAGACCCAAACTGAGTAGTGATCATAGACTGAAAGGTACGATATATCTGATAGAAGTCAGACTTATGAGTCATAAGATAAACCTAAGTGTAACGAGTGCAGTCATCAATAAATGACACATAGTAGGCAGAACCCCCTTTGGTGAGAATAGGAGAAGGGCCCCAAACATCAGTATGAACTAAAGAAAACGGTATATCAGATAGGGAAGTACTTTTACGAAAAGGTAAGGCTGTCATTTTGGCAAGTTTACACCCCTGACACGCAGTAAGTTCACTAGGAAAAACTTTACCCAATATACCAGACTGAGCTAAAGACCGTAAGCGGTCAGCAAACAAATGCCCTAATCTAGAATGCCACAAGTAGAAAGGACTAGACAGAGAATCTAACTGAAAAGAGGAAAAGGCAATTGTAGAGGGTGTCATAGGCACATGTAGGCTCTCCACTACATAGAGGTCTCCAACTCTACGGCCAGTTCCAATATGTTGCATGGACATTCGATCTTGCATAGAACAGATAGAAGAAGAGACGACAACATCAAAAACGGAAGAATCAAACCGATGATAGATAATAAAGCGTGACTAATTGAGGAACATAAAGGATAGATGGAATAGAGACAATGACCATAGCGAGATGGTAAGATAGATCCAATAGATATAACGGACATACCGGACCCATTAGTAGTATTAACGAATAATAGAGAGGAGAGTACAATTTTGAAGTAAGAAGAGATGGAGAGTCACATATGATGAGAAGCACGAGTCAAAAATCGAGACGCACAAAGAGATACTTGAAGAAGTCCTAAGCAAACTGAATGAAGAAGGAAACAATGGAAGCAGATGGTAAGGGTTGAAAGGTAGACAATGTATCTTTGGTGACTAATCTGAGCTCTCAAGAAAGCCAAGTCGAATCGGGAGCTGGAGCGGATCTTGATAGAACCAACGAAGCTGAAAATTACTTAGAAGAAGAAAAGCGGGTTCGAGATTCTTTGAGAAGACAAGCCACACAGACATCCCTTCTTGGGACAGTGATACTTCTAATGGCCCTTCTGATGACAGAAGGCACATTCATCTAAAGCCAGAGACATCAGCAATCAGCGAAGATGAATAAAAAAACAGTCAGAGAGCCTTGCAATGTGAACCAAAAATAATCAATGAAATTTTGGGGTCAAAGTGTAAATACCAGCAAATCAGTTATATGTATCAATACCAAGACTGATTGCGAACCAGAGAAGCTTTAAAAGGCCAGGACGGAGTTGCAATGGCTGAAGACAATGGCTAAAGTCGATCGCGACCTGAATCAGAAGCACAACGATGACGTTTACGAACCAGAGGGACTAAGTTCGCAAACCAGAAGTACTAGGAGTGAGTCGTGACAAAGTAGGGGACTTAAGCTAATCGTGAGTTGCTGATGATAACTGAAGATGATTGCGACCCACGAACTAGAGAGACCCACGAACCCTAAGTCACGACTGTGAAGAAGACCAAAGAATAGAGACGCAGAGGAAGGACTTTGAATGATCAAGGCCAAACCTAGGGTTTCGGATGTGGCTCTGATACCATGTAAGTTTCTGAATAATTATGTATATTCAACTTGTGCTAATACAAAGATTACAACTAATATATATAGCAGTCCTAACCCTAATCTGAAATAGGAAATACAATCAATCTAATATTGATTCTCACAGGAATCTCTCTATTTGAAAGAAAAGATGTTCTTGACTTGTTAAGTAAATAAAAGATGTTGTGGTTTAAACTTATAGACTCTCTTATGGACCTCAAGACCTAGTTGATGGCATATTGAGGTGAGTTGTTAGTAGATCCAGGGTGACATTGAAGATTGGTTGGTAAGCTGAATTATTTGATTGTTACAATATCAAGCATCTCTTCTCCAATAAGTTGTGATCAGTCAGTTTTAGATGCTCTTCGAACTTGTCATTGGGATGCTATTGTGAGCATTTTGAGATATCTCAAAAGTGCTTCCTACTGTGGTTTACTATACTAGAATCATGTCCATAATTAGATCGAGGGTCATACTAATGCAGTTGGGATGGTTTTCTATATGATAGGAGGTTAACTAATGGCTATTTTGTTTTTGTTGGAGGTAATTTGGTGTCATGAAAAAGTTGGAAACAAACGGTTGTTGCTTGTCAAGTACTGAGTTTGAATATAGAGCTATGGCGTATACTACTTGTGAGTTGATCTAGTTGAAGCATATTTTTACAAAGAACTTGGGTCTAAGTAGCGTTGCAAACGAACTGGGCTGATCTTTGTTGTGCTCGACCTTGAGCTCGTTTATTGAGCTCGAACTCGGCTTGTTTATTGAGCCGAGCCAAGCTGAGCTTGTTCATGAACAACTTGGTTCATTTGTAGCCCTAGGTCTAAGAATCATCATCATCTTATGAATTTGTTATGTGATAACCAAGCACCAGTTCACATTGCCTCAAATCTGGTGTTTCATGAAAGACCAAAACACATTGAGGTTGATTGTTATTTTGTTAGAGAGAAGTTATCACAGAATGTGATTTGTGCAAATCATGTAAAGTTAGTAGATTAGTTGGTAGATTTATTCACCACACCTTTGTGTAGTTCTGTGTGAGGTACATTTGTAACAAGTTAGGTACGTATGATATATATGCACCAGCTTGAGGGGGAATGCTAATGGTTATATTTGTGGAAAACTGACTTCTGTGCATGTAAAATGCATTCTCGTAATTATTAAAACATGGAAATATAGCCAGATATTACCAAGTTGTTGTGAGTGAT
Source organism: Camellia lanceoleosa (assembly GCA_025200525.1). NCBI lineage: Eukaryota > Viridiplantae > Streptophyta > Magnoliopsida > Ericales > Theaceae > Camellia > Camellia lanceoleosa. The sequence goes on along the minus strand of CM045763.1, from coordinate 40,003,913 downwards.
AGATCATGGAATCAAGTTGGTTCCTTAAAAAAAATTGTGAATGTGGATTAGTGAATGTTGGAAGATATTTGCCTACAAAGTATTTAGTATAAGCAGGTATGTTATATCATACATGATCCATCTTGCATCATAGCAAAAATATCATTTCTAATTCAAAGAGAACACGAAAGTTCTAATTTTTCTTTGTGATTGTGTTAGGTATTATATGCGAAGAACGGGGATAAATCCACGAAGCTTTGGCTGCTCATATAAATGTGCTTTTACTAGAACCAGTTTATGTGCCTTGCAAGGTCTTGATTGGTGCAGTATTGTCAAAGATGGGCTCAAAGGTCTTGCCGGTGGCAAGAAGCATATTCTCAGATGCATTGAGGTTACAACCTACGAATCACATGTCATGGTATTATTTGGGATTGGTTCACAGGGATGATGGGCGGATAGGTGATGCAATAGACTGCTTCTAGGCAGCCTCCATGCTTAATGAATCTGATCCCATTGAAAGCTTTAGCTCTATGTTTAACTGATTCTCATTAATCAAAGGTTTGAACTTTCATTTTTCTTAACTGTTTCTTCTCCAGCTTGGTGCACTATGTCACAGTAGTTCGCATCCTTCCTTGCAGCTCAATGGATATGGAGGGTTTCAGGGATGCTATCATTCGTTTTAGTTTTCAGTTGCACATGCATCTTTTAATCATTTAATCAGAGGACAATATAAGAAAGGAAAAGAGAAAAAGAAAGGAAACTAGAATTTGAGCTGTGATGGGGAGTATAGTTGGAAAGTATGGAGAAGTGGATTTAGGTTATTGATATTTGATTATAGGATGGATGTGATGTGGACAAGTTAGGCCAGTGCAGTTTGTAGCGATGCATTTTTTTTCTAGTCCTGTGGTTTGGATCTGGTATTTCACTCCACAAATACAAGATCCAAACACAGCATAAATGCTTGTTGTTCAACGGTGAATCCTTTGGAAATAGGTGGAGCATTTATTCATTGTCTTTGTTATGTGCTCATTGAATTTTGCTACGATGTAATTTTTGGAGGTCTCATGTTTGACTCTCACGGGTGCAAAATTACTGGTGATTGTGCCTATCTTAAGCTTATTTATGAGATCTTATACTAGATGACCAACTTTTTTAATTTTTCAGATTCTTCTCATTTGGGAGCACTATTTTAGTAACTTTTTGGTATTTTTGTTAAAATATGAGGTTAAAAAAATCAGTATGTTTAGAATGATTTTTTGATTTTTTTATGAAAAGATGTGCAAAAGGTAGAGAGAAAAGCAAATCTTTGACTTTTTGGTATAAATAGTTGGCTTTTTAATTTTTTTAATATTTTTTTAACTTTTAAACTAAAATAGTGAGTTGTCAAATGAGGTCTAAGAGGGGAGAAGATGTTGCCATGGCTTAAGAAATGTTTGTTTAATTTATTTATGACATTCATATCTTAGTACTCAGAGCAAATCAACTTCTGGATTGAAAAACAAAGAAAAATCATTATGGCATAGCTTAAGAAAAATCATTGTGCCGATATTCCAATTTTCACGTGTCAAGGATCTGTGCGATTTGCATGAATAATTTTAAAAGAAAAAATTTAGAGTTTAATTATGACCTTTGTGATATTTGGTTTTGAATTATTGTAATGTTAGTTATGAATCATTGTGATATTGATTATAACATTATTTTGGTTCTGATTTAAGAGTTATTTGATTACAACTTATGTAATGTTTAGTTATAATTTTTTTTTTTTGAATTATGATTTTCATAAGATTGAGTTATGACATTGGTAATAATGAAATACTCATACAATTATGTAGGTATATATATATATATATATTGGGAGGGGAAAGTCTTTTGTGTGTGTGTGTGTGTGAGAGAGAGAGAGAGAGGATCTTGTTTGAAGTTATTTTGACTAAACATTAAAAGTTGCACGTTAGCAACCCAAATGAAAAAATGACAGCAAAATGTGCACAATTCAAAAGCTCATGATCGAAGGAAATCCATCAGAACTAAAAGATTATCAAAATTTCAAATGCAGATTCGAAAAAAAAAAATTTAAAAATCAGCTTAGATAATATTACATAAGACTCTTGAGTTCCCAACTATGTGAAAGAAGAGAAGAGAAGACCTCCAAGGGAGAAAGTGAAATCCATTTGCATCCACTCCGCATTTCAGAAAGAAGAGAAGACCTCCAAGGTTAACATTAGTGACATAGTAGTTTAATTAGTAGAAGCAAATGAATAATGTTAAAACTTTTGAGTAAAAAGACAGAAGGATCACAATGATGAAGTAGTAGCAATAGCAGAGGAATCAGATTCAGGGGAAACTACAGCTGAACTTGTTGGGAGACAAAGATATGATGCAAAGGCCTTTTTGAGAATTTTCTTCAGAACTCGGCCTCTTATAGGCACCCATCGTGGTGTAGTGCCGCTGTTGTTGGGTAGCTATTGTCCAAACCACCTTCTAGTTGGCTGTAGCCACTGAGGCTGCAGAGGTGGTAGTTGTGATTGTGTTTGGGGCAGTACATTCATTGTTACGTAGCTGCTAAAAAGGTGGTACGGTTGCAAAAAAAGTGAAATAGTACAAGTTTTTGGTGTTGAGAGACTTGTAACACCAACTTCACACAAACATGTTTCTCTTAATCTCTCTGTGTAGATTCTAGTTTGAATAAGTCTCTGTTTTTTTTTTTTTTTGAAATTCCTGTTTGATTCTCACACGGTTTATTGGCAAAAAGTACAATATACGCAAAAACAAATAAAAAAAAGAATTGATCTCTTCAAGTCTTTCTCTAACCAATAATGCTAGGTGATGATGCTACTAAACTCTGAGGAACGGGTCGGGCTGATCCAGGCCTCCCACGCCGTAGTTTGATCGCTGGACCCACTGAGAAACCTGCACAACAGTCCAATGGGGAACAGGAGTCCTCTAGCAAACCCTCCTACGAGCAAGTCAGAGAAGAGATTAATCAAATATAGAGATAGGATGGTGATAAAGAACTTAACCTTCTTTTTGTCTTAGAAACACCTTATATCCTTTGTTCATCATTTCCTTGTTCACTCCAACTTTGTCATGTTGGCGAAAACCTATGTTTTAGCTTGCCTTGTTCATGGTGAGGCTATTACATCCCGACGTGAAGGGGTTCTCACATTAAATGCTATAGGGAACCTCATTAATAGGCGATGTGTGGTGCAATAACTTTGCAGGATCTTTATGCGCTTATGTTGCTAGTTCTTCTCTTGACAAGTGTTTAGTTGTGCTTGGTCCTTTGGGCAACGTTGGGCCCTAGCAATGTTGGGCCTTACTAGTTGAATTATGTATTGGGCTCTAAGTGGTGGGGCAAAAGCCCCTTTAGGGCCACCTATGTCAGTAGTCTCCCATTCCCAAGTACAGCTTCAGTCCAACGAAGGGAATAAGGAACAAGACGGGGGTTGTGAGAGGTCGACGGAGAGAAGACCGACTGGGAGATAGTCTGACTGCGATGGGCGACCGAGTGAGAAGGCTGACTACGAGGAGGGCCGACCGCAAAGGGTGACCGAGGGAGAAGGTTGACTGCGAGGAGGGCCAACCGCGAAAGATGACCGAGGGAGAAGGTCGATCGCGAGGAGGGTGACCGCGAAGGGTGACCGAGGGAGAAGGTCGACTACGAGGAGGGCCGACCGCGAAGGGTGACCAAGGCGGAGGCGAGGAGGTCGATCGCGAAGGGTGGTGAGGAGAAGGTCGACTGCGAGGAGGGTCGACCGTGAAGGGTGACCGAGGGAGAAGGTCGATTGCGAGAAGGGCCGACCGCGAAGGGTGACCGAGGAGAAGGTTGGCTGCGAGGAGGGGCCGTCCGTGAAGAGTGACCGAAGGAGAAAGAATGGCGTGTGGGGCTCGAGGCGTGGCATGTGATGATGTAAAGTTCAATAGACAGGGAAGAGGAAGAGAGTAGTGGATTGTGTTCATACCGTGGCACAATCTCGTAATAAGGAAGTGATCGTTAGTAGGAAATTAAGGGATACGGTGATATAGGGTGTTGAAGAGGTGAGGGCGGAAGTTTTGAAAAATTTTCAAACTGGCGCAATTTAATCTTGACCCTTCGAATATAGGTAAACTGTGGGCATTTGGAGTTATTCGCTTTACTTACCTTATTACAAAAAACCAACACATCCCAGAGGTGAACTCATTTGTTTTGTGTGACACGCCTCTGTAACATTTTGCGAACCTCCTTGTGCCAGCGTCCGAAGCAATACGTAGACACGTAGAAGGGATGGCTCGACATGAAGTGCTAGCTGCAAGGCTTGACTCATTGGGAGATGACGACGCAGTGGAGTTAGCGAGAATAGTATTGGCGGAGTGGAGAGAGGAGAGGAACTAAGCAAGTGGCGCGAGCTCGTCCGATGACGATGATCGCAGCCGCTAGGCCAATTAGCCAAGTGGAGTTGAACCATTGGCACACCAAAGTCAACAGATGTACATTTATGGTGGAGGAGTTGGAGGAGGTATGGAGGAAGTATTAGATTTCGTAGAGATAGGCGAGGCTACCCACATCAAAGGAGAGGGCATCAGATGTGCGGCCGATAGAGTTCAAGTTGTACGAAGAGGCACTGTGGGGGGGGGGGGGGGGCTAAGGCTACCACTCCCCCGGAAAGTGGTGGGGGGACTTAACAAGCTAGAGGTGATGCAGGCGATTGATGCGAACGCTGGAAAATACTAATGGCTGCTTGTGGCTCATGAGCTCTTGGAGGGCAACAATGACAGTGGAGGAATTCTTCTCCTGCTACAAGGCCTCCAGTCTACAGGAGACGTGTGTGACCTTGCATGTAGTGGCGGGCCGAGGTCTAGTGGCGGACTTGCCATCTTCGGTGAATGGGTAGAGGCCAAGATGGTTTTATGTATTAGCGAACAGTGGGAGAGGAGTTCGCACAACATGGAAAGTCCCCACAAAATCGGTGGAGCCAAAGTTAGATGTGGAGGTCGAAAACAGGGTGAAGAAGGTGAAGGAGTAGAAGGAGAAGAAGGGGTTGAAGTGGGATGAGCTGATCCTTCCTTCAACCCTTTTTGCCCTAAGACTAGGATCGCAGCCGACAAAGGAGGATCCGGTGAGAGAGGAGCTAGAGGCGCAGAGGAAGGCAGAGGAGGCGGAAGACAGGAGAGCGTTCGCCAAATTAGATAAGTATAAGGAGACATAGTTGGGGCCTGCCTCTAAACTGGTGATGAGGAGGCGGCTCGGCCGTGTCCCAAACCGTTAGGAGACAAAGGCTTAATCGACTTTGCTTCTGCCGCCCAACGAACCCGGCCAAGGAGAGTGTGGCAGGAAGTGAAGAAGACAAGGAAGAAGAGAGCGGCTGTAGAGGGGGGAAAAGACGTCCCTGTCTTGAAAAAGATGAAGGTTGGGAGTGAGGACGCCCCGTGGTAGGGAAGATGAAGGAGGGAAGGGTGAAGGTAGCTCCAAGGAGAGACCGCCAAGTGGCGAAGGAAGACAAGGGTCCAAGCGCCCAAATGGTGGTGACAAGTGGTACTTGCACGAGTAACCCCGATCCTAGTGAAGGCGGTGGGATCGACAAGCCGGAGACGAGTGTCAGCCAACGACAGCGTTATACCATACGCGTCTTGTTCAGCGTCGCTCGAAGAATGGAGAAGGAAGTCGCAGTCGACCTCCTTGTTAGAGTAGTAGAGGATGCTACCATGTGGTCGATAGCGCGATTAACGGAGGCCGATCTCCTGAGAGTGTTTTGCTCAGTCCAGATGGAGGCAGCGACGCTGGCGACTGGCTTGATGAACAAACAGCGTGCTCAAAGATGGAGGTAGAGCAGCTGAGGGCCCAGCTGGAAGAGGCGAAGTCGTAGCTGCAGAACCTAAGGGTTGAGACAGTGGGTTGGAGAAGGGCCGCTCAGAGCGCATGCACAAAGGGGTTAGAGTATGAGCAAAGGACGAAGAACATGGAAGTGTTGGCATTGGTGCAGAGCTACTCAGTCAGGCGAGCTAATATCGAGCTCCTCGTAACCAAATCAGAGCTCAAAGTGGAGCGCCACAAGGCAGTATCGCTAGAGTTCGAGTTGGCGGGTGAGAAGAGGAAGCTAGAGTAGGTCCAGTAAGCTTGCACCACCACCAATGAGAGGTGGGAGGAGGCCATGACCAACAATGAAGAGCTACGTGATCAGGTGGTCAAAGATAAAAAAGAGACAAATGGTCGGATGGCGGCGTACCTCGACTTGTGTATGGTGGCCGTAGAGCAATTCAAGGGGTTCACCGACTTCCAGATGGCCATTGATGCCGCTGTCGCCAGCAGCTTGGCGAAGGAGGGGGATGAGGGGGGCTAGGCCATCTGGGGTGGCCGCTAGAGATAGGAGTGAAGAGGAAGTGATTCAAAGCTTCCAGCGATCTGACTTCTACAAGCATAAGATGAGCTAGTTCTGCGACAGTGGCTGGATGACTTTCAAGTACAAGGCGCAAGAGCTGTTCCCGGACGTGGACTTCAGCCTCGTGAAGGTAGGAGAATATGACGTCGCCCAGACCCCCTTGGACGATGGGATTGAAAAGGAATATCTTGAATCCAGTGAGGAAGAGTGATTTGTGTAACTAAGTGTAAAAATGTTATTCTTGTTTGTGTTGTTGTTTTTTTGTTTTTTGTTTTTTTGTAATAGAGGTAGTTTCTGTAATAAATTTGTGTAAAAATACAAGTTTGTTAATATAAAAGCTAGTTTTCTTATGTATTGTTGTTATCGTTATGGCTCTAATTTGTAAATTTGGGATGGTAAAAATGAAACTTGTGCGTAAATTGTGAAACTTGCAAGTAAATTGTGATATAAAAATGGGCAAAATGGGCAATCAGGTTGGCTTGTATGGATAAGTAATGAAAATGTTAAAAATGGGCAAACCATGATGTAGTATGAAATTGAGTAACAGCGGAGTAATATGAAATTTCGTAAGTAAACCATGATGTAAAAATGTTTAAAATGGGCAAACAGGCTAACTTGGTGACTAGTGATAATGGATGGGCATGAACTTGGATTTTAACTAAATATGGCAACAGTTGAGACTAGCTTTGATTCATACCGGTCGAATTCTTCGTGCGAGTTTTGACTAAGACTTGGAAAGTTCTCTGAATTCTTCAGCTAAGGCTTAAGTTAACTTGGTCTGGCTGAGCTCTTCGTGCTCAGTCTGGCTGAGGCTTAAGTTAACTCAGTTTGGCTGAACTCTTTGTGCTCAGTTTGGCTGAGGCTTTAGTTAACAAATTATTATTCAAACACGACGCAAATAACGGAGATATAGAATCATTGTCATTCAAGGCACAGCCCGTTGATCACAAGTTTACACCAATGGAATAGTACAAAAAGGAAAATACAACAACGGAATGGTACAAAAACAGGAGACACCATTTCACTGGAAATAATGCTTCAAGTGCTTGGCGTTCCATGGATGGAGGAGGTCTCTGCCTTCATGTCTTGGAATCGGTAAGTGCCTGGGCGAGGTCTAGCCTTAATGACGTAAGGTCCTTTTCATTTGGCTGCTAGCTTACCCTCGGCTGGATTTTTGGTGGCAAGAGTCGCTTCGCACAAGACTAGGTCCCCCACTGCGATCAGACTTTGTGGTTATAGTGTGTTCTCATCTTTTCGTCTGAGCACGAGGCCAGCGATGGTCTCTCGGAGCTCTTTAATCAGGTCCAAGTTAGCCTGACGTAATTCTGCGGTGGTTCTGGATTCGAGTGCAAAACCCTCGGGGTCGGAAGGCCAATTTCCACTGGGATGACTGCTTCAGTGCCATATGTTAAGCAAAAGGGGGTCTCCCTAGTAGGGGTTCGGGTAGTAGTTCGATAAGCCCAAATGCGTTTGGTAGTTCCTTAGCCCACAGTCCTTAGCGGCTTCGGCTTAGTTTTGATGATCTTCAAGAGAGAGCGATTGGTGACTTCAACTTGCTCATTAACTTGGAGATAACTTGGGGAAGAGAAACATGGCTTAATGTGGAGCTCGACATAGAATTTCCTGAACTTGGCATTGTCGAATTGTTTGCCATTGTCTAAGACGATGGCTTGAGGGATTCCAAATTGGCATATAATCGACTGCCAGATAAATATGGTTGTGTTTCGTTCAGTGATTGTGGTGAGGGGCTCTGCTTCCACCCATTTAGTAAAGTAATTAATGGCAACTACAACGAACTTGGTTTGGCCCTTACTGGTGGGCAATGGACCAACTAAGTCGATGCCCCACTTGGTGACTGGGTAGGGGCTGCAGAGTGTAACCAGTTCTGTAGGTGGAGCATGGGGGATGTTGGCAAAGCGTTGGCATTTATCACACTTAAGCACAAATTCAATGGCATCTTGGTTGAGAGTAGGCCAGAAGTAGCCAGTGCGAAGGATTTTATGGGCTAGTGACCTAGCACCCGAATGATTACCACATACGCCCTCGTGGACTTCCCTCATCACATAGGTCGCTTGAGCAGGACTGAGACACCTTAGGTATGGGCGTGAAAATCCACGTTTGTACAGTAGGCCGCTGAAGAGGATGTAATTGGACAACCGAGCTTTGACTTTGGCGGCTTGTTGTTTATTGCCTGGAAACTCCTCACTTGTCAAAAACAGAAGGATGTCTGCAGCCCATGGGATAGGTTCGTTTTGGAGGAGGTGAACCTCCTGCTGGTTTGGCAAAGTAGCCGGGTGGGCCAGGTATTCAAGGGGGATGCCCTGGCTGAGGTTTGACTGGTCGGCCGAGGCTAATTGGGCCATTTCATCTGCCTTAGAATTTTCTGACCGAGGGATGTGTTTGATATGGAAAGTATTGAAAAGGCGAACAAGAGGGAGTGCAATATCCCTGCAGGGTCGCATCGTGTCTTTCTTCGCATTGAATTCCCCTGTAATCTGCCCGACGATCAGTTGGGAATCACTGAACACTTGGATATGGCTTACACCAATGTCTCTGACTAGGCGAAGACCTGCTATCAAGGCCTCATATTTGGCTTTATTATTGCTCGCGTCGAATAGGAAACGGAGGGCACATTTGAAATAATGGCCCTCGGGAGCGGTAAGGATGAGACTAGCCCCACTACCTTCTTTGCAGCATGACCCATCGACATTGAGGATCCAGGAGTGGGGGTCTTCTGCCTCAGTGTTGAATTGCTTTGGCAGAGAGGGCATAGTTGGAGTGGGATTGGTGAATTCTAAGATAAAATCGACGATAGCCTGTCCTTTGATCGTTGTTCGGGGTCAATAAGAGGTTTCAAATTGGCTGAGCTCGACAGACCATTGCATAAGTCTCCTCAATAGCTCTGGCTGTTGCATTATGTTCTTCAAAGGTTGATCAGTGAGGACCACTGTGGAGTGAGCTTGGAAGTAAGGTCGGAGTCGTCTTGAGGCGACAACCAAGGCAAGGGCCATTTTTTCGAGCAGAGGGTAGTTCTGTTCTGTCCCCCTGAGAGCTCGGCTAATGTAATAAACCGAATGCTGTACTGAGCTGTCTTCCCTGATGAGGGCCGCACTGACTGCGATGTTTGATATGGCTAAGTAGAGAAAGAGGGTTTCGCCTGAGAGCGCTTGAGAGAGTAGAGGGGGGTTGGCCATGCACTGCTTCAACTGTTAAAAGGCCTCTTCGAATTCGGTGGTCCACTGAAAGGTCTGTCGAAGGACTTTGAAAAAGGGAAGGCACTTGTCTGTTGCGCGGGAAATAAAACGGTTGAGGGCGGTGATTCTGCCAGTAAGCCATTAAACCTCTTTGACCGTTCTGGGAGACTGCATTTGTATCAGGGCCTTGATTTTTTCAAGGTTGGCCTCGATACCTCGTTGACTGACCATAAAGCCTAAGAATTTCCCAGATCTTACGCCGAAGGCGCACTTCTCCGGATTGAGCTTCATTTGATACTTGCGTAGGGTGTGGAAGGTCTATCGCAGGTCTGTCAGATGATCAGATGAGAGTTTGCTCTTGACAAGCATGTCATTGACGTACACTTCCATGTTTCGACCTATTTGGTGATGAAATACAGCATTGACTAACCGTTGGTAAGTTGCTCCGGGATTTTTCAATCCGAACGGCATAACACGATAGTGGTAAGTTCCCCTATCTGTGATGAAGGAGGTGTGTTCCTGGTCAGCCGAGTGCATCAGAATTTGATTGTAGCCGGACAAGGCATCCATGAAACTGAGCGTCTAATGTCCGGTAGTAGCGTCGACAAGCAGATCTATGCGGGGGAGAGGATAACTATCTTTGGGGCAAGCTCGGTTAAGGTCAGAGTACTCGACGTAGAGTCACCATTTTCCATTGTTTTTACAAACCAGGACCACATTTGACAGCCATTTAGGGTAGTCCACGTTCTTGACAAACTATGCCTCCAGTAGTTTGTCTACCTCAAAGGCGATAAGGGCGTTGCGTTCTGGGTGAAAGACACGCTGCTTCTGGCGGAACGGTCAGAAGTGGGGCTTGATGCTGAGACGATGCGTGATGAAGGAGGGATCGATACCCAGCATGTCGGAATGGGTCCAGGCGAATACATCATTGTGGTTGGTTAGGAGTGCTGTAAGGTTAGATTTGGCTTGGGAGGATAGTTGGCTGCCGATCTTAGCTGTTTTTGCTGGGTTGGCAGGGTCGATGGAGACTTTAACAAGTTCTTCCACTGGTTCCCCTCTGACTAACTCGTCTTCGTCTCTGATGTCGAGTCCTTCGATGATCATGGCCTCCTTCAGCCTGATCTCTTTGAGTGAAACGACGTAGCATTCTCTGGCCACCGTCTACTCTCCCCTCACAATGCCAACCCCGAGGTAGGTAGGAATTTTATGGCTAGGTGGTATATGGATGTGACAGCTTGAAAAGCGTTAAGGGTTGTGCGGCCGAGGATGATGTTATAAACAGAGGGACAATCGACGACAAGAAAAGTGAGTAACTTGGTGGTCTGCCTTAGATATTCTCCGATGGTGATGAGGAGATCGATGAAGCCTATGGAGGTCACCCGATCCCCCGTGAAGCCGACCAGTGAGGTTTGGAGAGGGGACAATCTTTCTTCCCCAACCTTGAGCTAGTGATAGGCATTCAGGAAGATGATGTCTGAAGAGCTACCGTTGTCGACAAGCACTCATTTGACTTTGTAGTTGGACAGGAGAGTAGAGATGACGAGGGGGTCGTTATGAGAGTAACGAATGCCTGTGCAATCGGTCTCCGTAAAGGCAATGGGTTCCATCCATTGTTTGGGGTGTTTGAAAGGGCGACCCAATGTCGTGACTTCTTTGTCGGAGCCCTGCCTGATTTTTCGGAGTTCGGCGCACTAGGCCGAGCGAGATGGTCCTCTACAAGCAAGCCCGCCAGCAATGACTCTGATCTCTCCGACTGGGGGAACAGGGTTGCCTTGTGCTTGGGGTTGTGGTGGGGGCCAATCATTGCCTTGGTTAGGTTGTGCGGATTGTTTGGGAGGGGTGTATCAGCCGTTGCTCCTGGTAGGTTCGATCCTTGGTCGTTGCTGGGGACGGGCTACCGTGAACCGACTGAGGTGTCCCTGGCATATCAAGCTCTCTACGTAGTCTTAAGGTTAACACATTCCTCGGTGTTGTGGCCGTAGTCCTGATGGAAACGACAGTATTTGGATTGGTCTTGCCTGTTGGAAGGAGACCGTGAGGGTTGTGGCCATTTCAAGTTATAATCTCGTTGGATCTGGTTTAAGACTTGTTCCATGGGGGAGTTGAGGGGTGTGTACTGTTCGAACTGACCAGGTGGTTAGGTAGGGCCAATCAGTCGGCTCGAGTAGTTCGGTCGGTATACTGAGGTGTTTGCTGTGTGTATTAGGTGGTTCTAGTTTCAGATTCCTTTCTTTTCTCGCTGAGGGTTGGGTTTTTGGTTGTGGAATGTTGGCGGGTGGCTAGAGAATCTTCAGCATTCATGTATTTTTGGGCTTTGGAAAGGAGGGTTGCCATGGAGATTGGAGGGTTTTTGGAGAAGGAGAAAAGAAAATCGGATGATCGTAAGCCATCTATGAAATCCGTGAGAATGACCTTGTCGTCGTTTTCCACCACTTGCAAGGCCTCGGTATTGAAACAAGTGACAAAGCTATGTAGCGATTCCCCCTCCATCTGACGGATGTTGAGGAGTTGAGTCGCCGGGCGCCGTTGGCACTGGGCACCAATGAAATGGCTAAGAAAGGACTCACTTAGGTGTTGGAAACTAGAGACGGAGTCCGTTGACAGCTGATTGAACTAGAGTCGAGCCGACCCCTTGAGCGTCACGGGGAAAGCCCGACACATGATCTCATCAGGAAAAGCATGGAGGATCATGAGGGTCCTGTAAGTCTCCAAGTGATTGACCGGGTCTGTTGTACCGTCGAAAGAGTCGATCGAGGGCATTTTGAACTTGAGAGGTAGGGGTTTGTCTCTAATGGAGGCGACAAACAGTGAATTGGCTGTTGTGGAGGGTTTATTCTGTATGTTCTGCATGACTCCTTGAAGTTGGAGTTTCATGGCTCGGAGCTCCGCATCCCAGACTAGAACGTTGTCATCGCCAGAATGTAATGGAGGTTGGACACTACTAGCCTCTCCCTCGAGAGCAGGTGCTTGGATTGGTGGATGTAGACCTCAAGGTGATGGATTCATATCTTGGGGTGGGGGTCGCAAATCCTCCAAGTTGGAGGGGTGGGCTTGTTGGAAGGGATGGCTCGGAGTTCATTCTCGGTTAGGTGGTATATCTTGTGGTGGTGAAGGAGGCACATGGAGGTCTCGTTGAAGCAAAGCGTTGATCAAGTCTTGGTTTTGTTCGACTAGGCGGTTAATGTTGTTAGTGAGTTCTATGAAATACTGAGGTGGGTTGTTTGGGTTAGGAGGGTCGGCTTGGGGGTCAGCAACGTTGTGTTGAGAAGCCATGGATCTCGTTGTGACCATCTACCTTGGTGGGTGGCAAGGAGGAATTATCGGGAGTGGGTCTCCGGCAACAATGAGCACGATTGTCACACAGAGTAAAAGTTTCCCACAGACGGCGCCAACTGATGATGGTACTAAACTCTAAGGAACGGGTCAAGCTGATCCAGGCCTCCCACGCCATTTTCCGATCACTGGGCCCACTGAGAAACTTTTACAAGAGTCCAATGGGGAATGGGAGTCTCCCAGCTAACCCTCCGACTAGCAAGTCGGAGAAGAGATTAATCGAATATAGAGATAGCATGGTGATAAAGAACTTAACCTTCTTTTTGTCTTAGAAACCTGCTTATATCCTTTGTTCATCATTTTCTTGTCCACTCCGACCTGTCATGTTGGCCGAAAGGTTATGCTTTAGCTTGCCTTGTTCATGGTGAGGTTGTTCTATCCCGACATGAAGGGGTTCTCGTATTAAATGCTGCAGGAAACTGTAGACACCCCATTTTTTACCGCCCTTAAGACTTGGGCACTACTGATGGTTTTCTTGTTGGAGAAAGGTGTGCAGTGCACAGGTTCAGTTTCTTCGGCAAGGAGAGAGGCAAATCTCAACTTCATACCCCATTGTGGACCAAAATTATTTTTGATGGTTTTTATACCTTAAAACCCTCTCTTTCAAAACTTTTTTGAAATAAAGTTTCCACGATGTTCCGACGCTCGCATTTCGGTAAATGTTGCGCTTTTCGGTAAACCGAGCAAGGACAAAGGGGAGATGAATGAAAGAGAGATAAATCTTTGAAAAATCTTTCAAAACACCTTACTTAGGGGTTTGAAGTTGAAGAAAAGAGGAGAAGAGGGGAGAAAACTAGTTTAGGAGAAGTTCAGCATGAATCCGTGTAGGAGAAAGACGAGCGGTCATCGCTAAAACAAGCTCATCTGTCTATACACTTGGAGTTGAGCTATGAAACCACCATCGTTGAAAAGAAGACTTCCGGGGTTTCATTTTGCACTCAAGAATCTCTCAAATCCAAGTCCGGGTGGGGGAGATATGGTTGGTTGAAATAGGGGATCAGTCCGGTTGGATCGAATCTGCGCGGCTTCACCAAAAAGGGCATAACTTTTTCCACAGGAGGAATTTTAATGCAAGGTTTGCGCCATTGGAAATATAACTTATGGGGCTTCAATCTGGACATTCACCGGCACTTTTTGACCTTACCGGCTGCCTACCGGCCATCCATTTATCCGACCGGCACAAAAGATTGCCGGCCGGCCAAAAGTGCCCAGAACTCAGATTTTTGACAGATATTTATCAATACACTGTGGCAGATATTTTCAATTGGGATATTTTGACCAAAAGCTCTTATTTTGACATATATAGGGCCTTATATCTCATATGGCTTGGGGTTAGAACAAAAAGTGAAGTTTTGGGAGCTTCTCACTCCAAAAAGCCTCTCTCTCTAGAAATTTCAAAGCAAAATTTCAGCCCTCTTCCTCTTCCTTGGTGTAGGTTGGATTTTTTGGAGCAAAAAACCAGATATAGACATACATATCTGATATATACACCTATATCCCTCCATCTCTCAATATATCTAATCCATTCAACCATTAAACACCGTTGTTCTTGAGCCTTTTCTTCATCAATACCAAGCACCACCATCACCACTCCATTTCCAGAAGCAAGGAGGGGTTTTTTAGAGGCTTAGAAGCAACATTCCTTGGTCCAAGAGGTAGCAAAGAAGTGATCTTCAAGGGTAAGACCATTTTCCCTCTTTTGTAGCACTTTTTTTGCACCATTGCTTAGGCCTATTTGCTTACTGTTTTGGGCTCCGACCCTAACTGAAAGGGGCATTATTTTGAGCCATTCTTCATGTTTTTTTAAGGGCTCAACCCTATTTGAGCCCTCCATTTGGTACTTGCTTCAATACCATCTTGTATGCCATTATTTTGCCTGAAATTTCTAGCCTATGTATGATCTGTTTTTGAGCATAATGTAAACTGTAAGTGGGCCTATTTTAAGCCCCTCTTCAACATTGAAGAAGGGCTCAACCCTTTTTTGGCCCCCTATCTTGCACTTACTTCATAATCCCTCATATTTACCGTAAATTTGCATGATTTGTTTGGCCTATATGTAAATTGTTTTGTAGTGTGTCATGAACTGTGAGTAGGCTTATTTTGAGTCCCTCTACAACATTGTAGAAGGGACCACCACTGTTGGGGGCCTTCATGTTGTGCTTACCATTATACCCCTCTTTGGCCCCCATTTTTGCATGCTTTGTTAGCCTATCTTGCTTCTGTTTTTGGGCCATCATCAGAACTAGAAGGGGTCTTATTTTGACCCCCTATCCATGTCCCATGAAGGGTCTTTTTCTGTTTGATGCATGTTTTGTATACCTCATATTATAGCCTTTGTTGGCTTCAATCTCGCATGGCATTTCGAGCATGTTTGCATACTGATTTGGGGGTTGTCATAAACTGTAAATGTGCATATTTTTGGTCCCTCTTCAGTGTTTTAGAAGGGTATTTTTATTTTTGGGCACTGCATATACTACTTGCTTCATTGCCTCCCTTGCGGAGTCATTTTTGTATGCCATGTTAGCCCTATTTGTGATTGCTGTTTGGCCATGATTTGAACTGTAAAAATGTGATTTTTGGGGCTGCCTTGCTTCTTCTTTTTCATTTCATGTACCAATTATGCATGCTTCGTTAGCTGTAAGCCATTTCGTGCACTTATCTTCGCATTTCGGGATCGTTCCATGCATCGGGCGTCATTTCGCCTTGCTTCGGGGCTGTTTTGCCCCCTCATTTTGCTACTGATTTTTGCACATTTGCATACCATATTCCGTGTCTTTTCCATGTCACATTAGAGTGGCATTTCGGTGCCTGAGGGTCCGTCCTCGGTTTGCGTGCACGCATGCACGCATTTCGAGTTGTTTTGTTTTCATCTGATGGCCTCCTATGTGAGTGTGACTGAGGTCCACTTGTGTTGGTGTAAGTCCATGTTGCATTGTGTATGCCATGTTTCAATGCGTTGTGCATGTTATGTTGTTAGCATTGTGTGTGCCATGTAGTTGCATTGCATGTTTGTATGCTTGCTTGCATGCTTAGATCGCATTTGCATTGTTGTGCATTGCCTCGCCTCTTGATCAACCATGATTGAGGTTGGGTCCCTTGTATGTTTTGTGTGCATTGCATTTGACATTGAAATGCATACTTGACTCTTTGGCCATCATGCATCGAAATGCGTGATTGGCGGCCCGAGGGTCGAGCACCACACTCCCTTGAGTCTTAAACATGATATGGAGTGTGGTGGTGCAAACATTGCTTTGAAAATACATTGCCATGCCTTGTTTGCCCTCTGCTGCTGTCAAACAGGTTTCTGCAAGAAGTTTTTGGTACAGTCGGCTACATATACAAAGGCCAACAATTCATCAATGGCCGATAACTTCATCGTGACGGTGACCATTTCCCATAGCCGATGGACATTCCTCCTAGCCAGTGGCACTCCACAGTATGCAGAGAGCATACCTTGGGACTTGTGCAGTCTTCAGAGGTGCCAAACAGTGAAAACAGAGGCAACATGTGTCATGGAAATGAATTTCTGGGCGAAGCAAATCCGAGCATGCGTGCATCCCTCTTCCCGAGGCCTTTTACTGCTTTCCATAGCTTAGTGAATTTGTTAATTTAATTAATTTGTAATATTTAGTTAGCTTGCGTAGTTAATTATTTGTATTATTCTTTTGATCCCTCCGAGCGAGGGCGAATCTGTAATAAGTGTGGGTGAGTGGTGTGCATGTCTTCCAACCCCCATTTCTTTCTTCCCTTTTATTTACCTACTTATGATGGTAGATTAGGGCACGTTTATTTTAGCACATCTTATGCAATGCATGCGTGCATCCATGCATTTGTTGACATACACCGGGCTCGGTACATCATACAAACTGCATTGTATTTTCAATTCCAAATTAAATACGTGCATCGAATAAAGTGCATTTCACATGCCATCTTTAGGGTTAGCCGAGCCTATCCTAATTACATTCTGTATGCGATGCATTAGTCATTCTAACATGAACTAGGGCATGCATGTTTGCTAACTAGTTTGTTGTTTTGGCACGGAGTACGGTGTAAGTATTTACGCTTTAGCATACCACATGCGTGTGAATGTTGCCATGATAGTGTGCTTATCAAGCGGCTAAGTGCTTATATGAGATGAACTGTTTGAATGCCTGTGGGTGGAGGTTGGGTTGCTTGAGTTGGAAAACTCATTGAAATCCGTGTTTTAGCCTACTTGCGAGTAACAAAATCCGAAACGCTTTCAAAACGAACGGATATGCAATGTTTATTTCCAAATTAGGCAATCTAGTCTATACTTGTTTGCTGCGCGCATAACATAGTAATTCTAGGCTAATAACCGGAATAAGAACGCACAATGTTTTCAAAATCAGATATCACGGTTAGTAGAGGCCAGTCTTCGGACCGGGCGAAAGGGGGTGCTCATAGCTGACCTTCCCCGATCGTACCCAAGCTCCTGAGCCAAGACAACTTTGGTGATGACGGACACGTGGCCTTCGGCACCGAGTCAGGGTTTCCTAAATTTCCCATTTTAAAATATTTAGGTGGCAACTCTGTAATCTGGCAAAGCAGTCCATGTTTGGCAATACTTTTCAAAAATTTGTTTTCTCAAACGATTTGCCGGATTTGGACTCTTTGGTTCAAGATTAAGAACCGTGACATTTGAGTCCTTGAACTGTAGTGACCCCAATACGAACGGAACGGGACTTAACCCTCCCGGGGTCGTTTGGGGACGTCTACAGAAACCTCATTAATGGCTGATGTGTGGTGCAATAACTTTGCAGGATCATTGTCTGCTTATGTGGCTGGTTCTTCTTTTGACAAGTGTTTACATGTCATTGGTCCTTGGTGCAACGTTGGGCTCTAGCAATGTTGGGCTTTAGTATTTGAATTATGTATTAGGCTCTAAGTGGTGGGCCAAAAGCCCCTATAGGCCCACCTATGTCACTAGGTGTCATGAAAGAAGTATATGAAAAGTTTTCATGAAGATTCTCCACCCTTGGATTAATATATAGTGTTTGTAGTATTTTATTATATGTTATGCAATCACCCTTAGATTAGTTTCATGAAGTTTTTCATGATATTTATTTCATGATGCATAGCATTACTGTTCTCTAACACGGTTTCATTAAGAGAAGGTGAAGATGTACTGATTACCATCCCTCTGGTCGTGGACCTAACCTATAACAATCACTCCAAAGCCGGAGGAGATACAAAAGTCAATTTCTGCAAGCTGACCGAAAAGTTTCAACAATTTTAGGATGAGTAAAATGGATATGACTTTTCCCATAATTTAACTTGAGAGAATATTTTAGTGAACCCATTGTGAGCCAAATCTTGATGATTCAAATCGTTCATTATTTAGTGCTCGTTGAGAAAATATTCAATTAAAAAATTAAGATTATTTGATTTCGGTAACTATATGTTTCAATCATATTTATCTTAAAAAAATGGATGACAAATATAATTTCAAGAATAACTGTCCATTTTTAAACGACAAATGTGATCCAAATATATAGTTACTGAAATCCAATCATCTTGATTTTTTATATAATTATTCTTCTCAATGAGTTCTAAAAAGTGAACGGTTTGGATCACTGAAATTAGGCTTATGGGTCCACTAAGTCCAAATGCTTTCTCAAGTTGGATCCCCAACATGACAGAATTCAAACTTGAATAAAATTATAAGCACACACTTTTTAACAATATTTCTTATCGTCTAACTACAATGAAAGTGGGCCCTATACCATGTGATGATGTATGACTTACTCTCATTATGAATAAGTTATATGAAATGTCGTTAAGAAATTGTGTGATTGTAGCATGACTCGTTTAAGATATCATAAAGTTTGAGTAAAGATATACAAGTACCTAATTTTTTACACAAATTCTACGCGTCTTGGATTTTAGTCTCGTTTGGTATCACTTACGAGTTTACTTTTATGATTATAGTTTTTTTTTTTTTATAGATTTTTTGTTTAAAATATTTAAAATAAATTGTAAATATGTTTGGTTTAGTTTTTGATGTACAAAAAAAGTTGAACTTATTTGGTTAAATAAATTATCACATAATTCTCTTGTTGGGCATCAAAAATTTCTTCAAAAGTCATAATAAAATCAAAAAAAGAGGTTAGTCCCTTTTGTCTACACATATTTAAGGATTTCAAAGAAGCTAAAAAAAGAACTGCACGCTTAACGAGAACCTCACACTTTTTAGAGACTGAGTCTTTGTGGAATGAAAGTTATACGTTGGATTGTTTGTGGATTGCTTGATTGTGGGCTAATGTTGACCATTGGTGTGCAAGCCAGTGGATGGTTATAGGGGTTACTATATATTTTTGGTGTTTGCTTGGCTTGCTGTTTTGGCCTTTTGTTCTTCTTTTTGTTCCAGCTTGGTTGGTTTCTTATCAATTTGGGTGGAAGTTAGAAAATGGTTGTGCTTCTTATATGGTGCCAATTTAGTTGGGATTACCTAAGTTAACTTTGATACTTTTTGCTCCTCTCTGCTTTATTGATATATGTTATGTACTTTGTACCTTTCTTACAATCAATAAAATTTTCTCTTTTGCTTATAAAAAAAATATAAACAAAACTATTAAGTTGAGTGAATAAGAGATGTAATCCATAGGACTTTATGTGTGTAGACGTATGCCAAGATCTGAATCACATTAATACTTTGTGTTTTTTTTTTTCTCCTTTCTACTTTAATTATGTTGGCTTTTTTGACTTTCGAATGTTAGAAATGTAACTAGAGCGTGCCAACAAGAATCAATAAGTTCTTACAGAAATAATAAATGCCAACCAATTAATCAGACAATTGCTTTGAAGTTCTCTTAGCTTTAATGAAGATGACTTTTACTAGTAGCTTGTTTTAGGAGAAAATTCATAAGTATTAATCAAAAGTTAAAGAATGAGGGAGAGAACAGTGTCAGAAATTAAATTTCATTAAGTAAACAAATGTTTACAGTAGTACCTTCACACTTTCACAGCTTCGAAGGGAATTATAGCAACGAATAGACTAACTTCGAACTATTCCTTAGAAATTGAAATGAAGTGCAGGAAAGTAAAGAATCGGAAGGAAAATATAAAGTAAATAAATTGGTTTTTGAATCTAGTTCTGGGGTCCCTGTAAATGTAGCCATCAATGCCTATTTATAGGAAAAAACTTCCAGCAATAACTATCCAATAACCACCTAAAACTACCCACTCTTTCACCTCCATTCCCATAATGCCACATATCCCTTGATGTCTTCCACTAAGTCACTTTGTCCATCTTATTCTCTACATGTGCTTTAACTTCTTCCACATTGTCTTCCATGTTCCACCATGCAAGACCACTAACTTTGTAACTTCTCGTAACTTCTGATTGATCAAAAAAGTGCCACATGTCATACAATAATAATAATAATAATAATATTACTATTTATGGTGTCAACATTACCCCCTTACGGCTCTTTAAAAATGATGTTTATTTGAATTTTTGAAGAGCCGAACCAAGCAAAGAACTGATATGAGTAATAAAGTGCTTTGAATACCACAATAGCACCAACGAAGTGCTTTGAAGGGACGCTACACTAAAGGCATATGCTTTGAATTCAATATGAGTGCTTCAAAGTGATCAATTCGAATCAAGAAGCACCAATTTGATTTGGACACAATACATACCAATCATGTTTGGTATGAGTCATGAGTATAAGTTTTGTACTTTCTTAGGTGGCAAGTTCAAAATTTCAACATAAGACACCAATTTGTAATCAATGAATACATGCACTCACTGTGTATGGTGTCAAAAAATCATGGCTAATACTTCAATGACATGGCAACATTGCTATGTTCATTATAAAAAACCTCTTCGAAGCTCTTTCAAAATCCTTCAAAGCTTCTCTAGCATCCTTCGAAGCTTACTAGAAGGTTCATTATAAAAAAGGACATATTAAAGCCTCCTTAGAGCTATTTTGAAGCTAATTCAGAATGCTTAGAAGCCACTCCGAAATGATTCGAAGTTTACTGCCATGTAAAAGTAGCAAATGTCTCACTTGACAATAGCCAATAACATGGCAAAAAATTATGAGACGTCTCAAATTCTTGAAAAGTTGTAATTCAAAGGATGAAAGCCATGCTCTAAAGGTATTACTAGAGGGCCAATATCACCTTTCGAAGATTGAAAGTGTTGAAAAAGGACTAATTACATCCTTGGAAATACGTGGCAAAGCTTCAAAGGTTCACAACCACCATTATTTTTTTCTTCGAAGCTGTTGTTGATGCAAGATGAAATGCTTACAAGTTGACCAATAACAAAACCAAAATGATAGTTGTTTACATATCCACTTCGAAGACAAATTGGAGTATAAAAACGTCATGTCTAATACATAGCGAAGACTAGCTTTTGGTCAAGAATGATGGTTTTCACATTGCATGGTAGAAAACAACAAATATGTGAACTCATTGTGTTTTATACAAAGCTTCTTCTTCCTTGGCCAACTATAAATTTGTATTGGCCATTATTTCACATATAACCATGAAAATAGCCAGGACCATTATTATTGGTCATTTCTAAAGATAGAAATTTGAACTCGACCTGACGGGGACTTGGCCTCCCGACCCCGATTAGAACGGTTTTTCTCCAAAAAATACCCCCGATGGGCCGAGGATGGTATTTGAAAATGAATCCTTGACAATTTTTGGGCTGAGATGGTGATACGTTCCCCAGCCCCATTCCTGGCCCCATTTTCCCTGAACTAAAATTACTATTATACCCCTCTATCCATTCATATATGTACCCCTCTGTCACTCTCTCTGTCTTCTACTCTCAACAACGTAGTTACCGTCGCCTCATCTTCCGCCCTACCGCTATTGCTGCAATGCTAGAGTTGCGAACCTCCATACTCCAGCATCGATTCCCTCCGCCACGACAGATCTACATAGATGTGAATAGAAGTTATAGACGTTGCCAGCGTCGATTCACTTTCTCTCATATCTCATATTGTCGTCCTTCGTCGTCCATTGCCGCCGACACACCGTATAATCTCTTTATTCAGATCTCTCTATCTATCTCTGTGACACACACTCAGATACACAGATCTCAGATCTGTTTGATGACACATAGAGATCTCAGATCTGTGTTTGATGGTACACACTCAGATCTCATGTATGTGTGTATAAATACATATATGTGTGTATATATATATATATATGTATGTGTGTGTGTGTCTCTATCTGTCTCCATTTTTTTTTTTTGGTAGTTCATCTGTTGTGTATGTTTATGTGTAATTGTAGTTATTTTGGTTGTTGATGTTGATTGTGATGATGTTGATGTTGAAGTTGATGAAAATGAAACAGATCGGGGATGATGTTGTTATTGATGATTTTGTTGTTTTTGTACGGGGATTTTCCAGGGTCGGGGAAACCCGATCCCTGTTAGTAGCAGGAGGGGGGGTAATGGGTTCCTCGCCAGGGATCGGGGGTGGGGATGGGAAATTTTATACCTTCGGGGATTAGGGATGGGGAGTGTAATCCCCGACTCCGCCCCGGCTCATTGCCATTCCTAGTCATTTCCATGTTTCCCATTGTGAAAATGTATGAAAAAAACTTAACAAATATATTTTCTAGACTTCGATATTTTGTTACCCATTTCATCAAAATTTAAATTTTGATGTGAACCACAAATCCAAAATGGATTTTGAACAACAAAGATAGTGGTATACGGTGGTTTTGGAAATTCAAATATTATTTTTCACATCATCAAAAATTTTAAATTCACTAACCGTGGATTACTCATCATTTTTAACCAAACTTGGTTTAAAAACATGCTCCCTAAAAGCTTTTCATGACTTCACTCTCTACAAATGGATGTATGAACCCCTTGAGCCATATATGGAACATCATTCTTAGCCATGTTTGACTCAAGAACATGCTCTTTCGTTATGTTAATTACATAATTTGGCTCTTTAAAAACGGGTTCTTGAACTCCTTGAGCCATTGATGAAGTTATTTGTTCACCAGTTTCAGTCATAAAAAACTTGAAAACATTTTATAAAACCCCACAAAATTCAGTCATTAAAGACTTGATAAGAAGGGTTGATAACTCATGTCTCTATTGGCAAACTTCCATATCAAGTTGATGAATTACTCCAATTAAATGGTGTATTTTTTCTTCTACCAAATAATATGATAATGAAAACTTGAAAATTTTCTTCATCAATAAAATGGATCTCTTCTTGAAGATCCAAAATTTTTCTTTCATGCCAATATATTTCATATTGATAAATTTGAATAGCAAAATCTAATTCGTTTGTCATTTGTTTTTCTATGCCTTCTTCAAGGCGCTCATTTTCTCTTTGTCGTTTTCATTTAGCCATTATAATGATAGCCCCACTGGGCGTGCCAAAAATATATGTTGGTTTTTTTGGCTTTCAAAAGTTAGAAATGTAATTAGAACGTGCCAGCAAGGATCAATAAATTTTTATAGAAATAATAAATGCCAACCAATTAATCAGACAATTGCTTCGAAATTCTCTTAGCCTTAATAAAGAGGACTTTTACTGGTGACTTGTTTTAGGAGAAAATTCAAAAGTATTAATCAAAAGTAAAAGGAGGGAGAGAATAGTGTTAGAAATTAAATTTCATTAAGTAAACAAATGTTTACAGTAGTACCTTTACACTTTTACAACTTTGAATAGAATTATAGCACCGAATAGACTAACCTCGAACTACTCCTAAGAAATTGAAATGAAGCGCAGGAAAGTAAAGAACTAGAAGGAAAATATAAAGTAAATAAACTGGTTTCTGAACCTGGTTCTAGTGTCCCTGTAAATGTAGTCATCGATGGTTATTTATAGGAAAAAAACTTCAAGCAATAACTACCCAATAACCACTTAAAATTACCCACTCTTCCACCTTCATTCCCACAATGCCACATATCCCTCCACATCTTCCACTAAGTCACTTTGTCCATCATATTCTCCACACGTGCTTTAACTCCTTCCACCTTGTCTTCCATGTTCCACCATGCAAGACCACTAACTTTGTAACTTCTCTCAACTCCTGATTGATCAAGAAAATGTCGCTTGTCTTGCAATATTAATAATAGTAATAATAATGATATTACTATTTATGATGTCAGCAAATTATCTATTTATATTCAACCTTATTGTCATATCACATAATTCAACTCTCTAATTACGAAAGGAAAAAACTCAACTAATCATACATACTAGTGCAAAATCTTATCTGCTCCAAGTTGTACACAAGATTATTCACTGAGTAACTCACCCCTTGCATTGACCTTTACCCACAAAGCAAAGCAACTCGCACTTTCACCAATTCACATAAATCCTCCAAGTTATATAGTGAAATCAAATAATTAACAGTAAAATTTAATTGTGAAATCATTTTCAAACCATTGAAGCAACACCAATCGAGCAATGACATTCAATAAAATGAAATGTGACTCTAAAATCAATGATCAAACCATAAATGAAAATGAAAATGAAAAACCAACAGTTTCTGAAGTTTTTGTAAACATAAAACACAAATTAATTTGTGTTGTAAGCATAAAATGTTATCAAATGGTATCCAAATGGTTTTTGGCTACACGTTTACAGGATCAAACAATTTCACCATCCCATAAATCCTGGAGAGATTTGTAAGGGCCTTCATCTGATATAAACTCAACTCCAGCACATCCTTTATACTGTGAAATTTGATTTATCATCTCAGAGTCTTGTGCGCTTAGCTCCCAATCAAATATGTGAAGGTTCTCTTTCATCCTCTCCTCACTGAAGCTCTTCACCAGAACACTCACTCCTTGCTCATAAACCCATCTAAGACAAACCTGTGAATATCAAAACAAGGAAAATATTATTAATAAATAATCATTTTTTTTGGAGTTTTTTTTTTTTTTGTCATTACATTTTTAATTCATGACCAGATTCATTGAAAGTGTCTGGGTAACAAAGCCAAGGAGGGTGTAGTCAGGGAGATAACTGTTGGTATTTTTTTTATAATAATATATGAAAAATATATTAAATAAATTAAATAGAAATGACAAAACAATTATTATTATTATTTATTATTAAAGAATGAAATATACAATAAACTATAATAAAAAAAATAAAAAAAATAAAACAAGAATGAACTAGATTACATTATGGAACATATTACAAGATGAATTCAAATGAACATATAAAATAATATACGAGAAATTATTTAAATTTAAAACTTCAAAGAACAAAGATAAAGGATGCAAATCGAAGCTTGTGTGATACCACAATATCTTTAAAACAGATTCACCGCCTCCTGATGGATGCTAGAAGTATGTCGACGTTTGTCTCCCAAGATACGACGGTCGAAACCAACTAATGCAGAAGTACCTTCTGAATAACTTCAGCGAACTTGACAATTGTTGCACTCTCTCTAACAAGAACCAAAGAAGGGGCTAGCAAAAGAAGATAGGAAAAATTTTCTTTTGGCGGAAAAAAACATCTCCAACTTTTTATTTCAAAATACCATCTCAATTTTCCAACAAAAATCTCTCCAAAATTCTCCTTCCAAGTTGGAGGGAAAAGGCCTCTATTTATATAAGTTGGGGAATTCCTAGCCATGAAGGCTATACATCAATAGGGCCATCAAATGCCATTAACCAAGGCCATCAACTTTAGCCATTAGGGTTAGAGTTACAAAGGTTGAAAACCTATGGCCACTAATATGGTCATCAACTCCATCATCAAAAGATGAGAGTTACAAAGGTCTAAACCTCCTATGTGCTTAATATATACAAATAAATATGTATATAATGATATTTCAATAAACCAACTAGATGGGTCATAAAATGGCTATTAATGTTGGGTCACAACCCGATCCAAACAAAATTCTCAAACACATGCATAAGTTAAGCCCAACACAATATAGCTTAGTCCAAGCTTAAGATTAAGTTAAAGTCTAAATCTAAGACCAAACCCAACACATGCACAAGCACAAGTCTAGGCCCAGTCTAAACTAAGACTAAGTCGAAATCTAAACCCAACTTTATTGATGCCCACTTTATGAGACAATTCTCATTCACAACTCAATGATTTCGGCTCATTATTTTTATATTATAATCTTCTCACTTGAGAGAATATAAAACTACTCAGACCCACCTCAATCGGTGGTTGGGTCCCACTTTAATTTCGAATGAAAGTTACCAAAAAACTATTATTTTCCAACAATAACTCCCAAGGAGAAAAGGGGTTTATAAGAGGCATCAAACCAATTTCTTTATTAGTTAATATACCTTATAGAATAATAGAATATGGATAAAACTAAAATAATAGAATAACAAACCAAGCATAGAATTTGGCTTTGGGATCCTCTAGAGTGATTTGGTGAAGTGATCCTCTAGAGTGATCTGGTGAAGTGATCCTCTAGAGTGATCCTTTATGGCACGACATCTGTCTCACTAATGAAACTAATGGTTGAGATCAATTTTTTACCAAAACGACGTCGTTTTGG
Organism: Camellia lanceoleosa; assembly: GCA_025200525.1. Taxonomy (NCBI): domain Eukaryota; kingdom Viridiplantae; phylum Streptophyta; class Magnoliopsida; order Ericales; family Theaceae; genus Camellia; species Camellia lanceoleosa. Next base: position 39,977,566 of record CM045763.1, on the reverse strand, counting down.
TGATCCAAAAAAAAACTGGGTTTTATAGTTCGAACGAGAGAGAGAGAGAGAGAGAGAGAGAGAAGGAGTTGAGGAAGAACTTCACGGCGTCACCTGCCGCCCCGTCGAAACATTGAAGATCATGGAGAGCAGATAATTTTAGATCTGCAAATAAAAATCATCTTCACATGGCAAAGATAATTTTACATAGTAAATATCTGCAAATACAAATCAAAGATCTTCACATAGGGATTAAGCTTTGCAAAACCTTGAAGAACAGTTTCGTCGGTGTCGATGGCGGAGGCAGCGACTACCTGGTCCTCCACCCTTGCTGATGGTTGCCAGTTGCTCCCCAACCCTTCTCCGGCCAACCATCTTTTCCCCTACCCCTCCGCCTCCATCCATCGTCGAATTGTTCCATTACCAAATCGAACTCAAATCTATAAGGAGAAAAAAAAAGGTCTCAAATCCTCAACAAATCTGGATCGAAGAGAGAAGATCAATTGAAAAAAGTCAGCAAAATTGAAAGATCAGTTGATAGTTTACACATAATTTTAAAATTAATTTTTTTTTTTCTTTGAATCATGTTCCCAAATATATACATACACATTTTGAAGCCTGTATTTCTTTTTGTTTTATCACACAAACACCCACTTGTGTGTTCCTTCAAGCTTCTTGAAGAATAGCTTCGCTAGCAAGATATCGTTGAGCTGCTCGAGAGCCAAAATGAGTGCTTGGGTGCTCAAATCACCTTCTCCATAAGCCTTGAGAGAAAGATAAAGTTGTTGAGCTAATCCCAATCCAGGCAAAGCAAGGCCCATATTCTGACACTCCTTCAAACAAATTCCCAAATCTTTCACAAAAAACCCAGCTTCAAAATCTCGATTCAAAATCCTAGTCCCATACAAATCAATCGATTTTGAACCAGCAGCACCAGCAGAAATCCAAATACAGAGATAATTCAAGTCCAACCTTGTGAGCATAAATCAAACCCTCCACTTCCTTCTTCCTCAACCCCCTCCTCTCTGTGTTTGCACTACTGAAAGTCCGAAACTTAGATTTTTTTTTGGATCACCAAAATGACGTCGTTTTTGTTAGGGATTAATCTCAGTCATTGGCTTCATTAGTGAGACAGATGTCATGCCATAAAGGATCACTCTAGAGGATCACTTCACCAAATCACTGTAGAGGATCCCAACGCTAGAATTTGAGGGCAAAAAAAGAAAAGAGAGGGATGGAGTTTCTCTTGCTTTTGGCATAGCAGGCCCCAGTGGAAGGTTTGCAAGACAGACAATTAGCTTAGTGGTAGAGAGCGTCCCTAATAATTGCGTCGTTGTGCCTAGGTTGTGAGGGTTTTTAGCCACATGGATAGTTCATCAATGCCTGATCTGTAGGAAGCATTCATTAATTTTAGAGAAGCCAATATTGGGGCATTAATTGGGGGTAATTCCCTTTTTCTTTCCCTTTAGATTAACCAAATGTAAGTTTTAACCGGTGACTTAAAAAAAAGGTAGATAATAATAAAAAAATGAAAAAAAAAAATTACTTTGATTTTCCTTGAAATTTGTTAAATATTTAACGAACTCCCCAATGTTAATATAATTATCTTAACTTTAGTTTTCAATAATCAAAATTACCCTTTTACACACATTTATTATAGGGCAAATTACACCAATAATTCATGAAATTTTCTCTTAGTGTTAATTTTTTAATATATAATTTTGTTTTTTAAATAGTAAAATAAGAAAATCCACGTAGGCCTCTTTTGGGAAGTGAGTTAAAAGTTATTTCCTAGCTTTTTAATTCTTTTTGGGTCATATTATCTCTTATATTTTTTATATATTTTTTCAAAAAAAAATCAAAAAGTCAACTTTTAACAATCCTCTCAATGATACAGCTTGTACTCTATATACAGTCTAGATTGATGAGTAAATTTGATGAAACCTTACCTGGGCAACAGATTTTCCTCTAGCTTTGGCAATCTGTTTGAGCACCTCACATTCCATGACTTGGTTACTTCCCCAAGTTGTTCCTTTGGCGCCCAAAGGAGAGTAAGCTGTGATATGAACACCATTTTTCTCACAAAACTCTCTTAGCTTCTTCTGTTGCCAAAGTGGGTTCATCTCGACCTTGCAAAATACAACATTAAACTACTATGTTAATAGAGGAAGATAAATTAATAGGAATCAAAAGCAATTACTGTTTAAAAAAATCAAAAGAAAAAAAAGTACACTTTGAACGTGATAGCAATAGCAAAGAAAATACAGCAATTCTATTAATCTAAAAAAGTTTTTTAGATTTATACGCAGAATAAGATTATAGGCTGGAGATTTAATTGCTGGAATGTTGCTTTATTTGAATCATAATTTTTTTTTATTATGAAAGTTTGGATAAAAAAATCTGAGGTTTTGTTTCACATTCATTTGGCATTGTATTAAAATAGTCCGAAAATTAAAAGATCATTATAAATTATATATTATTTTTTTTACTTTTTTACATTTTTTTAATAAAAAATTAAAAAATTAACTAAAATAATCATGTAATAGTGGGTAAAAAAAAAAAAAAAATGGTGAAGTAAAAAGAAAGCAAGCTGACCTGGTTGACAGCTGGAGGGATCTTTGCAGTTGCTAGTAATAATTGGAGCTTTCTGCATGAGAAGTTACTGACTCCAATAAATTTTGTGAGGCCAAGATTCTGACACTCCTCCATGGCTTCCCAAACAGACTTAAAATCCATGGGAAGAAGCTCTTGCTTGTTCACTGGAAACTCATATTTCCCTGGCTTTGAGCTCACTGGCCAGTGAATGAGATACAGATCAAGGTATTCCAATCCAAGATTCCTAAAAAAAAAAAAAAAAAAAAAAAAAAAACTAAACAAAATTACCTGACAGTGGTGTTAGTGGAAAAAAATTATAAATTAATAAAAAGAAAGTTTATAACATTAATTATTAATATTCTTAATATTTTTTATTGACATCATGTCAGTGTAATTTTTTCTTTTATTTTTTATTCTTAAATCTTGGCACTTTAGGTCCATTTCAATTTGATCATTCTATTTAAATTTTTGTTAATTTTTTTTATGAATACAAATCAAGAGATTGAAAAATATTTCAAAATCATCAAATTAGAGGGATTAGAAAAAATAATTTATAAAAAAACAAACAAAAACTAGTATATAACAAAAGAACAGAAATATAATGATTTATGGAGCATAACAAGTGACTTTCGCCGATAAAAAAGAAAAGAGAAAGATTTACGGAGCATAATAACATTAAGAAGAGAGCAGAAGTTATTAATTACTTGAGTGAATTTTGAAGAGCAGGGAGGACATGATGAGGATGAGCATCAGAACACCAAAGCTTAGAGGTGATGAAGAGGTCTTGGCGAGGTTGAGTGAAGCCTAGGCGTATGGCATCAACAATTGATTCTCCAAGAGGCTGCTCTGACTGGTATAAAGCTGCAGAGTCGAAGTGTCTGTGACCAAGTTTGATTGCATGGAGGATGGATTGTTTCATGGTTTCAGAGGATGCAAGAGGCTAAACAGCTGTTCCAAACCCCACAAGAGGAATTGGCTTATGATCAGAACTACAACACAGTAACATCTCTGGAATGCTTTTCATTTTTCCTCTGCTCTCTCTCTCTCTCTCTCTCTCTCTGTTCCCATATCTCATTGTTGTCGGCATATTTATAATGTACAATTTAGATAACTAATAATAAAATTTTTAATATCATAATATATATATTGTTTAAGTAACAAGTATCTTCCTAATGAAACCTAAGTTCTTGAGTTTAAAACTTGTTTACACGTTGTGTATAACAATATTTTTATTTTAACATATATAAAATTGTCATGTGATATGAAGGGAGAAAGTTTCACTAAATCAATTTAGACATTCATTTAATAATAGTACTAATATAATTACCCGTGCTATGCACGGATATAAATAAATAATCAAAAATTAATTTTTAAAATTAAATAATAATCTTAAAAAATTTATCTATAATATTTAGCAAAAATGATTTAGAATTAATTAAATTTTATTCATTTTTATCACAGTTATATATAAGAGAAATTTTTTTTTTATTCTCATGTCATTAATTGTGTGCTCTAAGTTCTTACTAACAAATATATGTCATAATTTAAGTGGTAAAAATTAAAAAATAAATCACAAAAATTATATTTATGATAAAATATAAATACATTTCGGGATTGTTTGGGATGTTTTAAATAAGTACACTTTTTGACTTTTTATGAAGGGATCTTTTGGGAAGTGGGTTATAATCCACTTCCCAGATTATAACTCACTTCCCTCTCTCACAAAAAGCTGATTGTAATAAGCTTTTAACCAAAAAACTGATTATAACCATCTTCCCAAAATAGCTCGAAATATGAATTGGGTATGGGTTGGGTTTGAAGTGATATAGTAGCTGATTATAACCATCTTTCCAAAATAGCCCGAAATATGAATTGGGTATGGGTTGTGTTTGAAGTGATATAGTAGAGATGTGATGTGACTTGAATAAGATGATGTAACTTAAATAGGATAGTGATTTTTTGACTTTTTTGGGGAATGACAAATTCGTAAATTTAATTTATCATATAATAGTGGTAAATTACATTTGTCAATATAGTAATTTTTTCATATTTTGTGAAGTCTAAAAATTATAATTTGTCTTATGTTATAAGATTTTCGTAAAAATAAATTAGGATTCATTTGTGATATTAAATTTGGGCTTAACATTAGATTTACGTCAACTTATCCTTCACCTAATCATTAAAAATTGTCTTATTCTATTCCCAATTTATATGAATCATTTGACCTATCTATTTATTAAATTAGTAAATAAATATTTGTAAATATTTTTTTATAATAAAAATAAGAAATATGGACTTATTTTATGCATACTTATTAAGAAGTTTGAACTATAGTTTTAAAAAAAAACTATATATTTATGTTTAAAACAATTAAATGAATAGTAATATATATTTATGTATAAAAAAATTATTTAAGATAAAGCCACCCTAAATTGTAGATCATATTCTAGTCTTAATAAATTTAAATTTTATATTTAAATTATATCATAGTTTATCAGTTTGTGACTAATATGAGCTAATTTTGGGATTGTAATATTGGATTAAACACTAAAAAGTAGCCAAAAAAATTTAGTTCAAGTCGATTTTTTTTGCCAAAAATTCTTGATTTAAGCCAGTCTTTAGAGAATCGACTGGTTTATGTCCAATCCATGAGTTAGTTGACCTACCTATTTATTTAATTTTTGATTAGTAAATATATTTTTTTAAAAAAATTATAACATAAATAGTTGATATATTTATTAACAATTTCAAAATTAATTAAGAAATTATGTACTTATTCTTAAAATGATAAATTACATTAGTAATTCCTATATTTTAACATTTGTGTTATTTTTGTCCTTATAATTTTAATTTGCTCAATTTTGACTCTAAATTTATAATTTTGTCACAATTTCGTCCAATTGTTATAATTGCTAGTGTTTTTTTTTATTATTATTATTGAAAATACACACATGAGTAAAATTTGTTATACTCTTATAGACAAAATTATAAACTTGTTTAATTCAATAAGTTAATCTCAACCAACTCAATAACTATTTTCTTTCAAAACATCTTAATCGACATTATCATTATCAATCAGACCAAATTAATACAAAATCTAAAATTGGGGGGGTAAAAATCAAACTAATTGAAATTACAAATACCAAATTGATACAAAAGACAAAATGCAGGGACTAGCGATATAATTTACTCTTCTTAAAATATGTCTAATATTGATAATCAATATTATGAAATATTTATATTTTAAAAACAATTTAAGACCAGATCAGGCTAGAACCTGAATAAAAAATTAATGGATTATTTAAAATATTTAATAATTATATTCAAATTTGATCAATTTTTCATTTAAATTTTTTTTTCATAGAATTAGGTTGTTTGATAATTTTAATTTATAGTTCCAATTTTTCTTTGTATTTTTTTAAAAATATTTTAAAATTATATATAATTATAATTTCTTTTGAAATTTCCTTTTCAATCTCAAATTAGTTATAACTTGAATTTGGTTAAAATTTATTTTTGATTTCTCATCTACAAAAACTAACAATAAACATAAATTAATTTTTTGAACATTGAAAAAAGGTAAACAAAGAAATATATTATCAATAATAATAATAATAATAATAACAAAATATATTTTTGTTTATCATGTGAGGTCTCACCATTGTATTGATAATAGACATTAATAATAAAATTCATGACAATAATATAACAATAATATATCAAATGATAAGTAACATGTGATCACAATAATTTTTGATAGTTATACAAAAATACCCAAAATTATATATATAAAAATATATATATATGATCCATATTCAATTTTTATATGGTAAAATTCACATTTAATCTCAACCACAAATTACTTTTCTAAATTAATTCCTCACCCAAACTATCTACTATTCTTTTAATATTCATCTTTTCAAAATCCACCCAAACAATGCTATGGCTGAGCTCATCATCACCCTTGTTGTTGCCATGCTCATCACCTCCACTAACCATTATACAACCCGGCCAAGTTTTTTATCTTTGTAAATATAAAAAGCAATGTTGTGGAAATAAAAAGGTGCCATTAGAGTTTTAAAGAGTTAAAAATGAAAAATAAAAAAATGCGTGATTTTAGGTTTTCTTATTCCATATATGAGTGTTAATTTTTTTTTTTAAATCCATAAATTATGGAATAGTGTTCATTATTTAAAATTGTATTTATTGATGGGCAAGTCAATTAAATGTTTTTAATTTTTTACAAATAAAAAATTTAAAATTTTTGTTTAAGAAATTTAAAATGGCTTAATCATAAAGAACAATATAAGACGTCTTATTCTACAAATAAATAAATAAAAACTCATAATATATTATTAATTCAGATATATCAAAAGAAAAATAATAACAACAATACGAAAAATACACAAACATCCACCAAAAAAAAAAAAAAAAAAAAGAGAAGAAACTTCCAATCAACTCCCAAAACAAAAATAGTTCACATATATATATATATATATATATTATCAATTTAGTTGGGAAAAAAAAACATTGGTAAAAAAAAGTCATATAGAGAAAAACAAATACTTACACAAAAATATAAATTTACAAAAAAAAAAAAATCATAAACAAACATACTTGAAATAAGTTTGGACTATTGGCAAAGAGAGAGAATAACCATTGCATCATCACATTTGGGGAGGAGTTGGCAGGGCTGGAAAAAAGATTAATAAATGTTGAGTATTTTAAAGAGAGAATTGTATTAAATTTTTAATTTGATTGAGTTTTTAAAATTTTAAAATTATATTATTTTCAAAAAAGGTAAGAGTGGGATGAAGGTGACTTATCATATTATTTTGAATTTTGAAATTCAAAATTATAGATAATTAGTGTTTTTATTTTTTTTTATTTGAAATTTTTTGATCAACATTATTTTTGAAAAAAGTGAGCGTGATTTATCATATTGTTTTGAATTTTAGAATTCAAAATTATAGATAATTAGAATTTTTTTTTTTTTTTGTTTTTGGATTTTTGAACTAACCAATAGATTTTTTTTTATTTCTTTAAAAAATAAAAAAAATTAGTTTGAAAGTTTGGAATTTTCACAATTATTGTTTTTAAAAAAGCCATTCTCCTTATATATATACTAGTGCATGCCCGGGCCTAAAGGCACGGTGCAAATAATGATGAGATCAAAATGTAATTAAATATAAAATTATTGGGTTAAAAGATAATTTATCTCATTTGTTGCTAAAAATTTGAAGTCAAAATATGAATGAAGGTCTGGTTAGTTTTGAAAAGATTTTTTATTAAAAAAACTTGAAAATATTTTTGGTTGTATATTTTGAAAATAAATATTTCCCAATAAACTATTTAAAGTACGGCAAGTAATGCAATCATAAACATTTCATTTTTATTAAAAAACCTTTATGACTCTAAAGTATAAACTTCATATCAATGCAAACATTAAAAATAAAAGCACCCTTGCTATGCAAGTTAATAAAAAATTGTAAAGACAAAACAAAACATACAAACCAAGGTATTGTACATTTGTTAACACTCTATAATTCAAAAAAAATTACACCAAACAATGCACACCAGCCAGTATTTTGCAATTCAAAAAAAAAAACAAATTAAAATTAAATACCAACCAATGCACACCAGCTATTGCTCTGCAATCTAAGAAAATTAAAATTAAAATGCACACCAACCAGTGCTCTGCAATCTAAAAAAATTAATTTAAATACCAAGCAATGTACACTGCTGGTACTGCAAATCACATTGTAATAGTTCTTTGCAAATTATAAACCTGAAACTACGTGAGAAAAATCTAGAAAAAATAATAATAATTTAACTTGCCTACAAACAACCTGACATGAGAAAAATGTACTCCCAACACAACCTGACTCCAAGAAGATGTCGAACTTGGTTTAGTCAAAAGAAGTCAGTCTTGGAATCTCATGTTGTGTGGTGCACCCCCCTGCATGAATGTTGTCAAGTAACCTTGAAAGTAAAGGACACAAAAAATACTTGGATGTACTGTCTCACCCCATTCCTTCTGACAAATAAGTACTATAATTTCGTTCTAAAGGCCAACAAAACAACATTTACAATTGTAAAATTATCATCTTAAGAACTCTTGGTAAGCAGAATTACATAGTAGAAAGGACCCCAAAAAATTGACAATCTAGTAAAGGCACCAAGCCTGAACATATCAAAGAAGAAACAATCAACAAAAGCTAGTCAGGAGGACACAACAAAAATGTTTAAATACCAAATTTAGAAGCATTGGTGTTCATTCTTGTTACAGCATCCAACCTTCATTACAATCAGAAAAAGAATAATGAAAAAGAAACATACACTATCTCGAAAGCGGCAGAAGAGCCCTCACATCGAAGTGCCCATTTGAAATACTACCCGATTTCTTTCTTCATGGCAGGTCCTGAAAACAACATTCTCAGTTCCCTTCTCCACAATATCAGTAGTCCCAATCACCTCTGATAAGTAACAAATGAGATGAGTTCCAAAAATTTAAGCAGAAAAGCAGTACCATATTCTTCTATTCCCCCAAATAATATAAACTACTACACAAATGCGGACATTACAGATAAATAATATTTAAGAACAAAATTACTCAAAATTAAAGAAAAGAGCCACAAAGTTTTTGTTCATGGAGTAATTTTGTTCAAAAACATCTGTAAAAACATCATCAAAATTTTTTAATTTTTTATAAAAATGGAGTGCAGCAATTTTGAACATTTTGAATTTTTATCAAAAACATCTGCTCATTATAGAGATATTACATTCAGTAATATTACTTCTTATGGATTGATGGTCATTATAAAGATGCAATATTTTATAAAGATTCAAAAACAGATTCAAATATTAGCATTAAATTAGGAAAAAAGAGCCACAAAGTTTGTGAAAATTAGAACTGAACTTACAATTTCCGGAGTAAAAGGAAAGTGATTGCTGAGAACAAAAAGAAACCTTCATTTAGTAATTTTGTCAAACACCTATTGTGCAACAAAAGGAATTAGTTTCAAAACATTGAAATAGGCATTGAGTGACAAATCTGAACATCGAGTTGGATGACATAAGAAACTGTAGATCGAAAAAACAAAAACGAAAAGCCGTAATTGATTTACCTGATGAGAACAGAGTATGAGGCCCCAACCAAAAAAAACAAAAAGTCAGTAGTTTGTTGAGATCTCTCTCTCTCTCTCTCTATATATATCTTCTTTTTTTTCGTTATAGATATTGAATATATAGTTCAATATTAATGTATTTACATTTGATTGCCCAAGCAACATACCTGAGCGATGAAATCGCAACCTCTGAAATCGCAACCTTTGAACTATGATCAGAACTATGAACACTGTTCATATAAAAAAGAGTAAAACGATTAATCAAAACTATGATCGCAATCTCTGAAACTGAAACTGAAACTGAAGCATTTTCAATGACAAAATATGAAACTGAAATATATTTCTACAGTCAGCGAGAAGGGAGAGATAAAGAAGAGCAACGAAGAAGAAGATAGAGATAAGGATGAAATGAGAGAGATAAAGATAGAAGGGGGAGGAGATGTGGGGGAGAGAGAGTAGAGGGTGTTTGGGTGGGAAAAAAATTAAAAACAAATTAAGAGGGTCATCTTAGCCATCTATCTAAATAAGCAAATGAATCTTGACCATTGAAATGTCCTAGAAGGACAGTTGTGTCTAACATATTTTCAAAATCTGTTCTGCTTTATTATATAGATATATATAGATAAAATAGATAATGTATGTATGTGTATGTACACGTGTGTCGGATAACGTGTGGCACACACTTCCATGTTCTATTAGTCAGGATAATTTTTTATTCTGATACTTTGAACACTCTCCTTATTTTATTGATATTTTCTTTATATTTTATATACATTATTTTTTAACAATAAAATTCATTTCTCTTGTTAATAATAATAATAATAATAATAATAATAATAATAATAATAATAATAATAATAATAAATAAATAAATAAAAAATTGCAAATACACCATTTGAGATTTGATTAAAATACGAATCATTTTCTATAGTTTTGAAAATTACATTCCACTCTATGAGGTTTTTAATTTTATAACAAATTGCCCATTTTATTAATAAATCATTAAGTCAATTAATAATTTTTAATGATATTAGAAATATGTTTCAATTAATAACTTAGATAATTTTATTATTATATAGGAGCACAATTATGAATTTTATTTTTTTAATTAATTCTGTTAAATAAAAAATACTAACAAGGAGGTGCTTATAATTTTCTAAATCACATAAGACAGTCTGTATTTTAAACAAATTTCAAAGAGTGTACTAATAATTTACCCTAAAAAAAACTTACACATTTCACTAGGCTTGTGGCACGGATATGGGATTATTAATTCATTTTCCCCATGTGGATTAAGTGTTTCACTATGAGCACTACCGCTACTCTATCATCACCACCACTTCACCACTATCTCTACCACCTTTCCAGCCCCACCACCACTCTACCATTATTGTTATTGCTGCTACCGCCGCAATCACTTTCTATCAAGGAAAAAAAATTCAATAAAATAAATGAGATGATTGGGTTTAATTGTTCAATCCATATTCAATTCAACCCAATTTACTAAAACACGTTTATCAAATAGACAAGTTTGAATTAAATTGTTTTAAATACACAAATCGTTTTGACTTGTCCGAATTTACCCCTTCCTATTTATTAGCAAACCAAAAGTAGGTACAAAGAGTGAGACCCCAAAGATGCAGCATTCTTTGTCCAGAATTCATGCTGATATGCTATAATCTAAGATTAATAACCAAAATGGTCCCAGAGTATAGGTTCGGTTATATTTTAGTTCCCAAACTTTTAATGTTCCCCTTTAATCCTCAAAGTTTGTAATACTTTTAGTCCCCAACGTAAGTGTCGTCCAAAATTAGTAACTGGTTTAACCTCAACAAAATTCGAATGATCAAATGTACATACGATCTAAAAGTATGCATTCTGTAATATTTTGATTCCAAATATGCATTTTACTTCATTTTAGTTTCTAAATTATGCATTTCTCTTCCTTAATCTTTTAATTTTCTTACACGGTTTTTAATAAAAGTACAAAATATCTCTCATTCTATTATTGATTTTAAACAATATTAATAGTAGAGATTAAAGTGAAACAAAACTCTTATTTCAGAGACCAAATTGAAATAATTAAAAGACTAAAAATTAAAGTGTAACATAATTCATATTTTGAAACCATTTATGTAATTAACCTTTGTTCAATTTAAAACAATATTTTTTATATTTATAATTAGGGAAATTTATTAGAAAATCCCTTTCAAGTACTTGTGTCACGCCCCGAAATATTGTAATAAAGATAACTCATATGCAGAATAAATATAAAAAACATCATAAATTCATATATCAGAGTTCACTATTTAGCAAGCAATTAAATGCCATATAGGCTTTCATCTTTCCAAGACATTGCTTGATTATACAAATAGAGTCTCGCTCATTACACGTTAAGCCCTTGGCTTTACAAATAACACGCATGCACACATAAAGCATAACTAGGAAACTCTTGCTTCCCGAGAGTCCATCCATGCTATTGCCTTGGAGGTAACATCTCACCTGCACCTGAAAATGATATTCCCGTATAGGGTGAGCTAACAGCCCAGTAGAGATATGCTAAACATAATATGGGCAATAACTAAAACATAAGCATTCGATAAATGTTTGACTCACATATATTCATTCATAATCCATTTCAATTACATGATAAATGTATCCATGTTTCATAATAATTACCATTTCTTAATTCATAATCCTAGCTCAGAACCTGGCCATACCCTTTAAGTGAGATTATATCTCATATCAGCAGTACTTCCATTTCAATTGAGATAAAGACTCAAATTAACATTTCCGGTTTCATGACATTAAGTCCATGTTACATTTCATTTCCCATTTCTTTTTCAACTTCGAGTTTGAAAACAAGGCTCAACACCTAGCCCAATAACTTAATGAGATTAAGACTCATCTTTAAAACACTTTTGAAATTCATGATGGATACACATTTTAATGTTGTATCGATAACACATAAACTATTTCCACACTTTACGAAAGATACACATTTCTGTGCTGTATCAACATAGCATGGAATCACTTCTATACTTCACAATTGATAACGATATACATTTTAGTGCTATATCAAATTAATTTAAACACTTCCATAATCAACACTTGATACACATTGTAGTGCTGTATCAATGTCACACAAAATCCGGTTTAGAGGTTCATCCCCCATCTTCCCCTAAACCGTGGAGTATATCCCCTATCTCCTCCCACACAACACATGTATATAAACGTAGATCATATACAATCAATTAATACATAAAGTTAATGCATTATTTCAGTCGCTATATTCGATGACATATTCAATTGATTATTTTTAGTTTGCCTAATCATCATGCATCGTCTACAACAATCAAGACTATCCTTCACCGATAGCCCAAAGCAGTTATTTCTAGACAGAAAATAAATGCTACAACAGATATATATATTCTCAACATTTTCAAAGTGAGTGATTAAAGAATCCAACTCCACTATTCTACCTCATATTGAGTCGATTTTATTATTTCCAACTCAATTTCATATTTTCGTATTAATTGTCATTAATTACAGTAATGACCCAAATATACCCAAACATGGCATTTTTTCCTTTTTCTCAATATTGACCCAAAGGCTCAAATATTATCAAAAACATCAATAATCTCCATTTTTAAAACCAAAACACACAGGTATGAGTCAATTGAACAAAACCCCTGTTTTCAACATTATACATCTCCAACCTTAAGTTCCCAAATCAAATCATCTATACAAATAACTCAACATTTATGTTAAAACACATAAGAATGAGTAGGAATCCCTACCTCAAATTTGGAGCTCAAATGGAGAAGATGAAAAGAGATGAAACTTGATCTCCACCACACACCACAAAGCCCTCGAGAAATTACACAACTTTGGAAAAGGAACTATGGCCAAAATCCCAATGGAACTATGGCCAAAATCCAGCTCGGCACAACTAAAATTTATAAATCGAGCTCGGCTCGTAATGGCTCATTAAACCAAGAAAGAACCATAGAAGCTGATAAGCTAACCCTCTGCACTTGCACTTATATAGAAGTTTGTCCACCTTAAATTGTATCTTGTAATCGATGTGGGACTTCCAACAAACACACCAAACGACGTCGTTTGGCACAACACTTTCGTCCACTCTTTGAGTCCCACATTGCTAAGAGAGGAAATATTTTGTGTCCCAATGCTCATAAAGTGGAAACCTTTGAACACAAAATGTGAAACCCTATGCTCGAGCATGAAATACGTTCTCCCAATATTTTTGCGGACATGGGTCAAGTAACTTCGAATGCATTATGAATTTTTGTTTTGAGGGCGCCCTCCATCATGGTTGCGCCTTGAACCCATGGTGACCGAGCGGCTCGACCCACTTGGCGCCTCGACCCCAAATCGCCCAGTCGAAGTGGCAAAACATAAAAAAAAAGATTGAAACTGGGATTGCTACAACCTCCCCACCTTAGGAAATTTCGTCCCTGAAATTAATTACAAGTTTTCAAAACAAGTTTTTTTTTTTTTATATTTTTTCTTCTCAACAATATTACAATTCATTACCCAACAACTCGACCCATTACCGGTCATTCCATCTCTATTTAAGAGACATTTGACAATATATACTCAATATGCATTATTAGCATACTTTTCCTTGAAATTCAATAATTTCAACATTTATTCCACATTTATATATCATATTCAATATTCATGATATATTCCATTTCTACAATACATTCAACATATACAATGTTATAATAAACTTCCATATCGAGGCAAGTTTCAAAATATCCCCATAAACCAAAACATATACAATGTTTTACAACTTAAGACATATATAATGCTCTTAAAGTTCAATAGTACCGATATAAAGTTAAGTATCTACAAACAAGTCCGGATATTTCTCACGGACATCCACCTCACGTTCCCAAGTGGCTTCTTCCACTTCGTGATGTTTCCATAAAACCTTTACCAAGGGAATGGTCTTGCCTCGCAAGACTTGATCCCGCTTATCTAAGACCCGAACCAGTCTCTCCTCATACAAGATATCCTTGTCAACTTCCAAATCGGTCCTATCCAACACATGGGATGGATCCGGCTCATACTTCCAAAGCATACTAACATGAAACACGTCATGTACCCCGGACAACTATGGCGGTAAAGCTAAACGATAGGCAACCTCACCTATCCTCTCAAGGATCTCAAAAGGACTAATAAACCGAGGGGACAACTTCTCACTCTTCCCAAACCTCATCAATCCCCGCCTAGGTGATATCTTCAGAAAGACATGATCACCCACCTCAAACACCAAAGGTCTCCTCTTACGATTGGCATAAGATTTCTGATGACTCTGGGCTGTAACAAGCCTCCTACGGATAAGCTCAACCTTCTCCGTCGTTTTCCTCACCAACTCCGGACCCAACAAAGGTGCATCACCCACCTCGGCCCAACAGACTGGAGACCTACACGATCGGCCATATAAGGCCTTAAACGGTGCCATACCGATACTAGACTGGAAACTGTTGTTGTAGGCAAACTCCACCAAGGGCAAGTGCCTCTCCCACGTCCCACTAAAGTCAAGGACACAACCTTGAAGCATATCCTCAAGGATCTGAATAGTACGCTCGAACTGCCCGTCAGTCTGAGGATGATAAGCCGTGCTAAAGGTCAACTTAGTGCCCAAGGCACTCTACAAGCTCTGCCACAACCTAGCAGTAAAACGAGGATCTCTATCTGAGACGATTGTCACTAGGACCCTGTGCAACCTCACTATGTCCCGAATATACAAGTCGGCAAGATGATCTACCGAATCTCTCACATACATAGGAATGAAGTGCGCCGACTTAGTCAACCGGTCTACAACCACCCAACGAAGTCCATAGTGACATGTTCCCACTTCTACTCGGCAATAGACAAGGGCTGTAACAAACCTGCTGGCCTCTGATGTTCGGCCTTCACTTGCTGACAAGTAAGGCACTTAGACACGAAAACTGCCACATCTCTCTTCATTCCCCGCCACCAAAACTGGTGACCCAAATCCCGATACATCTTAGTGCCTCCCGGATGCACCGCAAGGCGTGAATGGTGAAACTCTCGGAGTACCTCCTCTCGGCAGGACTCCGGCACAAACAATCGGTCTCGGTATCTCACACTCAGGTCGGGATACTTAGACAAACCCTTCTCAACCTTCCCATTAGAGATCTTCTCTCGGAGGGATTCTACCTCAAGGTCACCTCTCTGTGCCTCTAACACTCGAGCCACAGGTGTAGGCTGCGCGACAACGGAAAACAAGGCCGCAGCCTCAACGGATTCGCCCATAAGCAAATCAAACTCCCCAAGTATACCCAACATCTCCCATTCCCGGATTGCTATACTAGCTACGTCACCAACAAATTTCCTGCTGAGGGCATCGGCCACCACATTGGCCTTTCCCGGATGATAATGCAACTCGAAGTCATAATCTTCAATGAACTCCATCCACCTCCTCTGTCTCAAATTCAAGTCTTTCTGTGTAAACAGATATTTCAGACTCTTATGATCCGAGAACACCTCGAATCTCTCACCATAAAGGTAATGCCTCCAGATTTTCAAGGCAAAGATCACTGCTGCTAGCTCTAGGTTATGCGTAGGGTAATTCTTCTCGTGTATTTTCAACTGACGTGAGCCATAGGCAACCACTTTCCCCTCTTGCATCAACACACAACCCAAACCCTCTCGTGAGGCATCACAATAGACTGCATAACCCAACCCTCTCTCCGGAATAATCAAGACCGGAGCGGTGGTCAATCTAACTTTCAACTCTTAGACCGACTTTTCACAAGTCTCATTCCATACAAATATGACTCCCTTCCGAGTCAGTCTAGTTAACGGCGAAGCTAACTTGGAGAAATCCTTCACAAACCGTCGGTAGTACCCAACTAATCCCAGAAAACTGCGGATCTCAAATACACTCTTAGGCTGTGCCCAATCTTGCACTGCCTCAATCTTGGATGTATCAACAGACACTCCTTCCCTAGAAATCACATGGCCTAAGAACTTGACTTCTCATAGCCAGAACTCACACTTTCTAAACTTGGCATAAAGCTTATGGGCTCTAAGTAACTCAAGCACCACTCTCAAGTGCTCCTCGTGCTCTTCCACAGAAGGTGAATAGATAAGAATGTCGTCCACAAAAACGACCACAAAATGATCCAAGAATTCCCAGAAGATCTGGTTCATCAAATCCATAAAGACTGCCGGTGCATTGGTGAGCCCAAATGGCATCACCAAAAACTCATAGTGGCCATACCGCGTACGGAATGCCGTCTTCGGAATATCCTCCTCCCTGACTCTCAACTGGTGGTAACCTGATCTCAAGTCTATCTTAGAGAAACATCCGGAACCCTTCAACTGGTCAAACAAATCATCGATACGGGGCATAGGTGTAACAACCCCCATACTATTTACCGATAAATTACTGAATTACCTACTGATTACTGCTAAACTGGACTGTTTATGACTGATAAGTGAACCAACTGAAGTACTGAACGGACTGATTGGAAATTGGAACTGAATTTACTGAGCATATCTATTGTATTGCATTTTTATCTTTTCGATTATTTGATTATCTGTTTGTGTTTTTATGTTTAAACTACAAATTGAAGGCCTTATCGACAGCCGAACCAGAAATTGATTGGTGTTTTAGGATCGCCATAATTTATGTGATTTTATAGTATATTTGATTGGAAGTTGATTTAGTATGATTAAACTGGATTAAATTAGATTAAATGGTGTCAAATTGCATAGTTTGACTTAATTACATTAGTGCCACTTAGTGGCCACTACACCAAGTATTGAGGGACTTAGCTTTGCATTGCCCAAAACATTTTCTTCAGCCCTTTTCCCCTTGTTTTTGCTGAATAGAGAGAGAGGAATAGGAGAATTGAGTTCAAACTTGGAGATTTGCTTGCATTTGGAGGAATTGAAGTGTAGATTGTCTATTGAGCCTCTAGTCTTGTGTTTGAAGACCTAGGTAAGGTAATTGAACCTCTCATTGTTGTATTTAGCATTGTTCTTGCATGTTTCATGCCAAATTTGAGAGTTGAGCCATGAATTAGTTCTAGCATGTTGTATTGTAGCTCATTTCATGCATGCATGTGTGTATTGATGAATTTTGAGTTGATTTCATGGAAATTTGTCACATGCATGTTCATAATTAAGCTTAAGTCCATGGTTTCAACTTGTTTTGAAAAGAATGAGCTCATTAGAGCATGTGTTTGAAGATGTAAAATGGTTCGAATTCATGCATGTTTGCATGTTCTTCATGTTCATGAAATTGGGTTTGAATTTGGATTTAATTGATCCACTCTTGGGCTTTAAATTCACAAATTGAGCTTTGAAACTTGTTGTATATTGAGTTTGGATGTGTTTTCTGGAATTTGGGCCCAAGAGGTCGAATTTTGAGCTTAGGAATGTTTGGTTTGAGCTTGGTAGGCAAATCTGGAAATTCCAGAATTTGGCTTCTACGCTCGAGCGAAGGATTCTACGCTCGAACGACCATCGTTTCTTCTGAGCTCCGCTCAAGCGAGGTAATGGTGGCTCGAGCGTAAATTTCAAGCTCTCAGCATCTTAGATCTTGCGCCAAGAGCGACGCCGGCGAAGAGACTTACGCCGGCGAAGAGTCATCCTACTCGGCGAGCATCGAGCGTAAAATTGGAGCATCCAAAGACTTTTCTTCAGAAGACGCAACCGCTTGACGGAATCCACGCTCGAGCGAAGCTCCTTTGTCTGCATGTCCGCTCGAGCGAAGAAAGCCTCGCTCGAGCGAGACCCTTGTTTTCAGCAAATTTCGTAAAGTGTTTTCTAGTGCATCTTTGCATCCTCTTTCCATCCTAGGCATTCCTAGGGCATATTTAAGGCATCTTAAAGAGGATATAGATGTAGAACCACACCGAGGCAAATTAGGGATTAAGTTAATATCTTTCCCAACTGTGTAGCTTAGTGTGTGTTCAATCTGTAAACTGTGTAGGATTGGCTTTCTGAGGAGACGCTCTAGTCCACTGTAGCCCAGAACTCTGTGAGTAACAATTGTGTAAAGATATGTTCAAATGATTATCTTTTGAATACTAAACTGAACTGCTTACTGAACTGATATTGATTACTGAATGAATGTATGTCCTTTATTTTTGAATTATACTGTCGCATCCTTAGCACCTACTGTTTACTGTTACTGTTACAGAGATCTCTGTCGGTTCCCTCGTGGAACCACTACTGTTTATTGATTGATGGCCATCATTACTGTTCGGTCTTTTAAAGACCTACTGTTACTGTTATGCTAATGGATGTACCACATATGACTGTTTACTGTACTGAACAACTGATACACTGATTGAATTGAACTGTTTTCATAACTGTAAGGACATTCATTCTAAACCCCTTTACGCATTATGTTATTCACTGGGCTTTAGCTCACTGCGTTTGTCCACCTTAAATTGTATCTTGTAATCGATGTGGGACTTCCAACAAACACACCAAACGATGTCATTTGGCACAACACTTTCGTCCACTCTTTGAGTCCCACATCGCTGAGAGAGGAAACATTTTGTGTCCAAATGCTTATAAAGTGGAAACCTTTGAACACAAAATGTGAAACCCTATGCTCGAGCGTGAAATACGTCCTCCCAGTATTTTTGCGGACATAGGTCAAGTAACTTCGAATGCATTATGAATTTTTGTTTTGAGGGGCGCTGCCCCTCAACTCCGCCAGGGCGTTGTCCTTGGAACTTCATGGTGACCGGCAGCTCGACCCCAGGCGCCGCCTTGACCCGCCAGGCACGCCTAACTCGACCCGCCCAAAGTGGCAAAACATAAAAAAAAAAAAGATTGAAACTGGGATTGCTACAACTTGGATCCCAATTAGTCCATAAAATATTTTGTATTCCAATGAATCTTATTATTTTGGACATTTGATCTACCAAATCATAATTCTCATATTTAAGATATTTTATAGATAATTTTAACTTTACAAATATTTTTTGAACCCTTAACAATTTAGTAATGTGAACATTCACATTAAATAAATTCGACAGGGTGAATTTTTACATCATGGAACATCCACACTATAAATATAAACATTAATACGTATTTCACCATATTATTATTAAGAATATTTTGATAATTACGTCACCCATAAGAAAATAATTTAGATTAAGTGGAACATAGGTAGGTGAAGAGAGATTTATGAATAAATGTCTCTTATAATTAGTCTCTTATCAATTAAAAAAAATATATATATATATATATATGTGTGTAATTAGCCCCATAATCTATCCATTATGTGAGAAATTAATTGATATTTAAATTTAGGAGATAGGAAGATCAGAAGATCAAGCGATGGGGTAGGAGTCATGACAAAAAAGGGACAGGAAGATTTCTTGAGATGCGTCGCATGCGATTTGATATACATCGTGGGGAGCAACATGACGTGTGGTGTTGGATCTAGGTCAACTGGTGGAACCATTTCAAGGAAGATTCAAGTTATTGCTATTTAAATAGGAAAAATGGAGTATTACGTTCCAATGGAAAAAGGGAAAAGTTAGGGATCATGAAAATTTTATCATGAAAATGATCATGAAAAAATTATGATCCTTGGATTACCTTGATTAGTGTGTGTGTTTTTATATAGTGTGTGTATCCAAAAGGTCAAAATTTTTATTTGATTATTTTCAATGATTTTTTTTTTACCTATGACATTAAATGGAAAAAAGGTAAAAGCTATGAGTAGTCACTGGGAGATTTTGTAAAATTTCAACTACAGTGAAAAGGTTTAAAATAAATTACAAAGATATGAAGTATTATTAAGTTAAATTTGTTATGGAAAAATTGCAAATCAGTAAAAAGACTGTGTTTGGTTAGGGGATTTGGAGAGGGATTTGAAAAGGGAAAGGGAAAAGGTATGTGAAACTAAGTGAAATATATGTATGTTTTATTCACATCTCACCTACCTTTTTCCTTTCCAAATCCCTCCTCAAATCCCCCAACCAAACATAACATAAAATTTTTTTATAAAATCATAAAAAATTTTATCACTTCAATTAATAAGATTGATAAAATTTACCACTAATTTATAATTTATTGTTGTTCTTTCAACTAATAAATTGCAATTTTCTCATTTGTGTTATTTTACCCTCGTCTCTTAAACTACTCTCATCTTTCACACAAGCACATGTCACTCCTCACCTTTTGCACAACTCACATAACTATTACTGTGTATAGCATATATACTTTAGTTGTGAATAAATTATTTTAATAATTTTTTAATTTTTTATAAAAAGATGTATAGAAAAATAAAAATTATGTGACAACTTGTAGTGAGTTGTTGACTTTTTAGGTAAAATATTTAATCCCCAAACGACGCCTTACACACATCACCCCACATTTACCTCTTATCTTATTTTTAAATAATAAATAAAATAAATTTTGATAAAAAAAAATATATTTTTTGAAAATATAAATTTTTATAAGATTAATAAAGTTCAAAAGGTATTGATAAAATCTTTAAAATGAGACTACTGCTTGACATATCTAATAAAAATAAAAAAATAAAAAAAATAATATCGAAACATACAAATATTAACTCAAATAATATAATAAAATAATAAAAAATAATATTTAAATCATATAAATATTAATTCACAATTCAAGCCGCTCAAATTGGGTGCATCCGTGCACATGTTAGAATTACACCTCTACATCATAAATTAGAATTACACCCATACACAAGTTAAATTTACACCTATACAGAAATTGGAGTTGTACTCCGCACAAATTGGAGAGACACCCACCTAACATGGAAAATTATTCAATAATTCTACAATAATATGTGGTCATATTCAAAATAAATCATCAATTACTTAATCTCATGTTATTCCTCAATTCCTAACATAAATCGTGACTTACCCTTCTCTACCAATCAAATCCTTATAGAGCACCACGTATCAATACTTCGAGAATATTGAATAATCACACCCTAGCAAGAGATCCCACAACGGTGTATGGTAGCCAGAGAGGTTGCAGAAGAAGAAAAAATGAAAATTTGTTTCCAAAACAAACAAAAACAACTTTATTTTGGTTATAAATATTTAATAAATTTTGAGAATTGTTTGTAATTTTCTAAAACTAAAAAGGGCATTGCATCCAAAAATTAAATCCACTTTTCAAATGTGTGACAATCAATTAAGATATCTAAGGCAACACCCTCTCTCATATCTTTTTTAATCATCAATCAATTATATCATTTATACATCATTAAATTTATAAAATGGACTTATATATATCATTTTCTAAGTAGAAATAGATACCAAGCAAGTTACATTTGCAATTTTTAAAGTTTTTGTAATCATAAAAAACAAGAAACAAATATAAATATTGAGTAATACTACAATTAATGAAAAGTTTTATGAAAATTTCACATTTGAATTAGTCTGTAGGGTTTTATTATATGTTATGCAATTACATATACTAAGTTATACCCTATCAATTATAGAACGCTATAGGACAAAACTAAGGCCATGTTTGTTTGGCAGCTTGAGTGGTTAGATTGGACTACCATGGTTGTGGGTCCCATCCACAGTATGTTTGGTAGTGAAATGAGAGGACAGATTGATAGTCCAGGAGACTTTGTAATCCCCCTCAGTAGGGGTGAGCATGGTCCATATTGGACTGGATTGGAGTAAAATCAGGACCAATCCGTTATATATGGATCCTAAAAAATTGGAACCAATCCAATCCGTTTAAATCGTGGAACCAATCCAAACCAATCCATTTAAACACGGATTGGATCGGTTCAGGACCACGGATTTACATAATTAAATAACAAAAAAAATATATATATATAATACTTTAATTTCATAAAAATATAAATATAGCATCATATTAGTTTCACAATAGCAACATGTTTTTTCGTAATAGCGACAAACTGTTCTAGAATTTAAATAACCATAAGAAAACTAGTTCCATCATAAGTATTTAGACCATTACAAATTAACACTGAAAACTAGCAAGCAAAAGTAATAAAAGAAGATACTATGCAAGTTTAGGTTTGGATTTAAGTTTTATATGAAATAAGAGAAGATACTATGCAGGAGAGTGTATAATAAAAATATAGACTATTTATATACGGTCCGGATCGGTTCCAATCCGGAACCGTGGGGTTCAATCTGGAACCAATCCGTGAACTACGAATTTTTAATTTTTTAATCCGGAATCAAATCACGGATTCAAAAAACCAATCCAAACCTACTGGATTGGACTGAACTGGATCGGATTACGGATTTTACGGATTCCTTACTCAGCCCTACCCCTCAGTAGGGGGATTAACTTGGCTAGGTTTTGGGTAAGATTAGAAAAATAATAAAGGGATTGAGTCTATTTTATATAATTTTTTTTTACCAAGTGCACCTGTTTGTTTTAATATTTGTTTTAGTTTTTTTTTTTAATATAAAAATAATCATTTATTTTATATAAAAATAATTTAACAATCTAATTACTAACTATCTCCTATACTATCATCAAAATAAACACATTTTTACTTAATCTCCTCACTAACAATTCTCACATTAACAATCTTTTCACTAACTATCTTCTCACTAACAATCTCATCCAACTTATTCTGCCAAATAAACACAGTCTAAGTTTATACTATTTGCAAACTAAGGCTAGGTTTGACATCCCTTAAAAAATTTAAAAAGTCACTATTCTATTTAAGTCACATCACCTCTCTACCACATCACTTCAAACCCAATCTATATTTCATAAAAAGTCAAAAAGTGAACTTATTTAGAATATCCTAAACAACCTAGATTTCAAAATTAAAACATCCTTACATTAAGATAAGTAACCTTTCGTATTTTGTTACTAACCACATTAAAAGGCCGAGTTTGGCATCTTTGTTTGGGTACTCCCAAATAATCCAAAAAGTCAAAAAGTTACTCAAAAAGTTAAAAAGTTAACACTATTCACCAAAAGTCAATAATTACGGCTGCACAACTCCCAATTCAAATTTTCCTCTAAAAACCAATTTTCACAATTTTTTATTACACATTTTTCCATAAAAAGTCAAAAAATTAACCCAAACATTCATATTTTCAACCTCAATTTTTTAGTCAAAAAAGACAAAAAGTGCACTTATTTAGTTTTTCCAAACTTGGCCTTAATAAAAGTTAAAAAGTCAAAAAATCACATCATCTTATTTAAGTCACATCACCTTTCTACCACATCCCTTCAAATCCAACCCATATTTCATAAAAAGTTCAAAAATACTCTTATTTAGAACATCCAAAAACAACCCCAAATTATTTCTAAAAGCTCCATGAAACTTTACTTCATATTTCTTTCCTCAAGTCTAGCATTACTTACGTTCCAAAAAAAAAGTCTAGCCAAAAACAGATGTGTTTTTGGCTACATGTTCAAGGAATTTCACCATCCCATAAATCCTGAAGAGATTTATATGGGCCAACATCTGATATGAACTCAACTCCAGGAAATCCTTTACGCTGTGGAATTTGATTTATCATCTCGGAGTCTTGTGCGCTTAGCTCCCAATCAAATATGTGAAGGTTCTCTTTGATCCTCTCCTCGTTAAAGCTCTTCACCAGAACACTCACTCCTTGCTCATAAACCCATCTAAGACAAACCTGTGAATATGAAAACAAGAAAATTTTAGTAATCTCTCTCTTTTATATGGTAGTGTGAGTATTTTGTGCCTTTTTTTGCAAATCTGAGGTTGAATCTATCAACCATATCCTTTTGTTTTGCCCAATGACTTGGAAGATCTAGTTGAATTGGTGGAAAAAAATAGACAATGCCCGATACAGTTGAGGGATTGCTTCAATGGTGGTTAGGAGTTAAACTCAAGAAATTGGAATTGCCAATCTGGAAGACAATTCCTTTTGCTTTGATGTGGTCAGTGTGGAAATTAAGGAATGATTGCTTGTTTAATGGATGTCAGCCTAATCTTGCTGAATTAGGTGAGATTGTTAAGGTGAGGGTGCTTTATGGGTTAAACATAAAACAAAAGGGGTGCCATGGTGCTTGGCAAGTGAGAAAATAGTTAAAAAATAAAAAAAAAAGTCACTATTAAAAAGTCAATTATTTTCTTTATATTTTTTATTATATATTTTTGAAAAAAACTAAAAAATCAATTAAAATAGTTAATTCTCAAACCAATCCAGTGCATGACATTCTGATCAAACCTTAAGCAGATTAGGTATTGTCAGAGAGGTGGCTGAAAGTGTTTTTAAATTGCTGGGAAGGTGATGGGTTGGTTTGGCCAATGCTCTGTTTTTTTTTTTTCTCTGAATGACAGAGTTGGTTACAGGTGCTTCTTTCATTGTGTTTTGGGGATGTTTGGCGATAGTTTGGTTCAATGCATGGTAGGGATGTCTTCATTTCTTGAGGTTGCTGGTTATTGCAAACTGCTGTGATTGTTTAGGAAGTAGCTTTAATTTATCTGCTGTTTTGTTTTAGTATGTTTTCGATTGATCTCTCACCATGGTGTTGTGTTAATAAATAATTGAACTAGTTATTCAGTCTCAACTTAATTGGGATAATTTAATTTTATTATCATGGTTTGTGCACTTGCCTTTATTTATTAATATAAGAGATATTTATCAATAAATCCCTTCTCACAAAAAAACACTCTAATTAGTTTCAAGCTTTTTTTTTCCCTATTAATCTATTAAGTCCAATTAGTGGAGAGTTTCTTTTGGTGTAATCCTTTTATTTATTTATTATTATTTTGATAGTGTTTTGGTGGACAACTATACTTTTTTATTAATGTGGCAGGTATTAATGTAACACCTCTAACGATGTGACACTCCAAAAAAAATTAAAAACTCTTTAGTGTATTTTTTTTTTCCAAATATGACAACGTGGCAGGTATGATGTGACATTCCAAAAAAACTAAAAGCTTCTTAGTGTATTTTTTTTCCAAATGTGACAATGTGATGGATATGATGTGATACTTTAAAAAAATAAAAGTTCCTTAGTGTACTTTTTTCAAATGTAACAACGTGACGTGTATGATGTAACACTTCAAAAAAAAAAAATCTTTAGTGTATTTTTTCCAAATATGACATGTGACACTCTAATGTGAAGTATATGATGTGATACTCTAAAAAAATTTAAAAAAAATTAGTGTACTTTTTCCAAATGTGACACTCCAACGTGATGGGTATAATGTGACACTCTAAAAAAATTAAAAATTATTTAATATATTTTTTTAAAATGTAACACTCCAACGTGGCTGTGTCACGTGCAATACACCACCCAACAAAGCAAAAGTATAAAAAACCTTAGTGCACTTTAGTGTTGTGTGTCACCCATTCATACACATAACATGGCACATGTTCAGGATACAATAGACAAACCCTTACATAAAGTGGCACGTGACTAACACGTACCGCAAACAACCAACACACAACCAATTTAAGGCATACAACTGTCACACTGAACAAATCAAACCAATGGCTCTTGTGTCTTTTACACAACAGAGAGGATCAAATGGATCACAAGTAATAATCTGGAACCAAATAGAACACAAGTTCAACATTTAGAATTTATGAGTAACTCTTCCTTAATATAACTCAATAATTTTGCATTTACTTTATTTATTTTTTATGAAATATACAGGTTCATATATGCTACGATGAGTAATTTTATAGGATGATACTAAGCAAACATGATTTTTGTACAAAAAATTGTATATACAATGATGACATGGGGCTTAATTCTATTAATTAGAAATAAAAAAATCTCCCATTATGAGTCATAATTACATAAATGGCATTATCATATCATTCTCTATGGCTTTTTTTATTTTTATTTTTAATATAAAAATTGTGTATGTTTAGCATTTTCCCAATTTGATAAAACCCTACCTGGGCAACAGATTTTCCTCTAGCTTTTGCAATCTGTTTGAGCACCTCACATTCCATGACTTGGTTACTTCCCCAAAGTGTTCCTTTGGCACCCAAAGGAGAGTAAGCTGTGACGTGAATACCATTTTTCTCACAAAAATCTCTTAGCTTCATCTGTTGCCAAAGTGGGTTCATCTCAACCTTGCAAAATACAACATCAAACTACTCTGTTAAAGAGAGGAAGATATATTAAAAGGACTCAAAAGCAAATATTATTTTGTTTTTCCAAAATAAGAAGAAACAAAAGTCTACGTGGAATGCTCACCTGGTTGACAGCTGGAGGGATCTTTGCTGTTGATAGTAATAGTTGGAGCTTCTTGCATGAGAAATTACTGACTCCAATGGATTTTGTGAGGCCAAGACTGTGACACTCCTCCATAGCTTCCCAAACAGACTTGAAATCCAAGGGAAGAAGCTCTTGCTTATTTACAGGCAACTCATATTTCCCTGGCTTCGAGCTCACTGGCCAGTGAACAAGATAGAGATCAAGATATTCCAATCCAAGATTCCTAAAAAAATTAAAAAAAAAAAACTATAACAAAAGAATGATTTATGCAACATTACATAACATAACCCCTCCGGCCCGACCCTCACTTACTTGAGTGACTTTTGTATTGCAGGAAGGACATGATCACGATGAGCATCAGAACACCAAAGCTTAGAGGTGATGAAGAGGTCTTGGCGAGATTGAATGAAGCCTAGGCGTATGGCATCAGCAATTGCTTCTCCAAGAGGCTGCTCTGATCGGTATAGAGCCGCAGAGTCAAAGTGTCGGTAACCAAATTTGATTGCTTGGAGGATGGATTGTTTCATGGTTTCAGAGGATACAAAAGGATAAACAGCTGTTCCAAACCCCAGAAGAGGAATTTGCTTATGATCAGTAGTAGTTGAAGAACACAGTGACATATCTGGAGTGCTTTTCATCAATTTTCCTATGTTCTGGAATACGTACCTTATCTTTCTTATCTCCTTGGCATACATGTAATGCAAAACACACACACAAGTGTCGCTTTCTCTATCTTCTAACTATATCTAACAATATGGAAAAAAAAATTATGGTACACATTTCTTAAGCACGTGTATTAAATTCAGTTTATAATTAAAGAAAAAAATAATATAATTTTATATTTTTTGAGTTATAATTAAAAAAAAAAAAAGTATAATCAAATATCACTTGAGATATAACTAAAGATTTTATGAGTCATAACTAAAATAATGGCCTCGTTTGGGAAGTTAGTTATTTTAGTAGGCTTTAGCAGGCTAAAATTTTTGTGTTTTGGAGTTGGATTTTTTTATAGTTGGATGTGATATTTGTGAGAGAAAAAATGAAATAATTATGGGTTTAATGTGATATGTTGTCTTATTGACTGTTTTAACTTATTTTGTCTTTTTGTGAATTTTACTTTTAAAAAAAAGCTAAAAACTGACTTGCCAAACAGGGTCAATGCCATAATTAAAGAACAAAATTAGTCATAACTAAAAAAATATGTATTGTTTTGGATAATTATATATCTATATATATATATGGCTCTAAAGGTTCTAAATAGCAGTAGCAAATGTTGTTTATGATAGTAACATGTGTGATAGTTGAGACATACCAATTAATTATGTAAAGTTTTTCATATAAATCTCTCATGTATCATTGTGTAAATGCCGTAAAGTTCATAGCAAAGTACTAAATGCCTAAATGTCTTAAATGAATACCAAATATCATTTCCAAATTGTTAACAAAACGAAGGTAGGAATTTGAAAGAAATCATCTTATGTTAGTAGTTCAATCTGATATCATAGCTACGTCAAAGAAAAGGTCACCGGAACTATGGGTAACCTATTTCTCAATCAATGCACTATATGCAAGATCCACAAGGACACATTGAGTGATTTGAATAATTAGGAAATTTGGTTATAAACCCCTCTTATCTTTCTTTTATTGTTAAAAGGACCAAGAAAAAAATTGTACTTTCAAAACCCCTTTATAATTATAAAGTCTTGTATAAAAGGCAAAATTTATTATTTAAATATTTTATCGGACTATTATACCATCTCCCTTTCCCAATCTCGGTCGATCTGCCCTATCGTCCGACTGAGAAGCTGCCGCTGATCCTCTGCCGAGTACCTCACCTCCGCTACCACAACCACCGCCGGCGATGACTACAAAACCTCTTATCTTCCCAATCTTCTGCATCATTATCATCATCGGTTCGTGGTTTGTCACCAACGGCAAGGTTGAGAAGAAAGTGTGCATCACTGGTTGGATTTTTCCACCAAAGGTTAGTTCTCACCGTTGGTTCACCACCGTCCTTGATGTCGCCTCCACTGCACCATCCTCGATGTTGCCTCCACTTCACCGTCCTCAAATCTCTCTATCTCTTTCTCTCTTCTCAGATCCATTACACCCAAACCCTCATGTTTTTGCTCTATTCCTCGTGTCATCATGTTGGGAAGGAAAACGATGAAAACGAGTTTGAGAAAGTTAAAAGGCGAGAGATTCAGATCTGAGGGCTTTAGATATAAAGGCAGCAATGGCGCACCAACAGAGTCCTTAGATCTGGTTTGTCGTTGGTTGGTGGAAGTGGAGAGGGTACAAAATTTAAAATTTTACTTTGAATCATAGTAAACTTTACTCTGATTCAGAGTAAAATTTTACTATGAAATACACTGTGACGATGGCTTAATAGGAGAGCTGATAGATATAAATTTAGTATAGTAAAATAAACAAGTTTTAAAATATTAAAGGGTTTTGAAAGTACCTATATAATTCTTGTCATTTTGAAAGACAAATTAGACAGTAAGGGGTGTATCGCCAAATCCCCCTAATATAATTCAATCACCCTAAAAGTAAAAATTTTATTGCAAAAGACATTTAGGGACTAATTTCTATTATCATGAGAATAGTCGCTAAAAGGTCGTCCTGAAAAGTCCAAAACAAGGCTTTTAGCAACAAAATTTTGAAAATATCACTAATAAATAGATTTTTAGGAACAAAATAATTTGATCTTAAAATGGTTTGTTTTTTGAGTCAAAAAATTCGGTCCCAAAAGGATAATAATTCATCACTAATGTCTAATTTTTGTTGTTAAAATATAATACCGACACTTTTCGCAACAAAAAAATTTGGTCCCTAAAAAAAAATTTTATTCTTAAATTTTGGTCTCTAAAACCTTGATTTTTTGTAGTGTAAGTACACCTCCTTGCCATTGAATGAACACATTGTCACCTTGAAATTCCTGAAAGACCAGGGATACGATTGAAATTTTTTTTTTTTTTTATAATCAATCAATTTGTTTTTTTACTAATTTTTATCACTTTTGATGAGAAATAAAATAGATAATACGAGAGTTTTCTTTCTCATATTTTTTACTTAAATTATAAATCAAATATAACACAAGATTTTTCATTCTCATCTTTTTTTTTTTTTTTTTTTGATCAACAAAAGAAAACTTTATTGATGAAGAAAGTATAACATACAAAACTTACATCAACAAAGAGGGAAGAGCAAATAGCACAAGAGCCTAAATTGGTGAGAAACCAATAAAGGAAACAACAGAGAAAAGGAAAGAAAAAAGAACAAAAAACAAAGGACAGAGCTGCACTAGGGTCCCCTTACTACCAACCATTTGGGCATCCTGATTGACATTCATCCAACCCCTCTGCCGCTTCACATAAGCAGGAGCATAGAAGCATATAGAACTGCCAGCAACACAGCATCTGATCTTGATTCAGATTTTTCAACACCTCGGAGATTAGCAGACTTGAGCAGACCAGACACACACCCCAGCATACAGACACAGATTCACCACACAGATTCACACCCCCCAGCAGTAGAGCTACCATTTGGGAGTCCTGATTGACATTCATCCCACCCCTCGACAGCCATACTAGCAACAGCATAGAAGCATACCTGATTCAGATCAGCAGCCTACCGTAAACAGTGCATGCACAGCAGACTTGACTAGAGGAGCGGACACAGATTCACCACAATGCTAAGCTGACTCCCCTGTTAACAGACCGAGAAAGCACCTTCTATGGGACTCTGATCAACAACCTAAAGCACCAGACCTATGACATACATCCTCTCAGCAGCCTCCATTTTGTAGTCTAGATTAGCGGATTAGCAGACTTCTGAGATGTTAGCAAAGTGCACCAAAACAGCAGCAGAATGCCGCAGTAGGATGCAAGCATCAGTCAGCATTCTTCAGACAGCAGCATAGAGTAGCTCAGGACAAACACATTATAATTATTAACATTTCTCACCAAATCAGTTCATCCAAACGAAGTGTTAGTGGATAGAATTTGGTGTTGTCCCTAACATCGTTGATGTAGCAAAAAACCTGAAAAATCGTGGAGAAATTACTTAGACAGGGTAAGATGCAACTTTTCTATGATTGTTTTACACCAAAAAAACAAAGAAAAGTTATACGCATGGTGTTTTTATAATTATTTCATTTTTCACCCTCGTAAAAGTCTTTGTTGACCTGCTTTGGTTTTTTTTCTCAAATTTTCAAATATCACTGCTTGCTCTTGTTTCGATTCATGATTAGGGATAAGAATTTGTATAATTATTTTTCATTTTTCACCCTCGTAAAAATCTTTGTTGACCTGCTTTGGTTTTTTTTCTCAAATTTTCAAATATCACTACTTGCTCCTGTTTCGATTCATGATTAGGGATAAGAATTTGTGTGTCTTTGTTGACATGCTTTGGTTTTTTTTTCTTCTCAAATTTCCAAATATCACTGCTTGCTCCTGTTTTGATTCATGATTAGGGATAAGAATTTGTGATACCACACGATAACATGATTTGAATTATATACAAAATTAGCAGGTTAAGATTGATTATTTTTTGACATGAACACATATATGACACGATCTGATAGCACAAATGTTAAGGGTTTGTTTGGGAAGTGGGTTGATTTTTTGGCTTTTTGGCTTTTTTGACTATTTTAGCTTGGGTCTAAAAAGTTTCGTTTGGGGAGGGCTTTTGGCTTTTTTGTGAGAGGAAGAATGCAATGATTATGGGTTGAATGTGATGTTTTGTCTTATTGGGCTAAAAAGCCTATTTTGT
The DNA here is from genome assembly GCA_025200525.1 of Camellia lanceoleosa. Taxonomy (NCBI): domain Eukaryota; kingdom Viridiplantae; phylum Streptophyta; class Magnoliopsida; order Ericales; family Theaceae; genus Camellia; species Camellia lanceoleosa. The sequence continues at coordinate 39,945,854 of CM045763.1, read as the reverse complement.
TTTTTGTGTCTAAAATAGCCAAAAAAAAACCCAGACTTGACTTCCCAAACGAAGCCTAAATAAATCAAGTTAGTGTCAAATCTATATAACACGAAACTGATATGAATAACCCGCATAATGAAAAATTAGTTACACATTTTAATATTATTTTCATTAAAGAAGATCATGATATTTTTTAATCTCGTACGTAATTACATTCAATTTATTAAAAGGCATGTAAAATATGATTTTAAGTTTAATATAAGTTTTCTTTTTGCTTTTAATTAAACTTGATGATACAGTTCGTCCTGGTGAATGGGCTAGTCCGATCCAAGCTCCTCAAGCCCACTGGATAACCTGCAAGCAAGTTCAACGGGGAACGGGGTAGTCCCCCGGCGAACCCTCCGGTGTGTGAATTAGAAAAGGTGATGGACAAAAATGTAGAAAGAGAGAGAGAGGGAGATAGAAAAACTTAACATTCTTCTTCTCTTCAAGTTTTGCTTATATCCTTTGGTAATCATTTATTTGCCTCGGAGTTCGACCTCCCAAAGCTTACGCGTGGTTCGTCTTGTTCGAGGTGAGGGATGCCATTCCTACGAGAGGTGTTGTCGCAATAAATCTTGTGATGGTGCATTAATGGTGATGTCTTGTGGCAATAACTGCGAGATCTTTGTCTGTGGCGTGCTTTATCTGCATCTGCCGTGTGTCCGAATATCATTGGCCTTCCACTTGATTGGCTTCGGTGATCTTTGGGTTTTACTAACCGGGTTATGCGATGGGGTTTAAATGGTGGGCCTGGGTTTACTCATGGTGGGCTGTAGCCCTTGTGGGCTTATCCATGTCAAAACTTAATGTATTTTTTTTAATCTACACTACAAGAAAATACACAATTGCCGACCACTTTTGCCGACCAAAAAAAAATTTCGTAGCTAAAACTTGATACTATTACAGACTAAAAATATTTTGTTTCCAAAAAGTGATTTTTAGCGACCAATTTACTATTTTAGTAGCAAAAAATTTTCATTTGGTGACTAAATAAAAATTTGGTTGGCAAAGGTTTGGAGTTTTGCTGACTAACATTTTTTTAGTTGCCAAAATTTTATTTTGCTGCAACCAAAATTGAAATTTGGTCGGCAAAAGTCGAAGAGGGAAGAGAAAAAAAAAAAAAAAAGTGGGAATGAAAAACTTTTAGTGACTAAAATATTTTGGTCACAGATAATAACATTTGCCAACCAAAAACTAATTTTGTCGCCAAAGGTGTGAAAATTTTAGAGGGAAACCATTTAATTGCCCCAGCCTATTCTCTGTTTAAACCAATCAGATTGTTCTCTCTCTCATATAGATTCTCCTTCACCACCAAACCTCACCCCACCTCACCTCGCCTCTCCACTGTCACCACTGTACGTTGCACTCTAGGCCCTTTTCTTACACGCAAGCCCTAGCCCCTTTTCATATGCGTTGTTCCTTCAATGTTGTCTCTCTCGATATCATTCTTTGTGTTTCAAGCTCTCTCCATTGCCATGGTGATCTGAAGAACAACAGCGGTATGAATCTCTCTCTCTCACACACACAATCTCTTTCTCTCTCTCAATCTACCTATAAAAACTTATTTAGCTTTCTCACTTTTCTCTTGCTCTCTCTCTCTCTCTCTCTCTCCTCTCTCTCTTAAATCGTCTCTCTCTCTCTTCTCATCCAGTTTAGATTGTCCCTTTTCGATATGTCGAAGGCTCTTGAGTTCGAAGAAGAATCGATTTTGAAGACTATCAAGTTTCGATATTCGCTTCTCTCTGTTTGATGTAGGGCTCTTAGATCTGGATGAGTTTAATTTGGATTTGACCGATTGGGATCTGGATCTAGGGTTCTTCTACCAGGTATGGGGTTCTAGTTTGGATTTCAAGTTTGTTCAAATCACTAGCACTATTGTTTATGGTTTCAATTTAATTGATTTAGGCTTTTAGATCCTGACTAATTTTCATTTGGATCTAAAATATGTGTATAAGAGAGAAGAGGAGAAAGAGAAGTTAGAAAGTTGATGTTGATGAACCAACACAATTATAATGGGGAGTTGGAGGTTACTTAAGAAAAAGAGAAAAAGATCGTTGAGAAGATTTCTGATGAGATTTTCGACTGAGAGATTTCCGACTGATAAGAGAAGGAGAAAAAGAGAGAACGTTGTTCACTGAGAGAATGAGAAAGAGATGGACCCTCATTCACTGAGAGAAGGAGAAAGAAACAATCCATTCGTCGAGGGTGTGCAAAATTATGTGGGTGTGCACTTGGGTGTGATAGTATTATGAATAGGGGTAAAATTGATATTAAGTGAGGTTCTCAAAGAAATCTTATTAAAATTTAGGGTAAATTACAAATACACCCCATGAGGTTTGATTAAAATACGAATCACCTCTTGTGGTTTTAGAAATTACATTTCACCTCTTGAGGTTTTTAATTTCATAACAAATCGTCTTTTTTATTAATAAATCATTAAGTTAATTAACAGTTTTTAGTGATATTAGAAATTTGTTTCGATTAATAATTTAGGTAATTTTATTATTATATAGGAGAGCAATTTTGAATTTTATTTTTTTAATTAATTCTGTTAAATAAAAAATACTAATAAGGTGGTATTTGTAATTTTTTAAATCAGAGGGAGCAATCTGTACTTTAAGCAAACCTCAGGGGGTGTATTTATAATTTACCCATAAAATTTAAGATTTAGTGTAGGAGTTCAAAGAAATTAGGGGTCCAAAGAAATTAGATAAATACTAATAGCAGCCCTATATTAGTATGTGCTAATAGTAACCCTCTAATAAAAATTGTCATGATATCTATTTTAATTTCTTTTTTTTTATTTTTTTTTTTTAAGATGGGGAATACCTATTTTAACCTTAATAATCCAAACCCAAAATAACAACCCATATCCATTGTAAGAGCATCCTCAGCAAATTTCTTAAAAATTTACTCTAAAATATCATTGAAAAATTTATTTCCTATTTTAATAATTATTTTTTCATGTACTTTTTTTTAGTGAATTCTCTATTCTTTCTCTATTTTATTAAAATAATATTTTTAATTATTTTATATTTTATATTTTTGGGATGGAGGTGCTAGAGATCAATGATGATTGTTGACTAAAGAGTAATTTTTTACTTTTTAGGAGTGAACCGTGGGAGCAATTGTGGTTCAACTTATAATAGGGGGTGGTTTAAGGGAATTCATGGGATTGGCTTTATGAGAAAAAAAATTCTCCTAAAATAGTTAAAAAATTATGATAAATTATAAATACTTTCTGATATTTACTTAAAATATGAATTGCTTATTGTGGTTTGAAAAATTACAAATATCTCCCTGTTTGAATTTTTTATTTAACAAAATTAATTAAAAAAGTAAAATTTATAACTGTTCACATATACAATAATAAAATTATCTGAATTATTAATTAAAATAAAATGTTAACATTATTAAAAATTATTAATTAAATTGATGATTTATTAATAAAAGGACCTATTTGTTATGAAATTAAAAATTTTAAGAGGTATAATATAATTTTTAAAATCACAAAGAGTAATTTATAATTTAAGTAAATCGAATTTGTAATTTATAAAAAATGAAAAAATAAAAATAAAATAAAAATAAAAATTAAGATAAGGGATCCAATGGGATGCTCTAAACCCCAAACATATCAGAGATATGGAGAAAGTGTGGAGGAGTGGGGATGCCGAGGAAGGGTGGTCCGGAAGCACATCTTAATCCGCAATAGTCTTAACAGATACGATTTCCTTTGGTTTTTATCTTCAGTCTTCGAATTTGGCAGTGGAGCAACGAATGAGGTTCTGGGTTGTGCAATTATGGTCATCACCACCGCTGGTGCTAGAGGTATCAGTGAACCCAGTATCACTCTCCTAGTGGGTTGCTTAACTTGCTTTACTGAATAATGATTCACAACTTCCTCTGTTTCCTCAACATCTGTTCTTTACCGATAGTGTGTCGGTCACTTGTCTTTGTGCATGTCTACCAATTGTTTCTTGATATGCCCAAGTGTGGTGGGCCATATAAGATTGCTTTTCTTCTGCATTTAAGATTAGTGGCACTAGCTGAAGAAGTCCTATTTTCAATTCGGTGCCTTTATTTATTTAATTTGGAGTTATTACAGGCCCCCAAATTGTTCAAATGCCTTTATTTGGTTTTTGGTTATTACTTGCCCTCAAATTGTTTGAATGCTTTTTATTTGGTTATAGCTTCAATTTTTTTGGTGGTAACGCTCGATGTTGTGAGTTTTTTCAGATGGGTGGGTTTGTGGGTATGTGATAGTGGCAGTTCTGGAAAACAGTGATGGTGGATGTGGGAGGAGGGAAGGTGGTGGGGCAAGTTTGGGTGGTGGAACATGGTTGTGTTAATTAGACTTATAGAAGAAAAGACAAACAATAAGGAAAAGTGAGAAGATAGTAGTACGGTAAATTTTTATTTTTAGTTGAAGGGATTGAGGTCATTCTAGTTTTTCTGTTTCCTCCACTTAGAGATAAATACTGACAGGGAGTGCAGTGTAATTTTTAAAACATGAAGGGGGTATTTGTATTAAATTCAAACCTCAAGGGGGTGAGAGTAATTCACCCTAAATGTAAAGACTAATGAGAACCTCTCATTGACATTTTGCTTGAGTGAGGCTGGGTCAGCCCTGGCAACTCCCACACCGATTCTGATTCTATATATTGGTTTGTGGATGAGATTTTATTGTGTAATATTGTTAAGCAATCAATAACAATAGAAAATGAGATGCATTCCAGAGGTACGATTGGGTTCAACAAATGTGACCATTCCATTGCTAGGCTTTGGAACAGCTGCTTGGCCTTTTGATGCATTAGAAGAAATCATGAAAGAATCCATTCTGAATGCTCTAAAACTCGGGTATAGGCACTTTGATGCGGCTGCAGTTTACTAGTGAGAGCAGACCCATGGTGAAGCCATAGCACAAGCTCTATAGCTCGGCCTCATTCAATCTCGCACAGAGCTTTTCATCACATCCATACTTTGGTGTTTCGATGCACACCCTGACCGTGTCCTCCCAGCACTACAAAATACTTTGCAGTGAGATAATATAATTTTCATTTATAATTATAATTAACAAAGTTATACATACTACTTTATTTTGATTATGTTTTAGTACATGTAGTATTTTTAGGAGACTTGGGTTGGAGTATTTAGATCTATATCTCATTCACTTCCCAATCGGCTTGAAGTCCGGGGTCTACGAGGTGCCTTTCAGTAATAAGGACCTTCTTCCCATGGATTTCAATTATGTGTGGGAAGCTATGGAGGAGTGTCATAAACTCGGCCTCTCCAAGCATATTGAAGTTAGCAATTTCTCTTGCAAGAAGCTTCAACAGTTACTCCTCACATCAAAGATCCCTTCAGCTGTCAATCAAGTGAGAGTTCTATTTTCGACAAATAAGTCCATTATGTTGATTTCAAATAAAGAGATTTAAGAATAAGGGGATAGAAAAACAATGAAAGAAGGTAAGTTGAGATAGAAGATATTTAATAGGATTTTTGTAGCTAGAAAGAAAATTCTTAGCATGATTATTGTAGCTAGAAAGAATATGCTTAGTATAATTTCAAATAATTATTTTTATATAGTTATTCAATTCTATCATGTTAAGACTATTTAACTCAATCTTAAAATTGATAGATAAACTATCATATCAAGTTAATGTGCTTGAATGATTAAGGTCAAATCCCTTGATTTCAAATTCACATCCACAATTAGTCCTAAGTCACTTCCCTCTAGAACAACAAATATCATTTCAATTGTTAATTTTTTTTAAAGAATTTTGCAAATGGCCTTGAGTAATTAAAAAAAAAAATACTAATATAATAATTTCTCAAGGTTGTGCAAAACTCTCATGTTTTCTCCAAATTATTTGCAATCATCAGAAATGATTCTTTGACTTGTTACTATCTTTTCTTCTTTCTTTTTTTTTTTTTTTGGGGGGGCGGCTGAAATTCTTAGGTTGATTTTATTTATTTATTTGTACTTTCATTTCAAATTAATGGTATATTTTGGGGTAAATTTATATCTTTTCTTGTAATTAAAAAAGAAAAAGAAAAAGAAGGCATTTCTCAAAACACTTACTCAGTATGTTATGTATTGTATTGCATTGCATTTGTGGGTCGAATAATGAAGGTGGAGATGAACCCAGTTTGGCAGCAAAAGAAGTTAAGAGAATTCTGCGAGAAAAAGGGTATTCATGTTACAGCATACTCACCCTTAGGTGCAAAAGGAACACGGTGGGAAACCAACCTAGTAATGGATTGTGAGATAGTCAAAGAGATTGCTGAGGCTAAAGGGAAGACTGTTGCTCAGGTAACATTTTATTCAAATTATAAGATTTTATTCAAATAAAAGTTTTCTTTCATTAACTGACCACTCACTTTTAAAATAAAATAAATTAAAAAAAACCGTTGAGCTTTTCAGTACTCCCTTAGTTGAATTGCAAAGGGCGATTGTCTTTAATTGATAATAAGCCAAATAGAAATAAAAAAATGATTAATTTTGTCGAAATGCTTTAGTTCATGATTGCGGAATTTAATATGATAGGATCAAAGTCCCTGCCTTTAACCCAAGGGGTTTGGCTGAGCCGGTCCTTGCTTTCAACACCTCGGTTGAATGACATTCAATAATAGCAAATGTGGAAAGTACATTTATAACGTCAAAAAATAGAAGAAATGACCAAAAAATGACATAAGGTTAGGGAGCCTAGATGGATGTCTCCTGTTGTTCCCTATTTTGATATGCTTCTGAAGCCTTTTTTTTTTTTTTTTTAATCTGCAAAAAATGGGAGATTTTACTGAGTAAACAATGATGAGTACATCAAATAAAAGGAAAGGAAGAAAAGGAAGTGCATGAAGACTGCACTGCATCATAGCAATCTTGAATCATCCCAACTAGGTTGCACAAGATAAGACGTGGAATCATGTGCAAGCACCTCCAAAAAAATCAGATTAAGGTTGCTAAGAAATCAACCAAACTGATAGAAAGAGAACACTAAAGCACGAAAACAACAACTAAGCAACCTAAGAATTTCCACTGCCATTTAACAAAGGAAAGCCAATACCTTTGAAATGAGCAATAAATCCTTTAGAAACTTCTCTGACTTAACTTCAGAAAAGTTAGCCAATACCAATTTCTAACCAATAATATTTAGGAGTTCTAATTTGAGAGCTCTAATAAAGCTCTAATGATATAGAGTGTCCATGTGATATGGGGGTCCACACTCTTCTCTCTCTATCTCTCTCTACAAAAATGTTTAAGAGCATTAAAAGTAGAGCTCTAATGAGAGCTCTATTTATGTGGCATCCACTCATGAATGATTTGATGTATGTGTCTTTTTTTATTTATTTTGCTCCATGCAACATCATTAGTATCATTGTTAGAGCTCTAAAATTTAGAGTTATGAATCATTACTCCTCTCTACTCTCTCTCTCTCTCTTCCACCTCATTAAAGCTTTCATTAGGGCTACTCTGTAACTACTCATTTCTAACAGTCCAATACCAAACCGTAAACAAACTTAATCCCTAATTGTCCGTACTTGCAGCAGCAGGCAAAAGCCAAAAGCCAAAAGCCAACAGAAGTCTTCACTACCTGACACCAAAAACAGAGCATATTCCACACCAAAATCCAAATAAGTCAAAAACAAAATCACGAAGAGCCCAATCTAATTTGCTGCAGATGGTAGACAAAGTCATTAATAAATACTCCATGAGATTTGTTTTTGCCTTGACGCAAAATGCCACTCTTATCTTTGTAAGATCGAGGATGGAATCCCAATCAGGTTGCAAATTCTGGAAAACCATTTGGTTCCTAGCTAACCAGATTGACCATAGAACTGCAAAAAATATTTAGTGTGTTTGGTTTGAATTTTTTGAATTAAGTTTTTTAAAAACTGACTTTTTTGGCTACCCAAATGGCCTTATCCTTTTTTCTTACTCTATTTCCATACCACCTGAAAAACAGAGATTTAACAGAATTTGGAGTCACCCATTCAATATGCTACCAGTCATGATTTGAGTTTTGAGTTGTATTTTGAGTTTTAAATTTTTTAAATGAGTTTTGAAAAGAAAAAATTTGTTTGGTTATGAGTTTTGAAAAGAGTTTTGAGTTATATTGAGTTTTGAGTTGTATTTTGAAATTTTTTGGGTTTATTTTTTTAGGGTAAATATTTTTTATTTATTTTAATATACGTTATATTTATTACATTTGTGCGCTGTATTTTTTAAAATATTTAAAATATTTATTTTAAATATATATATTTTTTTCTAATTTTAGAAAATTTTGAATCGCCCATATATATTTAAATCATAACAAATTATTTGGCCAATACTTAAAAAAATAACAAAATATTTTTTTCAAAAAAATAAAAAATAAAAAATATTTTTCTTCAAAAAAAAAAAATTTCAAAACAATATATAATAAAAAATAATAAAATAAAATATTTTTTATTTTTTTATAAAAAGGTAGAGTTTTGAAAGAGTTTGGTTTTGAGTTTGAATTATTTGTTTGATTATAAGTTTTGAAAATAATTTTTTAATTAAGTTTTGAATTGTATGTTTAATTATAAGATTTGAAAAGAGTTTTGAAAATTTTTTATTCAAATCGCGATTTCAAAACAAAACCAAACGCTACCATTGCTACCCAAATGGCCTAATCATACCGCCTGTAAAACAGAGATTTAACAGAATTTGGATTCACCTATTCAATACCCCACCAGTCAAGACAAACCACCCAAGTCTTCCAAACTCTATTACTGGAAAGCAGAACGTGTTCCACTGTTTCAGTATCTGATCTGCAGAAATGACAGACACTCAAATTCGGGTTATTAAGAATACCAAATTTCAGTAGCAAATCAGCGACTTTGATTCTACCATTCCATGCTAACCATCCAAAAAATTAGACTCTAGGAGGTATGACATTCCCCCAAATGAAGGACATGATTCTCACTTTCGACTCACAGGAGGATTCGAGCCAATTATAGAGGATGTGAATTGAGCAAGTGTTCAAAGGATGGGCCTTCCACTGCAACATATCCTGATTATCATTGAGCTGAAACTGAGCTTGGGAAAAGAGATTATGAAAGAATTCTAATGATTCCTCTTCCCAAGGTCGAAGAGCTCTTCTAAATGAGCCCTCGCTATCAACTTCTCACTGATCCAAAAAAAATCTCACTGACTCATTTTTAAGCAAAGAAAGGCTAAAAAGTCTTGGAAATTCCTTCTTTAGTGGACATGCCTTAAGCCACGAATCGTTCCAGAAGGATGCTGATCTTCCATCACCAATGGAAAGCTCAATGCTGGACCCAAAAAAGGAGAACAAGTCAGAGCATCTATCTTTAACAGTTATCCTTCCAAATTCTTGATGAGTGCCGAGAAACAATGTCAAATGGAAGCCAAGATCTGGGCTCAGTGCTGGACTTGCTGCAAATGATATTCCTTCAAATTGCAAATTTTCAGTGCCAAATCTCCACCACCACTTGAGCCACTTGAGCAGAAGGCATTCGTTTACAACCCTGATTTTTTTGATCTTGTTTGGATCATAAACCACAAATAAGAGATAAAGTGCAATCTCAACTGGATCAAACAGTGGCTTGTCAAGCCCCCCCACAGAAGATGCCAACTAAAGATATCGGTAAATGGTAAGCCTATGGTTTGGGCTAGATGATGTTAATAGAAATTGAGAGATTAGGGTTTTCAGAATGTGTTACCTTGCATGGTGTACCTTTCTTATATATATATATATACGTGTGTGATTCATGTCGTATTGAAAAGCCCTCCATATGGTTGGTGGAGCAATCCTCTTACACTTCGCTCATAGAGTGCTATGTGGCTCCTTCCATCTATGCATGTTGTCTAGAGTCAAATGGCATGACACACATTCCTTAAATAATGGTAAATGATTATAGGTACGAGATTCACTGTAAATCCCTCAATGTACCCTTACCCAGTATTGCTTAGCTGATCGACTATGCCTACTCCGACCAAGTGACCTTCCCTACCTTTTCGCAACCCAACAAGGGGATTCACCTGACCCGGTACACTGGGCTGGGCTTGAGCTTGGAGGTCAAGTTTTGCTTGAATTTCCATCCTGTGCTGCCTATTTATACATCAAAAAAATAAGCACTTAAAAATTGCATAATTTAAAGTCTAGAACAAAGTTACAGTGGCCAACAGAAAACATATATAGCCACAATCACAATTCTGTTCCTATTGCCATATCATAATAATCACAATTCTACTACATGTCACAAACCTTAATATTGTATATTCGAGTAGGTAAAGGTCATGCCAATTAAAACCGACATCATAATCTCAACAAACAACTAAAAATCTTATGATACTCATAATCAATAATGAGAATGATCACTGTCAGTAAGAAAATTTAACCTTGGGCTCTGATTCCACAGGTAGGAAATTTACATAATAATGTAGGAATCGTATCTACTCAATAAAAATAAATTATTGAAGCAACATAATAATTTAATAAATAATTGCATACTCGTGTTTATGACCATTGACATATATTTGCAAACAAAATGAGATGGATGGTACCACACCCAATCTTCCTATGTGTGAGGCCGATAGGATTTAACAACCATATAACCAATATCTAGAGTTCATTGGGCGTTGTCTACTAACCTAAATTGCATTCCAATTATGACTCCACATGGCACAAGTAATATTGAATTTTACAAGTATTACCTGTAATAGCCGATCTAAAGGTTAATTCATAATCATTGTGCTAATGGCAAACCATTAGATAGTAGGTACCCATTTTACTAAGATCAGCATCTTTAATTCGAGTTTATTTAAACAAATATATATATATATATATATAAGTTATAAAATCCAAAATTAAAACAATATATACCTAATTCTTTTGTCAAGTGTATTCTATTTAGAGTATAATCCTTACATTATCTTAACGTTGCTACATGGAAAGGTTTGCTTAAGGGGGGTTTATGAGCAAGGAGTGAGCATACTTGTGAAGAGCTTTAACAAAGAGCGGATCAAAGAAAATCTTGACATATTTGATTGGATGCTGAGCCCCAAAGAGTCTAAGAAGATTGATCAAATTCCACGGAAAAAAGGGTGTCTTGGAATTGAGTTCATATCAAGGCCCATATAAATTTGTTGAGGAGCTTTGGGATGAAAATATCTAGTGTTATATTAAGCAGTTCGATCTGGTAATAATGAATAAGTTGGAGAGGGTGTTATGACTTGTTAAGGTTATAATTTGAAGAAAAAATTTGTTGATTTTGGTTTATTGTGAAAGGATATTCTCTATGCATGAGATTTTTGTCACTGTAGATATAAGAATGGTTAGATGTATGTTGTCTTACTTCTACGTAAAATACTTTTATATTTTGTTTGTTTGTATTTTGGTTTTTCAACTTAATTTTGTTCACTTTGCATTCTTCAATTGTGCTTCCAATGTATTGTGCCTTATATTTATTTACTTTTTCCCCTAATGAAATGAAATGTAGCAACCCAGGAGCTGGAGTAGAGAATCTGTTAGAGATGATTTTGAATAATTAATTAAAAAACAAATGTAGGGCATCTGTTGTAGATGCTCTGCCTATTTATATACAAATAAGCACTTAAAATTGCATAATTCAAAGTCTAAACCAAAATCACAGTGGCCAACAAAAAACATATATGGCCAACAATCGCAATCACGTTCCTACTGCCATATTCTTACATCCTTCTAATTTTCCAATATGTTTATTCTAACTACGATAACTGTTCGTTCTTAACATGGTATATCTAAATACATAAATTTATGCCATTTAGGACATGTTTGATTGGGTGGATTAGAGCATGGGATTAGGATTATTAATCCGTGGCTCCAATTATCCTATATTTGTTTTAACATTTTGGTTTAGGATTATTAATCTAATGGATAATTAATCCAACAAATTTGTAGGATTATTAGTAATGGGGTAGGGGTAGGATTATTAATCCAATGGATATTAATCCAATTGGATAGTGAATACCACACTAATTTAATAGGATTATTAATACTTCACTATTAATCTTGTGTTTGATTGGGTGGATTAGAGCATGGGATTGAGATTATTAATCTGTGGGTCCAATTATCCTATATTTGTTTTAACATTTTGGTTTACGATTATTAATCCAATAGATAATTAATCCAACAAATTTGTAGGATTATTGGCCTGTTTGGTAACGTTTACGTTTTCAGTTTATATTTACAAAAATTTTATAAACTGATTTTTGTTTATTTTTAGAAAAACATAAACTACAAACGTGTTTGGTTTAGACAAAATGTTTAAAAAAATTTTAAAATATAAAAAAGAGTGAGAAATGGCAAGTGGTGGCGGGTGGTGACGAGTGGTGGCGGTGGAAGACGGTGGTGGAAAATGATGGCGGGTGGTGGTGGCAGAAGACGGTGGTGGAAAATGGTGGCAAGTGGTGGGTGATGGTGGCAGAAGACGGTGGTGGAAAGTGGTGGCAAATGGCGGGTGGGTGGGTGGTGGTGGGGGAAAGTGGTGGCAAGTGGCGGCGGCCGAAGATGGTGGTGGAAAGCGGTGACAGGTGGGTGGATGGTGGTGGCAGATGGGTGGTGGCGGGTGGGTGGTAGTGGTGGTGGGTGGGTGACAGTGGCGGGTGGTGATGGTGGTGGTGGTGGTGACGGGTGGATGGTGGTGGGTTGTGGGTGGTGGTGGCGGGTGGGTGGCGGTGGGTGGTGGTGATGGTGGCGGTGTAGTGGATGGTGGTGGTGGTGGCGGGTGGTGGTGGTGGTGGTGGGTGGTGGTGGGCGGATGGATGGTAGTGGCGGGTGGTGGGTGGTGGCGAGCGGATGGATGGTATTGGCGGGTGGGTGGTAGGTGGGTGATGGTGGTAGTGACAGGCGGGTGGTGGTGGGTGGTGGAGGGTGAATAGCATGTGGGTGGTGGTGGTGATGGTGGTGGGTGGTGGTGGCGAGTGAGTGGCAGGTGGATGGGTGGATTGTGGGTGGTGGTGGTAGCGGCAGGTAGTGGCGAGTGGGTGGCAGGTGGGTGGTAGTGGTGGTGGTGGTGGTGGTGGTGGCGGGGGGTCGGTGGTGGTGGCGAGTAGGTGGTAGGTGGGTGGTGGATGGTGGTGGTGGGTAATGGTGGCAGGTAGGTGGTGAGTGGTGGTGGCAGGTGGTGGTGGGGGGTGGGCGGTGGTGGCGGAAGACGGTGGTGGAAAATGGTGACGGGTGGTGGCTAGTGTTGAATGGTAAAAAAAAAAAAAAAACTGAAAACTCAAAATGGAAGCACATTTTTTGAGTTTATATTTTTTAGCCAAATCTATAAACTGAGACCACTGATTTATAAATCAAAAACTTACCAAACAAGTTTTTATTTGAGTTTTTAAAATTTTTGTAAATATAAACTGAAAACTGAAAATATGTGTGTTTGGTAACGTTTATGTTTTCAGTTTATATTTACAAAAATTTTATAAACTGGTTTTTGTTTATTTTTAGAAAAATATAAACTACAAACGCGTTTGGTAATTGACAAAATGTTTTAAAAAAAAATTTAAAATATAAAAAAGAGTGAGAAATGGCAAGTGGTGGCAGGTGGCAAGTGGCGGCAGGTGGCAAGTGGCGGCGGAAGACGGTGGTGGAAAATGGTGACGATGGGTGGTGGTGGATGGCGGTGGCGGCGGCGGTGGCGGGTGGTCGGTGGTGGTGGCAAGTGGGTGGCGGGTGGTGGGTGGTGGGGGGTGGTGGGCGGTGGGTGGTGGTGGTGGTGGCAGTGGTGGTGGTGGTGGGTGGCGGATGGTGGCGGTGTGGGTGGCGGTGGTGGTGGTAGTGGTGGTGGGGGCAGGTGGGTGGCGGGTAGGTGATGGTGGTGGTGGTGGTAATGGTGGTGGTGGTGGTAGTGGTGGTGGTGGCTGGTGATGGCAGGTGGTGGATGGTGGTGGCAGGTGGGTGGTGAGTGGTGGTGGCAAGTAGGTGGCGGGTGGTGATGGCGAGTGGTGGATGGTAGTGGCGGCGGTGAAGGGTGTGTGGTGACTGGATGGTGGATGATGGGTGGTGGTGGCGGCGGGTGGTGGGTGGTGGTGGTAGATGGGTGGTGAGTGGTGGTGGGGGGTAGGTGGTGGGGGGTGGTGGCGGAAGACGGTGGTGAAAAATGGTGGCGGATGGTGGCTAGTGTCGGGTGATAAAAAAAAAAAACTCAAAACTCAAAACGGAAACACATTTTTTGTGTTTTCATTTTTTGGCCAAATTTATAAACTGAGACCACTGATTTATAAATTAAAAATTTTACCAAACAAGTTTTTATTTGAGTTTTTTAAATTTTTATAAATATAAACAGAAAACTGAAAACGTAAGTGTTACCAAACGGCAAACAGCACCTTAGTAATGGGGCAGGGGTGGGATTATTAATCCAATAGATATTAATCCAATTGGATAACGAATACCACACTAATTTAATAAGATTATTAATACTTCACTATTAATTTTGTGAATCAAACATGACCTTAACATTGCTACATGGAGTGAATCAAATACGTCTACATCATGATCTCCACTAACAACTGAAAATCTTGTCTTATGATGCTTGCAATCAATAATGATATAATAATCACTATTGCTAAGCATATTATAATGTAGGGATCATAACCCAATAGCAATAAATTATTGCAAACATAATAGTTTGTTAAAAGATTGGATACTTGTGTTAATGATCGTTGACGAATATCAGCAAACAAAACGAGACGATATGGTACCATATCCAGTTTAACAAAGGGATTATAGTCTGTATGATTAGCCGTTTGGCCATCATGTCTCTCCTATGAGGAGGGCTTGAGTTCCATTCTTAGGAGTGAAATAAGGCAAGACTTACAAGTGCTTGCAAGATGAGTCTGGGAGTTCAATTCCCCTTAAGTACTAATCTAACTATTAATTTTCACCGATCAAAAAAAAAAAAAAAACCATATCCAGTCTTTTTAGGCGGTGTTTCGGAACTTGATTTTTGAGTTTTTTTTCACTACAAGACAAATGTTTTACAAAATTAAAAAAAAAACAAATCCAAACAAAATATCACATTAAACCCCATAATCATTTTACTTTTTTCCTCACAAATATCACATCCAACAACAAAAAATCCAACTATCTTCTCAAACACAAAAAAAAATTTCTCCAATAATATTCTATAACTAAAAAAACTTACAAAAAAAATTTACTTCCCAAACACCCACTATCTGTGATAGGATCTCACAAGCTTATAACCAATATCTATTGGTGACTAGATAATAACTGTTAACCCAAATTCCAATCCAATTGGCACTCTACCTATCACAAGCCCTATTCGGCACACTCACTAGACTTCAACAACTATTACCCATAATACTTGGTCTATAGGTCAAATCATAGTCACTATGCAAATACTAAACCATTAGATCAGAAGTGACGATTTTAGTAAGATCATCATCATGGATTTTAGTTTTGTTAAACGAAACAAAATATGAGTTATGAAGTCCAAATTAAAATAATCTACAACTAATTCTTCCATCGAGTCTTTTCTATTTAGAGTATGAGTCTTGATATAATTTAAATGTTGCGACATTAAAGGTTTGCTTGAGATGGGTTTATGGGCAAGGAGTAAGCGTACCTGTGAAGAGCTTTAACAAAGAGCGAATAAAAAAAATGTTAAAATATTTGATTGCATGCTAAGCCCTGAAGGTGAATTGAAGCTGACGGGCCTACTTATTACTAATTAGGAATAATCAAGACAAAGCAAATCAACATGGGATATTCATGTTAGTGGTTAGCCATGATGAATAGTGTAACTAAAATTGGGCATTGCATTTACACAAGTACAAGAACTTAAACCAGAATGGATAAACATTGGGTGAATTTTAAAACAACTTCAGTCAACAAGCTTATCGATCTTGCATTTACAACATAAAATAATATTAATATTAATAATTTCTTCATTATGGGTTTATAGGATCCCTGCTAATCCATGTGGGTGGCATCATGGTCCAAATTTAGTCCAGGATACTCTTTTTGACTTGTTAAAAATTTGTATCATTTTAACTAAATTTTTTTCTAGTCTTTTTCCAATTTCATATTTTATTGGTAAATGTTATTTTAAATAAATAATTTGTAAATTATTAACAAATCTTATTAGAAGAAACTAGCATGAGAATCTTGTCAAGATATTTTTTGTTAAAAAATGAGTAGTTGATTAAGTGGGGTTGCATTGCATGTCATGTTTTCTTTTCTTTTAAAAGGCCTCAAGGTGGAAAGAGACCATTAAAAAAGCCAGTTGTGTACTGTATGCACATGGTTGATGGTATTCAGAGTTATAAAATTTTTAGAAACACTCATACAATATCTATACCATATCTATACATATCAATACGCATCTGTACATATCTCTACCATATCTCTGAATTATATATACCACACACAATGACTCTAGTAAACCATTGACTCTCTCTCTCTCTCTCTCTCTTTTTTCTTTTTCTTTTTTCTTTTTTTGGCATTGATAAACTGATAACTGAACCTGCGCTGGTTGGTTTTTTGATCCATGACTAAGGTAAAAGTATCTAGTTTTGTTTGAGAACATCAAACCCAGTACAGAGGCACAAATAATATCTCGTTTCACTTAGGACATTAAAATCAATACAAAGATGCCACAAATATTGGCTGATGGTCGTATGGTTCAAGCCAATTCTAAACCATTATTGATTGGACGAACTTGACCATGAGATAATAATCTAACAAAATGTATAATATGATGTTTGGCTAAGAAAAGAGATTTAGACTTACAGTCCATCCAGACATGGTATCCCCATGTGGAGGACTATTGAATCCAAAAGGGAGTTAGGGATACAAAATGGAAGAGTAACGAGAGGTTTGGACTATTTAGCGCACCTAATAATCCTGAGTTAAACATGGAATAAATGTTAATCCAGCTTAATGTATTCCGTCCAAATAAATATGGCCGTAGTGTCAATGGCTCATTAATTCATGAAACCTCATACCTCCTCCATTTGTTTATTCGATGTGCTTGTGAGTTTGATCCATTTCTTGCAAATTATCCACAAGCCCAATGCCATATATATATACACTTCTTCAACTTCTCTGTCAGTCAATAAAATTCTCCATAATCCCAAGCAAAAACTATTAGCAATACCCATTACTCATGATCCATGTGAAAAGTCTAAATTTTTTAAAAAAATAGTGAATAGCAAATATATTAAAATGCACCAATGTATTATATTAATATAAAGAGAACCTCTCGTCGACATTTTGCTTCAGGCCTCAGTGAGGTAGGGTCATCCCAGGCAACTCCCACACTGATTCTGATGCTATATATTAGTATGTGAACAAGATTTCATTGTATAATATTGTTAAACAATCAAGAACAATAGAAAATGGGATGCATTCCAGAGGTACAATTGGGTTCAACAAATGCGACCATTCCATTGCTAGGCTTCGGAACAGCTGCTTGGCCTTTTGGAGCATTAGAAGAAATCATGAAAGAATTCATTCTGTGTTGGGATCGGGGATCCCGCCCAAGACCTTACGAAAATTATAACAACCAGAAAAACACACCCACACAGACGGAGACACAATATTTAACGTGGTTCGGCAATAATGCCTACGTCCACGGGAGAGTAACCGTTTAGCATTTATGGAGAGATTACAGAAATATTACAGAGGAGAAGCTCACACTATTCTCACTCACCTATTCCCCCGTCTCCCTCGCTCACACCGAGGGAGATGGTTTCTCACATCTCTCACTCTCTTGTTTGTTAACACTCTTGGTTTCTCTTACTCTCATTTTTTTCTTCCTCCATCTCTTCCCTATTTATACACCAATGAGGGAGAGCCTCATTGGTCACCACCTACACCATTCCATTCTCTCCAAGGTGGTCTCCAACCACCCCACTCTCTCTAAGTGCTCCATTAGAGTAGTGCTCCATTTGGTGGAGGAAGTGGATGCTCCATTGGGAGCATCACATGGGATGAACCAACAAATCACCCCCTCAACCCATGTGAGATTATCCACTACACACACAGCTGCTAATCTTGTCACTACAGGAAATTCGTTTTTTAGCGGCGTTTTAAAAACGCCGCGAAAAGCATGAAAAACGCCGTAATATCTTATAGCGACGTGTAAAACTTTCGCCGCTAATAGGGCCGCCGCAATAGCTACCCAACGTTTAAAAAACGTCACTAAAAACATTATACGGCGTTTTTTAAAACGCCGTAAAATCTTTGACGACCGTCTCATCCTCCGTCCCAAATTAACGTGTGACGTGGAATGACGTCATTTTGTGTCGTTTTTTTGAAAAACGCCACTGTTTTTTATTTTTTTATGAATTAAATGTGTGACATCACAGTGACGTCATTTTGTGGCGTTTTTTTCGAAAAAACGCCACTTTTTTTTTTTTTTTGGGTGGTGAGGGAACCTGCTGCTGCAAAAATATGAAATACAATATCATTTTGAATGATATGTTGTTTTTTTTTTTTTTCTTCCATTAATTGAAATTAGGGAATATTTTATTAAAATGAAGCTATTCTTAGTTCCATTTAAATCGTGTCTTGTATGACAAAAAAAAAAAGAAAAAGAAAAAGAAAAAGAGCACTGAAATGAGGCGGCACATCCCTTAGAAACTAGTGCTAACATCAACTGCAACACAACCTGTCAAGACCCATATACAGCAACAGTAGTAGTAGAGCATCAATAAGACCGCGGTAGCAGCAAGTCAATAACAAGAACATCAAAAGATCACTAGCAACATAAGAATAGCATCAACAGGCTATCATCTAGTTCATTTAGGCAAAAACATACATCATCTGGTTTCCCGCTTATCAAAACAGAACTAAAATAGTAGTAGTAAAATTGTAGTAATAACAACAATGAAACCAAACTAGTAACATCCATCATAACAGCAATATTTACAGAACCACAATCTTGCGAACCACACTGCTAACTCTACATTTGTTGACTGAGAATTGAGAATCATCAAGATTTCCATTAACACTGTTAGACAAGCCCTGCAAAGAGGGATACAAAGATGTTAACTACTTCATTTAGGCAGAAAAATGCATTACATTGTAGCTAGAGGTACAAACAACTAGACTATATGTTATCTGACCAAAATAAAATAAATGAATAAAATATAGGAACTATTAACCTAATTTGAGACAGATTTTATGATCACGAGACTCAAAAATAGTGTATTCCATATTAGTAATAAATGTAAAACTCCTACAGTTGTAGCTGGGTAGGAGTCTAAAACATTGCAAATTTTCATTCATGTTTCAATGTTTAACAACATGGGGAATTACAAATCAATTTACTTGTTGACACCTCATTTTTGGCCCACCTCCCAAAGAGAGGTGCAGAGGCGCACACTATAATTTGCCTAATTTCCATTTTAACTTATATTATTGATTCAATTTCTCAAAGTTAACTCCATTGATTCAGGCTGGACCACCCATCCAAAATTGCCAGTTGGAGAACCACAGTTGCAATGTTACCCAGTTTCAAAGTGTGGAATAAAATTTTGATTGCACTTGCATACCAGTTAGGTTCTATATATATATATATATAGTTAAACATGTTTGAATGATTTGGTTGAGAATGAAATTGGAATCTCATGATGATTCCAAGCAATCAGAAAATTTTCTTTTAAACATGTTAGTCAAGATGCCTTAAGGCAATAAAAGAATCCTATTACTTGTAAACCAATCATCATACTCAACACATCCAACGTATTATTTCCAGAATCAAGATTGACTACCTCCTTGAATAAAAAGGTTGGATCATCATGATTACCATAACCAAATCCTACAAGAAATACCAAATAAAATGAGTTTCAAAATGTATTTAGTTTCAGGATTCCATCACAAAGATATTAGGATTGATGCAGAGAAAATCGTACAGTCTTACAACAATAAAAAAATTATTTTGGAGTGATAACGGAAACCATGAAGTAATAGTGAAGCATTGCCACAAAAATCAAATCATATTCGAGATACATAGCTTGAAAAGTGGAATTTGGGCTTGATATGCTGAAGCATATGGAAAGTAAAGTAATACCATAAAGTTTTGATGCATTAAGTAAATTCTTACTGCAAAGAAACAGTTTTCACAGTAAGCACAAATATTAAAAACAACGCCCAAATAATATACATTAATGTGTGTTTGGGAGAGGAAAGATTGGCTACACACCTAACCTTTGGCATAGTGCACAAAGTAGTTGTCCCAAGACTTGAACCCATAACCTCAAGGTTATTAGGTCAAGGTTTTACCATTAAACCAATGGTCACCCCTACAGTAAACACAACTATTATTAGAGAAAAATAAGATTCTCATCAGCCAACAGTTATTCAAGATCTTCTCCTCTCTCTCTCTCTCTCTGTGTGTGTGTGTGGATAACTAGGCAAAGGTTCAAATCAATATATATAACTCTTTATGTCTCTTTCTACATAATTTTCAGCAAAAAGGAAGCTTCACATAATTTTTACGAGATACTTAGCAATAATACTTTGTTTACAAAAAGGTTCCTGAAATGGAAGCAGAGTATTTCCCACCAAAGGAAGATGTAATCCTACAGAATGAGGCTCCAACAGATCTTTACATTCTGGTCTTAGGAGCAGTGGTGAGTGAGTGATCTTAATATATTCATTTAATATGAATTTTTTAAATCACAAACGTCTAACTAAAATTTCTGGACCGGTAATGATTTATGATGGCAGGATTTGATTACGAATGTTGATGGGCATGACTGTGTATGTAATTTCCAGTAAAATTAGATTCAATATGTTTTGTAGAACAAAGAACAAAGGAAAGCTAACTTCACAATCTCTCTCATGCACTGTACAGGTTCTTGGAAAGGCCATTGCAGGGGACATGTTTGGAGAAATAGGGGTTCTATGTTATAGGCCGCAGCCATTCACAATAATATGAGCCAACTGGGGGAAATAACCAATGCTAGAGACTAATATGGTTTAGCCAAATACGAACAAGCTGTCCACATAGTTAGCTGATATCAAGCAATAATTATTTCATGGGAATTTCACCAAGAGTTTTGAACCATCTTTAACTAATAACCTTTCATAATAGTAATTTTTTCAACTTTTCTATAAGAAAAGCAAAGCACATTATATCTCTCTTTCCCTAATGTCCAGTACTTGCAAAAAAAAATTCAAAAAGAAAACAGAAAGTAATCAAAATCTAAAAGTATAAGGTGAAGGCATCTTAGAAGGACAAAAAGCTAAGGCACAAGACTTTTTTCAATCACCTTCAAAGCAAGCCCCCATCCACACACACACACAAATGGAGAAGAAATAAAACCCACCCTGTAGTGAACTGCAAATGCGAAGGAAGTGGATATCACACTATAGATCAAAGATTCTTCTGAGAAAATGAAAAAAAGAAAAAGAAGACAAATCGGAGATGACACATTTTAAAAGAAAAAAAATAATAAAATGGCTTTAATACAATTTTAAGTGCGCAAGGCACAATAGCTTTACCTTTTCGTAATAACGAGGGAAAATCGGAGACAGACTTACCAATTTTATGCCAGAAATAATGGGTTTCACTTGTTAGGATCAAAGACCCAACAAATCATCCTGAATTTTGTCAACAAAAACACAACTCTGTTCAAGGTAATGTTAAGTACTAGATTAAATTAACCACAATCAAAACCCTACACAGTGTGATCATAGTTCCCTAACCCTTTTGGATTCATTGAGTAGTTGAACAACCATAGTTAAAAGCAATTCAGAAGTGTAAATTGCATGATAGAATTATCTAGACTACTTCAAACAACCACCTACCTAACTCTTACATACCAACATTTTCACATACACCACTCTAAAAATAAAATTCCAAAATTTAAGCAAGAAAACAACATAATAAAAATAATTGAATCAACCTGCATATTAATCAAACACAGTGAAAATAAGAAATGATGAAGTAGGTTTTTAAATAAGCATAGAATAGAAACAAATCTAATCATTGCCCAACTGCACAATCAACTCTAAGAATAGACAATATTATCATTTGCATATAAACTATACTGCCTTAATCACATTGTACTTTTTTACATGCGGTGCTCAACTTGGAAAGTGTATTAGCCCTTCAAATTTTTATTTTATTTTATTTTATTTTTAAAACAGAAAACAGAATGGCCATCTAGCCCGTTTGTATCAAGTGTTTGGTCCTGAGGAGTTGAGAGGTTTAAGCATCCTTTTTTTTTCTCCTTTTTTTATTTTGTCGGGGGGTGGGCGGTCTTTGGGGTTTAAGCTTTCATAACCCACAGTTACTACAGGTGTGGAAGAGAGATTGCCATATGGGCCAATACCTTGGGATGGAATTTATGAAAAGATAACACAATGTCCAAATTACATATGCCTGGCAGATGGGATGCTTACCTCAACAAGATAAACCACAGTTGAACTTGTTCAAAGGCTTCTTTCAAAGCCTACAGGGAAAACAAAAAATCCATTTGGTTTTATGAGTTTTACCATTTTCACTAATTCAAAAGACGTGTATAATATATACACACACAAACATAAACTTAGTAATCCTAAAACTCATTCAAAATGACCTAATGATCAACAATAGAACTCCAGTAACTTTTCTATTAAATAAAAGAACAACACATAGATTGATTTTATTTCAATAGAATAACAATTTCAAGTGTCGCTTGTAGTATTGAAAGATCAAAATCCAAAAACATTACAATCTCAGCACAGTAGCCCTGTTTTGACAAAAGGAATGGAGCAGTCCCCATCTCAGAGTACCACTTAAAGCTTTCCAAAATATTAAGGTGCTCATTGGCAAGTTGCCAACTTGTTATCCCAAAGAGGGGGTAGGAGCTTCCAGTTGAGACCAGGGTCAGATAACTCCCATTGGAGGCAACATATTATGGCTTGACAAAACAAGAATGTCTACCTATGGAGGCAATATTATCACCCATCTCGCAGATAAGCATAATCATGTGATTGGTTATCTGGGGAAAAAAAAAAACAAATAAACAAACAAACACTTACCTTGTCAAGTGCATTCTGTACATATAAAAAATAACACATGGAATTTCTATTTTGCACAATACTTTAGGTTTTTGGCAAGTACACTTTTGCATGAATACTACAACAATGGAACCCTTCCACCCTCCCCAAATGCCAGTGCCATTGTACCTCAGCCTCTGTGACTCTATCCCCAACCCCTTACACATGGAAAATCAGCCTTACTCCATTTCCGAGTCGACACAACTATAGGTACTCGACAGCATATGACATCAGCAAAATAACTTCAGTATTCATGCCAGTAACATTCAAAGAAACATCAATTGATAATATTAATTGCTCAACTTTGTCACACTACCCTCGTAGTTTCCAAAAGCCAACCATCAGCATCCTTGTTTGAACCCAAAGATGTATGAATATATAGCAAAATAACTCGAATTTGCTTCATTAACTAGCAATTCAGGTGCAATCCTAAATTAAATGGCACCATACTAAATATGCCGACATCTTGAAAGAAACCACACCTTTGTTTTGAGCAGAACAAATTCTAGGGTTTTCAATAATAGTTTTTTCGTTTCACAAAAGCTTACCGAAGGACACAACAGCCCAACCTCCTCGCAGATTTGTATAAAATTTGTTCTTCAGAGGCGTCATAGGGTATATTACCAACTGCCACGACATTGAACCAAACAAACATCAGGAAATTTGAAAATATGAATCCTCTAATAAGTTAGGGTTAAAAGGATGATGCATTTTCTTTCGTTTTCTTCTGCGATTTCTCCATAACCAAACGGAGCTTAATTAATTGATTATCTCTATCTATGAAAGAAACAGAAATAGAGAGAGGTAAGATACATCCACCAAATCCAAAACAATGAATCCAAAACAATGAACTCAAAACCATGACAAATCAGAGATCTGAGTTCATACAAAACAAATGCATATATAATAAAAACTTACAGATTTGAGTTCTGCAACAAAAAAAAGAGACCGATTGAGCGAGATTTGGAGAGCTTCAAATCTGAGTCGATCGAGATCTGGAGATCTGGAGAGCTTCAAATCTGAGTCGATCGAGAGTGTTTGAAATCGAGTCGAAGGGGTTTCTGAGCGAGAGAGAGTCTGAGTTTAGATAACAAATTATGTGAGACTGAGAGGGAGACTGAGAGTTTAGATAACAAATCGAAAGGGTTTCTGAGCGAGAGAGAGTCTGAGTTTCAAAGCGAAACTTGTGTGAGACTGAGAGGGAGACTGAGGGAGAGACGTTTTGAAAGGGACGGAGCATTGAACGGTGTTCACTAGTTGACCCAAACGGTGCCGTTTTGCTGAGATATGATACAACATTTTTGAAAACGTTGTATTTGAATAATCTATAATGGCGTTTTTCGTAAACGCCATAAAAGAACCGTTGCCGTAGCCCTCTTTTCCTGTAGTGTGTCACGCCCAAGAAACAATAGAATCTTCATCTCCTCACTGAGACGCTGCATCCCCGGAAGCTAGAGATAATACACCAGAGATACAAGAGGAGGAGGGAATCCTACATCCTCAACTCAACTCACACCACTCTCTGATTTGGAGAAAGCCTCTGCTCCTATCTCCTACAGATCTCTTCCACGCTTCCTGTTTCGGATGTCTTCACCTGCTATGCTTGAACTAGCATAACCAAGATATCCGACACCCCTTGATTGGATGTCCTGCACCCCCTGCTGAGATGCCCTTGACTGTCATGCCTTATCTCTTTGCATGACCAAAACTGGAGCAACAGAAAACTCTTCATTTGTCTGGTCAACTTTCCTGGTTTTCTTTGCTCGAAGTTTCCCTTGAACTATCTTGAACTATCAGCATTTGCCCTTTGCACTCTTGAACAACTTCCCAGCGTTTCCACACACTTATTGTTCATGCCTTTTGCAATCCCTGATCTCCAGTTCAACAATACACATTACCTGCGTATCTATCACTTGTACTACCGGATGATGGCTGACAGTAGCTCTTTCTTCCAAAGCAACTTCAACAAATCTGTACAAGTCACCAACTATGCAACACCTAGCATAGTACCTGCACCCATACTTCTTGAGTGCTCATCGTGGCTCCATCTCTCCTCCTACGCTCGAGCTCGCCTGAGAGATCCACAACAACTCTGTTTCATTAAGAGGTGCGATCGCTGCCACAGAATCAAAACCGATACCATAACCCAGGTATCCAACCATTCAGTCAAAAACTGAATGTCATCTGCTGTACAAAACACAAGCGCTTTTCTCAAAAACACAGCAGATTCCATTGCTCAAAATCACATTGAGCCAATGCAAAGGACATGCAGAACCAATCGAGCTGGCTCTTCGATTTTCTACAACTCAAGCTCCACCATAGTGCCAAGTTCCGATTTTCATAGGTGCCAAACAAGTTGTCCTTGATAACTCCAAACATGGTGAGCAACCCGCTTGAACCAATGCTGAGGAGACTAAACAAAAGAGGCTTCAAATTCTCCGTCAAAGCAACTTCGAAAGCGGTACCAAAAACATCATGTCCAATCAACCATCGAACACAATACTGCTCTCTTCAAGCTCGAATTAATCAAGAGAGCCAAACAAATTCTCCGATAACTGAGGCAAGTTCTCCACCAAACAAAATCGATCAGGACGCAGTTAGGCTCTAACCAGTTCAGAAGTATCGGAACAAACTTCAAATGAACTTACAAAATACCAAGAGCCAAAAATTCTGAAGTGTCGAGCAAACTCCAGATTCCTCCAACTGCAACTCCAACCGGCAAACACAAGATGATGCACCATCTTCATAGTTGCCAAAAACCGCCCAAAGGCGCGTGCACCGTAAATGCACAACTCCAATAGTCCCCGCTGACTCCACCGAATCTGCAAACGATCTATCCCCTCCAAATCCAACGGCAGATTAAGGGATGGATCCCAACACATGAGATTCACAAAATCACCATCTTCACGTTTCTCCACAGCAATCTTTTTCAATCTTCAATGAACACCAACGGTCAAACCGCTTCCAGAGAAGTAAACACCCGGAGCCTGAATCGTCACCCAGACTACCAATAGCTGATGTCTTCAAATATGGAACAGATTGCGACAATGAAAATCCACAAGAAGAAGAAACAATCAAGTCTCACAAACCGGAGACACCCCTGGATCTAATCAGACATGCTCATAGATCCCAGCTGTGATAATGAATCTCAATAAACCACGACTCTGAAAGTCGCCAATAATTCGTGAAAGACCGCCAACAACAATGCCTCCAATAGACATTGAACAAAAAACGCCAAAGCTCCACCAAGATCTGAAGTAGATTTTCACACCTTCTTCAAATCGACAAATGCGGAAAAAACTCCACCAAGATCTGAAGTAGATTGTCACACCTTCTTCAAATCGACAAATGCGGAAACTAAGGCTTCACCAGGTGCGAGTCTTCTAACAACGATCCATGAAGGATCTCCAACGCCTCAACAGAGGCCAATGCCAATAAAGTACTACCATTTGGACTTATTACATATGCCAAATCTCCATAGTACACTCTGCCAATGCTGGTTCTCTCTATCCCCTAGAGAAAAACCCAATGAACTCTGAAGTTCTGCAACTAACCTGAGAGTCTCCAAATGAACTGATAACTTTTGCAACTGACTCTGAAAGGTCTTCAATTGGTTTCCAATTGGCTTCAACCGGGTGAACAAAATAAATCACCCCCATCACCCACATGGATGATAAAACACCGTTGTAAATATGCCTCTATTCCACTGAGCATCCAGAGTGAATCTGCACCTCCTACTTGGAATGTCTTTAACCGCCACACATCATCTTGCATGGCTCGCACCTCTATCACCAGGTACTTGCATCCTCTAATAGAATGCTCACTGTTTCCCTGTTGAGGTGACTCCACCCAAACTCTCTGGGTGCCCGTCGCGACTTCACTGCCACGAACCAAATTTAGGACAAAGAAAAATCTGCCTCTCACTTGGTGCGCACTACAGCGTCTTATCCCTTTCATTTTCTTTGTCTGGAGCTTTCTTCTGTGAACTAGTTGTTGCTGCTAGGCCAAAATCCGGCACACTGCACCTTTGTACGATTCTGCTGCGCACTCTTGCACTGTTGTATATCTGCACCTTGTATGACATTCTTGTGTACTTATCTGTGCTATTGTAGGTACGTGCTCCTACACCTTATGTGTGCACTGCTGCAGCTGTTGCCCTTCCACGTTCACATATTACCAGTACTTCTTGTATTATGTTTGACAGTAGCTCCAACTGCCACAACATTCCCCTGAGCCTGCACTGGTTGCCAATCATCTATCTGATGAAGTGGACTTTTCTTCTGATTGAACCAGATCCTCCGATGACATCAACAACCAGGAAAGTTCCCAGGAAAGACTGGTGGGGTCACAATCGGTCCCACTTAAGAACCAGTCTCCTTAGACAGTGTCTTTTTGACAGAACTTTCCTAGACATTGTTGATCTTGAGATAATCATGTGCAAAAAAAAAATTGATCGCTCTTGACCAAACCTGATCTCCATTTATTTGCCATTTGATTAAGCCTGATCTCCTTTGGTCTTCAATGATCTATCTCGATCTGTATCTGGTTGTCCAATCTGGTTAAAATCTATCCATTCTAACCTCTTCAGTGAATCCGCAGCGTTCCACAATATCCAGCAACCTCCCTTCGAGTATTAAAGATGACAAACTCCCATGTTTCAACAATCTTTAAAAACCGTTCAGAATTTCACCATTCTGACCTCGCAGTTGCGTCCGGAACGGTCCGATTAGCTAGGACCAACCTTCGCTGCATTTTCGGGGACTTCACTGAAAAATATCCCCGAAAGCTGGGCCACACCACAATTTTCTGAAACTTCTGGGCCAAATTGCAATTTTCAGAAGTTCAGGGAATATTCCGTGTACCAACAGAATATTCCATCCGCTACACCTGATGTCGTCCGTCCCCTTAATCTGCCTTTTTTTTACAGAAACTCTATCTCCAAAATCTGACCGTACAGATGTGTCCGGAATACTCTAAATAATTAGAAACCACTATTGGATCGCCAAAAACGGACTCCAAATGACTTAGATCAAGCCAAAACATTTTGTACGCCTCAGATCTGTGGCTGTATCTTAGCCGCGAGGCACTGGATCCTTCCCCTGCGGTTGCACCATAGACGCGTCGCACCGGATCCTGCCTCTGGATGCTGACGTGGAAGACACGTGGCATGCAGTGACTGGTCCACTCTGCCACGTGGCACACCACGTGTCGATGACGTGGCTGGCCACATGGCGTTGACCTGACTGCCACGTGGCGGTGACCGGGCCCACTTTGCTGACGTGGGCGACCGACTATCGTCGCGGCGCTGCGGCGCTGCGGCCTCCACGCCGGCCAGATTTCCACTCGCTTCTTCCTTCGCAAGACGGGTGGCGCCAGACTGCAGCGTGAGATGACGCGCCGGCTGCTCCTTGGCGCGTGGGGCGCGTGCCTGCGAGTGGGCCTCACGCGCCAACTTCTAGGGGCGCGTGAGGGCGCGTCTGTGCTCCGATTGGGCTCTGCTTTGCATTTCTGTGATCCTCTCGCCGAGCCCTTGCTCCTAGTATGCTCAAAACTCGATTTCGAGCAATTCGATTTCTGGGCAGATTCGGATTTTGCACTGTTTTGGTTCCGAAACGTCACCGACGAGGCTCTGATACCACTTGCTGGGATCGAGGATCCCGCCCAAGACCTTACGAAAATTATAACAACCAGAAAAACACACCCACACATACGGAGACACAATATTTAACGTGGTTCGGCAATAATGCCTACGTCCACGGGAGAGTAACCGTTTAGCATTTATGGAGAGATTACAGAAATATTACAGAGGAGAAGCTCACACTATTCTCACTCACTCAGTCCCCCGTCTCCCTCGCTCACACCGAGGGAGACGGTTTCTCACATCTCTCACTCTCTTGTTTGTTAACACTCTTGGTTTCTCTTACTCTCATTTTTTTCTTCCTCCATCTCTTCCCTATTTATACACCAATGAGGGAGAGCCTCATTGGTCACCACCTACACCATTCCATTCTCTCCAAGGTGGCCTCCAACCACCCCACTCTCTCTAAGTGGTCCATTAGAGTAGTGCTCCATTTGGTGGAGGAAGTGGATGCTCCATTGGGAGCATCACATGGGATGAACCAACATTCTGAATGCTCTAAAACTCGGGTATAAGCACTTTGACACGGCTGCAGTTTACCAGTCAGAGCAGTCCCTTGGTGAAGCCATAGCACAAGCTCTACAGCTCGGCCTCATTCAATCTCGCACTGAGCTTTTCATCACATCCAAACTTTGGTGCTCCGATGCACACCCTGACCATGTCCTCCCGGCACTACAAAATACTTTGCAGTAAGACAAGACAATTTTCATTTATACTAATAATTAACAAACTTATACATACTACTTTATTTTGGTTCTATTTTATTACATGTATTTTTAGGGGACTTGGGTTGGAGTATTTAGATCTATATCTCATTCACTTCCCAATCAGCTTGAAATCCGGGGGCTACGAGGTGCCTTTCAGTAATAAGGACCTTCTTCCCATGGATTTCAAGTTTGTGTGGGAAGCTATGGAGGAGTGTCATAAACTTGGCCTCTCCAAGCATATCGGAGTTAGCAACTTCTCTTGCAAGAAGCTTCAACAGTTACTTCTCACATCAAAGATCCCTCCAGCTGTCAATCAAGTGAGTGTTCTATTTTCGACAGATAAGTCCATTATGTTGGTTTCAAATAAAGAGATTTAAGAATAAGGAGATAGAAAAACAAGGAAAGATGGTAAGTTGAGATGGAAGATGTTTAATAGGATTTTTGTAGCTAGAAAGAAAATTCTTAGCATGATTCTAGTAGCTAGAAAGAAAATGCTTAGCATAATTTCAAATAATTATTTTTATATAGTTATTTCAATTTTATCATGATAAAACTATTTAACTCAATCTTGAAATTCATAGGCAAACTCTCATATCAAACTTCAAGTTAATGTGCTTGAATGATTAAGGTCAAATCCTTTGATTTCTTTAGAAGAATGTTTGTGGGAGTGGGTTAATGTATAGTGGTTGATTGGATGGGCATAGATGATCCTGGTACTAGCAGGTTTGTTCATCGATTTCTGCAATTGGGAAGCTCTGCTGCTGTGGCTATGTTTTTGTTTTTGGGTTGGTCTGCTTAGTTGATGTGTTGAATATTTTTGCCATGATGCCATTTTGCAGCTTGGAGTTTTTATTGATGTAATCTTTGCAAATTGCATTAATAAATTTTTCTTTTTTGCTGGTCAAAAAAATAAAAATCCGTTGATTCCAAATTTACATCCACAATTAGTCTCAAGTCACTTCCCTCTAGAACAACAAGTATCATATCAATCATTAATTTATTTTTTTTAAGAATTTTGCAAATGACCTCGAGTACTAAAAAAATAATAATAATAATATCTGAAGTGTTGTGCAAAACTCTCATGTTTTGTCCAAATGATTTGCAATCATTCGAAATGATTCTTTGACTTGTTAGTATCTATTTTTTGGGGGCCTAAAACTCTTAGGTTGATTTTATTTATTTATTTGTACTTTCATTTCAAATTAATGGTATATTTTGGGGTAAATTAATATCATTTCTTGTAATTAAAAAAAGAGAGAGAAAAAGAAGAAGTCATCTCTCGAAAAACTTACTTAGTATATTAATGTAATAATGTATTGCATTGGATTGTGGGTCGAATAATGAAGGTGGAGATGAGCCCACTTTGGCAGCAGAAGAAGTTAAGGGAATTTTGCGAGAAAAAGGGTATTCATTTTACAGCATACTCACCCTTAGGGGCTAGAGGAACACTGTGGGGAACCAACCAAGTCATGGATTGTGAGATACTAAAAGAGATTGCTGAAGCTAAAGGGAAGACTGTTGCTCAGGTAACATTTTATTCAAATCAAAGTTATATATATATATATAACATTTTATTCAAATCAAAGTTATATATATATATATATACGTGTGTAATTCATATCATATTGAAGATCCCTCCATATGATTGGTGGAGCAATCTTGTAACACTTTGCTTGATCAGCGAGTGCTATGTGGCTCCTTCCATCTATGCAGGTTCTCTAGAGCCATTTTCCTAAAATAAAGGTAAATGATTATAGTTATGAGATTCACTGTAAATCCCTCTATGTACACCCTTATCCTGTATTGCTTAGCTGATCGACTATGCCTACTCCGACCAAGTTTTGCTTGAATTGCCATATTGTGCTGCCTATTTATACATCAAAAAAATGAGCACTTAAAAATTGCATAATTCAAAAGTCTAGAACAAAGTTACAATGGCCAACAGAAACATACATGGCCACAATCACAATCCTGTTCCTATTGCCATATTCTTATATCTTCTAATTGCCTAATATCTTTATTTGAAGTATAATTTAATAATTGTTTGTTCAAAATAATCACAATTCTACTACATAATATAAACCTAAATATCGTATATCCGAATACATAAAGGTCATGCCAATTAAAATCTATATCATAATCTCAACAAACAACTGAAAGTCTTGTGATACTCGTAGTTAATAATGAGAATAACCACTGTTACTTAGAACATTTAACCTTGGGCTTTGATTCCACATGTAGGAAATAATATAGAAATCGTATCTACTCAATAACAATAAATTATTTTATTTATCAAAAAAAAAAAGCAATAAATTATTGAAACAACATAATAATTTAATAAATAGTTGCAACTCATGTTTATGACCATTGACAAATATTTGCAAACAAAATGAGATGGTATGGTACCACACTCAATCTTCAAGACTGATGGGATTTAACAACCATATAACCAATATCTATAGGTGACTGGGCGACTATTGCTAACATGAATTCCATTCCAATTATGACTCCACATGGCACAAGTCACACTCATTAGAATCTTACAACTATTACCCATAATAGCTGATCTAATGGTTAAATCATAATCATTGTGCTAATAGTAAACCAATAGTTAGTAAGTACCAATTTTACTAAGATCGCCATCATTAATTCGAGTTTATTTAAACAAAACAAAATATGAGTTATAAAATCCAAAATTAAAACAATATATACCTAATTCTTTTGTCGAGTGTAATCTATAACTATAATCTTTACATTATCTTAATGTTGCTACATGAAAAGGTTTGCTTGAGGTGGGTTTATGAGCAAGGAGTGAGCGTACTTGCGAAGAGCTTTAACAAAGAGCGGATGAAAGAAAATCTTGACATATTTGATTGGACTTTATGCCCCGAAGAGTCTAAGAAGATTGATCAAATTCCCCAACAAAAAGGGTGCCCTGGACTCGAGTTCACATCCGACCAAGGCCCATATAAATCTGTTGAGGAGCTTTGGGATGAAAAGATCTAATGTTAAGCAGTTCTATCTGGTAATGAATAAGTTGGAGAGGGTGTTATGACTGTTTAAGGCTATAATTTGAAGGAAAAAATTGTTACTTTTGGTTTATTGTGAAAGGACATTCTCAATACATGAGATTTCTGTCACTGCAGATATGAAGATTGTTAAATGTACGTTGACTTACTTCTACGTAAAAGGACTTTTATATTTTGCTTGTTTGTATTTTGATTTTTCAACTTTGTTAGGACTTTGTGTTGTCAAATTCCATGGATCAAACCCAATGTTGTAATTTTTTAAATTCACATGTTGGGTCAAACTAGGATTACTTTGAATTTCTCTAAGAAGTTGATTTTCTTCCAAAACTAGGATTATTTTGGAGTCCTTTAAGAAGTTGGTTTTCTTCCAAAAACAGGATTACTTTGGTTTTTCTATAAGTAGTTGTTTTTCTATAAGCAGTTGGTTTTCTCCCAAAACTAGACTACTCATTAATTTTTCCTCCAGATCTTCTTTGTGGTTCTTAAGGTTTATATCTGGGGATATTTTGTTAGTTTCTTTGATGTTTTTATTGAGTATTCAACTCATGGTTTAAAAAAGAGTACATAAAAGGTTTTGTTTGTTAAACAAAAGAGAGAGTTGTTCTTCGGTGAATTCTGAAGAATTCGAGGCTGAAGCTTCAGTGGATTCTGGAGTGGCTTATCAGAAAGACAATTCCGTGGTGAAGATGGGGTTGGAAGAGGCACATAGAGGTTGGTTCAATTAGGCGTTGTGAATTCGCTAGATAATTGAGAGTATACATGTGTAATTCTTTTAAATCTTCTTAGTGGATTGTTTTGTGGCTATTGCTCGTGGTTTTTTTTATCACAGTTGGAGGTGTCCAATTGTGATTTTTCCACGTAAAATCGTTGTGTCTCTTTCTCTTGATTTTTTGATTGGGATTGTTATATTCTGCTTAAAATTGTTACATAATCACAAATCAACATCTAGGAGGTTTCTAGATTTTTCAATTGGTATCAGAGCGGGTTGCTCTATTTTTTTTACAAATCTTTTAGAGCGAGATCTTGTTTGATTTGTGATAATGGATACAATTCGTGAGGGAAATTCTATGAAAAAAAAAAATCCAAAAAGATTTTCTTAATATGGTTTTGCAAGCTTAAATTTTTTGAGTGGTCCTTGGTGCATATTGGAATTGATGAGAATATCCATTACATGTTAATATGTGTGTGCTTTCTGTGGTCATTACTCATTTTGGAGTGTGTGTTTTTTGATTAGTATGCCTCATTCTGTACACACTATTGGATTAGCAAATATCGGAGTCTTCTGCCTTAGTGATTTTTTTTTCTATGGACTTCTGGCATGGTATCTTTTGTTTTTCTAGAGGAATTGACCTATACTAGCATATCATGGGTGATGTTGAGTCTCTTAACCACCTTCTATCTTTTTGCATCTCCATGGCTTTCCTCTCTGTTCTTTGTAGTCCAGGTATGAGGAAAAGGCTACCTCAGAGTCACCAACCAGG
Organism: Camellia lanceoleosa; assembly: GCA_025200525.1. Classification (NCBI taxonomy): domain Eukaryota; kingdom Viridiplantae; phylum Streptophyta; class Magnoliopsida; order Ericales; family Theaceae; genus Camellia; species Camellia lanceoleosa. The sequence continues at coordinate 39,911,936 of CM045763.1, read as the reverse complement.
CTATCCTTATTATATCCATGCTTCTCTGGTTCGGTTTCCATACTCTTGAGCGTGTCAGCTGCCAATGAGTGTGCAAAAGAAAGAAAAAAACAATGTGCAAAAGAAAGAAAAGAAAAAGATGTGAAAAAAAAAAAGGAAAAAATAAAGGATTCATTGATTGAGGGGGAGCCTCCGCCTTTACTCAAAAAATACTCCTTGATTTCTAATGGTTTGGCTTTCCTTAGTTGTGCTTAGATTCTCTTGTCGGAGGGTCAGCTATCAGATCACTACTAGGATTTGAATCTCGTGTTTGTCGAACTCCAATAGTCACACACACACTTTTATCATGGGATCTATGCTTTTCACATAATGCATCACTTTCTTTCATGAGGAATCTTCTACAGACTGTGCACATTGTGTTTTCAAGTAATTGTACTTCTTGGATAGTCTTGTGTGTTTTAAGGTACAAATCTAGAATTCCTTGCTTGCTCCACCATATTATTTTTGTCAGTTTTCTTTCTATTCATTTTTTTTTCCAGTATTTGTGGTTGCTTTTAGTGAGGGGGAGTTTGGTTAATTGTTATCATGTCATTGCTTGTGTGGGTTTTGATCTTGATTTTGTTATTTGAGATTCCTTTGTCAATTCGTAACAAACAGGGGGTGAAATTTGTTTTTCATGTATTCATGCCTTGTGTCGGGTGCATGTGTCTTAATTTTCTGGTTTTCATGCTACATGTTCTTAAGATCGCATCTATTCATGTTTTCCATCTTATGTTTCAAATGCTTCAAGATAATCTAGCCATATGTTTATTGCTTTTTCATATACTCTTGTGGGACTAATAGTTGTTTTGGAGATTGTGGCTCTAATAGTTGTTTTGTAGATCATGACCTTGAGAAATAAGTTTATAAAGAGATTTGGTTATAAGTGCTGGTTCCTAGTTGGTGGTGTTGTTCTTGTTTTGATTGGAAAATTGTTTTAGTGTTTTTGTTAGGAAAACTGTTTTAGCATGGTTTTGTCCGGGATTTCACAAAGGGGGAGATTGTTAGGACTCGGTGTTGTCAAATTCCATGGATCAAACCCAAGGTTATAATTTTTTAAATTCACATGTTGGATCAAACTAGGATTACTTTGGATTTCTCTAAGAAGTTGATTTTCTTCCAAAACTAAGATTATTTTGGAGTCCTTTAAGAAGTTGGTTTTCTTCCAAAAACAGGATTACTTTGGATTTTCTATAAGTAGTTGGTTTTCTCCCAAAACTAGACTACTCATTAATTTTTCCTCTAGATCTTCTTTGTGGTTCTTAAGATTTATATCTGGAGATATTGTGTTAGTTTCTTTCATGTTTTTATTGAGTATTCAACTCATGGTTTAAAAAAAAGTACATTAAAGGTTTTGTTTTTTAAACAAAAGAGAGAGTTGTTCTTCGGTGGATTCTGAAGAATTCGAGCCTGAAGCTTCGGTGGATTCTGGAGTGGCTCATCAGAAAGACAATTCCGTGGTGAAGATGGGGTTGGAAGAGGCACATAGAGGTTGGTCCAATTAGGCGTTGTGGATTCGCTAGATAATTGAGAGTATACTTGTATAATTCTTTTAAATCTTCTTAGTGAATTGTTTTGTGGCTGTTGCCCGTGGTTTTTTTAATCACAGTTGGAGGTGTCCAATTGTGATTTTTTCACGCAAAATCGTTGTGTCTCTTTCTCTTGATTGTTTGATTGGGATTATTATATTCTGCTTAAAATTGTTACATAATCACAAATCAACATTTAGGAGGTTTCTAGATTTTTCAAACTTAATTTTGTTCATTTTGCATTCGTCAATTTTGCTTCCAGTATATTGTGCCTTTTATTTATTTACTTTTTCTTCGGGCAATTTGGGAATTTGATAAAAAGTCAGCTTTTTGACTTTTTAGCTTTTTTACACAAAAAAGTTACAAAAAGTCAATTTTTTTAAAGCTAAAAAAGCCACCAAAAAGTCAAAAAAATCAGATTTTTACCAATTTTTCAAAACACCACGAAATGTTTATGAACCTATGGCATTGTACCAGTGTTATGCTTTCTTACTCCCATAGTGGAGGTTGCGAGTTCAAACCTATGTGGGGCGCTAGGGTGATCATCTTCCCATTGTAGGTCTAGGCTAGAGTACGTCTTAACAAGTGACAAAGAAAATGATAATTTTATGAGAAAAATTAAAAAAAAAAAAAAAACAAGGGAGATATCAAAAAAAGTAATGCTTAAATAAATAAAAAGTTGACATGTGTGTCCACCTCATTAAGAGAAAATTTAGGAGTGATGTCTTAAGCATTTCCCATATCAATACAATTTAAATTGTATGTAACCAAAGAATTATTTGAAAGTTTGCAAGGTTAGACAAATCAACATGTGCGCTAGTGAAACTGAACATGAAGGGCTTGTGTATTGTTAATGAGGGATAAGCAAGACAAAGCAAGTCAACGTGGGAATTTTTGTCACACCTTGAATTCAAAGACCTAGAACTGTAAATTGTAACTAAATTATGTTTTATGATGAAGAATATCAATTTGTGGAGTTAATTGAACATATAAGGGTAACAAAATCATTCAAAAGTCAAAACTATTGACTGAAGCATATGGAGCTCACTAGCCAGCCACGTGCAATCGCACATGCCCGCACTATCACAAAAAAGAAAATGATATAGGTCTTAAACTTTTTACTAAATGGATGATCAAATATCTCAAGAAATTATAGAGTATTTCTGGAGTATCACGTGTCCATACTCTTTAACCAATCATCATTCAATATATCCCTTCATGTTCCTCAATTATTCAATACAATACTTTACATACTCACATTTTCTACCAATCATAATACTATGAAATACCACGTGTCTATATTCTGAAATTACTAAATAATTACTCAAATTTTACGAAACCCATTCATGTGAGACATTTAATAATTTATTTAATAAAAAATTTGGTACCGCTAAAATTACCATACAAAAATTTGAGAATTATGATCTTTCATAAACAATCTCAGTTTTTTCCACGAAGCGTGATTTTTCTGGATGTGATTGTTTATTTATGGTCATAATCAGTCACAATTTTTAACCGTAATTATTTTTACAAACCTGAGATCAATAATATAGTAAGGAGCTCACTTTTTGAAAAACTCACGATCTTTTATGGTATTATTGATATCAGTTTTATATAATTTAAAAAAAAAAAAAGAAATCTATGATCTTTATGAACTGATAATCACGGTAAAAAACTATGATATTTTATGTTCCTTTTAAAATAAAAAAATAAAATGAAAAAAAAATAGTTTCTTTAACCAAACAAAATAAAAATAAGGGGAAAGCACCATTAAATCCCTAATTTGGGAATATTAACCCATTTAGTCCCGACATTTTTTTGTTGGACTAATAGGTCCTATTTTATGTGTAAAGACATTAGTACCCATTTTTTTTACGCGTCTGAGTCAGTAATTGAGGGGGTAATTTTGGGTTGGTGTTTATGTATAATTTACCGAATTGCCCAAAAAGCTTACTATAGACCTTTTTTAGATTTCTCTCATTTTCCAAACATCCGATGTTTTTGATGTTTGTGGGTGTTTCAAACATCAGATTCATTTAAAAAAAATTTACCATCATCAAAACATCATCAAAAATTGGCAACATCATCAACTCATCATCAAACATCATCGTGAACAACAGCAATAGCAGAACATAATGAACATCATCGTGAACAACAGCAACATCAGAACATCAAATTCATTTAAAAAAAATTTACCATCATCAAAACATCATAAAAAATCGGCAACATCATCAAATTATCATCAAACATCATCGTGAACAACAGCAACATCAGAACATCATGAACATCATCGTGAACAACAGCAACATCAGGATATCAGATTCATTTCAAAAAAATTTACCATCATCAAAACATTATAAAAAATCGGCAACAATATCAAATCATCAGATTCATTTAAACATCAGATTCAGTAATCTAACATTAGATTCATTGATGTTTGTGGGTGTTATGTAAATCCCCCACAGATTCGAACATCAGATTCATCAGATTCAAACATCAGATTCATCAGATTCAAACAGTAAACATCAGATTCATTAATCTAACATCAGATTCATTGATGTTTGTGGGTGTTATGTAAACTACTCAAAGGGAAGCCTCATTTTGCAGACTATAATCTAGTGCGGGAGGGTTGGGGAGGGTATATGTATCCTTGGATCGTAGCCATGGCTAGGGCTTACCCTTGGTTGGAGGAGATTCGGCTCAAACGCATGGTTGTGACTGACGAGTCCTTGGAGTTGATCTCAAAATCGTTCAACAACTTCAAAGTGCTTGTTTTTTCTTTGTGTGAGGGGTTTACTACTGATGGATTGGCCGCCATTGCTGCTAATTGCAGATGAGCTTTGTTTATGTGTATTTTGGCATATATCTGTTTGGTTGCCGATGATGTTGATGATGTTGTTATGGGTAAAAATATAAACTCTATATATAATATTCCAAAACATATATCATATCAAAAATAAAAAGGACTAAATAGTTTAAGAAAAAACACTCAGGACTAATTAGAGCAATATTTATCAAAATGGGATTTATGAGTAATTTTTCTTAAAAATAACCCCACAATACATATTATCCTTTCTCCTATACTAAACACATATTATCCTTTCTCCTATACTAAATATATAATATCTCATATACTAAATATATTCATAAAAATTATGAAATTTACAAAATCATGTAAATTTTTATAAACTTACATAAATTATCTCATAAAATATATAACTCAAACCACAAAATTATGTGCATGGCGGACACGGGGGTGGCAGGCGGGAGCCACTGCCACTTCTAAAAAATTAAATTTTTACCATGCAATTTTAAATATTTATAAAAGAAGTTTATATTTCAGCCCCTTCAAATAATTTTACGTCAATCCTTCCAAAATCTAAATAATTTTATTTTTGCTATATTAAATTTTGAAAATTTTCATTATTTTCATACAATTTTTAGTAATTATAAAATAAATTAATATTTTAGTCATCCTAAACCTTTGAAAAATCTCATTACTTTCATGTCATTTTGAGTTTTTATAAAATAAATTAATATTTTAATTTCCAAAATCTATATAATCTTATGTCAATTTTTTTCTAAAATTTAAATAATTTTAATTTAATACCTTTGTACAATTTCTACGTTCACCACTAGTTTTCCTAATATTTATTATATATTAGAGTTGGAGTCACTGCTATACGGCTTGCGCAGCAGTGACTGTTGTGCAACTCATGAAAATTATTTCGGATTTTATTTTTATCATCTAAACCGTTAAATTTTAAAAAAATATCGAGTAGAATATACCTGTAAGAAATCAAGTTGATCGGATATCGATAAACCCTTCATCAACTCACATTTGTATTCAATTTAATACTTATATATTTATTTTTTATATACACAAATTTGAATTGATGAAGGGTCTATGAATATCTGATCAACTTGATTTTTTACAAATATGTTCTACTCGAGATTCTTTAAAAATTGAACGGTTCGAATGATGAAAATAAAGTCCGAAATAATTCTCATACACAACTCCTTATATATTCTCCTCAAACAACAAATATCAAATTCAAACAATCAGCCTGAGATCTCATGCCAAGGAACAACACTACCATCAAATTCAATAAAACCTCTTAGTGCCAGCCACAGCTATCCCCTGAACCAAAAGGATTGACCTCTATCTATCAAAAGATTTCAAATGAGGCACGTGGTCCCAAAAAAAAAATAAAAAGAAAACAGTGGAAATAGAAACCCAATAGGGGCACCATATATAGTCCTTGGTCATTTTGCTTTGGTTTGAATTGTGAAAGAAAATCAACACCCATACCTCAAGTCTTTATAAATCTTCTTTATTGTTTAGTTTCTTTAAGTTTATCATTTTTTTTTTTTTTTTTGGTAAAAATTAGTTTTATCATTTTCAAAAATGAGCCTTGCAGTGTTGTTGTGTAATGTGTGGTATCTAATAAATTAATTAAAAATTTAGGCTTAGTTTGGGAAAATTAAATAAGTGCACTTTTTGACTTTTTATAAAACATGGGTTGGGTTTGGATTGGGTTTGAAGTGATATGTTAGAAAAGTGATGTGACTTAAATAAGATAGTAACTTTTTAATTTTTTGTATTTTTTTAATCTTTCCAAACCAGGCTTTAGTGCCAGAAAATTAAATATGTAAATAAATGAAAAGGAAACTGTGACGCCTGACTGGTCTGATAAATGAGAGAGAGAGAGAGAGAGAGAGAGAGAGCAAATGTGTTTGTTTGTGTGTTGTATTTTTTTGTTGGAGAGCGACGAGTTCCTGTCTTTTAACCATTCAAACTGTGGCACTGAAAAACATGGCTTTTTATAAGCATTTTTAAGGAATAGAAATGCTGAAAACGACACCCTTCCCTCTTACTATCTAATACCGCAATTAATTTTGATCTATAAAGTTATGTAATGTTCGAAAAATTTAAAAGAATAATGTTAGATATTTTTAAAGATTTATTAAATCTTTTATATAGATGTAAAATTTGTATGAAATTTATATGGTGTAGATTTTATATTTATGTGAGATATTTGATAAAAATTTTAATAAATTTTTTGAAATTTCTAACATTTTGAAATTTAAAATAGTATCAATAAATTGAGTAGTGCTATTAAAAATTTAGACTTACTTTTTAGGGTAAATTATACACATAGTCCATGTAGTGTGTATGATATATCAATTTAGTTCCTATTGTTTCAATTTACTTGATTTTGTTTATTAATTTAATGGATTGTGTCATTTTAGTCTAATAAATAACGGTGGTTAAGTTTGGTGGACGGAAAGTCAAACTATGTGTCAATTTAATTCATATAGTTTACACAATGTGTCAATTTGGTCCCAGTTAAAATTGAGCAAATTAAAATAACGGGAACTAACTTGACACATTGTGTAGATTTTCTGTCTACCAAACTTAACAACAGTTATTTATTAGATTAAAATGACACAATCTGTTAAATTAAGAGACAAAATCGAGCAAATTGAAATAACATGAACCAAATTGACACATCATATAAACTACATAGATCATTTACATAATTTAGTCTACTTTTTAAGTCTAATGATCAATTAATTAATCATTTTCTTGTATTATTTTTGTCTCTCTTTCTCTTCATCATGTCTGGTTTTATTCTACTTACACATCATTAACTTTAGAAAGTAAAATTTAAAAATTGAACTTATATATTATTTTTCTAATAAATTTATACACAATGGCATGGTTAGGTGTTGGATCTTAATTGATTTTTTAAAATAATTTAGGGCGAATTACATTAACAGTCTTTATAGTTTGGAGTTCGTGTCAATTTGGTCCATAACTTTTTAATTGTGGCACATTTGACTCTGAATTTTGAATCTTGTTCCAAATAAGGACAATTGAAGATACCATTACTTAATTTTAATGGCAAAATCGTCAATATAATAAAATACAAACTAATTTGACAAAAATAAATGTAAAAAAATTATTTTTAAATTTTTAAAAATTATTTCTACCCATCAAAAATAAAATCATGTAAATTTGATAAATTTTTTACACATTTATTTATTTTACAAAATTAATTTTTATTATGTGTTTGGATGATGACATGTAATGGGTGGTTGTTAGGATTATAATGTGTAATTGATATATTTAATATATGAAATGTTTTTAGTTTTAGATTTTTTATTTAATGGACTGGTTTAATAATGATATCAAAGTTGTCGCCATATTTGACTTCTGAAAAAATAGAAACTAATTTAATGAAAATTAAAACTACCTATTACATGATCATCATCCAAACACATAGTAAAAATTAATTTGATATAAATATGTAAATAAATATATAAATGTCTAAAAATTTATCAATTTTACATAATTTTATCTTTAGTGAGTAGAAATTATTTTTAAATATTCAAAAATATCTTTTTGACATTTATTTTTATCAAATTAGTTTATATTTTATTAAATTGACGATTTTGTCCTTGAAATTAAGCAATAGTATATTCAATTGTCCTTGTTTGGAACAAGATTCAAAATTCTGGGTCAAATGTGTCACAATTGAAAAGTTAGGGACTAAAGTGATACAAGTCCCAAACTATAAGAACCGTTAGTGTAATTTGTCCAATAATTTAACAATTGATATATAACTGTTCACATTATTAAAAATAAATTTGAAAGTGATATTTTAAAATTGTTAGCCACTTAGCAGTTAGGAGTACAATGTTTGGAGTAATTATTGGGTAAAAATATTAAAAAATTGTTCACAGCCCAATAGAGCACTAATATTTTGCAAGATAATGTGATAGGTGTAAGCTATTTACACTAAAATTATACTTTAATCAATGACATTAGATTATTTCATAATAGTCAAAAAAATAAAAAAATAAATGGCAGTGTACCAAAAAATCAGTGCTAATGGCTATTGACCAATTTCAAGAAACTCTTTCCCCTTAAATATCTCCAAAGAAAACAAAGATGGCAACCCATGAGAACATGAACAGGTCCTACTTGTTTTCAAAAAATTATCAAAATCATGTTCATAGTATATTTTAAAAAAAATAAATGTTCTCTTGTTAAGGGGTTATAAATTTTCAATCAACTTAATAGTTTGTATGAATAATTGACTCAAAACATCTTACAAAAAGCATAGTCTTCTCTTAATTAGTGTGTTTAGTCATTGGTTTTTATAGGAGTTTAGGCTTTGTTTGGCGACCTTCAATTTTAATTAAAAAATTAAAAAATTAAAAAATTATTATAAATTATTATATCACTCTCTTTATTTTTTTACATAATTTTTTTATAAAAAAACTAAGAAATTATTAAATAACTTATTCGTAGGCTTTAATGTTCTTTTAATAATCAAAATTGGAAAGCAAATATAAAGGCTATTTACTGGTTACAGACCCATTTACGAAAGACCAATCCTAGAATCACAGATTAGATTGTTTCCATGATTTGTCAGTTGGGTTGAGAATCACCTTTAAGTACATCAACAGTGCAAATCACACTGGCCAACTTCAGATCTCTATGCACGTAGAGACTACATAGTGAGCAATGGTCCTTAAAGGCTATACAGTGATTGATTATGATAATCCCTCATCACACATGCAAGGCGATTAGTTTATTTATATGTTTGTCATTATTTAACCCATTCTTTCGGTTATTCTTTTTCCCTTTCAAACCAGGAAAAGCACAGTGAACCAACAAGCAAAAAGTTACAGAAACAGAAACAAGTCAGACAAATTAAATTTGAAATACAGTAACGATTCATATCACTAATTTTGATACTTTAATGAAATATTAATGACATGATAATAAATAAAAAAATAAAATAAAAATAAATCATCACTATAGGTAGAACTCACTATCAATTCATTAGAACTATTTTTAGAGCTCAAAGCATTTTTCTTTGAAATATCTCACACATGACATGACAAAAACAAATTGCTCTCTCTCTCTCTCTTGTTTGGTAGCTAGGAAAGAATAAAACAAAGAAGTGATGATGTAATGAGACTTCTCAGATCGAAATGATTACAGGAAAAACCAAACCTTCATGATCACAATTCTTTAACCTTTAATGAATGAAGAAATGTTCAACACAGAAAATTATTAAAACACACAATTGAATAAACCTCTGCACACTAGATTGCTGAACAGTGGACAGACTCATGATTTAGCATTCTAAATAAAAGAGATGATATACAAGAAACAAATTAAAATAGTAGTTCATTGAGAGAGAGAGAGAGAGAGAGAGAGAGAGAGAGAGATTAACTAGAAAATTTGAATGATGTGTTGGGTGGTTTCAATCTCCTTCTGTAGTAGTGGCTGAGGACATATAACTGGCAGCAAGGGAGGTCTCATCAGCCCGTGCAATGGATGTTGTTGTTGCTTGGAATTGTTGCTTGCAAGAATGGCATGTAATTAGCAAAATGGTGGAGCTGATTTTCTTTGTAGCCTTCTCTTTCAAAAGTTGAGCCCTTTCAAGCTCAGCCTGTGCTTGTTGCCTAATTCTCTTTGTTGCGGATCGGGGGCACACCAGGGAACTCAAACAAGCAATAACACACAAGATTTAACGTGGTTCGGCAAGTCGCCTACGTCCACGGGCAGCGGATTCACTATATTGAACAAATGGAACAATTATACAACTCTCAGATTGTTGTCTCTCCCTTTGTTCTCTCTAAGCTCACACACTCTCTATCTGCTGTGTCTAAACACTTCCCTCAGCCTCTCATTTATACAAGAAGATGGAGAATGGAGATGCCATCAACAATGAAATTTGCCCATTGTTGGTGTGCTTTCGGTGGCTTTCCAGATTGTTGCTTGCAAATGGCCTCATGGCCTCCCTAGCCCCACCATGTGTTGGCTAGAATCTTGCCAACTCTACAACAAATCTCCACCTTGGCGAGGATTCTTTTAGCCAACATAGTGATCGATCAACACTGCCTTGCACCCGAAGGTGCTCAATTCCGAGAGATGTTGACCAAGTCCAAACAATGTTGGAACTTGATCCCAGAAACTACCTTTGTGAGCATATCGGCCGGATTATCTGCAGTACCAATCTTTTGAAGCAGAATATCCCCTTCATTCACAATTTCTCGGATGAAATGGAAACGGACGTCAATGTGCTTGGTGCGAGAATGATGAACCTGGTTCTTTGCCAAACAAATAGCACTCTGACTGTCACAATACACCTCAACGTGCTTCTGAACAATACCCAAGTCTTCAATCAACCCGTGTAGCCAAATGGCTTCTTTAAAGGCTTCCGTCACTGCCATGTACTCTGCCTCTGTAGTAGACAAAGCCACCGTTGACTGAAGCGTTGACCTCCAACTCACCGGCCCTTTAGCAAGCGTAAATAAATACCCTGTTGTTGACCGGCGTTTGTCTAAGTCACCAGCATAATCTGAGTCCACATAACCTTTCAAATTCTGCCCGAGTCGGTTATCTCTCTCGAACTTCAATCCCAAATTGACTGTGCCATGTATGTACCTTAGGATCCACTTCACTGCCTTCCAGTGATCTTTTCCTGGATCATGCATATACCTGCTTACCATACTCACAGCATGCGAGATGTCAGGCCTTGTACAAACCATAGCATACATTAATGCACCAACTGCATTTGCATATGGAACACATCAGCCATATGCTTCCGTTCTTCTTCTGTGCGTGGAGACAACGAAGCACTAAGCTTGAAATGAGGGGCCAATGGTGTACTTACAGCTTTGGTTTTCCCATTGATGCCAAATCTGTCTAACACCTTTTTCAGATACTGGGTTTGTGTCAGACAAACCGTGCCCTTCTTCCTGTCTCTCTTGATCTCCATGCCAAGAACTTTCTTTGCTTCTCCCAAATCCTTCATTTCAAACTCCCTTGCTAACTGTGCCTTGACTTTGTCAATCTCCACCTTGCTCGTAGATGCAATCAGCATATCATCTACATATAAGAGCAAATAGATGAAGGAACCGTCGGGAAGCTTACGGAAATATACACAATGATCAAATTGACTTCTTGTGTATTCTGTCTCCATCATGAACCGATCAAATCGCTTGTACCACTGTCTCGGGGATTGCTTCAATCCGTACAACGATTTGTTCAGCTTACAGGCCCAATTCTCTTTTCCAGCAACTTTGAAGCCATCTGGCTGGGACATATTGATCTCCTCTTCAAGATCTCCATGTAAGAAGGCAGTTTTGATGTCGAGTTAGGCGAGCTCGAGATCAAACTGTGCAACCAAAGCTAACAAGATGCGAATAGACGTGTGCTTCACAACAGGTGAGAATACCTCATTGTAGTCTATTCCTTCCTTCTGAGCATAGCCTTTAGCTACCAATCTAGCTTTGAATCTGATGTTGTTGTTGCCTGGGATGCCTTCTTTCTTGGTGTAAACCCACTTATACCCAATTGCTTTCTTGCCTTTTGGAAGTTGCACCAACTCCCAAGTCTGGTTCTTGTGAAGTGAACCGATCTCTTCATTCATAGCCTCCTTCCATTTGGCACTTTCTGCATTCTGCACAGCTTCTTTGAAAGTGCACGGAACATTGTCTTCAATGATTGGAAGTGCATAGGCTACAATATCGGTCATCCAATTGGGTTGCTTGGTAACCCTTTTACTTTTCCTGATTGCAATGGGTTCTGATTGTTGCGGCGCCTCTGGATCTTCATCTGAACTCTCTTCGGAGCTATCCTCTGAGACTTCTTCAGGATGGTTGATTGGCTGACTAGTCTTTGCTGGAGTCTCAAACTCCACTTGCACTGACTTCTTTAATGCTTCAACATTCTGTTGAGGATCTGGTTGCTTCAACATTGCAGACTCATCAAAGGTAACGTCTCTTCTGATGAGAACTTTCTTTGATTCAAGGCACCACAGTCTGTATCCCTTGACACCGTCACCGAAGCCCAAAAAGATGGCTTTCTTGGCTCTTGGATCCAACTTAGATTCTGTAACATGAAAATAAGCTGGACATCCAAAGATACGTAGCTGATCATAATCAGTAGCTGGGACTCCTGACCATACCTCCATGGGAGTCTTCCCATCTAATGCTGCAGTAGGTAGTTTGTTGACAAGATGACGAGCATAGTTCAATGCCTCGCCCCAAAATGTCTTGCTCAATCCAGACTGTGACAGCATACACCGGACTTTCTCCACCAAAGTGCGGTTCATGCGTTCTGCAACTCCATTCTGCTGCGGTGTTCCAGGAACTGTGAAATGTTTTACTATCCATGCATTCTGGCAAACCTCAAAGAAGGGATCTGATGTGTATTCTCTACCATTGTCAGATCTGAGCTTCTTGATCCGTCTGCCTGTCTGGGTCTCAATCATCTTCTTCCACGTAAGAAAGATGTCTAAGACTTCATCTTTGTGTTTCATTGTATAAATCCAAACTCTTCTGGAGAAATCATCAATGAACGACACAAAGTAGTGTTTACCTCCCAACGAAGCATTCTTGGAAGGTCCCCATACGTCGGTGTGGACGTAGTCTAGAATCCCTTTGGTACGGTGAATTGCAGTACCAAACTTGATTCTTGTTTGCTTTCCCAGTACACAATGCTCGCAGAACTCAAGCTTCCCTGTCTTGGCGCCTTTCAACAGGCCTTGCTTTACCAACCCTTGTGAAGCCTTCTCACCGACATGCCCTAGGCGCATGTGCCAAAGTCTGCAAGTGTCTGATGCATCATCTTCTGAGTTGGTGGAGACAGCCACTCTCCCTGTGACTGTAGATCCGTCTAGGAAATATAAATTTCCTTGTCGAGTACCTTTCATTGCAACCAATACTCCTCGAACAACTTTGAGGACTCCACCTTCCATGGTTACTCTATAACCTTTGGAGTCTAAAACTCCCACTGAGATGAGATTCTTGGTTAGATCTGGTACATACCGTACATCTTCAAGAATTCTGATTGTTCCATCATAGATCTTCAGTTTGATTGTTCCAATCCCCTTTGTCTGGCAAGCTTGGTCGTTGCCCATCAGCACAACTCCTCCATCGAACTCTCGTAAGCTCGAGAACCACTGCTTGTTAGGACACATATGGAATGAACATCCGGAATCTATTATCCATTCATCAGACTGGCCATATGATGAAACTGTGAAGGCTCCTCCTTCATCATTATCTCCATCTCGTGCAATATTCACCTTCTCTTCTGTCTTGTCTTTATTTGGACAATCTTCTGCCCAATGCCCTTTCTGGCGACAAGCAGCACATTCGTCTTTTGCAAGACGTCTTTTGTCTGAAAATTTCCCCCTGGATTTTGAGCGAGACTTTCCTCGCCCTGTATTTCTTCTGTTATTTGTTCTGCCTCTGACTGTTAATGCCTCGAATGTTGAGTCCCTGTTTGCAGACTTGTCTTTCCTTCTGAACTCATTGTTCACCAAGGCGTTTGCAACATCAATATACTTGATCTTCTCTTTACCGTACAGTAAAGTAGTTGTGAGATGATCATATAAGTCAGGCAAAGAATTCAACAATAACAGTGCTTTATCTTCATCACCAACGTGATCATCCAAATTCTTCAAGTCCGTAATAATTTTGTTGAAGTTATTTAGGTGTTCGTTCATCGAAATACCTTTAATGTAGTCGAAACGAAACAACCTCTTCCTTGAGTAGAGCCGGTTCTCAATGCTCTTTGTCATGAACATATCTTCCAGCGCCTTCCAAAGCTTCTTCGCAATGTCATATTCTGTGAAGGCATACTTCTCCTCTTTTGCAAGGCAAAGTCGGATGGAACTGCAGGCCAGGAGATTCACTTTCTCCCATTCCATCTCGTCCAGGTCATCTGGTTTGTCTCCCAGAGTGAAGTACAGGTTCATCTGGACAAGCATATCCTTAACTTCGCATCTCCATATGCCGAAGTTGCTGCTTCCATCGAACTTCTCTACCTCGAACTTGGCATGGGACACCGGGGTCCAATGCCTAGAAGTGCTTGTACTAGCTGAATTACTTACGGACTCGGTTGATCTAGATTCTGCCATTTTTTAGAAACTTCAATTCAAAAAACTGACCGTACGGATGTGTTCGGAATACTCCAAATAGTTGGGAAGCACTATTGGATCGTCAAAAAACAGACTCCGAATGCCTTAGATCAAGCCAAAATATTTTGAACACCTCTGATTCAAAAACTAACCGTACAGATGTGTCCGGAATATCCCAAATAGTTGGAAAATACTATTGGATCGTCAAAAAATGGACTCCGAATGGCTCTGATCTGGCAAAAAACAGTTTGGACGGTTCAGATCTGCAGAATCTGGTGCGCTGAGATGCACCGGATAATTCCTCTGGTCAACAGCTAGTCAACGGCTCGGTCAACGGCGTAGGCGGCGCGGTCAATGGAGGATCGGCGGCGCGGTCAACGCGGCTTGACGGCTGGTCAATGCGGCTTGGTCAGCGGCTCAGGCTGACTGGGCAGGACACATGGCGTGACGTGGCGCTGACGTGTGCTGATGTGGCGTCACGTGGCTCGTCTTCCTCCTGAAGCTGGCGCGTGTGGCACGTGCCGAGAGTGGCCTTCACGCTCCTTTTTTAGAGCGCGCGTGAGGGCGCGTGGAGAGGTTTCTGGGCTTGATGTTTGCTTGGTTGGACTCCTCTCGGGGAGTTCTTCCTCCTGGTATGCTCAAAAGTGGATTTCGAGCACTTCGAAATCTGGGCACTTTCGGAAAAAATTCGATTTTTCGCAACCCGAGCTCTGATACCAATTGTTGCGGATCGGGGGCACACCAGGGAACTCAAACAAGCAATAACACACAAGATTTAACGTGGTTCGGCAAGTCGCCTACGTCCACGGGCAGCGGATTCACTATATTGAACAAATGGAACAATTATACAACTCTCAGATTGTTGTCTCTCCCTTTGTTCTCTCTAAGCTCACACACTCTCTATCTGCTGTGTCTAAACACTTCCCTCAGCCTCTCATTTATACAAGAAGATGAAGAATGGAGATGCCATCAACAATGAGCTGGCTGCCAGCCCATTGGTGTGCTTTCGGTGGCTTTCCAGATTGTTGCTTGCAAATGGCCTCATGGCCTCATGGCTGGCCTCATGGCCTCCCTAGCCCCACCATGTGTTGGCTAGAATCTTGCCAACTCTACAACACTCTTGGCATTGGCAAATTCCAACTCAGCCATTTCAATTTGCTTATTGGCTTGTATTCTAGCCTCTTCCGCATACGCCTTTTCAAACATTGCCAACTTTAGCTTCTCATTTGCCTCTTCCTTCAACCTTGATGCCTCCAATCTGTTTTCTGTAGCGTTCCTTTCCGGTCGATAGCTTCTACCTGCATCCAAATTTGTGCAGTTTTGTTCCCCTTGACTGCATGATCCAATTGAGAGTTTCAAATTGGTTGCATGATTTTCATCACAAATTTGTAATGCCGATGCATAAGCATTTGATGATGATGACAACAACTGAAGTTCCAAATTATGTTGTTGATCATCAGTGTTAGAGGAACTGTGTCGCTCTGGGCATCGAAACACAGGTCCAACAGGCTTTGGCACGGCTAATCTTGGCAATATTGGAGCAATGCTGAAATTGGTGTCGTTCGTCGGAGTCATGCTTGAAGCTGTTCGAGGCGACCAGGACGGCTGCAATGCCCGTAATTCAGCGAGACCCCGGAGAGAGTGCAAGTGTCTTGGTGTTCAATGAAACTCTCCACTCTATAAAGACAAAAGATACAATGGTTTAAACACAAAGTCATGATTTTATTATATTGAATCAGGTGCCTTGACCTTGATGTGTAAATAACAGTATTCTAGTATTGGAGTGTAGAACAAAGTCAAGGAAGTAATAAAAGTTTCTTCATGTAGGGTTACCAACTATCAAACAATTATAAAAAAAATAGATGACGGGGATGCACTTAGATTATGATTTGGTTTGCAATATTATTAAATAATTTTTTTTTTTTTTTCAATTTACTAGTGTTAGTTGAGTTGGAAAAACTTTTTGTACTCCACTAGAAATCACGAATTCGAGTCTCATCACAAACAAAACCAAGAATTTATAAATTCAGAGTCTTGTCACAACCAAACTTTTTCTTTCCCATACTATACCTCTCCAAAGCGGGGCATAGTTCTAAATATCACCAATACATCGAATTTGGGAGCTCCAATAAACTGATATTTCTTGATGTATCGGTTGATATAGACCGATATTTGGCGTATCACTAATAGAAATCGATATCCATGACCCGTGAGGAGGAGAAAATTACATGGCTAGTTTGTGTTTGTAGCAATTGCTATTCGCCAATGGAAAGCTGTTATTGGGAATTGTAATTCACTGCCTTCACACTTCCATTGGCTGCCCTAATTATCACACACAATGCCAAACTTGAGGTCATGTAGAATTAGAAGATGTTAGAATCTTCGACCAAAAAAATAAAAATAAAAACTTCGAATCGTACAAATTTAAACTAAATGAATAAACATATGGAGAAAACAGACTATAATCAAGAGACACTCGAGGAAAGGAGAATGAAACAAAAGAAAATGTCTTAATATTTTTATATAATGATATCCTTTTCTTACAAATTTATTTGGAAACTTTAGGGTTTGTTTCTGTGAGAGAGAGAGAGAGCATGCCTATCTGCTAAAATCATAAAACCCTTTTGGCTTGCAGTTCAAATTTATAAAAATAGATGATAGATGGGTAGAGCAATTCATCATCAACAAACAAGAATAGATAAAGCAAAAATTCATATAAAAACAAAACCCTTTGAATGAAGAAAAGTATGAAGAATTAAACTCGAAAAACACGCCACAGTCACAAGAATGGCCTCTGGTACCACAAGTCTTGAGGTTGGCCTTG
Source organism: Camellia lanceoleosa (assembly GCA_025200525.1). Taxonomy (NCBI): domain Eukaryota; kingdom Viridiplantae; phylum Streptophyta; class Magnoliopsida; order Ericales; family Theaceae; genus Camellia; species Camellia lanceoleosa. The sequence continues at coordinate 39,894,612 of CM045763.1, read as the reverse complement.
TAATCAGCCTGGATAACTCGGGCTTTTGAGCACTTCTCACACACCCACTGCTTATTGTTGCTGTGTTTCCTCCTGAAATGCTTCTTTATCCCCACAAGATCCCCGAGAGCGTGGCACGGGTCATGGTGCAAGCAGCTCCGCTCAGGGCACACAAACACCCTCTTCTTTCCCTCGCTCGCCGACTCCTCCCTCTTCACCAACTTCCACGGCACCTTGTGCCGCCTAAAGAATATTTTGAATCTTTCTTTCTTATTCATTCATCTGCAACTAATACAATTTATAGAGAAGAGGTTACAACTGTTAACTCAACTACAGTTAACTGAACTATGATCCTAACTAACAGAGGTTACATAACTAATCTTCTTTAACAGTAATTAGTTAGAAGTTAGTTATGATAAAGGAGATTTGATCTTGTGTTATGCAGGGCTTGATGTACACTAGCTGACTCATTGTCTTCTTGGTCAGTGGCTTCTCGGTCTTGCACTAACAGCACTGTATTCTTATCATGCCCCCGCAAGCTCAGAGGAGGGGACGACGGTAAGAGCTTGGACAGCAGAAATTGAAAACGACACACAGGTAAAGGCTTAGTAAAGAGATCAGCCAGCTGATCAGAGGAAGAAATATAACGGACAGCAACCTGTTTAACAGCAACACGTTCACGAATATAGTGATAGTCCACAGCAATATGCTTAGAGCGAGCATGAAACACCGAATTGGAACTAAGAGAGATAGCAGACAGGTTGTCACACCATAAAATAGGACAGCAAGTAGGAACCTTGAGATCAGATAAGAGCATTTGAAGCCAACTGAGCTCAGCAGCCGCCTGTGCAAAAGCACGATACTCAGCTTCAGTGGATGAACGCGAGACGGTGGGTTGCTTTTTAGCAGACCAAGAGATCAGATTTGGGCCCAAAAACATACAATACCCCGTAGTAGACCAACGGTCACTCACACTGCCAGCCCAATCCGAATCAGAGAAGGCAAACAGATCAAGCGGTCCAGAAGTAAACTGCAAGCCTTGAGAAAGAGATCCCTTCAAATACCGAAGAAGATGTTTAACAGCAGCGAAATCAGCCTCAGAAGGAGACTGCATGGCCTGGCAAGCATGGTTAACAGCAAAAGCAATGTCAGGTCGGGTGATGGTAAGATACTACAGAGCGCCCACAAGACTCCGATAGAGAGACGGCTAAGAAAAAGGAACTGAAGGAGAAGCAGTAGAAGAAGGTTTAACAGACATAGGAGCAGCACAAGGTTTGCAGTTGGTTAAGCCAGCTTTACCAAGAATTTCAAGAGCATACTTAGACTGAGACAAGAAGTAGCCTGCAGGAGAATGGGCAACTGAAATGCCTAAAAAATAGTTAATATCACCCAACTCCTTCATAGAAAAGGAAGCATGCATAGAGGTAAGAAGAGCAGCGATATGAGAAGGATTGTTGCCTGTTAATAAAATGTCATCAACATAGATGAGAAGCACTGTAAGAGTAGCAGCGGTATGTTGAATAAACAGAGAAGAATCAGAAGAACTAATCACAAAGCCATTTGAGAGAAGAAATTTAGAGAAGGTAGAATACCAAGCCCTTGGGGCTTGCTTAAGCCCATACAAGGCTTTGTGTAATCGGCAAACCAACTGCGGGTGCTGGGGGTCAACATATCCCCGAGGTTGGGTCATGTACACTTCCTCATCTAAAACCCCATGGAGGAAGGCATTAGAAATATCCATTTGTTTAGTAGACCACCGAAAATGTAAAGCCAGACAGAGCAAAATCCGAATGGTAGGCTACTTGGCAACGGGACTGAAAGTCTCATAATAATCCAAACCTTCCTCTTGAAGATAACCCTTAGCAACCAAACGAGCCTTATGCCGAGCCACAGAACCATCGGAATTCTTTTTAAGCCGATAGACCCATTTGCAGCCAATAGACTGCTTGCCAGAAGGAAGGGGGACTAAGGACCAAGTATGCTGCTGTTGAAGAGCATGAAATTCAGCATCCATAGCAGCAGACCAAGCAGGAGAAAGAGAAGCAGCCTTAAAAGTAAAAGGCTCATGAAGATCAGAAGGAATAGCAGCAAAGGACAGAGGGGCAAAAAGAGAGGCAGATTTAGAGCGAGTAGTCATAGGATGAACATTGGTAGGAGGATGAGGAAGGGAATAAGAAGACAAATCAACACAGAAGGAAGGAGTTGGAACTGAAGAAGGAGGAAGGGAAACAGATGAAGCAGAATTATGAGAAGGGGAAGAAGGACCAGCAGAAAGAGGAAAGAGAGTAGGAATAGCAGAGGTAGATGGGGCTACAGCAGAAGTAGGAGCAACAGGTGGAACAGAAACAGACTGAGCAGACACAGAGGAAGGGACAGGCGGAGATGAAGCACCAGACCTGGGAGGAACAACAGAAACTGGCCAAAAGAAAGACTATAAAGACGAAACAGTCGGAGAAACAGACGGGAAAGAAGATAAAGAAGAAAAAGGAAAAGTGTGTTCATGGAAAGTGACATGACAGGAGATATATATTTTGTTGGAAGAGGGGTCAAGACAGCGATAACCCTTAGTAGCAAGAACATAGCCCAAGAAAACACAAGGAGCAGACCGGGGTTGAAGTTTATGAGCAGAATAAGGACGCAACCAAGGATAACAAAGACAGCCGAAAACACGAAGAAAAGAAAAATCAGGAGACTTATGAAATAATTTTTCAAAAGGAGTGAGGTCTTGTAACTTGGAACTAGGTCTTGTAATCAGCACTGTATTCTTATCACCGCCTCCGGTGCATCTGAAGGTTCTGGTCTCTCTGAAACCCTTGGTTACAGATCTCGCACACGTATTGGTCCGATTCCAATAGGGTTTTGGGTGATAGTGAAACCACCTCAGCATCTGGATCTGTCACAAACCAAAAATTTCAACATAACCCAGTATCTAAAATTCAATATATTCATACATACATATAATACATGTAGACTCTACTGTAGTGTGTACCTGGGGTACCAGCAGGCCTTCTTTTTCTTTTTTTTGCAACCCCATTTTCAGAAGAAGAAGAGGGGCCAACTGAGCCAGTATTGTTGTCTAACATGGGTGAATGAATTCTTGTGCTTTTGTTGAATATATCTGATAGATTAACCACAATTAATCCCTACCTGCACAGTCGTTGAAGTGGGTGATGTTTTTTTTCAGCTTTACTCACTGACCGCAATGGAGAGAGAGAGAGAGAGAGAGAGTGAGTGAGTGAGTTTGGATGGATGAAAGGGCATGCCGCTTGCTTTGTGAAATCAGCTTTCTTTAAGCTTTTAGCTTTTTCTATGAACTTTCTTGCTTTCTTTCATTGACCCCCACGTTGAGAAGGTAAGGTTGAGGCGAGTCTTCTATATAAAGCTTGAAATAGTGGGAAAAAAACAATAATGTCATCATGACTATTTTTTACAAATACAAAAATTTATTTTGGAGCTTTAATTTAAAAACTTTAATACCTTTAAATGTATGTGGGGTTAATCTGATACGATGTTTTCGTCTTTTTTTTTTTTTTTTTTTTTATTTATTTATTTTTGATTTTTGACCTTACTAAAGCTCAATTAGAGCTTTAGCTTTAGAATGATGTATTATTATTATTACAAATAATACTACCAACTTTAAAAAAATAGAGACATTTACACATAAGTCATAATTTATATATTTATATTCTATTAAGTTTTAACTAAAATTTTAAGTCCCGTTAAATTTTTAATAGTCAGAATTATCCTTCAAATAATGACTGTTCATCATTTATGATTATCTATAAAGAAACACGATGATTTGATATTTATTTTGATTTTTAAAACTTTAAAATATCAACTTTCAAATTGAAATTTTTTTTTTAAAAAAAATTGTGTGCAAAAGAAAAAACTATGTTTTTTTTTTAAATTTAAAATTTTGAAAATTTTGAACTATTTTTTTGGGTAAAACTAAAAATTTTGTGTCTATAAACAAGCATGATGATGGAACATTGTTGTGCAAAATTGAAAAAAAAAAAAACTTTAAAAATGAAAAAATTGATAATGTTATCAATTTTAAAATTAGAAAAAAATTGATAATATTCTCGGTTTTATGAAATAGTTAAATCAAACCAATAAGCAGAATGACAAAAATATTTAATCTTATGCTCTTTTTTTTTATCAGTTAGTGAAACAATTATCTAGAACATTACTATGCAAAATTGATAATATAAACTGATAATATTCTCAGTTTTACTAAATATGACTTATTGGTTCAAAAAATCTTAAATAGGATATGAATTACCATAACATTTATAAATAGAACTTTTAGTTAATTAACTCTAAAAAATATTACTCCAAAAAATATATTTATGAATCACGATCATTATATTTATGAGTCACAATCATTTTAGATTGGATGACATTATATTAATTTTATATTTATATCATATAATTCATTTCGGAATAAATTTTGAAATATCTTTTCATCTTTCATAGTATTTTTGAGTTTTTATTATTACATTTTGTTTATTAGGTGACATATCACTATTGTATTAATCATAATGTGATAAATAATATTTTAAACTGAGTTTGGAATCACAAATAAAAAGTCATAATTTTTTTAATTGTTTTTTATTGTATTTATTAAATTTTGTTTTTGGTAAAAAAAAAAAGAATTGTGTCAAAAAATGTATTGATACTTAAGATTATTGAAACAATCTTCTATGTAAAATAAAAACTTGAAACAAATCAAACAAATAAAAAATAAATTACTTATAGAATTTATTTATCGAACCGAATAAAAAAAAAAGATCAAGTCGAGTGTGACATTCTGTCCTTAAGACAAATTTGCCCCGATACGGTACTTACGGATAAACAGCGTCTATCTTTCAAGATGCAATGATTTACACATATTATAGTAGCACTCCAAACAATTTGTACGGCGAAAAAATCTCTATATTCTATACTCTCAGAATTTTCTCCTAAGAACTAGTATAAAGAATAATGCATATAAAGAGCAAAATCGGGAAGAGGAGAATGTTTTCTAGATGTGAAAATCAGTTGGAAATTATCTCTATTTATAGGCAAATGGTGACTGTCGGGACAGACTTGAACAGGTAGGTTTTCAAACCGGGAAGAAAAGAATATTTTCTAGATGTGAAAATATGCTGGAAATGATCTCTATTTATAGGCAAATGGTGACTGTTGGGACAGATCCAAACAGGTAGGTTTTCAAACATGAACAGGTCTAATTTCAATTGAATAGGTGCAAACAGTTTTGCACAGATAACTACTGGGCAGTTTCAAATCTGTTTGAACAGATAACTGCTGGGCAGTTTCAACCTGTTTTGACAGTTTGACTCTGTTGGAGACTGTAAGGGAATTTCGGACAGAATAAGGCAGAAAATTGAATTCAAATTTTGGCGAAAAAATTTGAATTAATTTTGTTCAGAAAAAATATTTTCCCGCAAGAATTTTAGGAAAAAATTCAAATAAATTTTGTCTAAAAAATTAATGTAAAGACCCTATCTATAACCCATACCCAGCCCGGCTAGGCTCAGTCGACCGATCGGACGGACGGACGGACGGCGCAGGCGCACGCGCACGCGCATGTGTGGTGATTTAAGCCAATGCACACTTTGTCGATAACTCTTCCCTTCTACAAACTTGCGGTACCCCTTGGGGCTCAACCTAAGTGTTGCCACTTAGAACTTATATACACACATAAGTTCTCTTAAGTTTTCAATGTGGGACTACCATTACAAAGAAACCCATATTTTACTCTTTAATAGTCCATTCCACGAATTTGAAAACGACATCAACTTCCCGTTCACTCATAACCGTCTTTACCGTGTGACTTGCCATGAAGTAAGGAATACGCCACCTTTCAGACCCACCTCAAAAGACGTGTGGGCCCTATTCAAATTTGGGCTCAAAATTGGTCCAAAATAAGCCTATAAAAACCAAATTTTCTAACAATCCCCTACATGAATAGAATTTAACGAAAAGAAAATGCAACAACATGATCTAATTACAGAGAGTACAGAAATTGGAAATATTCTACAAAGGATAGGTAGCTTTTGGATTTGAACCTTTCCTTGTGAGACACTATCGGATTTACTAGCTAATCAGTGAACATGATGTCTTGAACTGCTCAGCCATTTGTGTAAATCAAGACAATAGAACTCACACAGTATATTACCAGACATAATTTAGTTCTCACTATTGTATTCATTTTGGCCCTGAACAGCTTTGTCTTTCATGAGTGCTCTAGAGAATTATAGCCCTTCATAAATCTCATAGAACCGTCCCAATTCACACACATATAGGTGATTGTTATGAAGAGTATCCTGCCATACTCCATTAGGTATTCCTAGATATAAGAATCATTAAAAGTATTACTTAACCTAAAACACTGCAGACATCACTATTTCATCATAGAAATAGGTAGGAGTTTGACTCTCCAGTGATCCTTATGAGTCATACATAACTCGGTTGTCACTTTGAATCTAGATCTTGGGATCTCCAGTCAATTAGGTTGGGTTGCCGTTGTGGTAACTCTTATTTAATAGGCTTAAGTCTCATTCCCCTCGATGAATTCTCAACTAACTCTCTTGCTAATCCTTTGGTTAGTGGATCCGCTATGTTGTCTTTAGACTTCACATAGTCAATGGAAATAACTCCATTAGAGAGTAGTTGTCTCACGGTGTTATGTCGACGACGAATGTGTTGTGACTTACCATTATACATATGACTTTGTGCTCTACTTATTGTTGATTGACTATCGCAATGTATGCATATAGCAGGCACCGATTTTAGCCACATTGGAATATCTTCAAGAAAGTGGCGAAGCCATTTTGATTGTTTCTTCCCCAGTTTTATCTAAAGCTATATATTCTGATTCCATAGTAGACCTAGCAATGCAAATATGTTTGGAAGATTTCCAAGATACAGCCACACCACCAAGAGCAAAGACATATCCACCGAGGGATTTTGAATCTCTAGTATCCGATATCCAGTTTGCATTATAGTAGCCTTCAAGTACTTGTAGATATCTAGTATAATTTAACCCAATGTTACGAGTAAATCAGAGATATCTTAAAACCCTTATAATTGTTTTCTAGTGTTCTACTCCTGGATTACTCGTATATCTATTTAATTTACTCACTGCATAAGCTATATCCGGGGTGAGTGCAGTTCATCAAGTACATTAAGCTTCCAATAATTTAGGCATATTCTAATTGAGAAATACTTTCTTATACACTTTTTAGAAAGAAACAAATTAACATCCATAGGTGTTCTAATAAGTTGATCATCATTTTTGCTAAATTTGTCAAGTATTTTCTCAATGTAATATGATTGTGACAAAGCATAACCTTCTGATGTTTTGGTAATTTTTATACCAAGTATTACATCAGCAATCCCCATGTCTTTCATGTCAAAATATTTATTCAACATTTACTTGGCAGTTTTAATCATGTCATTATTACTACCTATGGTGAACATATTATCCACATAAAGACATACTATAACATAACATTAGTTTATGTTTTTAATATAAACACATTTGTCACATTCATTAATTTTAAATCTATTTGACATCACTGCTTTGTCAAATTTCTCATGCCATTGCTTTGGCACTTGTTTTAAACTATATAATGATTTACTAATTTACACACTTTCTTTTCTTTACCTGGAACAAAAAAACCTTCTAGTTGCTCCATGTTAATTTCTTCATCTAACTCACCATTTAAGAAAGCTGTTTTAACATTCATTTGAAGAATTTCTAGATTGTACAAAGATGCAATGGCAATGAGCATTCTAATCGATGTTATTCTAGTAACTAGAAAATATGTGTCAAAGTAATCAAGATCTTCTTTTTGTCTATATCATTTGATCATAAGTCTTGCCTTATATTTGTCAATTGATTCATCCGCTTTCATTTTTCTCTTGAAAATCCACTTGTACCTAAGAGATTTATAATCTCATGGCAAATCTAACAATTCCCAAGTGTGATTTTGCAAGATGGATTTAATTTCACTATTTACAATTTCTTTCCACAAAGGAGCCTCAGGACTGGACATATCTTCTTCAAAAGTTAAAGGCTCATTTTCTAACAAAAATATTAGAAAATCCAGACCAAAAGATTTTGAGATTCTAGCATGTTTACTACACTTATGTTCCTATTCCTCATTTTGATCTATCTCTTATTCTTGTTCTTGATCTTGTTTTTGATCATGACTAGTAATAGCATCATAAGATCTTTTATTATTACTAGTCTCTTGTCCAGTCTTATTAAGAAATACATGTTCAAAGAAAGATGCAATCCAAGATTCAATAATAGTATTTATATGCATTTCGGAATGTTCTGACTTATGAATCAAAAATTGGTATGCATTATTATTATTGGCATAACCAATGAATATGCAATCAACAGTTTTAGGACTTATCTTAGTCTTTTTAGGACTAGGAATAGCCACTTTAACCAAACACCCCCACATTTTTAAATATTTGTAGGATGGTACTCTCATATGCCACAATTCATAAGGTATTTGATTCACTTTCTTTCGAGGTACTTTATTAAGTATATAATTAGCAGAAAGTATTGCTTCCCCCCACAAGTTCTGAAATAATCCAAAACTAATTAATTCATCATTTCTTTTAAAGTCCTATTTTTCCTTTCAGCAATTCTATTTTGCTAATTGCTGAAGTGAGTAAGGAGCTGTGGTTTGATGAATTATTCCATCTTCTTTACAAAACTCACCAAAAGGTGATTCATATTCAATACCTCTATCAGTAGACACCCCATTTTTGACCGACCTTAAGACTCAGACGTCACCGATTGAGCACTCGGTGATAGTGCATATTGTGCTCGTTCTGAGGTTTCAGAGTCTAGGCTGCGAGCCTTGCCTTCAGACTTCGGGGCTCTTTTGTGCTTTGTCTCGGTTTGCGAACCAGGTCTTGTTTTCCCTGTTTTCTCTTCCCGAAGAGAGGGAGAGGTCTCATAAACCATCTCTTAGTGGCTGCAGGCTACGTTTCATGGTCGTAAGCCATTTTTCCCGTTTGGAGGCCAGTTTTTAGTTTTCGGAGCCGTCGGCCGTGTGCCTCGGTTCGGGACTGCTTAACTACCTCTGTTTGCTCCGGTTTTTGGCAAACACCTTGGTTCCTCTCTTTTGAGGGACACTGTGGCCCGGGTGACCACCTGTGTGGTCATACGCCACCTCCGGTGCTTAACAGCCTGTTTTCGGGGCCCTGGGCTACGTGTTTTGGCCTCCGAACCCTCGTTTTGCATCGGTTATGGTTCATTTTTGGTATTGACCCGGTTATGCAGATTTATTAATTGCAAGTATCCTGTTTGTATGTTATAATAGTACTCTTAATACTAAGATTTGTCAATTATATATTTTAGTTACAAAGTTAAAAAGTTATTATAAGTTGTGACATCATTTTATTTATTTTTCTGTATATCTTTTTTATAAAAAGTTAAAAAAAATATTAAAATAATATGTTTTCAAACGAGATTTAAATAGTTTTTTTTATGGCTCAAGCTTCTCTTCCGTCCGTGATTGGACTGAAGAGTATTGTTAGGTCTGTGGGGCCCACTACGGATCTCGTTTTGATAATCTAAACCGTCCAATGTGTAGAACTCATCAATTTAATATGTAAAACTCATCGCGTACTTTATTTCTGTAACAAATCACATTGATCGGATATCGGTAGTTACTTGATTGGATTAGATTTCTGTCAACGATAAATATAATTTTTAAAATAAATAGTTGACAAAAATCTGATCCGATCAAGTAGCTATTGATATTCGATCAACGTGATTTTTTACAAAGATAAAACACCCAAAACAAGACCCATAATGAATCCTATGAACCCAACAACACCATACAATCCACTTTGTGGAGCGGAAACAAGCTGCCTCTTTTTTATTAGATGATAAAATTGTCTTGGGCAATCTCGATAAGTGTTCTATTAATTTCTTTGTAATTATTGTTTGACTAATCTTATTCTTAATAGAAATTACTATTGATAAAAAAAAAAAAAAAAGGAGGTTAAATTTAAACCAAAAAAAAAAAAAACGGTCTTGTGCAATCTTAATAAATTTAAATTACAATTGGATTTGTAGATTTTAAATGAAAATAAGATTGAATTTAAGGATTTTATATGGTAAAGAAAAAAAAAACAATGTAAATAGTTATTTGTAATGGTTTAAATAAGTATATTTTTTTGACTACTTAGATAAAAAGGTAGAGGAAAAAAGATGATTATTTAGGATAACTTTTTGACTTTTTATAAAAAAAAAAATATATGTATTAAAATATTGTATGAAATAAAAAAAATTACGTTCTTACACCTCATCTCGTGCATCGACAATGCCGATTGAAGGACAAGATGATTGTTTTGAGATGGTGATAACTTCATAACATATATGTATATATGATGAAGCTTCACAGGTACTGTTGGGCCCGTGCGGGCCAACCAAGGGTTCCGTTTTGATAATCGGAACCGTTTAATGTGTAGAACTCATCAAGAACTATATCCTGTAAAAAATCATTAATCAAATATCGATAAATATCTTATAAAATTAGTTTTTTGTCAACCGTTAATTTATTCACCGTCCATTTTTTTATACAAAAACAGATTTGATAATATAGTTATCGATATTCGATCGACGTGATTTTTTACAGGCATACAATACTCGACAAGTTCTACACATTGCACGGTTCAAATTATCGGAACGAGACTCGTGATGGACCCCCATGGGCGCAATAGCATTATTCTATGTATCATGAGAAGTGCATCCACCTGATTGTTTGTACCACAATTGCAGACAGCACCATCACTTCATTACAAAAGTTGACTTGTACTTTTTTTTGTATAAATTTATATATATATATATATATATATATATATTTATGAATAGTGATAACTTTTTGACTTTTTGTCTTTATTAGACTATGCCAAAACTAGCCAAGATTTAAATATCATAATAAAGGCTATGTTTGACATGTAGTTTTGGGGCTATTTTAGCTACAAAATGATAAAATAGACTAAAAAGTCAATAAGACAAAATGTTACATCTAAACCAAAATCATTTTATTTTTTTTCTCTCACAACGTCAAAAAAACAAAAAAGTTATCACAAACAAGACTTTTTAGTCCCAGATTAAAATAGCCAAAAAGTTAAAAAGTCAAAAAAACAACCACATTCCAAACAAAGACTAAATATTTATCTTTCTTTTTTTAATTAAACGTATCTTCTTATCATATATATATATATATTATTAAAAGTCTATTTGACAAATATTAAATTGAAATAATTCACAAATTCAATATCAATTGTGTTTCACTTTTTTTTTTTACTTCTTTCAAAGATACTAAGATTTTTTTAATGTTAAATTACCTTTTTTCGTGCATTATTCTATATCCAATTGTGAGAATCCTTATTTAATTATTCTTAAAAATACATTATAAGATTTGAATAATAAATTAATTTTATCTAAAGAATGTTTAATAAATATATTATTGTATAAATCAAGTAAAAACTATTCTAATTTAAGTCGCTAATAAATATATTGTTAAGAATAATAGTTTTATGGGTATTTAATATTTGTCGTTTGTAATTAGTTTTTACAAGAATTCAATTTAATAATTATTCTTACTAAATATTTTAATTGAAAACTTTAATTTATAGATTTTAAGAAACTCATACAAATATATAATTATATAGATTTATCATCTAATTAAAAAAAAATAAAAAGAAGTGTGCTAGGTGGCTGGTGGGGGGTTAATCAATCCACCACGTTTTATTTTGCATGTAAGGCTACTAAATAGGCGTGGAGTTAAGACCACATGTCTAAGTTTGAAATTCTTTAAGTCCATTTATTGGGTGTGACGTAGTTGGTCAACGGATTAGTCTCAAATTATTTTTATTCCAATATTTAGTGTGGATTTAATATTCTTTCACTGTATAAATCTTGACTTAAGTAGAATTTATCTTAAAAAATCTGAATAAATTCTTAAATTATAGTCTCTGATTCAAAATGAATAATAAAATATCTTAATGATTTTTATAAATGATGCTTCCTTGAATCTATGGGAGGGGAGGATGAATTTTTTATAACCCTAAAGAAAATATATATATATATATATATATAAAGAAGGCTACTAGATAGGCTCTGGTGAGAGTCTTAGATTTGGAGAAGAGTTGTGGTGATGCAAAATAATTTGGGTCTATATATGCATGCAACTCTCCTTGATTGATTGGACCGGGGAGAGAGAAACAGATAGAGCGCCTAAAACAGGAAAAAATTACGTGTTAGCAATAAAGAGAGTTGGTAGAAAAGAAGAGGATATAGAGAAATGCTAGAATCTTTAGCCTTTTATGTGAAACTTTTTCTTTTTTCTTATGTCTTTTAACTTTTTATTAGTATCCGTGCCAATCAGATACATTATCAATAAAGGGATTTCTTGGCTTTGAGAGAGTGAGAGAGACAGGAAAAATAACAAACAAAAACTCACAGGTGGCTAAATCTTTCTTTTTCAATTTTTTGGCTTTTTTCATACAATGTGCCGTTTTGCAAATAAGCAAAAAGGCAGCGTTTTCAGTACCTTTCCGAAACGTCATCCTTCCCAAAACGTTGAATAAACGTCGCATCGAGCAAATAATTTGTGGGTTTGTCATTTTGTAATGAGTGGACCTCACAGGGAGTTTGTTAATTTGGTGTTATCGGATTAATTATTTACAGGATTGGTGAAGTCGACTATAGATATTATTTTTGAGAATAATAGTGAAAAGTTATTTTTTTGACTTTTTTAATTTTTTTAGTAAAAAAGTCAATTTTTTTAACCAAAACAACTTAGTTTTTTGTCAAAAAAATTAAAAAGTCAAAAAAATTAATTTTTTACCAACTTTTCAAAACATCACTTAATCAATTCAACAAGAGACTTTATGCAAATTTATTGATTGCAAGTATCCTGTTTGTATGTTATAATAGTACTCTTAATACTAAGATTTGTCAATTATATATTTCAGTTACAAAGTTAAAAGGTTATTATAAGTTGTGACATCATTTTATTTATTTTTATGTATATATTTTTTAAAAAAGTTAAAAAAAAATATTAAAATAATATGTTCTCAAACGAGATTTAAATAGTTTTTTTATGGCTCAAGCTTCTCTTCCGTTCGTGATTGGACTGAAGAGTATTGCTGGGTTTGTGGGGCCCACTACGGATCTCGTTTTGATAATCTAAACCGTCCAATGTGTAGAACTCATCGATTTAATATGTAAAACTCATCGCGTACTTTATTTCTGTAAAAAATCACATTGATTGGATATCGTTAGTTTCTTGATTGGATTAGATTTCTGTCAACGATAAATATAATTTTTAAAATAAATAGTTGACAAAAATCTGATCCAATTAAGTAGCTATCGATATTCGATCAACGTGATTTTTTACAGAGATAAAACACCCAAAACAAGACCCATAATGAATCCTATGAACCCAACAACACCGTACAATCCACTTTGTCGAGGCGAAACAAGCTGCTTCTTTTTTATTAGATGATAAAATTGTCTTGGGCAATCTCGATAAGTGTACTATTAATTTCTTTGTAATTATTGTTTGACTAATCTTATTCTTAATAGGAATTACTATTGATAAAAAAAAAAAAGTTAAATTTAAACCCAAAAAAAAAAAAAAACTGTCTTGTGCAATCTTGATAAATTTAAATTACAATTGGATTTGTAGATTTTAAATGAAAATAAGATTGAATTTAAGGATTTTATATGGTAAAGAAAAAAAAACAATGTAAATAGTTATTTGTAACGGTTTAAATAAGTACATTTTTTGACTACTTAGATAAAAAGGTAGAGGAAAAAAGATGATTGTTTAGGATAACTTTTTGACTTTTTATAAAAAAATGTGTATTGAAATATTGTATAAAATAAGAAAATTACGTTCTTACCCCTCTGTCCTACGTGCACAGACAATGCTGATTGAAGGACAGTACGGACTGTTTTGAAATGGTGATAACTTCATAACATATATGTATATATGATGAAGCTTCACAGGTACTGTTGGGCCCGTGGGGGCCCACCATGGGTCCCGTTTTGATAATCGGAATCGTTTAATGTGTAGAACTCATCAAGTACTATATGCCTGTAAAAAATCACATTAATCGAATATCGATAAATATCTTATTAAATTAGTTTTTTGTCAACCGTTAATTTATTCACCGTCTATTTTTTTATACAAAAACTGATTTGATCATATAGTTATCGATATTCGATCGACGTGATTTTTTACATGCATACAATACTCGACAAGTTCTACACATTGCACGGTTCAAATTATCAGAACGAGACTCGTGATGGACCCCCATGGGCCCAATAGCATTGTTCTATATATCATGAGAAGTGCATCCGCCTGATTGTTTGTACCACAATTGCAGACAGCACCATCACTTCATTACAAAAGTTGACTTGTACTTTTTTTTTTTATAAATTTATTATATATATATATATATATTTATGAATAGTGATAGCTTTTTGACTTTTTGTCATTATTAGACTATGCCAAACCAGCCAAGATTTAAATATCATAATAAAGGCTATGTTTGACATGTAGTTTTGGGGCTATTTTAGCTACAAAATAATAAAATAGACTAAAAAATCAATATGACAAAATGTTACATCTAAACCAAAATCATTTCATTTTTTTCTCTCACAAAATCAAAAAAACAAAAAAGTCATCACAAACAAGACTTTTTAGTCTCAGATTAAAATAGCCAAAAAGTTAAAAAGTCAAAAAACTAACCACATTCCAAACAAAGGCTAAATACTTCTCTTTCTTTTTTTAATTAAACGTATCTTCTTATCATATATATATATATATATATATATATATTATTAAAAGTCCATTTGACAAATATTAAATTGAAATAATTCACAAATTCAATATCAATTGTGTTTCACTTTTTTTTTTTTTTAATTCTTTCAAAGATACTAAGATTTTTTTTAATGTTAAATTACCTTTTTTCGTGCATTATTCTATATCCAATTGTGAGAATCCTTATTTAATTATTCTTAAAAATACATTATAAGATTTGAATAATAAATTAATTTTATCTAAAGACTGTTTAATAAATATATTATTGTATAAATCAAGTAAAAACTATTCTAATTTAAGTCGCTAATAAATATATTGTTAAGAATAATAGTTTTATGGGTATTTAATATTTGTCGTTTGTAATTATTTTTTACAAGAATTCAATTTAATAATTATTCTTACTAAATATTTTAATTGAAAACTTTAATTTATAGATTTTAAGAAACTCATACAAATATACAATTATATAGATTTACCATCTAATTAAAAAAAATAAAAAGAAGAGTGCTAGGTGGCTGGTGGGGGGTTAATCAATCCACCACATGTTATTTTGCATGTAAGGCTACTAAATAGGCGTGGGGTTAAGACCAGATGTCTAAGTTTGAAATTCTTTAAGTCTATTTATTGGGTGTGACGTAGTTGGTCAACGGATTAGTCTCAAATTATTTTTATTACAATATTTAGTGTGGATTTAATATTCTTTCATTTTATAAATCTTGACTTAAGTAGAACTTGTCTTAAAAAATCTGAATAAATTCCCAAGTTATAGTCTCTGATTCAAAATGAATAATAAAATATCTTAATGATCTTTATAAATGATACTATCTTGAATCTATGGGAGGGGAGGATGAATTTTCTATAACCCTAAAGAAAAATATATATATATATATATATAAATAAAAAGAAGGCTATAGATAGACTATGGTGAGAGTCTTGGATTTGGAGAAGAGTTGTGGTGATGCAAAATAATTTGGGTCTATGTATGCATGCAACTCTCCTTGATTGATTGGACCGGGGAGAGAGAAACAGATTGAGCGCCTAAAAAAAGAAAAAATTACGTGTTAGCAATAAAGAGAGTTGGTAGAAAAGAAGAGGATATAGAGAAATGCTAGAATCTTTAGCCTTTTATGTGAAACTTTTTCTTTTTTCTTATGTCTTTTAGTCTTTTATTAGCATCCGTGCCAATCAGATACATTATCAATAAATGGATTTCTTGGCTTTGAGAGAGTGAGAGGAAAAAGAACAAACAAAAACTCACGGGTGGCTGACCATAAATCTTTCTTTTTCAATTTTTTGGCTTTTTCCATATAATGTGCTGTTTTGGCAAACAAGCAAAAAGGCAACGTTTAAGATTTTCCAAAACGTCAACCTTCCCAAAACGTTGAATAAACGTCGCATCGAGCAAACAATTTGTGGGTTTGTCATTTTGTAATGAGTGGACCTAACAGGGAGTTTGTTAATTTGGTGTTATCGGATTAATTATTTACAGGATTGGTGAAGTCGACTATAGATATTATTTTTGGGAATAATAGTAAAAAGTTAATTTTTTGATTTTTCTAAATTTTTTTAGCAAAAAAGTCAATTTTTTTAACCAAGACAACTTAGCTTTTTGTCAAAAAAAATTAAAAAGTCAAAAAAATTAATTTTTTACCAACTTTCCAAAACATCACTTAATCAATTTAACAAGAGACTTTATGCAATGCCGATTATGCAGATTTATTGATTGCAGCAAGTATCCTGTTTGTATGTTGTAATAGTACTCTTAATACTAAGATTTGTCAATTATATATTCTATTTACAAAGTTAAAAGGATATTATAAGTTGTGACGTCATTTTATTTAATTTTCTGTATATCTTTTTTTATAAAAAGTTTAAAAAATATTAAAATAATATGTTCTCAAACAAGATTTAAATAGTTTTTTTATGGCTCAAGCTTCTCTCCCGTCCGTGATTGGACTGAAGAGTATTGTTGGGTCTGTGGGGCCCGCTACGGATCTCGTTTTGATAATCTAAACCGTCCAATGTGTAGAACTCATCGATTTAATATGTAAAACTCCTCGCGTACTTTATTTCTGTAAAAAATCACATTGATCGGATATCGGTAGTTACTTGATTGGATTAGATTTCTATCAACGATAAATATAATTTTTAAAATAAATAATTGACAAAAATCTGATCCGATCAAGTAGCTATCGATATCCAATCAACGTGATTTTTTACAGAGATAAAACACTCAAAACAAGACCCATAATGAACCCTATGAACCCAACAACACCGTACAATCCACTTTGTGGAGCGGAAACAAGCTGCCTCTTTTTTATTAGCCTTCTTTTTATTTATATATATATATATATATATTTTCTTTAGGGTTATAGAAAATTCATCCTCCCCTCCCATAGATTCAAGATAGCATCATTTATAAAGATCATTAAGATATTTTATTATTCATTTTGAATCAGAGACTATAACTTGAGAATTTATTCCGATTTCTTAAGACAAGTTCTACTTAAGTCAAGATTTATAAAATGAAAGAATATTAAATCCACACTAAATATTGTAATAAAAATAATTTGAGACTAATCCGTTGACCAACTACGTCACACCCAATAAATAGACTTAAAGAATTTCAAACTTAGACATCTGGTCTTAACCCCACGCCTATTTAGTAGCCTTACATGCAAAATAACGTGTGGTGGATTGATTAACCCCCCACCAGCCACCTAGCACTCTTCTTTTTATTTTTTTTAATTAGATGATAAATCTATATAATTGTATATTTGTATGAGTTTCTTAAAATCTATAAATTAAAGTTTTCAATTAAAATATTTAGTAAGAATAATTATTAAATTGAATTCTTGTAAAAAATAATTACAAACGACAAATATTAAATACCCATAAAACTATTATTCTTAACAATATATTTATTAGCGACTTAAATTAGAATAGTTTTTACTTGATTTATACAATAATATATTTATTAAACAGTCTTTAGATAAAATTAATTTATTATTCAAATCTTATAATGTATTTTTAAGAATAATTAAATAAGGATTCTCACAATTGGATATAGAATAATGCACGAAAAAAGGTAATTTAACATTAAAAAAAATCTTAGTATCTTTGAAAGAATTAAAAAAAAAAAAAAAAAAAAGTGAAACACAATTGATATTGAATTTGTGAATTATTTCAATTTAATATTTGTCAAATGGACTTTTAATAATATATATATATATATATGATAAGAAGATACGTTTAATTAAAAAAAAGAAAGAGAAGTATTTAGCCTTTGTTTGGAATGTGGTTAGTTTTTTAACTTTTTGGCTATTTTAATCTGAGACTAAAAAGTCTTGTTTGTGATGACTTTTTTGTTTTTTTGATTTTGTGAGAGAAAAAAATGAAATGATTTTGGTTTAGATGTAACATTTTGTCGTATTGACTTTTTAGTCTATTTTATCATTTTGCAGCTAAAATAGCCCCAAAACTACATGTCAAACATAGCCTTTATTATGATATTTAAATCTTGGCTGGTTTGGCATAGTCTAATAATGACAAAAAGTCAAAAAGCTATCACTATTCATAAATATATATATATATATATATATAATAAATTTATAAAAAAAAAAAGTACAAGTCAACTTTTGTAATGAAGTGATGGTGCTGTCTGCAATTGTGGTACAAACAATCAGGCGGATGCACTTCTCATGATATATAGAACAATGCTATTGGGCCCATGGGGGTCCATCACGAGTCTCGTTCTGATAATTTGAACCGTGCAATGTGTAGAACTTGTCGAGTATTGTATGCATGTAAAAAATCACGTCGATCGAATATCGATAACTATATGATCAAATCAGTTTTTGTATAAAAAAATAGACGGTGAATAAATTAACGGTTGACAAAAAACTAATTTAATAAGATATTTATCGATATTCGATTAATGTGATTTTTTACAGGCATATAGTACTTGATGAGTTCTACACATTAAACGATTCCGATTATCAAAACGGGATTATGGTGGGCCCCACGGGCAATAACAATGAAGCTTCATCATATATACATATATGTTATGAAGTTACCACCATTTCAAAACAGTCCGTACTGTCCTTCAATCAGCATTGTCTGTGCACGTAGGACAGAGGGGTAAGAACGTAATTTTCTTATTTTATACAATATTTCAATACACATTTTTTTATAAAAAGTCAAAAAGTTATCCTAAACAATCATCTTTTTTCCTCTACCGTTTTATCTAAGTAGTCAAAAAATGTACTTATTTAAACCGTTACAAATAACTATTTACATTGTTTTTTTTTCTTTACCATATAAAATCCTTAAATTCAATCTTATTTTCATTTAAAATCTACAAATCCAATTGTAATTTAAATTTATCAAGATTGCACAAGACAGTTTTTTTTTTTTTTTTTGGGTTTAAATTTAACTTTTTTTTTTTTTTATCAATAGTAATTCCTATTAAGAATAAGATTAGTCAAACAATAATTACAAAGAAATTAATAGTACACTTATCGAGATTGCCCAAGACAATTTTATCATCTAATAAAAAAGAAGCAGCTTGTTTCCGCTCGACAAAGTGGATTGTACGGTGTTGTTGGGTTCATAGGATTCATTATGGGTCTTGTTTTGGGTGTTTATCTCAGAAATCACGTTGATCGAATATCGATAGCTACTTAATTGGATCAGATTTTTGTCAACTATTTATTTTAAAAATTATATTTATCGTTGACAGAAATCTAATCCAATCAAGAAACTAACGATATCCAATCAATGTGATTTTTTACAGAAATAAAGTACGCGATGAGTTTTACATATTAAATCGATGAGTTCTACACATTGGACGGTTTAGATTATCAAAACGAGATCCGTAGTGGGCCCCACAAACCCAGCAATACTCTTCAGTCCAATCACGAACGGAAGAGAAGCTTGAGCCATAAAAAAACTATTTAAATCTCGTTTGAGAACATATTATTTTAATATTTTTTTTTAACTTTTTTAAAAAATATATACATAAAAATAAATAAAATGATGTCACAACTTATAATAACCTTTTAACTTTGTAATCAAATATCTTATAGACAAATCTTAGTATTAAGAGTACTATTATAACATTCAAACAGGATACTTGCAATCCATAAATTTGCATAAAGTCTCTTGTTGAATTGATTAAGTGATGTTTTGAAAAGTTGGTAAAAAATTAATTTTTTTGACTTTTTAATTTTTTTGACAAAAAACTAAGTTGTTTTGGTTAAAAAAATTGACTTTTTACTAAAAAATTAAAAAGTCAAAAAATAACTTTTCACTATTATTCTCAAAAATAATATCTATAGTCGACTTCACCAATCCTGTAAATAATTAATCCGATAACACCAAATTAACAAACTCCCTGTGAGGTCCAACCAATACAAAATGCCAAACCCAAAAAATATTTGCTTTCGATCGGCGTTTATTCAACGTTTTGGGAAGGATGACGCTTATTTGCAAAGCGGCACATTGTATGAAAAAGCCAAAAATTGAAAAAGAAAGATTTAGCCACCGTGAGTTTTTGTTTGTTATTTTTCCTGTCTCTCTCACTCTCTCAAAGCCAAGAAATCCCTTTATTGTTAATGTATCTGATTGGCACGCATACTAATAAAAAGTTAAAAGACATAAGAAAAAAGGAAAAGTTTCACATAAAAGGCTAAAGATTCTAGCATTTCTCTATATCCTCTTCTTTTCTACCAACTCTCTTTATTGCTAACACGTAATTTTTTCTGTTTTAGGCGCCTATCTGCTTTCTCCCCGGTCCAATCAATCAAGGAGAGTTGCATGCATATATAGACCCAAATTATTTTGCATCACCACAACTCTTCTCCAAATCTAAGACTCTCACCAGAGCCTATCTAGTAGCCTTCTTTATATATATATATATATATATTTTCTTTAGGGTTATAAAAAATTCATCCTCCCCTCCCATAGATTCAAGGAAGCATCATTTATAAAGATCATTAAGATATTTTATTATTCATTTTGAATCAGAGACTATAATTTAAGAATTTATTCAGATTTTTTAAGATAAATTCTACTTAAGTCAAGATTTATACAGTGAAAGAATATTAAATCCACACTAAATATTGGAATAAAAATAATTTGAGACTAATCCGTTGACCAACTACGTCACACCCAATAGATGGACTTAAAGAATTTCAAACTTAGACATGTGGTCTTAACTCTACGCCTATTTAGTAGCCTTACATGCAAAATAAAATGTGGTGGATTGATTAACCCCCCACCAGCCACCTAGCACACTTCTTTTTATTTTTTTTAATTAGATGATAAATCTATATAATTATATATTTGTATGAGTTTCTTAAAATCTATAAATTAAAGTTTTCAATTAAAATATTTAGTAAGAATAATTATTAAATTGAATTCTTGTAAAAACTAATTACAAACGACAAATATTAAATACCCATAAAACTATTATTCTTAACAATATATTTATTAGCGGGTGTGACGTAGTTGGTCAACGGATTAGTCTCAAATTATTTTTATTACAATATTTAGTGTGGATTTAATATTCTTTCATTTTATAAATCTTGACTTAAGTAGAACTTGTCTTAAAAAATCTGAATAAATTCTCAAGTTATAGTCTCTGATTCAAAATGAATAATAAAATATCTTAATGATCTTTATAAATGATGCTATCTTGAATCTATGGGAGGGGAAGATGAATTTTCTATAACCCTAAAGAAAAAATATATATATATATATAAATAAAAAGAAGGCTAATAGATAGACTATGGTGAGAGTCTTGGATTTGGAGAAGAGTTGTGGTGATGCAAAATAATTTGGGTCTATGTATGCATGCAACTCTCCTTGATTGATTGGACCGGGGAGAGAGAAACAGATAGAGCGCCTAAAAAAAGAAAAAAATTACGTGTTAGCAATAAAGAGAGTTGGTAGAAAAGAAGAGGATATAGAGAAATGCTAGAATCTTTAGCCTTTTATGTGAAACTTTTTCTTTTTTCTTATGTCTTTTAGTCTTTTATTAGCATCCGTACAATCGATACATTATCAATAAATGGATTTCTTGGCTTTGAGAGGGTGAGGAAAAAGAACAAACAAAAACTCACGGGTGGCTGACCATAAATCTTTCTTTTTCAATTTTTTGGCTTTTTCCATATAATGTGCCGTTTTGGCAAACAAGCAAAAAGGCAACGTTTTTCAGTACCTTTCCAAAACGTCAACCTTCCCAAAACGTTGAATAAACGTCGCATCAAGCAAACAATTTGTGGGTTTGTCATTTTGCAATGAGTGGACCTAACAGGGAGTTTGTTAATTTGGTGTTATCAAATTAATTATTTACAGGATTGGTGAAATCGACTATAGATATTATTTTTGGGAATAATAGTAAAAAGTTAATTTTTTGATTTTTTTAAATTTTTTTAGCAAAAAAGTCAATTTTTTTAACCAAGACAACTTCGCTTTTTGTCAAAAATTTAAAAAGTCAAAAAAATTAATTTTTTACCAACTTTCCAAAACATCACTTAATCAATTTAACAAGAGACTTTATGCAATGCCGATTATGCAGATTTATTGATTGCAGCAAGTCTCCTGTTTGTATGTTGTAATAGTACTCTTAATACTAAGATTTGTCAATTATATATTTTAGTTACAAAGTTAAAAGGATATTATAAGTTGTGACGCTATTTTATTTAATTTTCAGATATCTTTTTATAAAAAGTTAAAAAATATTAAAATAATATGTTCTCAAACGAGATTTAAATAGTTTTTATGGCTCAAGCTTCTCCCGTCTGTGATTGGATCAAGAGTATTGTTGGGTCTATGGGCCCGCCACGGATCTCATTTTGATAATCTAAACCGGCCCAATGTGTAAAACTCATCGATTTAATATCTAAAACTCACAGATGATTTTCAGAAAATCACATTGATCGGATATCGGTAGTTACATGATTGGATTAGATTTCTGTCAACGATAAATAATTTTTAAAATAAATAATTGACAAAAATCTGATCCGATCAAGTAGCTATCGATATCCGATCAACGTGATTTTTTACAGAAATAAAACACTCAAAACAAGACCCATAATGAACCCTATGAACCCAACAACACCGTACAATCCACTTTGTGGAGCGGAAACAAGCTGCCTCTTTTTTATTAATGATAAAATTGTCTTGGCCAATCTCGATAAGTGTACTATTAATTTCTTTGTAATTATGGTTTGACTAATCTTATTCTTAATAGAAATTACTATTGATAAAAAAAAGTTAAATTTAAACCAAAAAAAAAAACCTGACTTGTGCAATCTTGATAATTTTAAATTACAATTGGATTTGTAGATTTTAAATGAAAATAAGATTGAATTTAAGGATTTTATATTGTAAAGAAAAAAAAAAAAACAATGTAAATAGTTATTTGTAATTGTTTAAATAAGTACATTTTTTTACTACTTAGATAAAAAGGTAGAGGAAAAAAGATTATTGTTTAGGATAACTTTTTGACTTTTTATAAAAAAATCTGTATTAAAATATTGTATAAAATAAAAAAAAAATTATGTTCATACCTCTCTATCCTACGTGCACTGACAGTGCTGATTGAAGGACAGTACGAATTGTTTTGAAATGGTGATAACATCATAACATATATGTATATATGACGAGGTTAGTCTGTTTCACCACGGGTCCCGTTTTGATAATCGGAACCTTTTAATGTGCAGAACTCATCAAGTACTATATGCTTGTAAAAAATCACATTAATCGAATATCGATAAATATCTTATAAAATTAGTTTTTGTGTCAACCGTTAACTTATTCACCGTCCATTTTTTATACAAAAACTAATTTGATCATATAGTTATCAATATTTGATCGAAGTGATTTTTTATAGACATACAATACTCAACAAGTTCTACACATTGCACGGTTCAAATTACCAGAACGGGACTCGTGATGGACCCCCATGAGCCCAATAGCATTGTTCTATGTATCATGAGAAGTGCATCCACCTAATTGTTTGTACCATCATTGCAGACAGCACCATCACTTCTTTACAAAAGTTGACTTGTACTTTTTTTTGTATAAATTTGTTTTATATATATATATATATATATATATTTATGAATAGTGATAACTTTGACTTTTTGTCTTTATTAGACTATGCCAAACCAGCCAAGATTTAAATATCATAATAAAGGCTATGTTTGACATGTAGTTTTGGGGCTATTTTAGCTACAAAATGATAAAATAGACTGTTGAAACACAAAAAAAATTCTGTGTCATTTTGTTTTTCTATCTTTGTGAAATTTCACGAAATCAAAAAAATCTCACTGTGACGTAACAACAAACACAAGAATATTTCATGAATTTTTTTTCTTAAAAATTTTATATTACTCATGGATATTTTTTGAAAGATCTTATAAATAGGATTCTTAAAAATTAAAATTTTATAAAAATTGGATATGTAAATAAAAAATTATTAAATTTTAAAATTTTAAAATCATTTAAATAATGTAAAACGCAATTGAAGGACCTAAACTATTACTAGAAAATTATTTGTCGTTATTTGTCTAAAATAATAATCCTAGTGATCTAAAAAAAATCATCTATTAAATTTTTTAATTGAAAACAATGAATTCATTTTATTTTTTGAAAATATTTTTCAAATTTTGAAAAATTTTAATTTTTTTTGAATTTCAATTTTTTGGTGTAAACAATGGTCCTAGGGAAATTAGGTTTAGATTAAACTAGTTAACAAAAACAAAATAAATTAAAATAACTAATAAGATAAAATATTATATTTAAATAATCATTTTATATTTTATCTCATAATTATTAAATTAATTACAAAAAAAAAAATCAACTGTTAGTCCAAACGTAACCTTTTTAGTCTAAATAAAATAATTAAAAAATTAAAAAGCCAACTAAAATAATCTATTCCCAAACAGCCAATTAATATGACATTACCCTTGTTTGGGAATAGGTTATTTTAGTTGGCTTTTTAATTTTTTAATTATTTTATTTAGACTAAAAAGGTTACGTTTGGGATGACAGTTGATTTTTTTTTTTTGTAATTAATTTAATAATTATATGATAAAATATAAAATGATTATTTAAATATAATATTTTATCTTATTAGTTATTTTAATTTATTTTGTTTTTGTTAACTAGTTTAATCTAAACCTAATTTCCCAGGACCATTGTTTACACCAAAAAATGTGGGGTTGAAGTGACTTGAATTCAAGTCAAACAATGAATTTTTTTACAATTTCTTTAAGAGAAATGAATTATTTACAAAATTTTTCTTTCCCAAATTTTCCAAACTATATAGCAAGTAAAATTTGAAAAATTAACTTAGATTAAAATATTTTCTCAAAATTGTTTTTTCATGCATTCTGTCCTCCCATCTCATTAAGGGGATTGTGAAAGAAAAATTGTATGGATGTAACCCTTCTCATTCATTTATTAGTGATGGACTTTTTGTGTTTCAATAATTCTATTTTAACGACAAAATATGATAACTAAATTCACTCTTTGACATAACCAAGATCACATACCTACAAATCTCAAGCAATTCTTCAGGGTGAGGAGAGTGAGGAGCCATAATACAAGAAAGGGTATCCCTCCAATTGGCCGACAGAGCACTAAACAGATCAAAATTAGTATTAAACAACACCTTCTTCCTCATCACATCCCTTGTATAAAACCTCTTCTTCACCTCTGTCTCTTGCTCATTAAACCTCCTCACCCTTTCAATCATCTCCTCTATCACACTCTTCTCAATCCCATGATTCACAACTTGAAAGAAATCTCACCTCTCACAAGCCTCTCTCACTCTCTCCACAGCCTCGACTCGTCCACTCGTGTCGTTGTCGATGCCTCCGAGGTCTATGACTACAATGTTGTGTTTGAGCTCGATGTTGTGCGAGTCCGCACTGTTTTGATTGTTTGGTTGATGGTTGATAAAAATGCGCGGGACTTTGGATAGACCGGAGTCTACTAGCCCCTTGACACCGGCTTTTGTGTCGTCGAAAGCTTTCAAATGCTCGATCGTAGTTGAGGCCTGAACCAGCTGGGTTTTGCCTCAGGCATCTTTTGTTCGCCATCATCTTCTTTTTGTTTGAGATTTTAGTCTATAGGAAGTTGGAGAAATGAAGCTTCTCTCTCCTCGCTTGTAATGTTAGATTCTAAGAATCCTGCCTTTGAGTTATGATATATAATAAACCATTCCTTGGTATTATATCAAAAAAATGGTGCCAATTAGTTTATTGATACACCACCACGTCATATCTTATCCTAATAAATGGTGCCAATTAGATGTATCACCATTAGTTTATTATATCATCAAATTTTTTTTTGATCAACAAAAGAAAACTTTATTGATGAAAAAAGTATAACAAACAAAACTTATATCAATAAAGAGGGAAGAGCAGATAGCAGAAGGCCCTAAATTGGTGAGAAATCAATAAAGGAAACAAAGGAGAAAAGAAAAGAAGAAAGCAAAGAACAAAGCTGCACTAACTACCAACCATTTGGGAACCTGATTCACCTTCATCCAACCCCTCTGCAGCTTCACACATGCATGAGCATAGAAGGCATGACCGCCAAAGAACAAACCAAAGAAATAGACTACCTTGCTACAACCGTAGCTACACACAGCATATTAGATGTATCATCCAATTAGATGTATGCCAATTAGTTTAAGTATATTTAGATTAAATAGTGATACATCTAATCTAAATATGCTTAAAAAGTAAAATATTTTTGAATAAATCTAAAATGAATCCAATAAATACAAAAAAAAAAAAATGTAATGAATTTTTGTATTCAGTGTTTTTTTTTTTTTTACACAATTTATATTTTTAAGTATATCTAAAAAGTATAAAAAAAAAATTATTACAATATTTAAAAAAATCATTAAAAATCAAAAAATACACCGTGAGGACATTTGGCCTATTAGTTGTATAATACCAGTCTATGGTGTGAGGTTGCTAATTTAACTCTTGTAGAGAGAAATTTAAATTTTTTATGATGTTTATTTCTTTCCCATTATACAAATAGTATGTCGCAATTGGACTCGGACTTGATGATTCTTTTGATATAATATATTTTTATTTATAATTATTTTTCCTATCTACTGACAAAAAAATTATATTATATTTATTAGGGTGAAATTGATATGAAATCTAATTAATGAAATAAAGGGATTATACAAGGGTTATTAATTTGGCACATTTTCGATGAAATCATGTGCAATGAGAGGAGATGTGACCGTGGGTCATGTGCCCCCTGGATTTTGGGATTTTTTTTTTTTTGCAAACATAAAAAAAATATTTTAAATAAAAAATTATAAAAATATTATTAGAGTGAAATGTCAATGACATTTTAAAAATTATGAAAACAATAATGGTTGTTTTGATTGAAAATAAAGATATTATTATAAATAAATCATATTAGCTATGAAATTTTTTGAATGTAACGGCAATGTCATTATTAGTGATATACAAGTATAAGTAATCTCATTATAAAGATATGAAATTTATTAGATTGTTAATTACATTTGACATGTGAGGTTCACTATTTATGCGTTTATTTACCATCAGTGGATGATATCACATACCAATAATGATGTGGTATTACCATTATATTAAATTTTTAATCAATTTTTTTTATCAAAAAGTAATTTATCATTATATAATTTATTTTAAGGCTTATATCCATTTTTTTTTTGTGTTGTCCGTGATACATTAGTTACAAATAACATTCAGTTTGTTTGTTTCCAATTTTCAGAAAACAGTTTTCAAAAAATTTACTATTTTCTTTTTCATATTTTAATGTTTTGAAGGAATTTTTTTAATAGTTTACGCAATTTTTTAAATTTTTAGACACACTTAACATAAAACACTTAAAAAATATAATATTTATAAAAAAAAATATTTAAAAAATACGTTAAATGCCAAAAAATAACAAATAAATAAAAAATGAAAATTCAGTATATTTTTTATATTTTTGTGTATTTATTAATTTTTTACAAATATTTTACTATTTAGATACATCTAAGTAAGGTGCATCTAAAAAAGTAAAAAAATTACTTAAAATTCAAAAGATATTCACTAAAAACAAAAAAATTATGAAAAAATAAAAAAACTCAATTTTCAAAAAACTGAATTCAGAAAACTGAAATCAATCACACTAATTATTTTTTTTTATGTTTCTTGATATCAATCATAAAAATTTGTGTAAAATATTTTTGTAAAAAATATTGTAATTAATAAGTGCCCCCTAATTTAAGTTTCTGGCTTCGCCACTGATCATGTGCCCCTCATATGCACATGTTTAGATCCAACGAATTCTTTGTGTTTTCAATTAAAAAATTTAATAGATGATTTTTTTTTTAGATCACTAGGAATATTATTTTAAACAAATAACGACAAATAATTTTCTAGTAATAGTTTAGGTCCTTCAATTGCTTTTTACATTACTTAAATGATTTTAAAATTTTAAAATTTAATAATTTTTTATTTACATATCCAATTTTTATAAAATTTATATTTTCAAGAATCCTATTTATAAGATCTTTCAAAAAATATACATGAGTAATATAAAATTTTTAAGAAAAAAAATTCATGAAATATTCTTGTGTTTGTTGTTACGTCACAGTGAGATTTTTCTGATTTCGTGAAATTTCACAAAGATAGAAAAACACAATGACAGAGAAATTTTTTTGTGTTTCAACAGTCTATTTTATCATTTTGTAGCTAAAATAGCCCCAAAACTACATGTCAAACATAGCCTTTATTATGATATTTAAATCTTGGCTGGTTTGGCATAGTCTAATAAAGACAAAAAGTCAAAAAGTTATCACTATTCATAAAAATATATTGTGATATTATTAATCAACCAAGATCAATAGAAAATGGGAAGCAATCCAGAGGTAAGACCGGGTTCAACTACTGCAACAATTCCAGTAGTAGGCACTACAACATATAAAGTGAAAATTTTGTTGTAAAAGATATTTAAGAATCAATTTTCATCGTCATGAGGATAGTCGCTAAAAAGTCATCTCGAAAAGTCAAAAACAAAGCTTTTAGCAACAAAACTTTGAAAATATCACTAATAAATAGACTTTTAGAGACAAAATAATTTGGTCTCAAAATGATTTATTTTTTGAGACAAAAAATTTGGTCCCATAAGAATAATAATTTATCACTAATGTCCAATTTTCGTTGCTAAAATTATAATAAAGACACTTATTGCAACAAAAATACTTGGTGCCGAAAAAATAATTTTGGTCTCTAAAACGTTAATTTTTTATAGTGAGGCTCCGTTGAGCTTAATCTAAGTTTAAAAATAAATAAATAAATAAAAATTACTGAAGGCAAAAATAAACCTAAAAAAAATAATCACTAAATAAACAAATCCCGAGTAAATTACTTGATTTTTCAATGCCTTTATACTAGCCATCGCATAGGGATATAATCTCCCACAATGATTGATAAAAAAAAAACATCAATCTAGTCTTCTACGTTGATCAAAGGAGGAATCTTATTTTTATTTTCTTTGTATTCCTATAATGATCCCTTCTCATATCGAAAGTGTGGGGACATATTTTGTGAATGACAACACGTGGCCAAGGTGACACTGAAGTGTCAGCCAAGGTGCCACATGTCTTGGTCATGGCGCCGAGGTGATCTCGGCTAGGCCGAAGTTATCTGCGGAGATACCGGAATCCGAAATGAACGAATAAGGGACAAGAGTCCCAGAATGGGAAAGGACCTTAGTCTCGATAAAGATCAAGCTCTTAGGGAGTTTAGCTCTATCTGGCTAGGAGTCCAAGATGAGCATTGAGCCGGAGTCCATTGAAGCTAGGCTTCTACAGGGGTTAGGTTAATGTTCGCTATAAAAGTACGACCCCTTCATGGGTCTAAGGTACGCCTTTTGTTTTCTAGTTTGTGAGTTCAGCACTATTTTCTATCTTTGAGAGATAACTGAGTATTGATTTGATCGTCGAAGTGTCCTAGGGTGGACGAACTACCGTCAAAATCTTATCTGTTTGTGATAGGTTGTTCAAGCGTAACCTATTCTGCCTATGTTCTCCAGGTAGATGAGGACAACTGTAACGCAAAACCTCGGGATAAGACTTCCGGAGAAAAAGACGTTAGCCAAAACGGAGATGTACTGAAGAAAGCATGTCAGGGCGGGTATTACAATGAAATCAACCTCTAGGTATTGAAAGATAGATGCCTGAGAAGGGACAGTGAGATGAAGGGGATAGAAAACAAATTGGCAGACCTGTAATCGGTGGTCAATTTCATGATGCAGAACAACGTCGTGCAGCCACCGTTACCATTGGAGGATACACTGATTCCAGCGACCAAGAACGATGCCCAGAAAGGGGAGCAGAAAACAATCCCCGCAGTCCCTCAGCATGATAGGACAAGAAAGCACTTGCATCAGCCTTCACGGGAGGTCAAGCAAGGAGAAACGCTGAGAGGAGAGTCTTAGAAGACACATCGTGCCAAAGAAACCTACGTCAAAGAACATCAGCATGTTCAACGGAAGAAGCTTTGTTTTGACACGATGAATAAAGGGAGGTCCAAGAGGACTCATAACGACACCGGGAGCAGCGTACCAAAAAGGCTGAAATCCATTGACAACCGAGCTCCTAGACGGACTAAGAAGGATTTGAGAGATTACCTCAAGAGGAAGCGACAAGATGCTGAGATAACATCTCCCGTCAAGCCGAGAAAGCCGTTCTCAGTAGAATTGAACAAGTTTGAGGCCCCGAAAAGGTTCCACATGCCGAGATTCTAGATATACGATGGTAAGTCTGATCCCAACTCTCATGTCAACTTATATTTGAACTCAATGGCATTGTATACCAGAAACAAGCCGTTGCTCTGCAAGGTGTTCTCCTTATCCTTTGGGGAAATCGCATCAGATTGGTTTCACAAGTTGCCAAAAGGAACTGTGAAAAGTTGGGAAGGCCTAGCCGAGATGTTTGTGGCCATGTTTGTAATAAACAAACTCCAGCCGTTGAAGGTAGACTCCCTGATGGCTTTGAGAATTGGCGAGGATGAAAGCCTCAGGGCTTATGCCAAAAGGTATTATGAGATGTTTAACCGAATAATAGGGTGCAACCAAGAGATGGCGGTCGTATCTTTTAAGAACGGCCTGAACGATGACTTATCTGCTTCGAAAGTCACTAGAAAAGACATTGCCAAAAAATATGGAGGAACTTATGACCAGAATCGAGAAATATGCGAAAGTAAAGGAAGACACACCAGAAACAAAGGTGTCAAAGCAAGAAAAGAGGAACGGCTCGCCGAAACGAAGCTGAGGTAATACAAACTTTAACGGACAAGAAACGGGACTGAGGATTGCACAGGCAGTCACCACGAGTTCCAGATCCCGATTTACAAAGTCCTGAAAAAAATCAGGAACCAGCCTTACTATAGAGCACCAGAGAAGATTCTTGGCGAATTTATGGAAAGAAGTCTTGGGAAGCACTATGCCTACCACTATGAGGATGGGCATCTGACTTAGGGGTGCAGAGCCCTAAAGACACATCTAGAAGATCTGGTAAGACAATGTCACTTAAGGGACCTAGTACACGAGGCTAGGACAAGGGAAGAGCAAGCAAGGCTGCCCCAGGCACCAGCAACACCACCTCCACCAGCACCACAACCCCAAGCAGACAGACCTCGAGTGATCAATGTGATTCACTCGAAGGTCAACGAGAACGAGGTACATAGGGAGACTCGGAGGGTGAAACACTTACAGCATGTGTATCAGGTCCAGCAAAAGAGGCCTAGGACAGATGAGTACTAGGGACCAATGATGTCCTTTACTGAAATCGACCTAGACATGGTGCAGCATCCACACAACAATGCTCTGGTGATATCCCTCAAGATTGGAGAGTGACAGATAAAGCGCATTCTAGTTGACCAAGACAGCTCTTGTGACATCATGTATATCAGATGTTACAAAAAGTTCGGCCTTCACCAAGATGATCTGGAGCAATCCAACAGTCCAACAGTCAGGTTCAATGGAACGCCGACATGGCCCTTGGGAGCAATAAGTTTGGAGATGCAGGCAGGCATCAAGAAAGTAAGCACAGAGTTCACAGTAATTGACACCCCTTCCCTTACAATGTTACCTTGGTGTCACAACCCAAACCCGCCCCATGGGTTTAGCGTCGTAACCGACCAGTAATCCTTGGATTACTGAAGGCCTCTTAACAAAATAATGTATCATTAGGGACTGTGGAAGCAATAAACAGAGATATACTTAGTCCATCAAGCTGTGAAAACATACATGAAACAGATATTCTTAAACTTCAAAAAGCTACGTGTGACGTCAAAATATACTGTTGATACACATCATTCCATATATTGTACGTACAAGTAGGGATTTGTCCATAATTAAAAACGAAAGAACCAAAGCCTTACATACAAAAACATAGCCAGGGGATTTGACATGATTTGGAACCTCCTCGGGAGGCACAAAAAACTGGCTGACAAAACAGAGTCTTAGGCCATTAACTCTGGGCCTAGTTTTGCGCCCAGTCACCTACATATATAATATAAATAGTGAACTGGAGCCTAGTGAATAATAACAAGGTAAAGGGGTTTTAATAAATGATGTCCATTATAGAATGAGAAATTAGAGTCTTATGCATATTCATTTTCAAATTTCATATATTTCACATCATAGTACGTGGCAAATCCATTAGCGTTAATAAATCCGATGACTGGCAAGGGACAACCGTGAAGGCATTCCGATGACTCATGTGCCCAAAGACTTTTCCAATGACCCATAAAGGGACGGCCATAAAGACACATAAAGGGACAGCCATAAAAGTATTCCGATGACCCATAAAGGGACGCAAAATATCACATGATGCTATGGATGCCACAAATACATTTTAGAAATTTAGGCAATCATTCATTCACACAAAACATAGCATTCTGGTAAAACTGATCATATTTTATATTATCAAAAAATAATTAAAGTTAAACATAACTTTATAGAGTTATTACTCACAATTAACTGATGGCTTCAAGGAATAGACAAATCAGATGTCTTGTTGCGTGTAACCTATACATACATAACAGAAACACATAATGAAACACACCCTCGGTTGGTACTTGAGAGGGTAATTTATATACAAGTGGGCCGAGCTGGGTGTTGGGCCTTAGGGCCGAAATAAAAAGGCTTGCGCAGATAGGGCAGTGTAAGTTACTCCGGTTTGGAGAGGTAGCTTTGAAGATAGACCCACACGCAGTGGTGAATAGCAGTCTTCTGAGGACTTGGTTCTACTCGGTTGAGTGGAGTAGCTCAAATGTTTTGTCTTCTATGATTACTTCGGTTGTAGCATGTGAGAGACCGAAGTAAGCTATGGTTTGCAGAAAGCTCGGTTTTAATTCCCTTATGGATAGCTCGGTCTTAGTATGGGAAAGCCGAGGTAAGGGAGAGTAAAATAAGGGCCGAAGTAATTGTTATTTCGGTCCTGAAAGTAGTTCGGCCATAAGGAGAACCATCTCACTTGGTTTAAGCAGTGAGGAGGGTGTTGGAGGATAAGCATTATCTTCCAAGAATATGAGTCCTAGGGGGACTCTACGTAAGGAGGAGTAATCCTAGGAGGACTCTGCACATGGAGGAATAAGAGTCCTACCAGGATTGTGCCACGCGAAACCTATATAAGCTCACCAATATCACCTTTGGAGAGGTAATGCAACTTTTGCTCCCTGAATACATTGAGCTTTTACCTGCCTGTCTTGCTTACTGACTTAGGCATCGGAGAGGTTTCCGGCACACACCCGCCGGCTAGCTCACGTTTGTATTTTCAGGTGGTGGAACGACGTCGTACGAGGAACGCAGACTTGATCAACAGGATTATACGAGAAGGTATATTTCTTTCCCGTACAATTGGCGCCGTCTGTGGGAAGAGCAGACAGGAACAACCTCTTGATCAAGTTTTTCTCAAACATCAATGGCGAACACAAAAGAAGCGCCTCGATCGCCATTGCGGACAAACTCGAAGGAGGTGCAAGCGCGAGCCTACCTTTGGTCCCTCCATGGCGAACCCGAACCACAAAGGCGAAATTCAAGAGGGATGCGAGGGGCGAAGGAGGAATAGCAACCCTCATCCTCTCGCTCGCAAAGCCCGTAAAGACAAAGGCGCAGAGTTGATCCTCAAATTCAAGGATCGCGTCGAGAGCAAGACGAATCGATCCGTAAGATGGCGGCGGACATGGAGTCTCTGGCGCCAGATAAAAAGGAAAGAAGTGGCGACAGAGAGGCGCAACAAGAAGATGCCCTCGCCACTCGGAGGGTCGTGGTAGGAATTCTACACCCTCTCAACCGGAGGACGAAGCCTCGTGACAGCGACACGCGATCCAGATCTTCCAGACTCGTCACTCCAGTCCGAGAGGGACGAGGCCGAGAGGTCATACATCGAGGAGTACCTATTGGCCCTCACATACGCATCATACGAGGTCCAGACAGACGGAATTACCTAGGTCGTCCGACCTAAGGTCCATGTTGGAAGAAAAGGCACGATGGAAGGAGGGCCAGTATGCCGCGATCCCCACAGGTTCTGCCTTGCGGCGATTGGCTCCTCTGACGCATGGAAGCGTCGAGGTTGGAATGCCAAGGTCAAGCACTTGGCATACGAACCAAATGGATAAGGCATTGGCGAGGTCACAGACCTCACCATTCGTCCCAGAGATTGAGAACGCCCTTCCGTCAGCTTCCTACAACCCAAATTCACGACATATGAAGGAAAAGCGGACCCTTACACCCACTTGAGCCACTTTCGCCAAAGTTATGGTCAGATGTCGGAATGAGGCGTTGATGTGTATCCTATTCCCTTCAAGCCTCGGCGACCTAGGCTTGACTTGGTTTGAGAAGCTTCCAGAGGGCAGCATAGCCTCCTGGGCGCAATTGGCAGAGGCGTTTGTAACGCGGTTCAGAACGAACACAAAGACCCCGGTGGAGATCGACCAGCTACTCTCCATCGACATGGGCGATAAGGAGACTCTGAGGTCATACAACAGTCGCTACTGGGAGACATTCAACCAGATTGGGGACTGCCCAACCAACCTCGCCATTGCGCAGTACAAAAGAGGCCTTCCAGTCGGGAACAGACTGAGGGACTCTATCACCATGACACCACCCCTCACCATGGAAGCCCTGATGGAGAGAGTGCATCAGCACATCAGGGTAGAAGAGGATGGCGCTCGTGCCAAAGCAAAGACTGGCGCGACCATGACACCAGAAAAGAAGACCTCAGCAAAGGTCAATACGGTCGGTCGCCGAAACCAAAACGGACGGGGCAAGCGAAACAATGATGAAGACCAGGATAAGAGATGGTTGAGAGTCCGAACCGCCATAACCATGGTATTCAAGAAACCGATCTACCGTATACTTAGTGAGATTCGAGACGAGCCTTTCGTCAAGTGGCCTGCCAAGTTAGGCGAGGCTCAGAAGGACTATGATGACAGATCCAGATGCACCTTCCACAAGGAAAAGGGGCACCATCGAATCGAACTGCGCACGATTGAGGCAACATCTCGAAGAATTGGTGGCGGTAGGCCACCGGATAAATACATAGAGGAGGGCGCAGCCCCAAGATCACAACAAACCCAACGGATGCCGACGACGCCCGCCACGAGGCATCATCAAGGTGATCCATGGAGTCTTTGAGCCAGAGCGAGTATGCGAGCTCAGAGGTTCAATCAAAAGCGAGCACTTGAGAGAGGTGCTAAGTGCCCAAACCGTCAAAAAGGGAGGACGAAGCCACAAACATCATGTCCTTTTCGGATAAAGACTTGGACAGAATATATTGCCCACACAATGATGCCTTGGTCACCCTCCGAGTCAAGGATTTTGACGCTGCTCAAAGGATTGACCAAGGCGTTCGTGTGAAATCATGTACTATGAAACTTTCAAGCAACTCAAGGCCGCAAGACAAGGACTTAGCCCTCCAGATCCTTTGATTGGATTCAATTCTATCTTGGAGTGGCTATCGGCAAAATCATCCTTCGGTCGATGGAAGTGTGTGAAACAAGTGGAGTTCGGTGTCAAGGTCCTCCACCTACAACATCATCTTAGGCAGAACATGGTCAGACGCCATGCGCTCGGGCATCCTCCTACCACCAAGTGATGCGGTTTCCCAACGATCTGGGAGTAATTGAAGAAGTATATGGGGACAGATTATGTCCAAGTAGTGCTTGTCAAGCGAATGGCGTATGGCCAAAGGATATGTTCATTCGGTTGAAGAACCGGAGAGTAATGAACTATTCGGATGTTGGCAAAGCTACGATCAAAAAGCGATGGAGGACTTGGTAGAAGTCGAATAGATGAGAAGAACCGGAAAAGTTCTTCTTACTTGGATCGTCGTTGTCCAAAGACGAGAGATTGGAAGTCTTGGAATTTTGACCTCCAACATCAAGTGTTTGCCTGGACCCCATACGACATGCCAGGCATTGATCCCAACTTCATCTGCCATCAACTCAATGTCCACCCTTTTGCTAGACCGGTCATTCAACGCACACGCAAATCGGCACCCCACCACGCCGAGATAGTGGCAGAAGAGGTGGGTAACTTGTTAGAAGCAGGGGCAATCAGAGAGGTCCATTACCCAAGATGGATCTCCAACACCGTCGTAGTGCCAAAGAAGAATAGCAAGTGGCGCGTCTGCGTCGATTACAAGACGGTCAACAAAGCGTGCCCAAAGGACAGTTTCCCCCTGCCAAGGATAGATCAATTGGTGGACCTAACAGCAGGGCACAGCAGGCTTAGCTTCCTTGACGCATACAGAGGCTACCATCAGATAACCATGCACGAACCAGATCAGGAAGTAACATCCTTCACCACTCCAAGAGGACTATATTGTTACAAGGTCATGCCCTTTGGCCTAAAGAACGCAGGGGCGACGTTTCAGAGAATGGTTACCAAGATGTTTGAGCCATTGTTAGGCAGAACAATGGAGGCTTACATCGACGACATGGTGGTCAAAAACAAAGATGCGGATGACCATCTAAAGGACCTAAATGAAATGTTCCAGATCCTGAAGCAACACAAACTGCGCCTTAACGCTTCTAAGTGCGCATTCGATGTAGGGTCTGGCAAGTTTCTGGGGTTCCTGGTGACCAATCGGGGTATCAAGGCAGACCAGAGTAGAGAGGGCGAGGAGGAAGCCAACCTTACTACACCAAGTCAAAATTCACTAGCGACTAATGGCTTGGGCCCATCAGAAGACAAGGGGCAGACTGCAATTATGGACTCTGAAGAAGACACTGGCATGGAAGACCCCAAGGCATCGTCCGACCCCTCCACTTGTTGGAAGTTGTTCGTTGGGGAGATGTGGAAGCTCTTTGTGAATGGGGCATCCAACCGACATGGAGCAGGACTTGGCATAGTCCTCATCTCTCCAGACGGCCTAGTAGTGGAACAGGCGATCAACCTTGGCTTCCCAGCATCAAACAATGAAGCAGTACGCTTCTTGCAGACTCAAGTCACGGCCTACATGAAGGCCACCGAACTCATGGTCTCTGATGACTCACGCTAGTGGTGAATCAAATTTCTCGACTCTGAAGCAAAGGACGAGAATGGCTAAGTACCAAGAGCTAGTCGTAACCGAGATCAAGAAGTTCGACGTGGTGAGGATAGAACAGATTGGCAGGGAGGAGAATAGTAGAGCAGACGAACTAGCAGGCTTCGCCTCAATGGCAGATACCTCCATCCCACATCCTCTATTGATCGACTATCTGCCCAGACCAAGTATTGAAGACCCAGAAGCTGAAGAGGTATGTTGTGCGGAGTTAGGTCCTTCTTGGATGGATCCCATCATACTGTTCTTGAAAGACGGCACTTTACCGGAAGAAAAGAAAGAAGCCAACAGAATAAGAGCAAAGTCGCAACGATTTTGGCTCTCTCCATCCTTAGCGTTATACAAGAAGTCGTTCTCAAGACCTTACTTAAAGTGTGTTCACCCCAGCAAGGTGGAAGCATTCCTGTACGAAATACACGAAGGGGTTTGTGGCAGCCATCAAGGAGGAAGATCATTGGCATACCGAGCCATTTCACAAGGGTATTGGTGGCCATACATGCAAGCGGATTCGGAGAAGTATGTCAAAAAATGCGAAAAGTGTCAGAAGTTTGCACATCAAATACATCAACCTGCCAGAGAACTCCTACCTCTCACTAGTCCATGGCCTTCGCAATGTGGGGCTTAGACATAGTGGGACCACTCCCAACGACACAGTAACAGGAAGTTCTTTCTTGCGGCAACAGACTACTTCACAAAGTGGGTGGAAGCAGAAGCCTTGGCGTCAATCAAGGAAAAAGATGTGAAGAAGTTTGTCTGGCAGAACATCATTACTCGCTTTGACATACCAAAAGCACTGATTTCAGACAACGGCACCCAGTTTGATGGCAGAATTTTCAGAAGCTTTTGTGAAGAGTACAAGATAGAGTTCTACAACTCCACACCGGCATATCCCCAAGCAAATGGTCAAGCAGAGGCGTCAAACAAGGTAGTCTTGGACGGGTTGAAGAAAAGGTTGGAAAAAGCCAAAGGCAAGTGGGCAGAAGAGCTCCCTCATGTTTTATGGGCTTACCGCACCACACCTCGACGATCAACAGGAGAAACACCATTCTCCTTAGCATATGGCATGAAAGCGGTCATCCCATTAGAAGTAGGCCTTCCTACAATTCGGAGCGAAAATTTTGATCCAGACCTGAATGGGGAAGCCATTGCGTTAGAACTTGACTTGGCAGAAGAAAGAAGAGACAGAGCATTGGTTCACATCGCCTCCTACCAACAAGAACTATCTAGGAAGTATAACAAAACTGTGCATCCCAGACAATTTAAGATCGGCGATTGGGTACTTCGCAAGGTGATGGGAAACACATTGGTCCCAGGAGATGGCAAGTTAGGGCCTAACTGGGAAGGTCCTTACAAAGTGGTCGCATTAGCAGGCAAATGGGCATACCACTTGGAAGATGAGGACGGCAAAGCAATTCCTAGGCCATGAAACACTGCCAATCTTAAGTTATTTTACTTTTAGCTTTTTCTTTTTTCTCTCTAAGTATATGTAAGTTTTCACTTCATCAATAAAACAAATCAATTCTTTTTCAGCATATTTGTTTTTCGTAGAAAGTAACTTTTGTAAGTTAGTAGCATTGTAAACATAGTTGGCCGAATTAAACCAACTATGACCCCTCCTAAGCCCAGGATAAGGATCCAGGCTGCAGGACGTTTGGCCGGAATAACCAAACTCTGCATTCTAGGTTGGCTGGATTAAACTAACCTAGAGGTTGGCTGAATTAAACCAACTCTCTGTACTCTTCAGCCGAAGTAAGTGTATGGCTGAAGAGTGGTTGGCTGGATTAAACCAACTCTCTGTATTCTCCAGCCGAAGTAAGTGCATGGCTGAAGAATGGTTGGCTGGATTAAACCAACTCCTGTTACTCTTCAGCCGAAATAAGTTATATCTACCAAGAGTGGTTATCGATTAAACCACGCTTTGAACTCTTCAAATTAAGTAAGTTATATCTACCAAGAGTGGTTGGCTAGTGAGTTATAGTAAATAAATTCATTACAAGTACAGGCATACATACACAATCGAAGCAAGACTTGGTGGAAAGATTTTTTCATTCAAATTCCTGAGCAAAGTACAAGTGCAAGATATACAAGTCAGAGTGCATGCAATTTGAGGCAAAAAAAAAAAAAAAGTTCAATCGAAGAGATCATCTATCTCGGCATCCAGATCGGCCCCAAAGTCAACACGTACTCCGGTATCTGCAGCTAGAGCCGTCTCAGTTGGGAATTCCGACACTGCATTCTCAATCGCTGCCTCCAACCGAGCTGATGGGTCACCGGTTTGATCTTGGTTAGCCGGAGTCTCAGTTGCTTCTTCTTCATCATCATCATCGTCATCTGATGAGCCGAGAAATTGCTTCTGGAGTTCATCAGCATAATCTTTCAGCGAAGCCGGAATAAAATGCTCTGGAGGATTGTAGACCTCGGTTTCAGGTCCACAACCGATCTTCTCCAAAGCACCCCTCCAGCCGCACTTGAAGAACAAATTCTTCGCTGCTTCACATTGTAGAGAGTAGCCAGCTTCGGCTTCTTTAAAGCCTTCCTTGGAGGCATTTTCAACCTTTTTCTCCAACTCCGATATTTCGGCGTTCTTCTTATTTTCAAGCTCCGCCATCTCCCATAAATATTTGTCTTTCACCTCGGTCACAATGCTTGTCACCCTCACCGAGGTGACCATTGATCAGCGAGCTACTTCGACCTCCAGTTCGGCCGACCTTTGCTTAGACAAGATGCCATTTCGACTGGTTTCTTTCGGCGTCCCTTATTGCCCTCCTTGTTGTTTTGCGAAGTTCCATTATTTGCTTATGAGCAATGGTGTTCTTCTGAATGGCCTGCAAAAGAGGAGTTCCCTGTCAGCCGAGCTAAGAGTTGGAAGAAATTAGACTGATCAAAGAAAAAACAGTACTGCTTACCAAAATCATTGACTTGGTGGACGACCGGATGGCCTTCAAATTTCGGATTTAGTCACATCGTGGTGCTCTATGTCTTTGGGAAGACATACACCCCTGGCCAGGTTGAAGGCCAGTAGATGATCCTTGTCAGCCACAACGGAGTCATCTTCGTCGATATCTCGGTTGTTGAAGACGAAGGGTGGAGCCCATTTGTTGTTCGGCGCAGTTCGGTCAGATGATTCCGGTTGAGGGTTGAGTTCGGGGCTCGGTGAAAGGATGGGGTCAACCTCATCAACCAAACGCTTCGCCTCAAGATCGGCGGTCTAGCGTTTAGCTCGGCGTGAGGAGGATGGTCATTGTGAGGGAAGAGCTACCACTACTGTGGTTGGATGAGTTGGAGGCACTTCTACCGGTGGTTGAGGTGAGCATGGCTTTCAATTTGTTCTTCTTCTTCGCCATCTCTTGTTCTACCGTGTGGCACTAAGTTTATCTCGTAAAGTTAGTCCGGTTACGTGGGTCTTCAAGGAGGAAAGTCTGTCACCCTTGCTTTTCTACGACCGAATAGCGGTAGGTCGGTTCGAAATCAAGGAGTTTGGCCCAACTTCTCTCCCTTACTCTTAGTGCGGTCGTGAAGATCGAGGTTTGGGTAGTTGTCTTTGGGAGTGAAGATAAGCTAAATCTGCAAAGGAAAACAAGCTGTTAGTTCGGTTCGTAGCAAATCACCAAATAAAAAGAAAAATGATAAAGCGGCATCAAGTATGTATACTGGGTTTTCCCATTTTCCGATTTATTCTTGACCAGAATTTGAGCCTCAAGGTCTTCAAAGTTTCCAGAGACCCAAAAGAAATCGTCATCATTTAGGTCTTTGTCCGGTGTGTGTTTTACTATTTTTCTCGACCTCGGATTCTCGAGTAATAGCATCGGCCTTCATTTTAGATCCTATTGAATCTTGGTGCAATAGTTTGGCTAAACCGAGGTTCGCACAGTGTTTAGGTTTAGGGCGTCTATGCCCATTATTATCACGATAGGTGTTGGTGGAGAGTTGGGTTGGGCAAAGTCTGGTTTGCCTAAGGTATTCACATTAAAAAGGTCGGATCGAATCGTAGTCCTGTCTCTACTATGGATGAATGGTAAAGGGACAAAGCCCTCGTTATTCCATGGGTCGACATCTCGATCGGCCAGGTTAGGTGTACGTCTCGGTATATGGTGGTCCTTTCGGAATTCGGCCAAACCACCTGGAGTTTCTACAAGGAATCTATATTTCCCCATTTTATTGTATAAGTTAAAATAAGTTATATCGGTTGGAAAAGTGTGCTCAGTTTCGGTAGCTCTGGCGCAACCTAAGTGCGCAACCTAAGTGAGAAAACAACTTGTTAAGCACTGATCATAGACCGTGCTACAAAGACAAAGCAAGAAAAGACTAGTCTTATTTCGGCTCAACAGGGTACTTTGGTATCTACATCGGTTTCTGACAAGTGCTCGTTACCTCGGTTCATAGAGTGTTTTTGTTATCTCGATTTCAAGTGAGAATTTTCTTACTTCGGTTAGGCCTCAAGGGGCAGCTTATAGGAGTTCGGTTTAGGACTCAGAAAGCTGGCTTAGCCCCTAGGGCTTAGCTCGGTCGAAGGTCGAAATTTCAGGTTCGAGTGTGTTTTTGTTTCGGCTAAGGTATATCAGATGGAAACCTATTAAAACTATTGTGATATGTACAAGTGTTGGTTCGGTTCCAATTTGCCTATATATAACAACAACAGTATACTAGTCCGGTTCTTGACGTGATTCGAGATCTAAACCTAGTTTTACTGTCGCATCATGATATTCTAAGGGCTTTTGTGAAGTTTTTGAAACTAAGCATAAGAGAAGTATTTTGCAAAAACAAGAAATGAACTACGATAAATGAGTAAAATCACGAAGGAAAGCAAAAACAAGGGGAACGGATTGAAGTTACTTACCAAATAAAGAGAATGAAAAGAGGGTGGAAGCTTCAAACACAGCAAAGGCACGAGCTCAGGAGCAGGAAGAACAGGAAGAACACAGGGAGAAAGAGAAGAGATGAATAGAGAATAGTGTGATTCGAGAATGAAGGGTTCTTTTGGTGTAAATGCAAAAAGGGCGGGAACTGTTCAAAAGTTACGACAATCTGAGGCGTTCTGGTGGAGCTAGCCACGTGTCGATGGAAGGACAATCGATTCAGTTTCTACAGACTGAAGGGACGTTTTGACCGGACATTTCTTAGCTCGGCTTAAACTTAGCTCGGCCGAAGTAGCTGACAGATTGTAGCTCGGTTGGATAAGCTAAAAATCTTAGCTCGGTTTGTAAGCGAGTAATCCCAATCATGCTTTGCAGATGGAATTAAGGGGCAATTGAGAGGGTAATTTATATACAAGTGGGCCGAGCTGGGTGTTGGGCCTTAGGTAGAAATAAAAAACTTGAGATAGGGCGTGTAAGTTACTCGGTTTGGAGAGGTAGCTTTGAAGATAGGCAGGTCACGCAGTGGTGAATAGCCGGTCTTGGAGGACTTGGTTCTACTCGGTTGAGTGGAGTAGCTCAAATGTTTCGGTCTTCGGTGATTACTTGGTTGTAGCATGTGAGAAACCAAAGTAAGCTATGGTTTCTTGAAGCTTCGGTTTTAATTCCCTTATGGATAGCTCGGTCTTAGTATGGGAAAGCCGAGGTAAGGGAGAGTAAAATAAGGGCCGAAGTAATTGTTACTTCGGTCCTGAAAGTAGTTCGGCCATAAGGAGAACCATCTCACTTGGTTTAAGCAGTGAAGAGGGTGTTGGAGGATAAGCATTATCTTCCAAGAGTATGAGTCCTAGGGGGACTCTACGTAAGGAGGAGTAATCCTAAGAGGACTCTGCACATGGAGGAATAAGAGTCCTACCAAGATTGTGCCACGCGAAACCTATATAAGCTCACCAATATCACTTTTGGAGAGGTAATGCAACTTTTGCTCCCTGAATACATTGAGCTTTTACCTGCCTGTCTTGCTTACTGACTTAGGCATCGGAGAGGTTTCCGACACACACCCGCCGGCTAGTTCACGTTTGTATTTTCAGGTGGTGGAACGACGTCGTACGAGGAACGCAGACTTGATCAACAGGATTATACAAGAAGGTATATTTCTTTCCCGTACAGTACTTAACTTCTTTCATTTCATTCCTAGTGTGTTTTTAGATCTTAACCTCTTATTGAGTCTTAATCATGGCCTAAGAATGCCTATGATGGAATGAGAATGCAAAAAAATGCATTTAAAAAACTTGGTCAAATTTTCTGAAACAGGATCCCTGCTCGAACGTAGCTTTTCTCGCTCGAGCGGACATGCAATATGTGAGGGGATGCTCGAGCGCAACTTCCCACGCTCGAGCGCTCTGCAAATTTTGAAAACGTACTAGTTGCTTGATTTTTACGCTTGACGGACGCTCGATCCTCACTCAAGCGTGAGACTTAGACCCTCGCTCGAGCGTGACTTTTGTCGCTCGAGCGATTTACAAAAACACATGAACTTCTGGAAACATGCATTTCACGCTCAAGCAGACTTTTGGTCGCTCAAGCTAAAGTACACGCACTCAGAGTGGTCGCTCGAGAGTGAATTCCTTCGCTTGAGCGTAGGTGCATATTCTGAAATTTCCAGATTTATTCTCCAAGTTCAAAACTCAACCTTAAAGCATCAAACTCGATTTTTCTGGGCCTAAACTTGAGGAAACACTTAGAAACTCATAAAACATCATGAATTAAGGATCATTTTAAGAATTCATGGCCCAATAGCTTGCCAATTATGCAAAAATTCAACTTAAAATTTGTGAATGCTCCATGAACATGACATGCATGAGTTTCTTTGAGCTTAAGCTTCTCAAAACATGATCAAATGCTACAAAATAACATGAAACTTGATCATTTCCCAAAATTAAGGTGAATTCAAGACATACATGAGGGAATTCTTGGAAAATAATCCCAAATTGTGAGAAAATATGCATGCATGTATGTATGGAATGAGTTAGTTTCCTTCAATTCTAGCTCAATTCCTACATGAATTCACTTAATTCACTTGTTTTCATACATTAATCAACTACATTGCAAGATGAAAGGCTTCTCTTACCTAGAGTCTGAATTGCACAAGTGAGAGAGCTTCAATTCCCAAATTCTTTGCAAATCTCCAATACTTCCTGGCAATTTTCTCCTATGCCAACTTTTGATCTCAATTGTGTTCTGTCTTTCACTCTCTCACATTTTGCTTGTATGAGGGAGCTCAAATATGTTGAATGAAGAAGAAAGAAGGAATAAAGGCATATAAGAAGCATTATATAGGCTCACTTGAAGATAATTAATTAAGGCCAAATAAGTAGGCATTAAATTAATCTAATTTAATCATTCCAAATTGAATTTTAATTGAATCTACCATAAAATTCTAAAAATTCTAATTGACACATAAATCAAGTTAATTTCTGAATCGGATGCCGATAAGACCTCATAAAATCATCTCGGTCGCAGGTAATGAGGCATATCGGCTTGAGGACAGCAAAGGCAAAAAGTTGCCAAGACCCTGGAACACTTGCAACTT
Organism: Camellia lanceoleosa; assembly: GCA_025200525.1. Classification (NCBI taxonomy): domain Eukaryota; kingdom Viridiplantae; phylum Streptophyta; class Magnoliopsida; order Ericales; family Theaceae; genus Camellia; species Camellia lanceoleosa. The sequence continues at coordinate 39,849,684 of CM045763.1, read as the reverse complement.
AAAGTTTTTCTATCATTAGACTTTTTTATTTTTCGAAAGATATGTTATAATTTTTTTAGACGAGGTAGTAATAAAAAAATTTTAGCCTGATTTTTTAAGAATGTGAAATTTGTGTGATAGGACTGACCAGTCCTTTGGCGATGTTTCTGATTGAAACATGACGAATAATTTAGACTTATTATATGGCATAGTTGAATTATACTTGCATATAATAGAGTTGAACTAAGTTTGCGATGTTTCTAATTGAAACATGACGAATAATTTAGACTTATTATATTGCAGAATTGAATTATACTTGCATATAATAGAGTTGAACTAAGTTAGCGATGTTTCTGATTAAAACATGATGAACAACTTAGACTTATTATATGGCAGAGTTGAATTATACTTGCATATAATAGAGTTGAACTAAGTTGGCGATGGCGATGTTTCTGATTGAAACATGACGAATAACTTAGACTTATTATATGGCAAAGTTGAATTATACTTGCATATAATAGAGTTAAACTAAGTTGGCGATATTTCTGATTGAAACATGACGAATAATTTAGACTTATTATATGACAAAGTTGAATTATACTTGCATATAATAGAGTTGAACTAAGTTGGCGATGTTTCTGATCGAAACATGATGAATAACGTAGACTTATTGTGCCTGTTTGGCAGAGCTTAATTACAGCTTATTTCAGCTTTCAGCTTAATTTAAGCTATTTTGATATGTTTGGTTTAGCTTATAGCTTATAGCTTTTTGGAAGTCAAAAATCAGCTTATTCTTTAAGTGGGGCAGGAGATGCTTTAAGAATAAGCTGGAAATCAGCTTAAGCTGAAAGATATAAGCTATAAGCTGTTTAGGCTTAAGCTATAAGCACTTTCCCACAGCTCTACCAAACAGGGCTATTATATGACAGACTTGAATTATACTTGCATATAATTGAGCTGAACTAAATTGAATTGAAACTAGACTTGCTATGTCAGCAAAATTAAACTTGGAATGAAACTAAGTGCATTAACAGAGAAACCAAGGTTGAGAACCTCGACTAGTCCTTGTTTGAATCTGACTTCGACGAAAGGTTATACGTGCTTAATGTGAACATAAGTATAACTTAGGTTTACATTAGGGGGTAGAGAGTTGGAGAATGATGAATGAACTTTAAAGTGTTTTGGACTTGTTGAAATTTTTTGGAAACATTTACAGGGTAAGAATTGGCTTAACACTTGTTGAAATTTCATAAAAACTTACAAGTTGAAGTTAAGCCAAGTTAATATTAAAATAAATACCCGACATACGTACTCGCCGATATGACCAAAGGATAAAAGACAGTAAGTGAGAGTGAAGTGGCAAGTTCAAAGAAACAACACTTGGAAAAATATTTCAATATATTTTTAAGTGTTAAGCCAAGGCTGAGATAAATAATCAGAAGATATGTCCAAGGTACTTTACCCCGAAGATATTGCACAGTTAAGGTGTACTTTAAAGACATACCAAATTATTCTAAGTATGAAAGTGGTAAACATACATAAGGGAAATGAAGGCATACAACACTTTGAAAGAGAAATCAAATTTGCATTCAAAAGTTAAACTTGTTCGAGTACAAAAAGGCACATTGGCCAGACTGAAATTAAAACATTGTTGCAAGGACTACAACAGAAACTATTACAAAGTAGAAATAAGGAAAAACTTCTAAGTAGACTATTCGGGGCTGGCTAGGTTTCCAGCTCAGAAGACAACTAGAAGATCTTCTCCGCAGTCTTGTCAGCCTCAATCTCAGCATCAATCTCAAGAAGAGTTTGATCGAGGCTCTTCTTGGCAGTATGCACCTCGGACGTAGTCTTCTTGGGGAAGGCACTTTTTGAGACCTCGTCCTCCTCATCTTGAGTTGAGTCTAGGACTTGCTCATTCAGAGTTGGGGACTTGGCCCCAACAGCACCAACTCCACTAGACTTATTGGTTTCGACATCCTCCTCCGTCTCAGCCTCATCCTAGGACTAGCTTGGAGTAAAGGGGAGTGGTAAAACAAGTCGGCTGGCATCGTACAGTGGCGAACCTTTAGAGACTGCCAACTCCTTCAAGGCAGCCATCCAACCAAGGGTGTAACCCATGTTACATGCCTACTTCACTTGCCTTTTGTACTCATCACGTACATCGATCGCCCCCTTGGCGTAGGCCTTTTCGTCAGCTGCTTTGATTTCGGCCTCCTTCATAGCCAGTGCCTTGAAGCTAGGTTTGGGCTTCGACCTCCTCCTTTTTGGCCTCTTTTGCCTCGGCCTTGGCGACCTTGGCTACATTTTCCGCAGCCTCGGCGCGGTCCTCGGTATTTTTTAGGGCCAGCTTAGTGACCTTGGCCTGGTCAAAAAGGCCTCAGATATGGGCCTCCGCTTTGTTCAGAGAAGACAGTAGCTTGGCTACCTCCTTAGTTTTTTGGGTCAGGTTCTTTTTAAATTCATTGGTCTTGACTGCAAGAGAGTGACCCTGCTAGATAACCTGCAAGATTGCAAAGGAAGTTCATTAAGTATGAAAACCAATGCTAAAAGTTAAATAAGAGGTTACAAGACTTACCAAGACAGAATGTTGCATCATCATCGCATAGTTCTCATACTCCGAGAGCTCGGCCATCCGATTGATGTCGGCTGGGAGAAGAATAGCAATAGAAATGGCGGCCCCAACTTCCAAGCTGTCAAGGGCACTATCCCCAACAAGAAAATGACGGTCTTCGACATTGACAGTCGGGGTCCAAGGAGCGTCGGTGCGAAACCCAAAAGGCTCAGAAGAACCGTTAGACCTCAGCTTTTTTGGTTGGGGTTGGTCGAATGCCTCGGCTTCGGCAGGCCTTTTCTCGGCTGACTTCTCTTCTTCGGCCAATTTTGAGATAGGTATTGTGTCCTCTAATTCCACCTCAATAGCGCTAGGCTTGGGCTTGGCCTTTTTAACCCTATTTGCCTTGGGTTTTGGCTAGGCTTGGAAAGGACTGAAGGGGTGGACTAACACCACCCCCGGGATGTCGGCTAAAAGGTCATCTGGAATGATCTTTGCATGGCCCATCTTTTCGGCGGTGGCGGTAACAGTAACCTTGGTACCAAAGCAAATTACTGGCACTGCAGTGGGTGGGTTTGTCGGATCGTAAGCCGACGCCTCAGAGGATTGGCGTTTTCAACAACGAGTTTTGCCAGCAGGAGCAAAGATTGGAGCTCAGGATCGGCGTCGGCGTTGGCGCTAGGCAGGAGGAATCAGTTGAGGAGCAGATGTTGATGGCTGCTCCACTAGATCAGATGTTGAGGCTTGGTCAGGCGGTGGTAATGAAGTGGCAGGGGGAGTTGTTGCTGAAGGTGGAGATTTGCTCTTCTTAAGGACATCGGACAATACGGATTTGTACGTCAGTATATAATTAAGCAGTAAAGGGCTTTACGCTGGTCAACTGGCAAGCCCAGCAGCTTCTTAAAGTCTTTACTAAAGAAGAAGGTTTTGCGAAAATCTTTTGATGGCTAAGGAAGAGCTGCAAATACAAAAATCAGACATTAGAACATATGAAGGGAATAAAGTGATAAGACTTGAAAGCATGTAAATTGACACTTGGTTCTTACCATCACCCTCTTTAAACACTGTTCGGCTCAAAAGATAGAGGTGGAGGTCATCATCGGGTAAGAACTCCCAATTGCCCGAGACGATGAAATAATTATCTCCAGCACCTTTGTTGGAGTCTGGGAGGTTGGCTATGAGTTTGTAAGTTGTGGATCTCAGCTTGAGGTAATAGACGTAACCTTTTTCGAATTTCAGGCCATACATGGTGTAACAGTATTGGATATCGACTAGTGTTATCCTAGTGTATCCTAGTGTTTTCTCGACTAGCTAGAGCAATTATACCATTAATGACTCTATAGGAGTTAATGGCCAGTTGCATCGGGTTGAGCTTGTAGTAATGAAGGATTTGTCAGAAAAGGATGTTTAGAGAGAACCTAAGCCCACACTCTATGAAAGCAACTACAGAGAAAGGCATGGAGTCCCCATCAGGCATGATAGAGTCCTTCTCCCTTGCCAGCCTAAAGTGAACATTGGCTGAAATGGAGAACTCTCTCCTAAAGTAGTCAAGTTTTTCTAGGGTATCTACCCTCCACCTGAACATACCCATGATGTCAGCTAAAAGAGAAAGGTGTAAGATTTCAGAGGGGAGTGGTTGATGTGGGTTTGAAGGACCTCGGCTAAAACCCTAAACAGGAATGAGGGCAAGGATTTTTCAAGATTTGGGGGGTTTTGTTTCAATTTTCCTAAGTATGTGATTTCTCTATCAGAACCCAAGCCTAAATCTATACGGAAAATAGTAAAATCAAGGGAAAGATCTAGAAATAAACAAGAAAAACATAAAAGAGCAATGATTCAGACTCAAGAAAACAAGCAAAAATTCAAGAACACTATGTAAGCTTGTGCAGACGTGCAAAAACCAAAGAACAATAGCAAATTTGCTAAAACAACATGTGAACAATTCTTGTGTGCATATATAGACCCAGGGACAGATTGCACAACATAGAATCGCAAACAAGCATGTTTTACACCCGAGTGATTCAATAGTAAAAAAATGGACAGATGATAAAGGGGAAAACGTATTCAAAATCATGGAAGATTGAAACTGAAAAATGAAAAAGAATAAAGAACTCACCAGTTGGGTCCGAGGTTGAGGTTTGCCGGAGTCAGACGGAGGAAATAAGTGGAACAGAACGAAGAAAGCTTCGCCGGAGGATATGAACGGAGTACAGTTGCAGAGAGCTCGATGAGAATAGCAATAGAGAGGATTTGTTTAGGGAGAGAGAAACTTGAACGCAAAGGGAAAACGAAGAATGTAAAAGCAACAAGACGGAAAAAGAACGGGGTATCTTGTTAAAACACGAAAAAGCGACAAAGCTTAAACGATATGCCTTAGACAAAGTGTCTATCAGGTGGCATGCGCAGAAGCGAAGTGACCTAACAGCACGTGTCAGGTACGAATTAATGGGAAAAGGACGCATGGATAAAATGGTTGAGAAAATTGTACGTAACAACTCATGCATAGATAGAACTTTTGAAGTTCTTGATTTAATAAAGTAAAAACCTCGGCTAGAGGAGCAATCTCAGTTAAGGAACTTGAAAAACTTCGTTCTTGGTTCTTGGTTCTTGGTCATTGATAAGTAAACTGCAGAGTCTGAGTCTTGGTCATGTCAAGCCAACATATAATGATCTCGGTCATAAAGGATAGAGTAAGTCTTAGCCGATGTGCTATATGGGCAAACGATATAGGTTCCATCACTTCAGGATACCGAGGTAATAGAACTTAGGGGGCAGTTGTGAGGACATATTTTGTGAATGACAATACGTGGCCAAGGTGACACCAAAGTGTCAGCCAAGGTACCACGTGTCTTGGTCATGGCGCCAGGGTGATCTCAACTAGGCCGAGGTTATGTGCGAAGATACCGGAATCCGAGATGAACAGATAAGGAACAAAAGTCCTAGAATGGAGAAAGACCTCAATCTGGATGAAGATAAAGCTCTTAGGGAGTTTATCTCTATCTGGCTAGGAGTCCAAGATGAGTATTGAGCCGGAGTCCATAGAAGCTAGGCTTCTACATGGATCAGGTTAGTGCTAGCTATAAAAGTAAGGCACCCTCGTGGGTTTAAAGTACGCTTTTTGTATTCTGGTTTGTGAGTTAAACACTATTTTCTATCTTTGAGAGATAACTGAGTACTGACTTGATCGTCAGAGTTGCCCCGGGTGGACGAACCACCGCCGGAGTCTTATCTTTTTGTGGCAGGTTGTTCGGACGTAATCTATTCTGCTTATGCTCTCCAGCTGAGTTCCTGTTTGATAGTGTGATCGGAAATCAGCACCCATAGAAAGTTTGAATGAGTAATCATGGATATATAAAACACCATTGGCTTAAAGTTTTGGAGCATGTTAGTAGATCCACAAAATATTTGGAGGGAGGCAGTGCTGTGTGTGGAGGGTTTGAGGGCAAAAAAAAAGATAGAAGGAAGAGTGAGACATTGGGGTAGTGAGTGGTAGAAGTTGAGCCAGAAGATAGAGATGGAAACAAAAATGAGAGGGGGGAAAGAAGGGAGGAGGGGGGGAACTCACCTTGCTCTCTTGCCATCTTATTCGTTCTTCTATTTCCTCTCTTTCCCCATGGATGACCATTTCTTTTCCTCTCTCTTTCATGCTCTTCAATCAAAACTCATCTGCTCCTCCTGTTTTAATTTTGCCTTCTCTCATCTGTTGCCCACTCTCCTCCTTTCTAATTTAAACCCAAATCACACCAAAAAAATAAACCCAAATTCCAATTAAAAAATAATCACAAATCTATATCACTATCCAAATTTTCCAAAGACTTGACTGAAACCTCAAACAAAGATTCAATACAAAAAAGCTCATTAAAGCTCAAATTCAGAGCAAAGAAATAAAAAACAAATCAAATAAAAACCCACATGAAATAGTTTTATCTGAATATTGTGTTTCTATAATTAACATTCTAACATTATTTGTGTGTTTAAGCTGATTACTTATGAAGCCAAATGGCCTACTGTAGGTTTTCATTTGGTTGCCTTCGAACAACACGGTAACCAATTTTATATGTGCAGTTATTGCTCCCAACTGCATCAATATGTGCAATTATTGCTCCCTTCTTCATAGTACTGCATCAGTACATGCAGTTATTGCTCTCATTTGCATCCGAATAGGAAAATGAGATTGCTTGAAAATAGCATTGTGTAATCAAATAAATAAATATTTATTATATAATTGTGTATCAGTTAAGTAATAATAATATAAAAAAAATTTAATAAACCCAAGGTCCCAAGTAATTCTCATTCCTCTCATCTATTTAATTTTTTATTTTTTTATTTTTTTTTAAATGAGACTTGACTTGAACATCAAATATAGAGCTTTCACTTAATAATAGTATTAATGGGTGACATAGACGATGTGCGTGTAATTCAAATAAGTAAGAATAAAAATAAATAATACAAAAATTAATATTATTATAATATATATGTTACTCAAGGTCTTCGGTTCAAATCTTGTGCACCTGTATAACATGTGACATTTTGTTTTATAAGCTATTGAATTTATTTATTTTTAATCTTTATTGGCTATTTTAGCCAAAACCAAACATCCCAAACATTTTAAAACATTTTTTTTTACATTTTAATCTATATTTTCTATTTTCAGTAATTTTTAAAATATTATAGTCAATTTTTTTTTAATCTTTTAGATCTACTTATTTAAATACAGTTGATAAGTACAAAATTTGTGAAAAATATTTTAAAAATTCACTAATACAAAAAAAAAATTAATTAAATTAAAAATACAAAAATTCAATACATTTTCATATATATATATATATATATTTATAGCTATTGAATTTTGTTTATATTTCTTCACAACATTTTATTTTTTAGTTGTATTTAAATTATGTGGATCTGAAATGTAAAAATAAAAATAACAATAATAAAATATTTAAAAAGTTTACTGAACATAAATATATTATTTTTGAAAATTTCAAACTAAATATAGTGACATTTTCCAAATTTAAGCAGGAACAACTAAAGAACTTACTACCCAAGATGGTTGCAGAGTTAAAGGAGAGGCTACTAAAGGGCTTACCACCTAAGAGGTTACATAGTCAAATCCCACAAAGGCCAAACATCCCGGTCGTTAATTTTAAGACCTTGAAATTAGTCGAGGTGCACATAATTGGTTTGAACACACGTTTATCAAAAATTATATATAAAAATATATTAAAATATAAATAATAATCAATAAAATAAAATAAAAAAGCGAAACCGCACTTCAATGTCAGTGTACAATTCGGTGGTAAACTTTATCAAATTTGATAATTAAAATTATAATTTTTTTTTTTCATAAATTTATAAATGTTTGGTCAAAATACCACTGCTTTGCAATTACCCTTAAAAAAACCTCTTATTGACATTTTGCTTGAGGCCTCACTGAGGTTGGCCGTCCCTGGCAACTCCCGTGCTAATTGTGATTCTATATATTGGTCTATGAACAAGATTTCATTGTGTGATATTATTAATCAACCAAGATCAATAGAAAATGGGAAGCAATCCAGAGGTAAGACTGGGTTCAACTAATACGACAATTCCAGTAGTAGGATTCGTCGAGCTTAATCTAAATTTTTGAAAAATAAAAAATAAAAAAATTTACTAAAAGCAAAAATTAGCCTTAAAAAATCAACCAAATAAACAAATCCCAAGAAAATTACTTGATTTTCTTATATATATATATATGAAAATGTATTGAATTTTTGTATTTTTAATTTTTTTTTTATATTTAGTGAATTTTTAAAATATTTTTCACAAATTTTGTACTTGTCAACTATATTTAAATAAGTAGATCTAAAATATTAAAAAAATTGACTATAATATTTTAAAAATTACTAAAAATTGAAAATATAGATTAAAATGTAAAAAAAAAAAAAAAAATAGTTTTGAAACGTTTGAGATGTTTGGTTTTGGCTAACATAGCCAATAAAGACCAAAATAAAAAAAAAAAAATTTAAATAGTCAATAAAACAAAATATCACATGCCATATAGGTGCATAAGATTTGAATCGAAAATTCTGAGTTTAAGTAAGAAGATTCTTATCACTTAAGTAACATACATATTATAATAATATTAATTTTTGTATCATTTATTTTTATTCTTACTCATTTAAATTGCACACATATCACTTGCTAATACTATTATTACGTAAAGACACTAGATTTGGTGTTCAGGTCAAGTCTCATTTTTTTTTTTTTTTCAATTAAATAGATGAGAGAAATGAGACTTACTTTGGACCTTGGGTCTATTAATTTTTTTTTTTCTTTTTACTTAACTGATACACAATTATATGATAAATATTTTATTTATTTGAATTACACAATACTGTTTTCAAGCAATCTCATTTTCCTATTCAGATGCAAATGGAAGCAATAACTGCATATACTGATGCAGTACTATGAAGAATGAAGCAATAACTGCACATATTGATGCAGTTGGGAACAATAACTGCACATATAAAATTAGTTACCGTGCTGTTCAAAGGCAACCAAATCAAAACCTACACTTTTGTGTCTTTTCTGTAAGACTAAGTCTGAACACTGGTTGAAATCTTCAAACTTAGTCTTACAGAAAACACTAAGGGTTCGTTTGGTTTGAATTTCCCAAAAATTTTTGGAAAAATTTCTCTACAAATGAGTTTTCAGAAAAACTCAAACCAAACAAAATTTCCCAAAAAAATTTTCCAAAACTTGTAAACCAAACAAGTTTTCCAAACAAATCTCTCTCTCATACACATCAAATCAATTACTTTTTCCAAAACTCTCTCAAAATAATTTTCCAAAACATCTTTCCAAAAAAACCAAACCAAACAATTTTTCGTACTTTTTATCTCCCAAACTCATCTCCCAAACTCAAACCAAACATACCCTAAGTGTTTGCATTTCCACCTAATACACCAATGTGATGCAGAAAAACAGAAGTTTTCAATCTCTCTTTCCAAGCTAACCAGCCCAGAAATTTAACTTTCGGAGGAGTTACATTTTTCCACAGCAAATCAGTAATAATTTTAATTGGGCCATGAGTAGAATCACATCAACTATATGCATAGGAGATACTATACTCACCCGACGGTGAAGCCTTCCAGCTTAAACTGTCAACTTGCCCCAATCGAATCTATGGTATCACAGTTAAAAAGTTATAGTGCCTGGTCACCTCCTCTTCTTCCCAAGCAAATAAACTCCTTCTGAAAGACAAACCCCAATCATAAGAATTCCCACTTTTATCATGGAACCATTTAAGTTGTGTTTGGTTGGAAGATTTGGGAAAGGATTTGAAAATGGATTTTGAAAGGAAAGGAAAAAGGGAAAAGGTAAGTGAAATATAAATAAAATATACATACATTTCACCTAATTTCGCGCATATTTTCCCTTTCCCATTCTCTTTCCAAATCCCTTCTCAAATCACTCAAACAAACACAACATTAAGAGATCCCTCCTTCTCTGTTGACTAGCTATAGAGTCTTGGAAATTCATCTTTAATTCTACACCAATTGTCCAACCAAAAATAGCTTCTTCTCTTCTAAGAAACTAGCTTGAATTCAATCACCCCACAGTTGGTCATGTCACTTTAGAAGAAGAATTATCATTTTGAGAATTTTGCAAATTGCCTTCAGCATAAAAAAAAATTCTCAAGTGTTTTGCAAAACTCCCGTGTTTTCTCCAATTTATCTACTTTCATTTGAGATGATTCTTTGATTTGTTAGTGTCTATTTATTTGTAATTCCATTTCAAATTTGTTTTTGGTGTTAATTAAAGTCATTTCTTGTAATAAAAATAAATAAATAAAAACATTTGATTTTTTAAAAATCATACTAGTATATTAATATGTTTTATTGCATTGTGAATTGAATAATGAAGGTGGAGGTGAACCCAGTTTGGCAGCAAAAGAAGTTAAGAGAATTCTCTGAGAAAAAGGGTATACATGTTACAGCATACTCACCTTTAGGTGCTAGAGGAACATCGTGGGGAACCAACCAAGTCATGGATTATGAGACACTCAAAGAGATTGTTGATGCTGAAAGCAAGACTGTTGCTCAGGTAACATTTTATTTTTAGGAGACTTACGTGTATGTCATAATATATGAATTTATTGTCCAATAGATCCTATGATAATTAATGACGTTTTTTATCAAATACTACTAAAAAACATCATTAATTTTTAATTTTCAATGACGGTTTGAAAATTGTCACAAGAAATGTTATTAATTATAAGTTTTAGCGACAGTTTAAAAAATCATCACAAAAAAGTCACTAATTTTCAACTTTCAACGACAGTTTGAAAAATTCGTCATAGAAAAACGTCACTAATTGTAAGTTTTAGAGACAATTTATAAAAATTATGAAAAAAAAAGTCACTAATTGTCAATTTTTAGCGATATGTGCAAAAAATATCACAAAAAATTATTTTTAGCAATGATTTTATTAAGACTTATTTTCAATAGGGCTTTATGGAAATTAAGTTCAACTATTAAGACCTATTAGTGATTTATCCTTATTTTTAGTCAAATACCTTGGGCTCTAATACCATAGGAAACAAATTTTTGCAATGACCATTGACAAATATCATCAAACAAAACGAGACGATATGGTTACCACTCTTCCCATGTGTGATAGGTTACACAAGCTTATAACCAATATCTATAGGTGACTAGGTAATAACTATTGACCCAAATTTCAATCTAATTACGACTCCACCTATCACAAGTCCTATTGGGCACGCACAATAAAATTCTACGACTACTAGTCTATTACTCTCTATAATACCTAGTCTAAAGGGCAAATCATAATCACTATGCAAATACTAAACCATGAGATCATAGGTGAATTTTAGTAAGATCACCATCATTGATTTGAGATTTATTAAACAAAACAAAATATGAGTTATGAAGTCTCTACAACTAATTCTTCTATCAACTCTATTCTATTTAGAGTGTGAGTCTTCATATTATCTAAATGTTGCTACATTGATAGGTTTGCTTGAGATGGGTCTATGAGCAAGGAGTGAGTGTACTTGTGAAGAGCTTTAACAAAGAGCGGATCAAAGAAAATCTGGACATATTTGATTGGATGCTAAGTCCCGAAGAGTCACAGAAGATCGACCAAATTCCACAGCAAAGAGGGTATCTTGGACTGTATTTCATATCCGACCAAGGCCCTTGTAAATCTGTTGAGGAGTTTTGGGATGAAGAGATTTAATGTTTTATTAAAATCTTCCTTCTAGTAATGAATAAGTTGGAGAGGGTGTTATAACTTGTTAAGGTTATAATTTGTTGTTTTTGGTTTATTGTAACAGGACATTCTCAGTACATGAAATTTCTATTACTATAGATATGAGGGGGGTTAGATATATGTTCTCTTATTCCTACGCAAAAAGACTATTAGGTGGTGTTTGTATGGAAGGATTCAAGCATGGAATAGGACTAATAGTCCATCCGGAGTAATAGTCCGTTGTTTGATTCAAATTTTTTGCAGCAGATTATGAATCCCAAATCTATGGGATTTTTCTATCCCATGGGGGGGATACAATAACTCATCCCATGGGATTAGGTAGTAAAATTACATTTTTGACCCTCTACTATTTAATATCTTTTTAAAAATAAAATTTATTTATTAAATTATTTATACTTAATAAATTTATTTATTAAATTATTTAATAAATTATTCTTAATAATTTATTTATACTTAATATCAAGTGTTTTCAAGCTTATTTGGGCCAAAAAAATAAAGGCTTGCTCTTCCTTTATATGAAATGTATTGCCTTATATGCACTTAACTTCCTTTAAAAGTCTCCCACATGTTTGGATAATATCTCTTAAGATACTTTCCATTTATATTCCTCCTATGTAACTGCCCCTCCAAAGATTTCAATTGATACACACCTCCCTTAATGACCTTATGGATCCTAAAGGAGCCTTCCCAATTTGGTGACCACTTGCCAACTGAAGGTCTTTTGTTCCCAATGGCAAGATAGTTTTCCACACTAAATCACCTTCCCTAAAAACCTTCTTGTTATAAACTCACTCAATCTTTTTTTTTTTTCTGAGCCATCATACAATCAAAGGCATCAATCCTTCTGCTCTTTACATCTTGCAACTCCATGAATATGGCCCTGCATGCTCATCAACATGAATATCATAATGCTTAGCCTTTCTTAGGGGTGTCCGCGGTTCGGTTTGGGACGGTTTACAGTTCGGTTTGGACCCACCCGCATCTATGTGGTTTGGGGAAAAGTCAACCCGCAACCGCCCGCAATGCGGTTTGTGCGGATAGGGTTCACAGATGTGCGGGCGGTTTGCGGATTGAACTTTTTTTTCAAAAATTTCTTTTTAAACCTTCTATATCCAAGAATCAAATAGGGCCTAAAGTTATATAGCAAGATAAACAAAACCTTATTTTTTTCTTTGATAATCCAAATAAACAGTATCTTAAGTAATTAAATTCAAGAAAAAGAACTTTCCTGGATATCAAATAAATGAATCACTGTATTTTCTTTCTAAATTATCAATCACACCATGTATGTTGTCAAGGAAAAACATTCATAAACATTTAAAGTTGCATTCACTAATTTTAGCTGGGCATAAATAGAAGCACATGTAAAATCATAGTTAATATTTGAAGCCTATTTCATCAAATCTTCATTTATAATGTTTTCAGAAAATAACAGATTAGTCCTACTTTTCACATTTCCTACAATTATAATTTCAATTCAAATACATTCTCTCTTTGATGTCGTGAACTGATTCATATTTTGCCATTAGATTGCCTTTTTTTAGTGTTTCATATTTTTCATGGCAGCTAATAAGCGTTGTTCAGTGTGGCTGGGGTTGTTAAAAGGAGTTTACCATGGGACAAAATAAATGGTAGATTGGTATAGATGACGGTAGGAAGGGAAAAAGGGATATGGAACAATGCCAGTGATCTTTGACTCGTACGTATAGTGATTAATGGCCATGAGAAATGGTAAAATTGGACCGTGAGCAATCCCATCTAGTAGGTACCAGTTATATATGTAACAAACAGCTGATTATCTGATAATAACGGATAAGAAACAAATATAGAGCTGCATAAACACAGGAAAAACGATGCACCTTGATGCCAGTCAGCTTCAAACTGTGTGCAGCAACAGTAATTTCTCCAGACTTCTCAAAAGCTAAAATATCCTCCTGTGACATTGCTTTGACTTCCTTGGCAACAGGAGGCATTGATTTTCCAAGACGTTTGCCTAATACACTAGAAGATAATAGCCCAATGGCCCAAAAAAAAGTAAGCAAGAATAGAGAGATAGCAGAATAACTTGAGCAACAAAAATTACAGTCAATACCGGAATTCTGGCTCAGCACGTAAAGAAGCATACTTCAAAGGATCATTGCATGGGACAATGGATTTTACATTGAGTTCCTCCAACACATACTACAATAAAAAAGAAACAATAAGAAAACCAGAAATAAAGTAATAAAACATGGCATTCCAAAATACCAACAAAATTAACAAAACAGAGAGCAAATGTCAAAAAAGCCCAGGATTTTGGATACTAGATCTACTCGTAGATGCAATATAAAAAAATAAAAATGCAATGAGGAAGACAAGACAACTAAACCATCAAACAGGAATGAACTACAATTTTCGGCTTTTAAGTAGATTTAACAAGAAGCTAACACACAACAGAATACAGACACATCAAATCACCAAGTTGAAGCTAAATTCTCATGCAATGTGACTACAAGGTCTTTTGTTTATATTTTACGAAGTTTTAAACAACCACCAGTCAACCACATTTTATTATTCTTACTGAAAAAAATATATATAGATGAAAAGTGGGAATCTCGACCCAAGTAACTGAGATTTTCCTCCAATTTCTCAACATGATAACCAATCAAGACAGATCTCAAATGAAAATAGACAGATTCAATGTAAATAGATTGAATGTAAACAGATTTCAGATTCAATAACATACAATGTAAACAGATTGAATGTAAACAGATTTCAGATTTAATCTGAGTTCCAAAAATGTAAACAGATTCAATGTAAACAGATCCAAAAATGTAAACAGATTTCAGATTTAATCTGAATTCCAAAAATTAAATAACATACAGATTCAGATTTCAGATTTAATAACGGACACTATTACTAAAATTAACATACAGATTCAGATTTCAGATTTAATAAAATTAACATACACAATTAATAACATACAAAATTAACATACATACACAGATTCAACACAACTAAGAACAAATTTCTTAACATACATACATACACACACAGATTCAACAAAAATTCTTAAATTCTTAAGAACAAATTCAAACAAATTTCTTAACATACATACATACATACACAAATTTCTTAAGAACAAATTCAACAAAATCAACATGAATCTGATTAACATACATACACACAGATTCAACAAATTCCTTAAGAACAAACACACAGAGAGTGATCGGTGCAGAATAAAATAAACAGAACAGATCAGATTCCAAAACAAAACAAACACACAGATTCCAAAACAAACAGAACAGATCTGTTGGTCCAAAACAAAAAAACAGAACAGATCTGTTCGATCGGTGCAGAGAGAGAGAGAGAGAGAGAGGCTTACCTGTGAGTCGATCGGTGCAGAGATGCAAAACTAGAGAGTGAGACTGATGAGATGAGAGAGTGAGGGAGACAGATCAGATCAGAGAGATATCTGATATACATATAAAACAAAAAAAAACAACGATCGGGGCGAGAGAGAGACAGACAGAGATTGAGAGAGAGAGTTTACCTGTGAGTAGATCGGCGGTGCGATGATTGGTGCGATGAGACGAACAACGAGAGAGTCAGAGACTGATCGGTGCAGATATGAAGAACAACGAAACAATAGAGTGAGAGAGAGACAGTGATGAGTTGAACTTGAGATGAGACTGAGAGAGTGAGGAGACGATTAGGGTTTTTTCATTTTTGTTTTGTTTTGTTGAACTTGAGATGTGACTGAGAGAGTGAGTGAGGAGCCTATTAGGGCTTTTTCATTTTTGTTTTTGTTTGTAATAGATGAGATGAGTGAGATGGTGTGAGATGAACGGCTAGATTTGAAAGAGAGAAAAAAAAATTAATTAATTAATTTAATGGGGGCGGGTTGGGCGGGTGCGGTTCAAACCCGCAACCTGCCTGCAACTCGAAATTTATATAAAATCCAACCCGCACCTTACCCTAGTGTGTTTGCGAAACCGTCCACGCGTGTGCGGTTCGGTTCGGATAGAGCAGTTTGGGCGGGTCGGGTAACCCTATGCCCAGTCCTAGCCGCTCTACTAGAGTTTACTGTCACCTCTAAGGGTAGAACTGTAGCATGACCATAAACTAACTCATAAGGTGATGCTTGAATGCTATCCCTCTTTGAATTCCTGCAGCCCACAAAACCTCAGATAATAACTCATGCCAATCCCTTGGATTGTCTATCACTTAGTGCCACTTTGATTGTTCTTTTTGATGACTATGCTTGCCCATTTATTTGGGCATAATATGGAGATGAATTCAACATTTGAATGTCATACTCTTTGGCAAACCCCATCACTTCATCACCATTAAACAATGTCCCTTAATCGACAACAATTGTTTGTGGCAAGCCAAACCTATGCACTATGTGCATCTTGATAAAATCAATCACATGAGATTGATTCACCGCTTTTAATGGGACTGCTTCTACCCATTTAGTAAAATAATTTGTGGCCACTAATATGAACATGTTGTTTTGAGGATGGTGGAAATATCTAGCCCATTGTCCAACCCCTAAATGGCCAAGGTTTGACAATTGAATGCAAATCCCTATCTGGCACTTTTTGTACATTACGATGCCTTTGGCACTACTAGCACCCCTTTGCATAATTAATGCAATCTTTCCTTATAGAGCGCCAAAAATACCCATTCCTTTTGATCAACCACCTCATTTTCTCACCTGCTTAGTGAGCACCACAAATGCCCTCATGTACTTCTGCCATGACCTACATTTGTTCTAACCCTCCAATACATAACAATGTCAACCCATCTTGGTTCTTCTAAACAAGTCATCTCTCATAATGACATAATTCATAACTTGATATTTTATCCTTTTATCTACTTTTGCTTCTGGGTCACTCAAATACTTAATCAAAGGTGACCTCCAATCATCAACACTTCCAAAGTCAGTATTGATAAGCCTTGCAATTGTTGACACCTAACACAAGGTATTGTTCTCTTCTGAATCCTAACTATTCTTTCTTGGAAACCCTCTGGAATTCTCAAACCAGAGGCTGCCTAGGCTATCTTATTGGCCTTCTTATTCTCAAGTCTAAAAATGTGTTCAAACTCTATTGTCTCAAAACCCTTGACCAGTTGCAATACCTGCTGCAAATACTCTCCAAGTATTGCACTGTTGCACTTATACTAGCCTATCACCTACCTTATCACCAACTGTGAATCTCCAAACACTTTTTAAGTGTGGAATTCTTAGACTTCTTGCCAACTCTAGGCCAATAATCAAGGTTTCATACTTTGCCTGATTATTTGACAACACTTGAGTTTCATCTAACTAATATGAGAACTGAAATACCTATCATTGAGTTGAAACCAACACCACTCCAGCACCAACACCTTCTTCAGTCTTTGAGCCATCAAACATTAACCTCCATGGCTTTTTTTTCAACTGAAAATACCTCATACAAATCTACGTTAATAGGGCTACATGGATGCTCAACTAAGAAATCTGCTAATGCCTAGCAGTTTTCTAAGGTACATGCTTAAAGCAATATTCAATTAAAGCCAACAACCATTTTCCCTGCCCCTCTCTCAAAACTGGCATAGATAACATGTATTTTACCACATCAGTCTGAGCAATCACATTAACCTTTATAGGCAACATGTAATGCCTTAGCTTGATGGTTGCAAAATATAAAGCCAAACATAACTTTTTGACAGAACTATATCTAATCTCTGCATCATTCAACTTCCTACTCAAGTAATAAACAGCTTGCTCACACCCCTTCTCGTTATCCCGAGCCAATAAACACCCAAACTACTATTCTCCTACTGAAACATATAACTTTAAGGGTTTTCCTTTAATGGGTGGCATCAAGACTGGAGGTTTAGACAAATAGTCCTTAATGGCATCAAATGCCCTTTAATGCTCACTTTCCCATCTAAAGTCTTTATCAAACCTCAATTTTAACAAATGAGAGAAAGCTAAAGTCTTCCTTGCTAAATTGGCAATGAATCTCCTTAAAAAACTTATTTTCCCAACGAAACTTTGCAACTCCTTGTTGGATGGAGGTTGGGCTACTTTAATAGCCTTAGCCTTGTTTGTGTCCACCTTTATCCTATTCTGATGGACCAAAAAACCCAAAAAATTACTAACATATACCCCAAAAGCACACTTCAAGGGAGTTCATTTTCAGCTAGTACTTCCTCATCCTTTGGAACATCTGTCAAAGATGTTCTAAATGCTCTTCAAACTCATCAGACTTGATTACTACATCATCAATATACACCTCCAAAAATTTCCCAATCAAATCATGAAAGATAAAATTCATAGCACAATGATAGGTGACCCTTGCATTCTTAAGCCCAAAAAGCATTACCACCCACTCAAAAATTTCTAAGGCCCCTGGGCACTTGAATGCAGTCTTATGAACATCATCTAGGCTAAGAAAGATCTGATTGTATCCAGCATGGCCATCCATGAATGATAAAATCTTATGCCTTGTAACTGAATCTACTAACAAGTCTGCAACTGGCATGGGATACTCATCCTTAGATGTGGTCAAATTTAAATTCCTGAAATCAATACACACTCTAATCTTTCCATTCTTTCTAAGAATTGGAACTATATTTGACAATCATTCCACATACCTAGTTGTTCTAATGAAATCAACTTCTGACAACCTTTCAATTCCATCTTTTACTATGAGAGTGACCTCATCTGTCATTCTCCTTGGAGGTTGCTTATGTGGCACATAATTTGACTTTATTGGCAGTTTATGCTTAACCTAGGACCTATCTAGTCCTGGCATCTCATCATAACTCCATGCAAAACAATCAGAATAATTTGTAATCAAGCCAACTAACTTGACTTTACATTCATTAGACAATAAAGCATTTACATAAATAGGCCTCTTATAGGTCTCATCTCCTAGATTAAACTCCTCTAAAGGGTCCTGCGCATCAGCCTTAAGATCATCAAGCTTTGCAAGAGTTACCTTCAAATTTTTATATTGCACCTTTATAATCTAGAGGGCTATTGTCTACAACACATTCTGTCCAAAAACAATGAGGCAATATACCACCCATCCTTCTTTCTAAAAAATAAAAAAAAAGTACTTCTAATTACATCAGAACTAAATTCACCCTCACTCTTTTTCATCTTCATTGGTAATGTCTTCAATCAGCACTTCATCTACAAGCTTGGTCTGCAAGACACTTGGCCTAGTGTCACGCGCCGACTCCTTTAGTGGCGCAGCGAATCAATTTTTTGCTCGTGTGGCGCTTAAACTCCACCGAGTTTAAGCCCGCCATAACTCGTTGACAAATCAAGTGTTAGTGATCTCACCTGTTTGAACATTAGAGCCCAATGCCTTTGTCAAGCAAAACAACTTCACAAGGAAGCTTTATCTTCACCAGGATGTCACAAGTAGGCCTAACGCCTTAAGTGCACCAAGCACGGCATAAGTCGCTTCATAGCGCCAAGCTTATCTCAAGCAAGGTGCTCGCCCAACTTAGGTTCATGTCATCAAGGTGCCTAGCCACACAACAATGTGCTAGCGAAGGCCCTTGACTTAACCGACAAGCCAACATTGCATATTGGGTCTTTAACAGTATCTCAAAGTCTCTTAGGGTCAAACATGCCTCAATTGATGCATATTAGATGGCCAAACGGTCATGCAAAGCCCACAAGCCACCGAGGGTTAATCTCTTGCCCATGGTATAATCCTCGTGCCAACACGTGTGTTAGATTCCGCCTAAGGCCATTGCGCACCTTAGTGTTGTACCAACGTGTAGCATGAGTAAGGAAACATCTCACTCCGTAGCTTGTTTGTAGCATAATGTAGTCCCTTAATGGACTTAGTCAATGCATAGCTTGATGCCTTCATTCGATAGCCCACATATGCAGTGTTGCCTTCTAACCGCTTAGCTTAAGCCACGAGATCCCCTCGTGCAAGGTTGAACCCAAACCAAGCACTTGAGTTGGCACACGAGGCCTTTGGTGGTGCCTTGATAGCCTATTCGGTCCAAAACAAGTCCCAAAGATGCCATATTGTGTGGCATAATGGAAACAACGTAGTGAACGTCTCCCTCGGAAGCCACGTGCAGTGCCTACATTATTGCACCATCCACGGGGCTCCTAAACCCACGTGGAGACTCTAGACACCCCTCTGGATGCTTAAAGCCCACCCTTGAGTTGCCCCAAGGTTACTCACTTGAAGCCCAGTTTGGGCGGGGAGGTAAGTAGGTAGGTAGCACACCTTACCCCCTTATATATGCTTGTTAAGTAATTAGCCTTCTAACAGAAGGAAACATCAATATGTCTGAGGAGTCATAATTATTTTTCACAAATTTCACAAGTTGAGAAAAATCATGAAACTTGGTCTGGAAAATACTTCCCCCAAGACCTCTTTACAATAAAAATTTCAACTCGAAACTCCTTCATTTGGTTGCCCAAATAGCGCACAAATTTGCCGCTGTTGTCATTCTTTGGCATGCTTCTTCCGCCGCCATTGGTCAGCTTCGCCGCTATCACGCCGTCTTGCAGGCTACTTGGGTTGTTGTACGGGTCATGACCTTGCTACTACTGGCTGCTAGTGGCTCGCATGCCTTGGGCTACTTGGGGCCAATGTCGGGCCACATTGAGGTACTTCAACAACCACTCTTGAGCACACAAATGGCCACACCACCACGAGCTAAACATCACGGAGTTGGTTGCAAGGCAACCCGTGACACCTGGCCATTTCCTTGCTCATTTGTCAAAAACTTTCCTCAACAAATTTCTGGAACTGGCCATAAGTCAGTCCAATTCCCCTTGACTTCAACTCCTCATTTTCCAATACAACAGGGCTAAATTCTTCAGCATACAACATGGCCTCCACATTGTGGATATTAGTCTTGAATGGATTTGCCTTTGCCCAAAAAACCTTCATACTTTGCCCTTCCCGGCCCTCTACTGTCAAGAAAATCAAGGCTTGATGAAGAGATGAAGGTACACAATCATTGGAATGAATCTAATCCCTTCAAAGCAACAAATTATAATTTGAGGTGGAATCAATCACAAAAATTGTTGCCCTCATCACTCTATCTCCAACCTATAGTTGCAAGGCAATCACTCCCCTTGTATCAGATAAACCTCCTGAAAAATCACTCATAGATACATCAGAAGAGATTAAGTCCTAAACTATTTTCCCAATAACACTCAGAATCTTGGTGGGCAAAATATTCACAATAGTCCCATTATCAATCAACACCTTAGTCGGAGGACAACCATTCAAGTAAGCACTTGTCACGACCCAAACCCGCCCCTATGGATTTAGCACCGTAACCGGCCAATAATCCTAGATTACCGAAGGCCTACTTAACAGTAATACGATAATACAGAGTATAGGGGCTTGGCGGAAGCCAATACAGTAAATAAACAATATCCAATGAGCTGTGACAGTCTGTATGCCAAAAAGATTTTTCATACATTTATCTGAGCAAGACAAACAAGATGCATATAATATATACAACGGTCGAGCGTGGACTTAATCACGATAAACGGATATAGTGCAAGCGTTGATCTATCTGATAAACAAAAGCGATGCAGGAGAAAACTAAACACTCCTAAGCCTTAGCTTGGCAGGCTCGGAACCTCACAGTGAGGCACGGTGGTTGGCTTGACAAAACTGGAGTTTACCCCGATGCTTCTAGCATTGGTCCGGTGCCTGTACACCTACATATATATATGAGCAGTGAGCTAAAGCCCAGTGAATAACGTAATGCGTAAAGAGGTTTAGAATGAATGTCCTTACAAGATAAAACAGCTTCATTAAATCGAGATTTGATCTCTCGGTCAATCGGTCATATGTGGTACATCCATTAGCATATAAAGATAAGATGCAAGAAGCGATGAGTCTTAAAGACCGAACAGTAATGATGGCCATCAATCAGTAAACAGTAGTGGTTCTAACGAGGGAACCGACAGAGATCTCTATAACAGTAACAGTCAGTAACAATAGTTGCTAAGGATGCCGCAATACAGTTCAGAATATAGGACATACATTCATTCAATAAACAGTAACCAGTTCAGAAAACAGTACAGTTTAGTTGTCCAAAAGATAATTATTTTGAACATATCTTTACACAATTGTTACTCACAGAGTTTTGGACTTATAGTAAGCTAGAGCGTCTTCTCAGAAGCCAACCCTTCACAGTATACAGGACGAACACATACTAAGCCACACGGTTGGGAAAGGTAATAATTTAATCCCTAATTTGCCTCAGTGTGTTCTATATCTTTATCTTCTTTAAAATGCCTTAAATATGCCCTAGGAATGCTTATGATGGAAAGAGGATGCAAAGATGCACTTTTGAACACTTCACAAAATTTGCTAAAAATAGGGGCCTCGCTCGAGTGTGGCTTTCTATGCTCGAGCGGACATGCAGACAAAGGAGCTACGCTCGAGCGTGGACTTCCTTGCTCGAGCGGACTGTATGCTACAGTAAAAATATTGGATGCTCAAAATTCACGCTCGATGGGCGCTCGACCCTCGCTCGAGCGTGAGACACATGTCCTCGCTCGAGCGTGAGTTCTCTCGCTCGAGCGGACTGCTAACTCTTGCAAAGTACTGGATGCACGCATTTCACATTCGAGCGTAACTCTTTTCGCTCGAGCGGAAGGCACGATCACAGAGTGTACGCTCGAGCGTGGACTTCCTTGCTCGAGCGTGGGTCCAAAATCTGGAAATTCCAGATTTGAACCTCAAGCTAAAATCAAGTTCAAATGCCTTAAAATCGATCCTCTTGGGCCAAAAACCTGGAAAACACTTGTAAACACATGACATTATATATTTCAAAGATCAATTTGGTAAATCAAAGCCCAAGGGTGTTTAATTCAAACTCAATTTCAAACCAATTTTCATGAACATGCTACAAACATGACATGCATGAGTTTAAAACAATTCCAAGCTTTGAATCCAAGTTCAAATGAGCCAATTTTCTCAAAAAACAAGATGAGTTCATGGGCCTTAGACATAATCATGAGCATGCATGTACCAAATTCTATGTGATCAACCTCAAAATGCAAGGATATAGCCATGCATGTAACATTTAAGCTTCTAATGCAACACTTTTAACCAATCCTAGGCTTAATTCTTCAAATTAGCATAAAGCATGCAAGAATCAACTCAAAGGCACAATGAAAAAGATGAATTTCCTTACCTAAGTCTTGAATTAGAGGTATGGAGGCTCAATTGACAATCTGCACTTCAATTTCTTTAATTCACTAAGCAAATTACAAGGAGAAACTCAACTCTCTCCCTCTTTCCCTCTATAGTCGGCTATGAGCAAGAAATGAGAGAAGAAATGTTTTGTTTGAGTGTATGTGAAGATCAAAAAGGTTTAAGTAGTGGGCCACTTAGGTGGCATTATGGTAATTAGGTCTAATTTGTGCAATTTATCAATATTTAATCTACTTTAATCATACCAAATCACATTTCAGATAAATACACCAAAAATCACATTATTTCTACTGATCATGGAACATCAATCAATTTTGGGTTCGGCCGCCGATAAGGCCTTCAATTAACAGTTTAAACAAAACAAACTGAACAGATAATTAAACAGTCAAACAGAAAAACTACAATTCAAACAGTCTGAGCAATCAATTCGATTTTGATTTGATCGGTCGATTCGGTAATCCTAGTCAGTTCAATTACCAATCATAATCATTCTCAGTTTAGCAGTAATCGGTAATTAATCGGTGATCAGTGATGAGGGTTGTTAGAGCACTCGCATACAAAGCCCTCAAGTGCCTTATCACTTTTGGTTTGGGTGACTGGATCACCACCTTCTCACTACTACCAATTTTAACCACCTGAATACACTTGACAACCTCCTCTCTAGGCTCACTCACCTCTGTTATCATCGTAGCAGGCTTTGACACATCTTCTACATCACCTTCTATTTGTTTTAATTGCCTAGGTTTTGCCTCAAACTTTTTTGGTAAAACCAGAATCATATTACAATCAGGGTTTGCTAGCAAAGAACCAAACCTAATTGCATCCAATCTTTCACCAAAGTCCCTAGAACTTTCAGACTTTGTATCTTCTTTTGTGTCTTCCTTGCTGTCAATAGAAACCTTTTTTGATTTTTCTGCCACCATTGCATTCACATCAATCATCACCTCAGCTTCCCCACTCTCCTTATCATAAAGGAGAGCTTTAGATATTTCCTCCAACTGTCTCCTAAAGAGTACCATTTTAGGTATTTTGTCTACCATCTTCTATGTCTTGCTTGACTCACCTCTTTCTTCATTCTCTTTCTCTTTTACCCAAATCAAATTATTTTGATCATCTCTCTTTGGATTATCACCCTCCTTTGTTGAAAACATAGCATGAAACTTTCTCTGCTCTCTTCTCACTTGAGTCCTAGTTGGACCCATAGGCTTCCACCATGACAAAGGAAATTTGGATATATCACACCCTCCCAACCAACATGGTTAGACACTGGTGGCTTCACCATCCTTGGTTGCACTGGGGGATAAGTTTGTGGAAATCTCACCCTTTAGCCATGAAAATACCTTGGCCTGAAAAACCTCTAACCCTGGCCAATAAATGGCTTTTGAAATGGTTTTGGCACAAATGCTGGTCTCTGAACATGACTAGGGCCACTAGATGGCCTCTGATCTTCCAACTGCCTTACTTTAACTCTAACCCCTTCTGCTCTATGAAGAGAATGATACACAGGCTGCCATCTAAATAAAAATGGACCATC
This sequence comes from Camellia lanceoleosa, assembly GCA_025200525.1. Classification (NCBI taxonomy): domain Eukaryota; kingdom Viridiplantae; phylum Streptophyta; class Magnoliopsida; order Ericales; family Theaceae; genus Camellia; species Camellia lanceoleosa. The sequence goes on along the minus strand of CM045763.1, from coordinate 39,825,137 downwards.
CTCTTCACCATTTAATATATATTATACAATTATTATATGATAATTCAATTTTTATAATATGATAGAACTAAAATTATCAAAATACACAAATAATTTAACTAAAGTTCATATATATAATTATTCAATAACAATTTTATAGAACGACAACGCCGATATTATCAAATTAAATAATTAAAATCATACATTAATTTTACTTTTAAATCAAAATCAAAATTATTCTTTTATAACACATTTTTTTTGAAAAAAATAACACATTCATTGCACAGGTCAATTACTAGTTATATTAATAAAGGAAAGAGTACATAAGTTTAGATACAAAACAACCACAAACAACAGATTAAGAAAATATCAAAATCAAAAGGAAAGTGAGTAGACCTAGTACCATCAAATCTAGAAAAACATAAAAGCAAAAACCTCATTCGGAGTGGCAGAATGTGGTTTTTCTTTGTTAAGGGGCTTGAAAATAACATTGCCCGATGTAATTATCCTCAATAGCACTCCCCTTCTTACGCTTTTTCATCCACCATAGAAAAGAGTATGTGCACCAAACCTAGCAGACGTCGAAAAGTGTGTGCAGCTCGCACAAATTGAAATTGCAACCATGTACAAGTTAGAGTTGTACCCCGCATAGGTTGGAGTTGCACTCCGCACAAACTGGAGTGCCACCCATCCAATGAGAGATCCCACAATGGTGGATGGTGGCCGGAGGGGTTAGCAGAGGGAGAAAGGAATGAAAATTTGTTTTCAAAACAAACAAAAAACAACTTTATTTTGGTTATAAAATTTTAATAAGTTTTGTGAGTTATTTATAATTTTCTAAAAATAAAAATAGACACCAAAGGAGCTTTATTTATAATTTTTAAAGTTTTTGTAATAATAAAAAGCAATGAATAAATATAAATATTACCAAACGAAATGTGCTTTAGGCTACATAAGCAATTTCACCATCCCATAAATCCTGGGGAGATTTATACGGGCCGACATCTGATATGAACTCAATTCCAGGAAATCCTCGTTAAAGCCCTTCACCAGAACACTCCCTCCTTGCTCATAAACCCATCTAACACAAACCTGTGAATATGAAAACAAGGAAATTTTAATAAGCTGTAGTCAGTTTTCATTTATGTTTTTTTTTTAATTTTTTTAATTTTTTGTCATTGCATTTTTAATTTACAACCATATCTATTGAATAGGAAGCATCCATTAATTTCAAGTAAAAGTCAATAAAACCCAAGTCACCACTTTGGCAATTAGACAAATGTTTGCCATGCATTGTTAGCAGGAATGACCATCACATAGGAAAATTTATAATGTGGTGTATTTTTTAAAAATATTTACATATAATAGAAAAGTTTATGACTTTAATAATTAAAATTTATAAATTTTATCATTAATCTGAATTTTTTTTTTTTTCCAATCATAGGCTGATTTTGCCCCTTGTTATGAGAAATTCCACAATTTTATAGCCATATATAATAAATGTTTACCTCACTAGTCGGGTGGAGCCAGAACTCAGATAGTGGGCTGAAGGAAATGATGGAGCAAGTTCAATCAATTGAATGTTGGGTCACGTTTATTCTTAATAGTTTAAATAATTATTATAATATTATTTTAGATTAATTTGCCCAGTAGTTTTTTTCTTTTTTCTTTTTTCTATTTACTTTTATGAAATGTATGGTTGATATATACCATAATGAGCAAATTTGATAAAACCGAACCTAGGCAACAGATTTTCCTCTAGCTTTGGCAATCTGTTTGAGCACCTCACATTCCATGACTTGGTTACCTCCCCAAATTGTTCATTTGGCACCCAAAGGAGAGAAAGCTGTGACATGAATATCATTTTTCTCTTAGGTTCTTCTGTTGCCAAAGTGGGTTCATCCCAACGTTGCAAAATACAACATCAAACTACTCTGTTAAAGAGAGGAGGATAAGTTAAAAGGACTCAAAAGCAAATATTGTTTTCAAAAATCAGAAGAAACATAAGTCTACTTGGAATGCTCACCTGGTTGACAGCTGGAGGGATCTTTGCCGTTGATAGTAATAGTTGGAGCTTCTTGCATGAGAAGTTACTGACTCCAATGGATTTTGTGAGGCCAAGACTCACACTCCTCCATGGCTTCCCAAACAGACTTGAAATCCATGGGAAGAAGTTCTTGCTTATTTACAAGCAACTCATATTCCCCTGGCTTCGAGCTCACTGGCCAATGAACCAGATAGAGATCAAGATATTCCAATCCAAGATTCCTTAAAAAAATTTTGTTTTTTAAATATTAAATAAAATATAACAAAAGAATGATTTATGCAACATTACATAACCCCTCCACTCCGACGTTCACGTACTTGAGTGACTTTTGTATTGCAGGGAAGACATGATCGTGATGAGCATCAAAACACCAAAGCTTTGAGGTGATTAAAAGAATCGTTCTAACAGGTGACGAATCTTCGCTGTGTTTCTTAGAAAGAAACGTGTAGGAATCACGTTTCCGTAGAGAGAGAAACGCGTTCCTGTCCAAGATAGGATCGTTGGTGGAAATAAAACAACTCAGAAGCAATAAATTAAACTCGAAATATGGATCTGAAGCAGATTTTGGGTAATGGATCTTAAGCACAAATACAAAAAGAAAAGCAAAAATACATAATGAGAAACTTACAGTAAAGAAGGAAACGATTGCGATCTCTGTCTCTTGATCTTCGCCTCTTTCTCTCTCTTTCTCTCTCTCTCTCTGTCTCTTTCTCGTTTTCTCTCTCTTCTCTCTCTTTCATTTATGACATATATATATATATATAATATGGGTTTTGATTTCATAAAATAGGTTTTGAAATGGATTTAATTTGGGAAATGAGTGTTGATTTTTCATACTTTTTGAAAAGCTTTTGAAACGGGTGTTGATTTCTTATGATTTACCAAAATCAAATCACAAATTTCAGAGAAAACAGAGTGAAAAAAAATGTGAGTAAGAATGAACGAGAAAGAGGGGACAGGACTCATTGTCGCCTTCGTTCCACAACTGCCCACCATCATTGAAGAGGAAGATCGAACAAAGGAAATAACCAGAGGTTTGTTATTTGAGCTCTGCGAGGAGATGGTATTTGTTGACAGATGAGAGGAGATCAGAGAAGGAAATGTGAAAGAGAGACATTAGAGAGAGAGAGAGAGAGAGAGAGAGAGAATAAGTGGGGAAGATGTAGAGATAGAGACAGTCAGCAAGTGGGTGTAATAGGCAGAAAGAGAATGGAGATAGATGGAGAGAGAATGAGTGGGAGACAAGAGAGGAAGAGAGCCAGCAGAAAAATAGAGAGCAAGGGGGAGAGAAAGATTAAAATAATTATATTTAGTGGGAGAGGTATTTAAAATAATTATATTTAGTGGGAGAGGTATTGAATAATTATGTTTAATTTAAATAAATAATTATAGAGTGTTTGGGTTGGTTTCCATTTCAAAATATAATTTTTAAGAAATTTTTTTAAAATTTTGTTTGGTTCAAATTTTTTTAATTTTTTTTTAAATCACTCTCTCTCTCATATATATTAATTAATTTTTTTTTTCTCACACACATTTACACATATGTACTTAATTACAACAAAATATCAAATCATTACAAACTCTCAAACTCCAAAATTATTTTCAAAATATACAAGCAACAAACTAAAAAAAATTTAAATTCTCTCCCTAAAACTTTTTTTGAAAATTTATCTCAAAACACAAACCAAACACACCATTTTTTTTTTCAACATATTTTTTTTATTTATATTAAAAATACGCATAGTCTCTAATTATTGAAGTATTTTATATCAAATCAAATTTTTAACTAATGTTTTACTCAAATTTAAATGAAAAGAAAAGATGAAGATTACTATTCATTATAAAATAAAACTCCCAAAATATAATTTATATTTACAAAAATGATTGTAGTATTTTTTTTATATGATTTATATATAAATAATGCTTTAATTATAATTATAGTACTATTTTGTTATACTACATTAAAATTTCATCACATATGATAATTTTTTTTTTTTTAATGAAATCCCTATCTCAAGTTAAATTACTTTTATCATTTGTACATAAATTATCATATATAATGGCAAAGTAACGAGATCAAATGATTATTCCTGTCCTCTAGTGAATTATATGACATTTCTCATATCACTTTTATATTTGGTTAGCCACTATCATATTCTAATTTTGTACAAAAAAATATATTTTTTATTCCAAACATAGAACAAAATAAAAATAATATTGTTGCACAACCTTCATAAATACAATGACAATAATCACTTTGTTTGATTTCCATTTTCAAAATTCACTTTTCAAAAATTCTACTCTTTTGTTTTTTATACATTTTTTATTCTTACTGAACTTTTTTTAATATTTTAAGTAATTTTTTTTTAAGATATATTTAACATAAATACACTTAAATTTTATTTAGTTCAAATTTTTTGAATTTTTTTTTCCAAAATCACTAGATAACCAAACAATTGCACCTAAGCAATCCAAATTTAGTGGATATTTTGGAGTAATTTTTTATATGCAAATGAATTTTTTTTAAGATTTTTCAAAAAATCAACACTTTTATATTCTTCTCGACTAGACAAATTAAAATATATATACATATATACATTTTAAAAAAGGTCCAAAAAAGACAAATAAAAAATGGCGAATTACACTAATAATCCCTATAGTTTGAGACTTGTGTCATTTTGATCCCTAACTTTTCAATTGTGACATATTTATTTTGGTTGGTAGAAATAATTTTTAAAAATTTAAAAATATTTTTTTGATATTTATTTTTGTCAAATTAGTTTTATATTTTATCAAAATGACAATTTTACCCTCAAAATTAAGCAATGGTATCTTCAATTGTCCTTATTTCAAACAAGATTCAAAATTTAGGATCAAATGTGTCACAATTGAAAAGTCAGGGACCAAAGTGATACGAGTCCCAAACTATAAAAACTAGTAGTGTAATTCGCCCAATAAAAAATCAAAACCGCTGTCTTACCACCGCCAACACCACTACTCTAGCACCACCAACACTATCATTACCACCACAACCACAATCGTTCCACCTAAACCACCACTATTCTACCTCCACTAGACCACCCTTGCACCAAGAACACTATTGTTACCACTACAACCGTTATCCCTCCGTCTCCACCTCCACCTCCACATCCACCACCACTATTCTACCTCCACTACACCACCCTTGCACCAACAACACTATTATTACCACTACAAATGCTATCCCTCCACCTCCACCACCACCACTCTACTTCCACTACACCACCTTTCCATCAACAACAATATTGTTACCACTACAACTGCTATCCCTCTTCCTCCACCTCCACCTCTAACACCACTACTCTATGCAGACACCCCATTTTTGACCGACCTTAAGACTCAGACGTCACCGGTTGAGCGCTCGGTGATAGCGCATATTGTGCTCGTTCTGAGGTCGCGGAGTCTCAACTGAGAGCCTTGCCTCCGGACTTCGGGGTTCTTTTGTGCTTTTCCTCGGTTTGCGGACCGGGTCCTGTTTTCTCTATTTTCTCTTCCCGAAGGGAGGGAGAGGTCTCGTCCCAGTGGCCATAGGCTACGTTTTGTGGTCGTAGGCCATTTTTCTCGTTTGGAACCCAGTTTTCGAGTTTCGGAGCCGTCGGCCGTGTGCCTCAGTTCGGGACCTCTTAACTACTTCCGTTTGCTCCGATTTTTTTGGCACACACCTGGTTTCCTCTCTTTTGAGGGACACTATGGCCCAAGAGACCACCTTCGTGGTCGCATGCCACTTCCGATGGTTTACATGGTGGAGAAAGGTGTGCAGGGCAAATGTTCAATTTCTTCGGCAAGGAGAGAGTCAAATCTCAACTTCATACCTCTGTTCTAGACCAAAACAATCTTGATCAAAAGATTTTAGTCTTAAAACCCTCTCTTTCAAAACGTTTTTGAAAATAAAGTTCCTACGATGTTCCGACGCTCGCATTTCATTAAATGTTGCGTTTTTCGGTAAACCGAGCAAGGACAAAGTGAAAAGAATGAAAGAGAGACGAGATCTTTGAAAAATTCTTCAAAACACCTTACTTAGGGGTTTGGAGTTGAAGAAAGGAGGAGAAGAGAAAAGAAAACTAGTTTGGGAGAAGTTCGGCATGAATCCGGGTAGGGCCAAAGCTACGCGGCTTCACCTAAACATGCATAACTCTTTGCACAGGAGGAATTTTGATGCGAGGTTGGCGCCATTGGAAAGCTAACTTCTGGGGCTTCAATGTGGCCACATGGCAAACCAGCAAATCAGATGGCCGACCAGCTTTTTTTGGTCAAAAGTGATTCAGCATGAATCTAGGAAGGAGAGAAAACACTACACGGCTTCACCGAAATAAGTATAACTCTTTGCATACTTGGATTTAAGATATGAGGTTACCACCATTGGAAAGCTTACTTCCGGGGCTTCATTTTTCACTCAAGAATCTCCTAAGGACAAGTTCGAGTGGGGGAGATATGGTTGGTTGAAGTCTGTTTGGACCGAATCTGCGCGGCTTCACCAAAACTGGCATAACTTTTTCCACAGGAGGAATTTTAATGCAAGGTTTGCGGCATTGGAAAGCTAACTTCAAGGGCTACATGGACGACTAGCTTTAGGGCTTGACCCCTGGTCGGCCAGCCATGGGAGGTGGCCGGCCGGCCACCTGAACCTTTTGCACCTGGTCGGCCAGGTTTCTCTCCCTGAGTTCATTCTAGCTGTGCCAGCTGTTTTGCACCAGATTCACTGCTCGATGGTCTGTCTTTTTGGGGGAAAATTTGAATTGGTTTCTCCTCCCCCCTTTCCTTTGGCTTCTCCCCTCTATAAAACCAACCCTTGAGCTTCATTTCTAGGGGTTAGAAACCAGCTGGGGCATTGATACATACAACCATATATCTATCTCTTCCAAGCTTCAAAACATCCTTGACTTAGCACCATTTACACACCAACCCATAGCCTACCACCTCCATCATCCATTCTAGCCCCTTGGACTTGATTTTCAGAGGTTGAAAGCTCACTAACTCGGTCCAGAAGCTCCTGATTTGCTGCTCTTCAAAGGTAAGCACCTATTCCCCTTAAACTTGTATTTTTTTGCTTCATCTATAAGCTATACTTGCAAGCATTTTTGGGCTTCAAATTGAACTAAAAATAGTCTTATTTTGAGCTCATCTTCATGTTTGATCAAGGACTTTTCTCTGTTTAAGGTCTTCTACCCACCCTTTGTGCTTTATCCCTCTTTTGGCCTTTATCTTGCATGATATATTAGCCTCATTTGTGAGCATTTCTAGGCTTCGAGCTAAACTATAAAGTGTCTTATTTTGAGCCCCTCTTCAACTTTGTTGAAGGGATATTTGCTGTCTGAGGCCATCTAGTGCCCCTTGTCCTCTATCTCTCTTTTAGGGCCATTTTTGCATCATGTTTTAGCCTTACTTGTAGACATTTTTGAGATTTTTCATAAACTGAAAAAGATCTTGTTTTGATCTCCTCTTCAAGTTTGATTAAGGCCTCTTTCCTGTTTGGGGTCATCTTCCCCCTATGCATTCTTCATCTCCTCATGATTAGGGCTATGCATTAGAGCACTTGCATTGGCTATGGTTTGGCCTCTTAGCCACTGAAATCCAGTGGTTTTTCAGTCGCTTTGATGATGTTTTGGGCTTTGAAATCATAGAGGGGTGACCCTCTCACCCCTCATTCTCTTTACTAGCATGTTTGGCCTTCCAAAGGGACCCTATTTTGCATGCATCGAAGTCACTTTCCAGGCCTCATTCTGAGTGTTTTGAGGTCTGCCCTGGCTCTATCCGAGGCCCTTTTGGCCATATTTTATGTCTATGTTGCATGTGTAGAGAAATCCCATTCAAGGCCTTTCAAAGAGGCCTTTCTTTGCATGTTTCCGAGACTGATTTCAGGGTCAATTTGGTGAGTTTTAGGGCTGTCATATTTGATTTCCAAAGTTGGTTGTGCCATGCTAAGTGTCTATCTTGCATGTGCTTAACAATCCCTTGTATAGCCCTCTAAAGAAGCCCCTTGTTTTAGCACACATTGGCTGCATTTCAGTGATTATTTGGGCATATTTTGGCATATTTTGTTCACTGATTTTAGCTGGTTTAGTGAGATTTCATATGCTTCATATACATGCCATGTAAACCATGTTTGCTAGTCAAAGTTACATGCTATTTTAGTCCATCATGCTAGCATCTTTTGGTCATGCTTTGAACTAGAAATGTTCATGTTTTGGGACTTCCTTGGCTCTGTCTTTGTGCTTCATGGTCAAATAATGCATGTTTTGTATAGTTATAGGTCAATACATATGACTAATTTTGTGTTTCGGGGCTCATCTTATGCATCGGGTGCCATATTCCCATGTTTTGGGACCACTTAGCATCATATTTCAGTGTTGGAATTCACATGCTTATATGTCATATTGCATCCCTTGCCATGCTTTGGTAAAGTGGCATTCTATGCCTTAGGCTCGGTCCTCGGTTTGCGTGCATATATGCACGCATTTCGATAGTCTCATTTTCATTTAATAGCCGCTGATGTGAGTGTGGCTGAGGTCCACTCATGTTGGTGTAAGTCCATTATGCATTGCGTATGCCATTTTATTTCATAGCATTGCGTATGCTAGGTTACATGTTAGAGCATTGTGTATGTCTCGCTACATCGTGCATTGTGTTTGCCATTTCATAGCATTGTGTATGTTAGGTTGCATGTTAGGATTACATTTATGCATGTCATGCATATTGCATTATGTTTGGGATAGGAGTTAGCCCAAGCACGGGAAACGATGGACGTTTCGTACTCCGAGTGACGGGACGTGTCTCAATTCCCAGTCGCTGACACTCCGGATTACCCATGATGGAGTTTAGGTCTTATTATGTTTTCATGTGTATTCATTTCATATTGAGATGTGCAATTCGACTCCTCGGCCATCATGCATCGAGATGCATGATTGGTGGCACGAGGATCGAGGACTACACTCCTTGAAGGGTAGTCGTGCATACATATGTGAAAATACTTTGCCATGCCCCTTTCTTGCTCTCTGTTGCAGCAAATCAGAAATCAGCAGCTTTCTAAAGCCTTGCACAGCATTCCGAGATTAATAGCAAACAGAGGCAAACCGGGGCATCGCAATGGATTTCCGCGCGAGGCAACTCAAGCATGCATCATTCATCATTACGGAACCGAGCCGAGGCGGTCCATGGATTTGCGTGCCATTTATTGCTTTTCTAGATTAATTTGTTAATTAATTAGGATTTTGTACTTATTCGGACTGTGTAGACACCCCATTTTTGACCGCCCTCAAGACTTGGGCATTACTGATGGTTTGCTCGGTGTTGAGAGATGTGCAGGGCAAGGATTCAATTCCTTCGGCAAGGAGAGAGGCAAACCCTTCAAAACACTTTGTCTAGGGGTTTGGAGTTGAAGAAAAGAAGAAAGGAGAGGAGAAAACTGGTTTGGGACAAGTTCGGCATAGATCCGGGTAGAAGGGAATCGAGCAGTCCTCGCTAAATCGGGCTTATTCAATTCAATACTTGGAGTTAAGTTATGAGGCCACCATCATTGGAAAGAAGACTTCCGGGGCTTCACTTTGCACTCAAGAATCTCCTAGAGCCAAGTCCGGGTGGAGGAGATATGATTGGTTGAGGCAGGGGATCATTAGGTTGGATCGAGTCTGCGCGACTTCACGGAAAGGGCATAACTTTATGCATAGAAGGAATTTTGATGCAAGGTTTGCGCCATTGGAACGCTAACTTCCGGGGCTTCGATTTGCATACCCACCGGCCATGATTTGACCAAGGAATCATCCATCGGCACTCTATTTAGCCGACCGGCCGAAAAGAGTGCCGACCGACTTTATTTTGGACAATGATCGAATCTTCTAGCCGACCGAACTCTTTGAACCCCCAAACTTTGCTGCATACCAGCTGTGCCAGCTGGGATGCACAGAATCAGATCCACGTGCATCCATGTGCCTATTTTGCACTCTTTTGGCCTTTATTTTGCACCCTTTGCTCATGGCTTCTTGAGGGAGCCTTGACCCTTTGTCTTGGCTTCCTCAAGAAGCCTTACCAGCTGTCCAAGCTTCCCTTACAAGCCTTGCACCCTTTGACCCTTTGAAACTTAGCCTCTAAGTCTTGTTTTGCTTGCCTATATAAGCATGCCCCCTCTCCATTGCTCAAGGGTTGGAGATTTCTAAGCAAAAAAACCAGACAATAGATATATATATCTAACATATATATCTATAACACTATATCTCTCATTCCACCTCCAAACTCCATTGTTCTTGAGCCATTCCTTCACCACCACCTAGCACTACCACCACCACTCCATTTCCAACGACTTGGGGGACATTTGCAGAGCTTAGGAGCACCAAAACTTGGTCCAAGAGGTGCTGGTTCATTGGTCTTCAAGGGTAAGTCTTCATCTTCCCCTTTCTTGCATTTTCTTGCTTCATTTCTTAGCCCTAGTTGCAAGCACTTTTGGGCTCCGACCCAAACTTCAAATAGTCTTATTTTGGGGTCCTCTTCATGTTTGATTGAGGACCCCTTGCCGTTTGGTGGCTGCATCTAGCACCTATCTCAATATCCTCTTGTATGCCATGTTTCTTGCATAGAATATTTGGCTTGTGTATGATCTGTTTCAGAGCATGATGTAAGCTAAGAGTAGGCTTATTTTGAGCCCTTCTTCAACATTGTTGAAGGGCTCAACATTGTTTGGATAATCCTTAGGCTACTTGCTTTGAAATCCATGTTTTAGCCTCTTTTTTGCATGGTTTGTTAGCCTTGTATGCTTACTGATTTTGGGGCTGTCATATACTGTAAAGAGGCTTTTTTTGAGCCCTTCTTCAACATTGAAGAAGGGCTCAACCATGTTTGGCCTCTCTATCATGCACTTGCTTTGAAATCCATGTGATTTACCGTAATCTTGCATGAGTTGTTAGCCTATCTTGCTTTTGTTTTTGTGGCTGATCATAAACTGAAAATGTGCTTGTTTTTACATGTATAAGATCTGTTTTTTGGTTGTTTAGGCCATCCATGACATGCCTTATATAGTCACTTTGCATTTTGGCTTGCTAGCCTTGGGGTGTGTGAGTCTCTAGCGTGTTTAGCTTGCCTTGATCTCATGATTTGGCATCATTTTAGATCACATTTCAGTCCCTAAATCATGCTCACATGTTTGTGCTTGTCATCTCTTTCATGCTTCAAAGGTGTGTCCTTTTATGCCTAAGAATAGGCCTTGTGTGTTTAGAGCTTTTGGGATGCCATGTGTGTGAGTTTTAGGTGTATTTTAGCATGCTGAAAATCTGTTTTTGGTTGCTTGATATATGCCATGAATGGTCATGTATGGGGATGGTTGAATGCTCTACTTTGTGCCTTAGCCTTAGGCCTTTTGGCTTGCATGATTGCATGGATGTTTGTCTACCTTTTTGGTCCATTTGGCCCTGTTTTAGGCCTACTTAGAGCCTAATCCATGTTTAAGTCCATCCCCAATGTGGTTTGCATGCTTGCCTTGTGTGCTTACTTGTATGTTTGCCATATATTGCCATTTTGCATACTAGTTGCCATGTCTAGGATTGCATCACATTGGCATACATGCTAGGCCTCTTGAAGTGAAGTGTGATGGAGGCTTAGCACCCCTTATGTGCTTGTTTGCATTGCATGCATTTGAAATCAAAATTGCCCTCTTGGTTCTTTGGGCCATCATGCATGGAAATGCGTGATTGGTGGTCCGAGAACCGAGGCACATCTCCCTTGAGTCAAAAACATGATAAGGGATGTGTTGGTGCACACATTTGCTTGGAATTCCATGTCATGCTTTCTGCATTCTGTTCTTATCCAGCTGTCTCTGCGAGGAATTTAGTGCCGACCGGCACTCTTTAGTGCCGACGGCACATTTTTTGTGCCGATAATCTTCTATTGCGGCGGTGGTCACCTGGCGGCCGGTGGTGTTTTCCTCCGGCCGATGGCACTCGGCGAGTGCAAGGAAGGTTTCTTGGGACTTTGGTAATTTTTGGAGAGCAAGCGGCAAAAAGCGAAGCGGCGATGTCCTTTATCTGAGGGCAAAGCGGACATCGAGCATGCATCATTCGCGCATTCAAAGGCGGTAGGCCCATTTCATTTCATTTAGATGCTTTAATTTGATGCCAGGAATTTGTAATAATTTATTTATTCATTTATTCTTGATGCGTATTATTTATTTATTGGTCCCTCCGAGTGAGGGCAAAAATGTAATAAGTGTGGGTGAGTGTGATGCATGTCTTCCAACCCCGCTTCTTTCTAACCCTTTTATTTACCCGCTTCGGTGGTAGATTATGGCATTTAAATTAGCATACCTTATGCAATGCATGCGTGCATCCATGCATTTGTTTACATGCTGCAGACTCGGTACATCATACAAAGCGCATCGCAATTTTCAAATTCCAAAATTGAATCGTGCTATGTGATAGCATTTCATATACCATGTCTAGGATAGCCAGCTGTCTAGATTACATCCTTGTATGTCTTTGCATTAGACATTTCGGTATGCTTAGGTCCATGCATGGATTTCTAATAAGCTTCTGTTTTGGCTTGGAGTACTAGGTGAGCTTTCATGCTTTAGCATACTGCATGTGTGAATGTTGCCATGACGGTATGCTTAACATGCGGCTAAGTGCTTATGTGATAAAGCTGTTTGAATGCTGTGGATGGAGGTTGAATTACCTAAATTGGGACAACATATTAAAGCTGTGAGTTTTGAAGCCCACTAGTTAGTGGCAAAATCATCTTTTCAAAAGCCCACTTGAGGGTGGCAAACACTGCATTTTAGCCTACTTGCGGTAGCAAATCATTTTCAAAACAAACACGCAATGTCTTGTTCCAACTTAGGCGATTTGGTCTATATTTGTTTCTTTGCCGCATAACATAGTAATTCTAGGCTAATAGGAATAAGAACACATAAGGTTTTCAAAATAAGATATCACGGTTAGTAGAGGCGGTCTTGACGGGCGAAAGAAATGCTCATATGACCTTCCCGATCGTACCCAAGCTCGAGCCAAGACACTTTGGTTATAGCGGACATGTGGCCTTTGGCACCGAGTCGGGGTTTCCTAAATTTCCCTTTTTTAAAATATTTAGGTGGCGACTCATGTCTCAGCAAAGCATCCATGTTTGGCACTTCTTTTCTAAATCTGTTTTTCTCAAAGCGATTTGCGAGTTAGACTCTTTGGTTGATTTAGAAGTGACACAAAATCGAGTCTGTTGAGTTAGATGGAAGCCAGCGGCGCGTGTCTGATTCTGGCGACTCTTTGAGGGATTTTAGAGAGCTTGACTCGAACTTCGTGATATCTGTTTTGATTTCATTTATGTGTCTCTTTGCATTGCATGTGCATTGGTGCGCCTAGGACACCGTGTTGGCCATCTCCTATTCTGGCGGTTTCTTGGGAGGCTTGTCTTGTTAAGACATGTCCATAAAATTTGACGGTTCGGGCTCTGCCGATATGGGAACACAAACCCGGTTTTATCGGGCACCCTGACCATTCGACCTAGTGCATATTCGAATCCATAGTGACCATTCCAAACTAGGGCGGGTTGCTTACCCGATTTTAGGTTGTTTGAAACATTGCGTGCGTAGTGAAACCCTAGCTCGACAAAAATAGGGCGAAACCCTACCCCAACATAGGGTGTATTGGCTCTCATTTACTTGCTATGTGCTTTTAGAGTGTATCTCTCAGGGAATGCATATACCGATCATAAATCTGGGTATCCGGCCTGAGGGCACTAGTATCAGTGTTTTTGAAAATCAGTTATATCTGCGGGTGTCAGTTGATTTGGCGATGATTTGAGAAACGATGATCGATAATAGAATCTGATCTCGGCTTTGTTCATATCCGTTCGATGAAGTTGGTGAGATCTTTGTCTGTTTTCTCTTTTGCTAGGTAGTCTTGGAATCATAGCGAAGGCTCCACTATCCCCCGGGTACATTGGATTTGTGCAGATAGACTTTGTCAAGTCAGAGACTCAGTTCAAGAGTAATCAGGGCCAGAGAAGGCTAGTCAGGCATAGACCACCAGTACAGCTACGGATCGGTGATCTTTGGCGGTCGGTTGAGAGTCCCAACCCTACTGCAGACACATATATCCCGGTTGCTCGGTCGAATCAGGACAATATGTCAAGTCTGGAAGAGATGGTGCGCCAACTCCAGGATAGTATGAAAGCCATGCAGCAAGACGCTGTTCATCAAGCGAGTCGCCAAGCAACAAAGTGTGGTCATAGCCAACAGGCGAGACAATTGCGAGTTAGAGCGACAAAAGCGAGTATCTACTTCACATCAAGCTCCTCACCGGGAGCTCTAGCACTGAGGAGGCACCCAATGTCGGGAAGATACGGACATTCCGATGGGGCCGGACCCACATTGAAAGTGAGCAAGCTTGAAATTGTTTAAGAAGTCTCGGGGGCCCTCTATTCTGATATAGAGGATGGCTATACCGACTCAATGGTGACATTACGGATCGGTTCAAGATGCCACATATCGATCGATTCGATGGCTCGAGACCCAATGGTGCACCTCCACTGTTTTACGATATTACGAGACCAATGGGTTTGACCACGGCCGAAATTGTCACTATTCGGTAGAACCACATGCAGGATAGCCACAACAGTATCTTGAATTGGAGAACTCGTGAAGCAATTGGGAAGAGATGGTGAGGCCTTGGTGATCAATACTCCTACAACACCTGATTGAGGTCACCACTCGTGATCTTGAAGTCACCGCCAAGGGCCAAATGAGGGTTTCTCGAGTTCATGGCGAGATGGAGGGCAAAGGCCTCAATGATGACTACAAAACCAGACAAAGATCGGATCGGGATGATCGTTGAATCTACATGGCAAGTTCTTTGCAAAAGATGGTCATTCTACCTCTGTTTACCTTTCGGCCCTTCATGAAATGGGGGTTCAAATCGAGGATGCCATCAAACAAGGGATCTTTGCGAAGATAATGAGCCTTTGAAAGCATTTGTTGCTCGCGATCCCAATGCTACTATTGATGGTAGCAATTTGCGAAATGCTCGAAGTAGGCACTATCATCACCTCCTCAATGGCCAAAAACCAACCACTTCAACTCATTAAGCAGAAAATTCCACCCTCTTTATATGAGTCTCTCTCAAGCTTTGAAAAAAGGCTGCGAGAAGAAGGGCACCTAGAACTCCTAGAACCCCAACCCCTTTCAAACCCACTCCCCCGGACATAACCCTTCCAATCTTGTATGTACCATCGGCCTTGATCATGGCACCGACCGTTGCTACCGCCGTCATGAGATCCAAAACCTCATTGACAACCAAGCGATAGCTCCACCTTCGGACCCCAATGACCAAATACCTCATTCACATCTCAATCTAATCCACATTGGCCATCCCTTACGACCCGGCATATACATCACCCGGCCCATTTGCCCAAACCGAAGGTGTTTATCGGAAAGCATCGACTTATGCATGATGGGTGCATCGAACAATCATCTCAAACCCATGAACCCACTACTTACGGTGATAAGGATGATCGAAGATCTTCAGAGAACTGTGGCAGATCTAGCCTTTGGAGTTTTGGCTCCGTCATCAACCGCATCACATACCAGGGAGTTCATGTCAAAAGGCTCCCTAATCTCGGGACGGACTGCATTGGGAGAAGGCCAATCTTTTAGCAAAATGGAGGCCAGTGATAAGAACAAGGCAGGGGCAAGCATTGGTCCCCATGAACATCTTC
The DNA here is from genome assembly GCA_025200525.1 of Camellia lanceoleosa. Classification (NCBI taxonomy): domain Eukaryota; kingdom Viridiplantae; phylum Streptophyta; class Magnoliopsida; order Ericales; family Theaceae; genus Camellia; species Camellia lanceoleosa. The sequence continues at coordinate 39,809,386 of CM045763.1, read as the reverse complement.
GGCGGGATATTGAGGCTTTGAAAGTCGAAGAAATTTGAACAAGCAACAAGTACTAGCATTTGTTGCAAAAAGCATGGATGACACTTTTGCTACTCAAAATGAGGCCGTCTGAATCAAGGGCAAAAGGCGAAAAGCCTTTGTACCAGAATGTTCCTTCGGCTCTGGTCTCGTGCTCGGAAGAGATCGACAAACTCGATCGGCGCTTGTTAATCCCTCTGCCGGTCATCGGCAAAAAGCCACAACGGACAAATACCCACCTCGGGGCGAGAGTGTTAAGCTCCATTGTACATGTCTCTATCGTGGCCTTGAGGGTCTTGATTAGAAAGGGCACTGAAACCCCTAGAGTCTGCGGCCTTTGCCAAATAAACTTCCTCCTCTCATGATCCGGCCAATCTGCGCCTTCCATCAACAAGTCGGCCATGTCACTGACAGTTGTTATCACCTTCGCCACGAAATACAAGATCTGATTGACAACAAGGTCATCGCCGCACCAACTCAGCAAAGTCTATCGGCACTGGATCGGTGAACTTGGGGGATAATGTGAATGTGATCAGGAGGTGAACCACCTGCGGGCGGCGTTCAGTTTACTTCAAACATGGTGGACGGCATGCCTTTGTTTTGGCGATGTGCAAATCTTTGTTAATTTTGCTTTCGACTTGGGTATTGGGTCGGTTTGTTGTGTTGCTTAGTCTGTCTCCATATTTTGAGTCGATTTTTATTTCAGTGCATCTTGTTGTATCGAGTCGATCTGTTTTGTTGAAGTCAGGTGATTCCGGGAATGTTACCTCGGACATCACTATCTTGTTTTGTGTTTATCTTTTTGCTTTCTTTTGAGATTGTTTCTGCCAGGGAGCCAGTTGTGCCAACAGATCTTGAATGAAACAGCAGTGATTTTCACACTCTCGTGTTTGCTTCTGCCGTGTGCCAGTTGTACCAGAAATTCCAAGTGAGATGGCAGTATTTGATAAGAAGCTGTGACTTTTCTGTGCCTTAAAATCATTGCATTGACCTAAGTTTTCCAAAACTTTTTGAACACTGCGGTAAAAACAAAGAGGGAGGAATTCCTCGGGATTTGTAAAACTTTGATCAAATTGAGAGAAAGAGAGGCATGCTAAGCCCTTAATGAATGAAATCATGCTTGTTAGCGTGAGTACTGAGAAGGACCCTGGCTTGATCCAGATTGGTTCCTGTTGTCTTGACGCGAGCAAATCGTCGCCTTCTTAAAAACTTTCAAAAACAAGATATTTTCTTGCGGTCCTGCGAAGACATGTGGAATCGCTCTTGAGATTTGTAGCTTAGGATCGCTCTCAGCCTCGAGACTCGACCCCCCCCCCCAATTTTCAAGCCTTGGACCAGCATCCAGAATGTTCAAAAGATAGCTATCAATCACGGCGCTGTGTGGCCCAATTCAGCGACCCTCGAGCAAGAGGCATCGAGTCCGATCAGGAAGATCAGAATCCCACTAAGCAAAGCTCGAGAAGTAGCCGTGATGGACCTTTCTGCAAATCAACACAATAGCCGTTCTCCTGGATACAGAGGGCTTCAATCTCAAAAACCATTTGGCATGGACTTATTACACTTTTACCCTTTGAGAGGCTCACTGGGCCGAAAACCCGGAAGGGCTACCCAGGCAAAAGTTGGAGCAAGCAAAAAAATACATACAAAAAATATATATACAAAAAAAAGAAAAAAAGAAAAAGAAAAAGAAAAAGAAGCTCGCAAGGTCGAAAACCCGCATCGGGCGCCTTGGCAAAAGTTAGAGCCTAAAAGGAAAAGAAAAAAAAAATGAAAAATGAAAAAGAATTGAAAAGAAAAGAAAAAGAAGCTCGCAAGGTCGAAAACCTGCAACAGGCACCTTGGCAAAAGTTAGAGCATAAAAAGGAGAGGTTAAATACCAGTGTACCTTAACCCGAACTCGTAAGGCTTGATTCCCATCTTTGGGATCGTGAGGCAACTTCATTTTGAAGTCGGTAGTAAAACAATTCAAATTCGATTGTGTCCATGCGATGGTTCGGCCATCTTTGTCTTCTCTGTATCTAAGAGTCTGGTTGTGTTAAATTCGCTCGAGGGTGACTACAAGTACATCGCGATGCTATCCAAACAAGGGCAACTTTCCGTTGCCATTCAAAACGTCAGATGTCACTTCAAACAAGGGCAACTTTCCGTTGCCATACGGTGTTCTTCGGACAAGGGCAATTTTCCGCTTATGGATCCGAGGTTGCGCATCTCAAGAGTAGGTTCCGTGCTTGTTGAGCATTGGCCGTTTGCAAAAAAATAGTTTTTGAGAATTTTTACTGAGGTTGACTAATTCTCTCGAAAATTATTCCATCTTTTCAAAAAACTGGACCATTTTCTTGGACCCAAAAAAGGAAAATTTTCAGTGCTCATAGCCTGACTTGCATGATTTTAAATCAAAAAGTTGAATAAGCATGTTAATCTAACTTTCATGTTGGTCAAACTTGTTTTAAAACCAAAACAAAAAAATGGTCGAAATGATGAACTAGGGGCACAGTTGAGTCAGGCTTCCTGTCTTTTCCCCATTTTCAACATACTTGCCAAGAAAGGCACTCTACGCGGAAGAGGGCTGGAAGTCAACAACAAAGGATGAAAGCTCTCTCACCCTCCAAGCGGAGGTATTAAGTCAAGTCTGAAGCGAATTGGAATGGATCAAGATGTTCCACTTCCTCATCTGGGCCAGATCTAACCACGTCAAAACTCCCGGCGGGGCATCATCAACCGATGTTAACTGCGGATTTGCTACACACCCAGTTGTGGCACAACCCCTCTGTGGGAAAGTTCACTGTTGTAAGCAGAAGAAGAGAATCTAGCAGAATGCTAGGGGCAAGAACCCGTAATTTCCTGTTTATCCATCAACCGCTCTGGGAAGGGATAAAAAATTGAGAGATTGAAGAATAGAGAGATGTGCGTTGAGAGAAAAAGTGAGAAAAGGGCTTTTTCAGAAAAACAGAGCTTGAGGGCCGAGTGATGTGAGAATCACAAATGAGAAAGGGTGGGAAATAATACCCGGTGAAACAGGCTCCCTGTGCGCATTTGAGTCTTTCGTTGTATTTTGTTTGTCTCGAGTCTTGTTTTGAGTCGTTTCAAGTGTCAATAGATGTGTTTAGGTTGTTTACCTTTATTTTCCGTTGTTGGGTCGTCTTTGCTGTGTTCAGTCGTAGGCTCAATACCTGGTTAAGAATTCATTTCTTAATTTCAAAAAAGGAAACCAAATCATCTTGTGCTCGAGTCTTGTGCCATTCTCCCGCAGTTGTGCAAAACAAGATTTGTTCTTTCATAAAAGCAGAGTCCGCCCGATAAGTGTGAGCAGTAGAACAAGGACCGTCTGAAGCTATATAGGTTCAGATCGCAAAGCAAAAAGAAAAGAGGAAAATCGAAGCATCTGAGTGTGTTTCACCTTCAGCAAATTCCGTCATTGTACTCCGGATGTACCCCTTCAAGCTTGTCAATGCTACCGAAGTATGAGTGCGCCTCTATCTCAAGTGTAAGCCTGCTTCAAGTCGGAACGGCAATTAAAGCGGCAGATGTTATCTCTTGCCGATGTGAGCAGGTGTACCCTTTTCGAAATGAGTGTCATGAAAGCCCTCGAGAGGTAAATCGGAGACACTAGAGTACACATTTGATGCTCCTCTATTGCATAGAATATGAACTTTCATATACCTTGTTGATTGCATGTGTGCACATCGTTATGATTCATGCATAAAATATGCTTGCCTTCAAAATCGCACGGAAAATGCCCCATACTTGCATAGAAGATGCATTTCATCACTTTCTTGTGCATTTTATCTCACTCATGTTGTTTAGCGTGTCGCTATTTATTTAGTGCATTTCAAATCACTCATTTGTTTAGCGTATCGCCTTGTCTAGTGCATTTTGAAACACTCGCCTTTGTTTAGCGTGTCGCACTATTTTGTGCATTTCAAAACACTTTCATGTTGTTTAGCGTGTCGCCTTTGTCTAGTGCATTTCAAAAACTACTTCATGTTGTTTAGCGTATCGCATTGTCTTGTGCATTTCAAATCATTCGCGCTGTTTAGCGTATCGCACTGTTTAGTGCATTTCAAATCAAATCGCGCTATTTTGCGCATCGCACTATCTTGTGCATTCCACTACACTCGCGTTGTCTAACGCATCGCGCTGTTTAGCGCATCGCACTATCTTGTACATTTGCACTGTCTTGTGCACTCGCGTTGTCTAACGACGCGCTATTGTTAGCGCATCGCACTATTTTGTGCATTGTATCATTTCGCTATTTTGCGCACTTTACTGGTTGCATTTGCATGCATTCATTGTTCGCGTTATTTTGCGCAGCGCTATCTTGCGCCTTATCCGTCATCGCATCGTCTTGTGCATTCACCTGCTCATGCTATTTTGTGCACCTTTAGCATCGCACTATTTTGTGCATCTGTTTAGCAATTTGTTTGTGCATTCACTTTGCATCGCCTTTGTTTTGTGCACCTTACGCATTTTGCATCCATTTTATCGCGCTATTTTGTGCGCTACACTTCACTTCGCGCTATTTTGCGCCTCGCCTTTATTTGTGCACTTTAAGTCCAAATTTCAAACCGGCCACGTGGCGTAAGTCAATTATCAAAGTCTTCTGCATGTCATTTGCATCACCTTTTGAACTCTGTTGGTTTGATTCCTTGCAAAGGGATACGTAGGCGACTTGAGCACAACCATTTTGCATCTATGTTTTGTTTGTTTGTCCAAGTCTTACCTGTCAAAAATGGGTCGTCACGGGCTTTGACATTCACTCCGTCATTGTTATGACTTTCGAGTTCTGTCAAGAGGGCAACTATAGACACCCATTTTGACCGCCCTCAAGACTTGGGCATTCTTGATGGTTTGCTCGGTGTTGAGAGATGTGCAGGCAAGGATTCAATTCTTCGGCAAGGAGAGAGGCAAACCCTTCAAAACACTTTGTCTAGGGGTTTGGAGTTGAAGAAAAGAAGAAAGGAGAGAAAAGCGGTTTGGGACAAGTTCGGCATAGATCCGGGTAGAAGGGAATCGGCGACCCTCGCTAAATCGGGCTTATTCAATTCAATACTTGGAGTTAAGCTATGAGGCCACCATCATTGGAAAGAAGACTTCCGGGCCTTCACTTTGCACTCAAGAATCTCCTAGAGCCAAGTCCGGGTGGAGGTGATATGACTGGTTGAAGCGAGGATCATTAGGTTGGATCGAGTCTGCGACTTCACGGAAAAGGGCATATCTTTTTGAATAGGAGGAATTTTGATGCAAGGTTTGCGCTATTGGAAAGCTAACTTCCGGGGCTTCGATTTGCATACCCACCGGCCATGATTTGACCAAGGAATCATCCATCGGCACTCTATTTAGCCGACCGGCCGAAAAGAGTGCCGACCGGCACTTTATTTTGGACAATGATCGAATCTTCTAGCCGACCTGAACTCTTTGAACCCCCCAAGCCTGCTGCATACTAAAGGTGCCAGGCTGGGATGCAGAATCAGATCCACGTGCATCCATGTGCCTATTTTGCACTCTTTTGGCCTTTATTTTGCACCATTTGCTCATGGCTTCTTGAGGAAGCCTTGACCCTTTGTCTTGGCTTCCTCAAGAAGCCTTACCAGCTGTCCAAGCTTCCCTTACAAGCCTTGCACCCTTTGACCCTTTGAAACTTAGCCTCTAAGTCTTGTTTTGCTTGCCTATATAAGCATGCCCCCTCTCCATTGCTCAAGGGTTGGAGATTTCTAAGCAAAAAAACCAGACAATAGATATATATATCTAACATACATCACACTCACCCACACTTATTACAATTATTAGGCTGAAATTCTTAGGTTGATTTTATTTATTTATTTGTACTTTCATTTCAAATTAATGGTATATTTTGGAGTAAATTAATATCTTTTCTTGTAATTAAAAAAGAAAAAAAAAAGAAGGCATTTCTCAAAAAACTTACTCAATATGTTATGTATTGTATTGCATTGCATTTGAGGGTCGAATAATGAAGGTGGAGATGAACCCAGTTTGGCAGCAAAAGAAGTAAAGGGAATTCTGCGAGAAAAAAGGGTATTCATGTTACAGCATATTCACCCTTAGGTGCAAAAGGAACACGGTAGGAAACCAACCTAGTAATGGATTGCGAGATACTCAAAGAGATTGCTGAGGCTAAAGGGAAGACTGTTGCTCAGCTAACATTTTATTCAAATTATAAGATTTTATTCAAATAAAAGTTTTCTTTCATTAACTGACCACTCACTTTTAAAATAAAATAAATTAAAAAAAGCCGTTGAGCTTTTCAGTATTCCCTTAGTTGAATTTCAAAGGGCGATTGTCTTTAATTGATAATAAGCCAAATAGAAATAAAAAAAAATGATTAATTTTGTCGAAATGCTTTAGTTCATGGTTGCGGAATTTAATATGATAGGATCAAAGTCCTGCCTTTAACCCAAGGGGTTTGGCTGAGCCGGTCCTTGCTTTCAACACCTCGGTTGAATGACATTCAATAATAGCAAATGTGGAAAGTACATTTATAACGTCAAAAAATAGAAGAAATGACCAAAAAATGACATAAGGTTAGGGAGCCTAGATGGATGTCTCCTGTTGCTCCCTATTTTGATATGCTTCTGAAGCCTCTTTTTTTTTTTTTTTTAATCTGCAAAAAATGGGAGATTTTACTAAGTAAACAATGATGAGTACATCAAATAAAAGGAAAAGAAGAAAAGGAAGTGCATGAAGACTGCACTGCATCATAGCAATCTTGAATCATCCTAACTAGATTGGCACAAGATAAGACGTGGAATCATGTGCAAGCACCTCCAAAAAAATCAGATTAAGGTTGCTAAGAAATCAACCAAACTGATAGAAAGAGAACACCAAAGCACGAAAACAACAACTAAGCAACCTAAGAATTTCCACTGCCATTTAACAAAGGAAAGCCAATACCTTTGAAATGAGCAATAAATCCTTTAGAAACTTCTCTGACTTAACTTCAGAAAAGTTAGCCAATACCAATTTCTAACCAATAATATTTGGGAGTTCTAATTTGAGAGCTCTAATAAGGTTCTAATGATATAGAGAGTGTCCATGTGATATGAGAGTCCACACTCTTCTCTGTCTATCCCTCTCTACAAAAATGTTTAAGAGCATTAAAAGTGGAGCTCTAATGAGAGCTCTATTTATGTGGCATCCACTCATGAATGATTTGATGTATGTGTCTTTTTTTTATTTATTTTGCTCCATGCCACATCATTAGTGTCATTATTAGAGCTCCAAATTTAGAGTTATGAATCATTGCTCCTTTCTCTACTCTCTCTCTCTCTCTTCAACCTCATTAAAGCTTTCATTAGGGCTACTCTGTTACTACTCATTTCTAACAGTCCAATACCAAACCGTAAACAAACTTAATCCCTAATTGTCCGTACTTGCAGCAGCAGGCAAAAGCCAAAAGCCAACAGAAGTCTTCACTACCTGACATCAAAAACAGAGCATATTCCACACCAAAATCCAAATAAGTCAAAAACAAAATCACGAAGAGCCCAATCTAATTTGCTGTAGATGGTAGACAAAGTCATTAATAAATACTCCATAAGATTTGTTTTTGCCTTGACGCAAAATGCCACTCTTATCTCTGTAAGATGGAGGATGGAATCTGTGGGGTTATATTTCTGAGTATTAATACGTGGCAAGGTGATGCCGACGTGTCAGCCGAAGTTCCACGTGACGCGGTAAAGCAATCTAAGGTTTGCCGAGGTTATTTCTGAAGATATCTTAATCCGGGGTGAAGGCCTCTTCTTTCCTATACCTCGGCCTCACTTCCAAAGACCGAGCTACCCTCAGAAGAATTAAGCCGAGGTAACTGTGAGATCAACCATACCTGCTAATATAAAATATTATCTTGGTTAGGTGGATGTACAGCCATGAGGCCAGCACTTCACCAACTACCTAGCCTTGAGGCCATGTGAGTTGGCCATGAGGCCACTAGAGGCCATGTGAAGCCATGAAGAGCTTTTACCTGGAAAGCTGCCAAAAGTGTAACAGTGGGCTGGCAGCCAGCTCAAAAGCTGGCGGTCTCTCCATTAACTTTTCTGGTATATATGGAGAGGTTGAGAAGAAGAAAGAGGACGGATTGATCATTCTGAACAGAGCATATACAACTACAAGCTAATTGTAACACTTACAATTACATGCTTAGAGAGTGAGAGAATTACAGAGAGTCTATTGTAATTTTTACCATTCATACAATAGTGAATTACCTCGGCCTCCCGTGGATGTAGGCAATTATTGCCGAACCACGTTAAATTCTTTGTGTCTTTGTGTTATTATCTGTGCCATCTATTCTGCCTGTGTTTTTACCGCTGAATCACTAAGATAGGCAGTGTGATCAGAAAATCACTCACACAATTTGGCGCCGTCTGTGGGAAAGTAAGACGAATAGATGGCCAGTAACGCACAAAACGAGAAGGTCGGGGGCAACACTCCCGCTGGGAGTGGCAGGCCTATTGACCTTGACGTCGAAGGAAACAACCACAACGACAAAACCCGTGACCAAGGGCACGGGGGAAAAGACGTCATCCAGGAGGGCAGATACTACGAGGAGGACAACCTCCAGGTATGGAGAGATAGATGCATACGAAGGGATGAGGAAGTCAAGGACCTGGCGAACAAGTTGGTAGACCTGCAGTCGGTCGTCAACTTCATGATGCAAAACAATGTCATGCAACCGCCGTACCCACTGCAGGATATGCCAATCCCAGCAGTTAAAACTCAGAATGGAGGAAGGAAGATAATTCCTGACGCATCACAACGCTCCAGGAGCAAAAGGCACTCTCACCCGCCTTCCGGGGAGGTCGGACGGGAGGAACCTAGACAAGAGAAGTCCCAGAGGACGTGTCATACAACGGATCAGGAACCCGGAGAACATCGGCATGTACAAAAGCAGGCTCTCTGCTTCGACACAACCCACGGAGAAAGGTCAAAACGAGCACACCACGAGGCCGAGAGTAGTGTGCCAAAGGGACTCAAATCGAAAGATAGCCGAGCTCCGGGGAGGAGCAAAGAAGACTTGAGAAATTATCTCAAGAGAAGAGAACAGAACGCCGAAGCCGAGGTGACCTCAGTCGTCAAGCCGAGGACACCATTCTCGGTAGAACTGGACAAATTTGAAGTTCCAAAAAGATTCAGCATGCCGAGGTTCCAAATCTATGATGGTAAGTCAGACCCTAACTTCCATGTTGGATTATTTTTAAACTCAATGGCATTATACAGTGGAAATGAGCCTTTGCTCTGCAAAGTATTCCCATCGTCCTTTGGGGAGATTGCATCGGATTGGTTCCATAGATTACCAAAGGGAAGCGTAAGGACGTGGGAAGGCCTGGCCGAGATGTTTGTGGCCAGGTTCGTGACGAACAAGCTGCAGCCATTAAGGGTGGATTCTCTAATGGCCTTAAAGATCAGTAAAGATGAAGGCCTTAGGGCCTATGCAAAAAGATACTACGAGGTGTTCAACCGTATACCTGAATGCAATCAAGAGGTAGCGGTCGTGTCTTTCAAGAACGGTCTGAAAGAAGATTGTTCACTACGGAAATCTTTGGCAAAGACATTGCCAAAGAACATGGAGGAACTCATGGCAAGGATTGAAAAATATGCCAGAGCCGAGGAGGATACATCGGCACCAAAGCAGGTCAAACAGGAGCAGGGGAGCGGCTCGCCGAAGCAAAGCCGAAGTAACAACGGATTCAGCAAGGCAGAGGTAGAGCTGAGGGCTAAACAAGTAGTGACAACTGTGTTCCGAATTCCAATTCAAAAGGTCCTAGGAAAAATTCAGAGCCAGCCCTATTTCAGAACCCCGGCAAGGCAACCCGGGGAGTTTATGGGAAGAAACGCGGACAGACATTGCTCATATCACAATGAAAACGGACATACAACACAAGGTTGCAGAGCCCTCAAAGCACACTTAGAAGATCTGGTGAGGCAGGGCCACTTAAGAGACCTTGTTGATGAAACCAGAACAAGAGAAGAACAGACGAGACTACCCCAGGCAGAAGCGGCCCCACCACCGCCGCAAACCCGGGCAGAAAGACCTCGGGTAGTAAATGTGATTCATTCCAAGGTGAATGAAAACGACGTTCGGGGAGAAACACAGAGAGTAAAGCACTTGCACTACGTGAACCAGATCGGATTGAAAAGACCTCGGCCAGAAGATTGCCCAGGTCTGATGATAACCTTCGCCGAGGCCGACCTAGAGATGGTCCAGCATCCACATAATGATGCCTTGGTAGTATCCCTCCAGGTTGGGGAGTGCCAAGTAAAACGCATCCTGATAGATCAAGGCAGCTCTTGCAACATCATGCACGTTAGATGTTACAAGGAGCTGGGCCTTCATCCTGATGACCTGGAGCAGTCGGATGGCCCGATGGTCGGCTTTAATGGCACGCCGACGTGGCCCCTTGGTGCCACAACCTTGGATGTACAAGCAGGCACAAAGACGATCAAAACCGAGTTCATCGTGATTGATACACCTTCACCATACAACATCATCATGGGCAGGCCGTGGTTGCATGCAATGGGGGCAGTCCCCTCAACATTGCACCAACTACTGCGCTTCCCAACAGAGCATGGGATTGAAGAAATCCGAGAAGATCAGGTGCAGGAAAAGAATTGCTCCATGATAGCAATGAAGACTACTTGCAATATTCGAGAACCAGCCAGAGCCGAAGTTGAAGACGAGGACATGGAAGTCCTAGATGATGTCGGCAAGGAGCCGGCCGAGAAAAGTGAGGAATCACTAAAGAAAATTCTCGTCCAGGAGGGCGATGAGGAACGCTTTTTTCTCCTCGGCTAAGGCTTAGCCGAGAAAGAGGAAAGAGAACTGGAAGCCTTTTTAAGAACAAACATAGAAGTGTTCGCCTGGACACCTTATGAAATGCCCGGCATTGACCCCGAGGTCACATGCCACGGATCGGCAATGTCGGCTAAACCTGTGATACAGCGAGCTAGGAGGCCGACGTTGATACACGTCGAAGCAGTGGAGGAAGAGGTTGACAAACTTCTGGAAGCCAGGGCCATCAGAGAAGTCAATTATCCAACATGGTTGTCAAATACTGTGGTGGTAAAGAAGAAAAATGGCAAATGGAGGGTTTACGTAGATTTTACAAGCCTAAATAAAGCCTGTCCCAAAGACAGCTTCCCTCTGCCAAAAATTGACCAGCTGGTGGATGCTACGTCTGGACATGGAAGGATGAGCTTCCTGGACGCTTACAGGGGGTACCACCAGATAGCCATGCACCCCCTAGACGAGGAGAAGACAGCATTCATCACCCCAAAAGGTTTGTACTGTTACAGGGTGATGCCTTTTGGACTGAAGAACGCAGGAACAACCTACCAAAGGTTGGTAACCAAAATGTTCAAACACCAGATAGGCCAAACAGTGGAAGTCTACATCGACGACATGGTTGTAAAGACCAAGGAGCCAAACAATCATCTTGCCGACCTAGCCGAGGTATTTAACATACTCAAAAGATATCGGCTCCGACTCAACGCATCAAAGTGCGCGTTTGGGGTTGGATCTGGTAAGTTTCTAGGGTACCTGGTAACAAGAAGGGGAATAGAAGCCAGCCCAGATCAGATCAAGGCTATCCTGGATCTACAGAGCCCAACCTCGGCAAAACAGGTTCAAATGCTCACTGGCAGGGCCGCAGCCTTAAACAGGTTCATAAGCCAAAGTTCAGACAAGTGTAAACCCTTCTTCAACCTGGTTAAAAAGACTGCAGACTTCCTGTGGACCGAGGAATGTGAGGCCGCTTTGGCCGATCTAAAGAAGTATTTGACCACGGCTCCAATCCTCTCAACACCGGATCCCGAGGAGGAGTTGTTTTTGTACTTAGCTGTGTCCGAGCACGCTGTGAGCGCAATACTAATCCGAGAAGAACAGGGGGAACAGAAGGCTGTCTATTATGTAAGTAAAACCTTAGCCAGCGCTGAAATAAGATACTTACCCCTGGAGAAGTTAATGCTGGCCTTAGTCATGGCCTCAAAGAAGTTGAACCACTACTTCCAAGCACATAAGATTGTGGTGCTCACAGAGCACCCATTGAGATCCCTGTTACAACAAGGAGACTTGACAGGAAGAATTGCAAGGTGGGCAGTGGCCTTGGGCCAGTATAACCTGGAATTTAGGCCCAGAACAGCAATTAAGGGCTAAGTTTTGGCCGACTTTGTGGCAGAATTCGCGCCGGAGTCCATCGGACGTCGGCCTGAGTTGAGCCGGGATAAACAAAGCCCTAGCAAGCAAGAAGAATCCCAGCCGACAACAAAAGAGCAAAGGAAGGAAAAGCTTAGACCGTGCAGCATCTACATCGGCGACTCATTCAGACTTTTTGTCGATGGAAGTTCAAACCGACAAGGAGCGGAGGCAGGAGTATTGCTGATATCCCCAGATGGAGAGATAATAGAGCAATCCATCCGTTTGGGGTTCAAGGCCTCAAACAATGAAGTTGAATACGAAGCATTGATTGCAGGACTAAAACTGGCAGCAGCAGCAGAAGCCGATGAGGTAATAGTTTTTTGTGATTCACAATTAATTGTTAACCAATCAACAGGAGAATTTGCAGCCAGGGACAAGAGGATGTCGGCATATGCAAAAGAGGTTATCAGATTAGCCGAGTTATTTCAGAATTGCCGACTTTTTCAAGTTAGCCGAGATGATAACAGCCACGCTGACGCGTTGGCCAACCTGGCAAGTTCAATACCGGCTGGGAAGACGAGGACAATCATGATCGATTACATGTCGGGCCCAAGCATAGAACCACGGCACGCAAAGCAAGAGGCAATGTGTGTGGACATGGGGCTGAGCTGGATGGATGCAATTGTTGCATTCCTAAAAGAGGGAAAACTGCCAGAAGATCGCAAGGAGGCACACAAAGTCAGACTAAAGCCGGCCAGATTCATCCTGACTGCGGAGGGACATCTCTACAGAAGGTCCTTCACTGGACCCCTTCTAAGGTACGTACACCCTTTACAAGTTGAAGATTTTTTATATGAAATTCATGAAGGGATTTGTGGAAGCCACACTAGGGGCAGATCATTAGCCCATAGGGCCATTACCCAAGGGTATTGGTGGCCATACATGCAAAAAGATGCAGAAGCATATGTGAAGAAGTACGAACCATGTCAACGGTTTGCACCTTTGATTCATTAGCCAGCTGCCGACCTGAATCCAGTATCCAGCCCTTGGCCGTTTGCCCAATGGGGCATGGATCTGGTCGGACAACTTCCCCAAGCAACTGGGCAGAGGAAATACCTGTTGGTAGCAACAGATTACTTCACAAAGTGGATAGAGGCAGAACCTCTTGCAAAAATCCGAGATGTGGACGTCAAGAATTTTATATGGAAGAACATCATCACCAGATTTGGCATTCCTAGAGCCATTGTTGCCGACAATGGAACGTAGTTCGACAGCAAACTCATCAAGAACTTCTGTGCGAAATTCAAGATCAAGAATTACTTCTGAACACCGAGTTTCCCCCAAAGTAATGGACAAGCAGAAGCATCCAACAAAGTAATTTTGGATGGAATAAAGAAGAGGTTGCAGGCAGCAAAAGGGAAGTGGGTAGATGAATTACCCAACGTGCTTTGGGCATATCGGACTACGCCGAGAAGATTAACAGGGGAATCTCCCTTTGCCATGGCCTATGGCACAGAAGCAGTCATTCCACTGGAAGTCGGCATCCCAGGGATCCGAACCCAGGGAGTTGAAAATGGGACTAATGACATACTCTTAGCCTGAGATCTGGATTTTTTGGAAGAACGAAGAAGTACCAAAGAATACGACTTGCTAGAGCCTACAACAAGAAAGTCAACCCAAGAGATTTTCAAGTCGGCGACCTAGTCTTGAGAAAAGTGGTCGGGAACAAGAAGGATCCCAGGGAGGGCAAGCTTGGCCCAAACTGGGAAGGGCCTTACAGAATTACCTCGGTGTTAGGTAATGGAGCTTATCGGCTTGAAGACAATGAAGGCAAAGCATTGCCAAGACCCTGGAACACTTGTAACTTGAAATTTTTCTATCATTAAGATGATCATTATTCTTGGCCGATGTCATCAATAAACACATGTGACTGATAAAGATACCGGAAGACATGACAAATGAGAACCCAAGTGGAACTCAGGTTCACATTGGGGGCAGAGAAGATACAAAGCCTACCACTTGTTGAAATTTGTAGCAATTTACAAGTTGGTCTGGCCGAATTACAAAGCCTACCGCTTGTTGAAATTTGTAGCAATTTACAAGTTGGTCTGGCCGAATTACAAAGCCTACCGCTTGTTGAAATTTGTAGCAATTTACAAGTTGGTCTGGCCGAATTACAAAGCCTACCGCTTGTTGAAATTTGTAGCAATTTACAAGTTGGTCTGGCCGAATACAAAGTCTACCACTTGTTGAAATTTGTAGCAATTTACAAGTTGGTTTGACCGAATACAAAGCTTGGCTTCGCTTGTTGAAATTTGTAGCAATTTACAAGTTAAAGTTAAGCCGAGATTACTACTCTCCTCGCTTGTTGAAATTTGTAGCAATTTACAAGTTGGGGTGATGCTGATGCTATTGCTAACTGACATATAGCAATCCACAAGGTGGTTAAGCCAAGAAAGGTGTTCAAACACTTGTTGAAATTTGTAGCAATTTACAAGTTGAAGCTACGCCGACATGTTATCATCTGTTGAAATTTGCAACAATTTACAGGTTCAAGTAAAAGTTGAGATTATTATTTAAACACTTGTTGAAATTTGCAGCAATTTACAGGTTGAAGTTAAGCCGACATGTTATCATCTGTTGAAATTTGCAGCATTTTACTGGTTGAAATATAAGCTAAGTATATTACCTAAACCCTTGTTGAAATTTGCAGCAATTTACAAGTAGATCACTTTTTAACACTTGGTTATGACTTGAGAAAAGTTTACTGCATATGTTAATCCTTGTTGAAATTTGTAGCAATTTACAAGCAGGACAGACTGAGATTATTGTTTAAACACTTGTTGAAACTTGAGCAAGGTATGCAGTGTTAACATTGAACAGTATATGTTTTATACTTGTTGAAAATTATGAAAAGATTGCAGGTTAGAATCTTGCCGAAGTAAAACTTGCAGTTATTATACCCGAGGTATGTAACCCCGAGGAGATTATGCAAAGGAAGAACAATATGAGTCATGCAAAATATTCTAAATATAGTCATACAGAAGCAATGAAGAATTAAAGACTGAGGCATCCAGAGAAAAGCAGTTGCATTTATAAATAAAGAAGGCACAATGGTGTAGCAAAAATCAATTGTTCACAAGTTTCAGAGAAAGACACATCGGCCATAAAAGACAGCTTACATTGTTTAAAGAACAAAACAAAGTACAAAAAATAAAAGAAAAAACAATAAAGTACAAAAAGCATCAGGGCTGTCCTTCTTCAACTTGAACAGATGATTGGGATGGAACCTCGGAGGGCTCTGGAAGAACCACCTCGGCATCTTTTTGCTCCGCAACCTTTACATCTTTTTCTGCCGCGACCTCGGTGTTTTTCTCTATTACAACCTCAGCCTCCTTATCAGTCGCGATCTCGGCGTCTATTTCGGCCAAGGTCTTCTCCACGCTTTGCTTAGCCAACAAAAGGTCAGATGATGGGTGGGTGGGGCCAGTTTCCTTGGGCACCTTCTCAACCTCCTCATTCTCCTCTTGGGTTAAATCCATTACTTGATCGCCCTGAGGAGGTGACTTGGTTTCAATGGCTTCCTTGGATTTCCTGACCAATGGTTCATCTTCATCTTCACCTTCATCTTCAACCTCGGCTTCAGAATCAGCTTCTTCTTCAACTTGGCTTGGAGGTGGAAGAAGAGGAAAGGGAAGACGAATGGCCTTGGTCTTGCGCCAGGGCGAGTTGGCAGGAAGATCAAGCTGTTTGGCCAAAGCATTCCAACCTAGGGAAAATCCCCTGTTGCATGCCTGCTTGACCTGAAGCTTATAATCTTCTGCAACGTCGGCCATACCCTGACTGTAGGCCTTTTCATCGGCAGCATCAATTTCGGCTTTCTTGGTGGCCAGAGCCTCTCTCAGTTCTTTCTCGGCTTGAGCAATTTTAGCCTCGGCTTCTTTTTTCTCGGCTTTGGCGACCTTCCTGATGTCTTCAGCAGCCTCAGCTTTTTGTAGAGCTATCTGCTGGGCCTTTGTGGCCTCCTCGGCCTGATCCTCTAGCTTTTTCATCTTTAATTGATCCCTTTTATGGATCTTCTGAAGGGTAGAGAACTCCTTCTTCAAATCAGATAGTTCCTCCCTTGTTTCAAACGCCTTCAAGGAAAAGGAGTGAGCGTGTTGAATGGCCTGAAAGTTCACAAGGCAAAGGTTATTACAGAATAAAACAAAGTGACAGTAAGACAAAAATATCAAAACTCTAAAGACTTACTTGGACGAAGCGCTGCAGCATAAGGGCATAGTTCTCATATTCACTGATCTTGGCATTCTGCTCAAGATCACCTTCAAGAAGAACTGCCGTACTGAGTGCCACGCCGATGTTAATGTCGGCGGCTCTTTCATTGGCATAAATTGGCCTGTTTTCAAGTGTAATTTTGGGTTCCCAGGGAACTTTGGGAACCCTGGATCCCAAGGTCGAAGATTTCTGTTTCTTCGATGGAGCGGACCCTGATGGCTGAGCTTCAGCAGGCCTTTTGGCGGGTGCAGAAGTGGTCTTCATACTTGAAGTTAGTTTAGAGATGGGCACGGCATCCTCGGCATCGGCATCAGCTTCAGTCACCTTGGCCTTTGGTTGGGCCTTCTTGGCTCTTTTTGGTTGTGGTGGTGGCAACGGTTGAGCTGGTGCATCATCCTCGTCGGCAGGAAGGTCGGCGATTAGATCCAGCACTACTTTCTTCGGGCGCACCATCTCGGCAGTTTTGACAAGACGTCGGCGACGCTTTCTTTCTGTTGGTGGGATCAAATTTTGGGCCGAGGTTGATGGTAGATCGACTGGGTCAAGTGTGGATTCTTGCTCGGTTCCTGATGTGGATGCGGTTTGAGTCGTAGCAGTTGGTGGAGAAGCGCTCTTCTTCTTCTTTTTTGGAACGTCGGCCAAAGTTGACTTGTACGTGGGTACGAAATTCAGCACCAATGGAGCTCTGCGTTTTTGGAGCGGAAGTTCCAGAAGCTTCTTTAAGCCTTTCCCAGGGTAGTAGGACTGGCGAAAGTCCTTGGGAGGCTTGCGAACGTCTGCAAAAAGAAACACAATATCAGAAACAGATAAAATTTGTTGGAAAAAATTGAGGAAAGCAACAGTTAAGCAGTTAACACAGGGATCTTACCCTTGCCCTCCTTGACCGTTCGAGGAAGAGGGAAGAGATGAACTTCTTCATCTGGGCCAAATTCCCAGCCTCCTGGTTTATGAGATAATCATCTCCAGCCCCTTTGTTGGAGTCTGGAAGGTCGGCTACAATCTTAAACTCTGTGGACCTCGGCTTAAGGTAATAGACATAACCTTTTTCCTTAAGGTTCAGGGCACACATGGTGTAGCAATATTGGATGTCGGCAAGAGTGATCCTAACACTCTCCTGCCGAGCTAAGGCTATTATACCATTAAGCGTTCTATAAGCGTTAATGGTGAGTTGCATGGGGTTGAGGGTGTAGTAGTGAAGGACTTCGCGGAAGAGGGGATCTAGGGGGAACCGAAGTCCACATTGGACAAAGGCTACAACAGGAAAGGGCATGTTATCGTCCTCAGGCATGATGGAGTCGTTCTCCCCAGCTAGCCTGAGGTGAACATCGGCAGGGATGGAGAATTCTTGCCTAAAATACTCTAGTTTGGTTGGGGAGTTAACCCTATCTCTCCACACACCCATGGTTTTGATGTACGAGTATTTGGCTACAGACACAGAATATTCCTAAAGGGCTCTTGGGACCTCGGCTTGAGCCTAAAGTGTATATTCGTGAAGTTGGTTTCAGTTTTTCCTAAGGATTGATGGTTCTATAAGCAAATCCCAAACCTAAATCTACAAAGAACGAGTATAGAAGGCAGAAATCTGGAAAACAGAAAAGCAAAAACGAAGTCTCAGATTCAAGAACAGAGAGGGAGGAAGGCCAAGAATAAGAGGTGCAACAGTGCGAGTGTTCATGACATGTGCAAAAACCAAGAAATATAGGCGTATTCAGGTGAAAGATTCACAAATTAAATATTAGAGCAGAACAACGATGGCAAGAAATTTCAGGGATAAATTAAGAACTGGAGGAGAAGAGCCAGTTGCTTACCAGAAAAGATGAAGGCCGGAGTGAGCTTCGCTGAGATCAGATGGCAGACGCTACAGTAATGAAAGCTTCAAAGATGGAGATGGTTGCAGAGCTCAGAGCTGGGGGCGATGGTAGATTTGAAGAAGAGGGAGCTTTAGAGAGAGAGAAAGCAAGGAAATCAGAATGCAAAAGTGAAGAGGAGAAGAGAGAGACAAACGTTTTTGTCAAAAAAGTGAAACGGCGGCAAAGGCATTAAATGCGCCTGGATTAACGCATGCGTCAGACGGCGCAAACAGAGAAAAGACGGCTTGCAGGCGCGTCATTAGCACGGACCAATGAGGATAAAACGCGTCAGTGGAACGGTCGAAAAATGGTGCCTGACAGTTCATGCGCGTAGGAGCATTGATCTGAATTCTTGCTTT
Organism: Camellia lanceoleosa; assembly: GCA_025200525.1. NCBI lineage: Eukaryota > Viridiplantae > Streptophyta > Magnoliopsida > Ericales > Theaceae > Camellia > Camellia lanceoleosa. The sequence goes on along the minus strand of CM045763.1, from coordinate 39,790,736 downwards.
GGAAGAACATATGTCGGCCAGAAATGGATGATCTCGGCTAGAAAGTTTTTAAGCCGACGTACGAGAAAGAATGTTCAATATAAGTTCCATCACCTCAGTATGCCGAGGTAATAGAACTTAGGGGGCAGTTGTAGGGTTATATTTCTGAGTATTAATACGTGGCAAGGTGATGCCGACGTGTCAGCCGAAGTTCCACGTGACGCGGTAAAGCAATCTAAGGTTTGCCGAGGTTATTTCCGAAGATATCTTAATCCGGGGTGAAGGCCTCTTCTTTCCTATACCTCGGCCTCACTTCCAAAGGCCAAGCTACCCTCAGAAGAATTAAGCCGAGGTAACTGTGAGATCAACCATACCTGCTAATATAAAATATTATCTTGGTTAGGTGGATGTACAGCCATGAGGCCAGCATTTCACCAACTACCTGGCCTTGAGGCCATGTGAGTTGGCCATGAGGCCACTAGAGGCCATGTGAAGCCATGAAGAGCTTTTACCTGGAAAGCTGCCAAAAGTGTAACAGTATCGGCAACAAATTTCAAAAGTCAAGGCGGTCTCTCCATTAACTTTTCTGGTATATATGGAGAGGTTGAGAAGAAGAAAGAGGACGGATTGATCATTCTGAACAAAGCATATACAACTACAAGCTAATTGTAACACTTACAATTACATGCTTAGAGAGTGAGAGAATTACAGAGAGTCTATTGTAATTTTTACCATTCATACAATAGTGAATTACCTCGGCCTCCCGTGGATGTAGGCAATTATTGTCGAACCACGTTAAATCCTTTGTGTCTTTGTGTTATTATCTGTGCCATCTATTCTGCTTGTGTTTTTACCACTGAATCACTAAGATAGGCAGTGTGATCAGAAAATCACTCACACAGAATCCCAATCAGGTTGCAAATTCTGGAAAACCATTTGGTTCCTGGCTAACCAGATTGACCATAGAACTGCGAAAAATGTTGCTACCCAAATGGCCTTATCCTTTTTTCTTACTCTATTTCCATACCACCTAAAAAACAGAGATTTAACAGAATTTGGAGTCACCCATTCAATATGCTACCAGTCATGATTTGAGTTTTGAGTTGTATTTTGAGTTTTAAATTTTTTAAATGAGTTTTGAAAAGAAAAAATTTATTTGGTTATGAGTTTTGAAAATGGCTTTGAGCTATATTGAGTTTTGAGTTGTATTTTGAAATTTTTTGGGTTTATTTTTTTAGGGTAAATATTTTTTATTTATTTTAATATATGTTATATTTATTACATTTGTGCGCTGTATTTTTTAAAATATTTAAAATTTTTTATTTTAAATATATTTTTTATTTCTAATTTTAAAAAATTTTGAATCGCCCATATATATTTAAATCATAACAAATTATTTGGCCAATACTTAAAAAAATAAAAAATAAAAAATATTTTTCTTCAAAAATAAATTTTTTTTTTCAAAACAATATATAATAAAAAATAATAAAATAAAATATTTTTTATTTTTTTATAAAAAGGTAGAGTTTTAAAAGAGTTTGATTTTGAGTTTTGAATTATTTGTTTGATTATGAGTTTTGAAAATAATTTTTTAATTGAGTTTTGAATTGTATGTTTAATTATAAGATTTGAAAAGAGTTTTGAAATTTTTTTGATTCAAATTGCGATTTCAAAACAAAACCAAACGCTACCATTGCACCCAAATGGCCTTATCATACAACCTGTAAAACAGAGATTTAACAGAATTTGGATTCACCTATTCAATACCCCACCAGTCAAGACAAACCACCCAAGTCTTCCAAACTCTATTACTGGAAAGCAGAACGTGGTCCACTGTTTGATCTCGATCTCAGAATGATGACACTCAAATTCGGGTTATTAAGAATACCAAATTTCAGTAGCAAATCAGTGACTTTGATTCTACCATTCCATGCTAACTATCCAAAAAATTGGACTCTAGGAGGTATGACATTCCCCCAAATGAAGGACATGATTCTCACTTTCGACTCACAGGAGGATTCGAGCCAATTATAGAGGATGTGAATTGAGCAAGTGTTCAAAGGATGGGCCTTCCACTGCAACATATCCCTATTATCATTGAGCTGAAACTGAGCTTGGGAAATGAGATTATGAAAGAATTCTAATAATTCCTCTTCCCAAGGTCGAAGAGCTCTTCTAAATGAGCCCTCGCTATCAACTTCCCACTGATCCAGAAAAAATCTCACTGACTCATTTTTAAGCAAAGAAAGGCTAAAAAGTCTTGGAAATTCCTTCTTTAGTGGACATGCCTTAAGCCACGAATCGTTCCAGAAGGATGCTGATCTTCCATCACCAATGGAAAGCTCAATGCTGGACCCAAAAAAGGAGAACAAGTCAGAGCATCTATCTTTAACAGTTATCCTTCCAAATTCTTGATGAGTGCCGAGAAACAGTGTCAAATGGAAGCCAAGATCCGGGCTCGATCTTTGGACTTGTCAGAAATGATATTCCTTCAAATTGCAGATTTTCAGTGCCAAATCTCCACCACCACTTGAGCCACTTGAGCAGAAGGCATTCGTTTACAACCCTGATTTTTTTTATCTTGTTTGGATCATAAACCACAAATAAGAGATAAAGTGCAATCTCAACTGGATCAAACAGTGGCTTGTCAAGCCCCCCAACAGAAGATGCCAACTAATGATATCAGTAAATGGTAAGCCTATGGTTTGGGCTAGATGATGTTAATAGAAATTGAGAGATTAGGGTTTTCAGAATGTGTTACCTTGCATGGTGTACCTTTCTTATATATATATACATGTGTGATTCATGTCGTATTGAAAAGCCCTCCATATGGTTGGTGGAGCAATCCTCTTACACTTCGCTCGATCAGAGAGTGCTATGTGGCTCCTTCCGTCTATGCATGTTGTCTAGAGTCAAATGGCATGACACACGTTCCTTAAATAATGGTAAATGATTATAGGTACGAGATTCACTGTAAATCCCTCAATGTACCCTTTCCCGGTATTGCTTAGCTGATCGGCTATGCCTACTCTGACCAAGTGACCTTTCCTACCTTTTCGCAACCCAACAAGGGGATTCACGACCTGCACACTGGCCGGGCTTGAGCTTGGAGGTCAAGTTTTGCTTGAATTTCCATCCTGTGCTGCCTATTTATACATCAAAAAAATAAGCACTTGAAAATTGCATAATTCAAAGTCTAGAACGAAGTTACAGTGGCCAACAGAAAACATATATAGCCACAATCACAATTCTGTTCCTATTGCCATATCATAATAATCACAATTCTACTACATGTCACAAACCTTAATATTGTATATCCGAATAGGTAAAGGTCATGCCAATTAAAACCTACATCATAATCTCAACAAACAACTAAAAATCTTATGATACTCATAATCAATGAGAGGGGAGATTTGCGCCGTTAGTACGGCCGAGCTAAGATGGTGCGGGACGTGAAAGACTTTACGGCGCCGCGCTACCTCCCTTACTAAGACGGCCGGCGATTCTGTTCTGCTCGGCCGAGGAGAACGGTTGCCCAGGCGCAAGCTAAGCCTGGCCGAACTGTGACTTGCAGACATTCGGCGGGGGACGCAGTCGAATGGCAAGGCCGGGCTACGGATAGCTCGGGCTGAACTGCGGATGGGGCAAAGGCCGGCACACCTTTGACCGGTTAGCCGAGATGGGCAAATTCCAGATAATCTCGGATGAATCCTCTTTACTGTTTAGTTTCTTTAGTTTTATCGTTTTCTTTTTTTGGTGAAAATTAGTTTTAACATTTTAAAAAATGGGCCTTGGAGTGTCGTTGTGTAGTGAGTGGTATCTAATAAATTAATTAAAAACTTAGTACCAGAAAATTAAATATGCAAATAAATGAAAAGGAAACTGTGACACCTGGCTCTGATAAAAGTATGTGTGTGAGAGAGAGAGCAAATACGTTTGTTTGTGTCTTGTATTTTTTTTTTTTAGAACCATTATAAGGAACATAAATACTGAAAACGACTCTCTCTTTTTCTCACAATGAATAGTAGTAACATTTATGATCTGATGGCTCTAATGGGTATGTGTTGCTAGAGGTTGTATGAGTTTTTCCTTGTGTAATTTTAGATAACCATGCACATGTAAATCTGATTAGGCATGAAATAAAGGAGTGTCCTCTTTAGTCTAAATTTTGAGTTAAAAGGCATCGTTTGTGTCGGTGAGATTCGTTGCGAATTTTATTTCAATGATTTAAATTATTTATTTTATTAAATATTTTATATATTTTATTTAAATAAGAAATTAACTTGATTAAAAAATTATAATTTGTTTAATTTATCGAGTTTTTAACAAAAAAAATTAATTTTTAAAAACATAATTTTTTTTAATTAAAAACGTGATAAATTAAATAATTTAAAATTATTAAATTAATTTAATTTTTTATATAAATAAAATACATAAAATGTCAAACAAAATAAATTATTTAAATTATGAAAATAAAATCTATAATTAGCTCTACTCTACTTACCCAAAAAACTAGCTCTACAGATCCCAACAACATCTTTCGACTCAACATGTGAACGGTGGGGATCGTCCTCCTCCTGATATAAAAATGTGTATTAGATATGCAATTAATGCCATCACATGGTGCTAAACATTGGCATTATTGGTCTGTATCTATTGCTATCCCAGAATATTTATCGGTAGGAGTGTGAAAATGAACTGAGTGCCATTTTAGGAAGTTGCTAAAAACGTAGCTTTTAGTTTTTTAGTTAAAAAAGTTAGTTTTTTTTATTCAAGTCGCTATCCAAAAAGTTAGGTTTTTTGGCTAAAAAAATTGAAAGTCAACTTTTTATCAACTTTTCAAAACACTCCTGAGATTTATGATGGCCCCAAGCTCGCTCACGGTTCTGGGTGAAATCCGATCCTGTTTGTGGGCACGCTTAAAACTCATTCAAGGCCTGCCTGAGGTTGAGTTTTTTTTTTTATTGAAAGTAAAAAAATTTTAATAGAAAAAATTAAAAATAAAAAAATTATTCAGGTTCGCCTAAGCCCAAGCCGAGGCTCAGGCCTGACCCACTGGCCCGGCTTGTCCAAGGCCTGAATATTCTTGGGCTTCGGTCAGGGTCAAATTTTCTGACCCATGGCCCGGCTTGGCCCAAATTTTGACGGAATCCTGCGAAACCCGATATGGGCCTGGCAAGACCCCGGTTCGGATGAGCGTGGCCCAGCCAAATTTACACCCCCATTAATTGGCCAGATTTTCTCTCCTCTACAATATATTGGAATGTATTATTTATCAAAACTTTTATACCAATTTAATAATCATAAACATATTAATTTATAATATTTATTTGTAAAAAAAAATAAACGATAAATATTAATTGAAAACTAGGGAATTCGTTTGGAAAGAACATTTTTAGCATAATTTTTTTGATTAATTTAGCCTGGTTAAAATTAGTTTCATTAGAAAATTGTTTTTAAATTTTTTATAAGAGCAAAATTGAAATAATTTTGATTTAAATATGACATTTTATTTTATTAATTTTTTATTTATTTTATTAAATATTTTATGTATTTTATTTAAATAAGAAATTAACTTGATTAAATAAATATAATTTGTTTAATTTATCGAGTTTTTAACCAAAAAAAATTAATTTTTAAAAACATAAAATTTTTAAATTAAAAATGTGATAAATTAAATAAGTTAAAATTATTAAATTAATTTAATTTTTTATATAAATAAAATACATAAAATGTGAAACAAAATAAATTATTTAAATTATGAAAATAAAATCTATAACAAGCTCTACACTACTTACCCAAAAAACTAGCTCTACAGATCCCAACAACATCTTTCGACTCAACATGTGAATGGTTGGGATCGTCCTCCTCCTAAAATAAAAAATGTATCAGATATGCAATTAATGCCATCACATGGTGCTAAACATTGGCATTATTGGTCTGTATCTATTGCTATCCCAGGATATTTATCGGTAGGAGTGTGAAAATGAACTGAGTGCCATTTTAGGAAGTTGCTAAAAACGTAGCTTTTAGTTTTTTAGTTAAAAAAGTTAGTTTTTTTTTATTCAAGTCGCTATGACTTGCAGACATTCGGCGGGGGACGCAGTCGAATGGCAAGGCCGGGCTACGGATAGCTCGGGCTGAACTGCGGATGGGGCAAAGGCCAGCACACCTTTGACCGGTTAGTTGAGATGGGCAAATTCCAGATAATCTCGGATGAATGAAGAACGGTGGGAGGCCGGCGTGTTCCATGGCCGGGCAATCAGGAGGACCGGTCATGAATAGATCGGCCGTGGGCATCTCCCTTTGGCCCTTTGTGCCAAGGCACTAGCCGGCGACACTTTGTCCGGTCGTGTGTTTATGGCTGCCATTCTATACGAGCAATAGGCCGGTCGTGGTACACCGGTTTAGGTGTGCCACCTAGGCCAATAGCGTGAGGGAGAGGACATCTGCTCCACGCACGCCTCAATACCGTTGGGCAGTTCTGTGTGTACTGGTGGGAGGACTAGGCCTTTACATGCGTAAGGTGGTGAGAGGCGAGCACTGCCACCTGTCCAGGGAAGGACGGCAGAGGTAGTACGCGCACAATCTTGAGGCTGCATGGCTAGCCTAGAAATATGGAGGAAGAAGAACATTGGAGATAAGCGAATTCACTCTATCAAAACTCCCTTTCTCTGATAGCCTTCTTCTTCCCCAAGTGATCTGACTTGATCGTCGGAGGGTCTTTCCGGCACACCACCGCCGGTCAGCTCACCATTTTTGTGTTGCAAAGATAAACGCCGTCACAAGAAGCTTGACGTCCAAGGAGTACGGAAAGTAGAGGATATTTCGTCTCCGTACAATCAATAATGAGAATGATCACTGTCAGTAAGAAAATTTAACCTTGGGCTCTGATTCCATAGGTAGGAAATTTACATAATAATGTAGGAATCGTATCTACTCAATAAAAATAAATTATTGACGCAACATAATAATTTAATAAATAATTGCATACTCGTGTTTATGACCATTGACATATATTTGCAAACAAAATGAGATGGATGCTACCACACCCAATCTTCCTATGTGTGAGGCCAATAGGATTTAACAACCATATAACCAATATCTAGAGGTCATTGGGCATTGTCTACTAACCTAAATTGCATTCCAATTATGACTCCACATGGCACAAGTAATGTTGAATTTTACAAGTATTACCCGTAATAGCCGATCTAAAGGTTAATTCATAATCATTGTGCTAATGGCAAACCATTAGATAGTAGGTACCCATTTTACTAAGATCAGCATCTTTAATTCGAGTTTATTTAAACAAATATATATATATATATATATATAAGTTATAAAATCCAAAATTAAAACAATATATACCTAATTCTTTTGTCAAGTGTATTCTATTTAGAGTATAATCCTTACATTATCTTAACGTTGCTACATGGAAAGGTTTGCTTAAGGGGGGTTTATGAGCAAGGAGTGAGCATACTTGTGAAGAGCTTTAACAAAGAGCGGATCAAAGAAAATCTTGACATATTTGATTGGATGCTGAGCCCCAAAGAGTCTAAAAAGATTGATCAAATTCCATGGAAAAAAGGGTGTCTTGGAATTGAGTTCATATCCAACCAAGGCCCATATAAATTTGTTGAGGAGCTTTGGGATGAAAATATCTAATGTTATATTAAGCAGTTCGATGTGGTAATAATGAATAAGTTGGAGAGGGTGTTATCACTTGTTAAGGTTATAATTTGAAGAAAAAATTTGTTGATTTTGGTTTATTGTGAAAGGATATTCTCTATGCATGAGATTTTTGTCACTGTAGATATAAGAATGGTTAGATGTATGTTGTCTTACTTCTACGTAAAATACTTTTATATTTTGTTTGTTTGTATTTTGGTTTTTCAACTTAATTTTGTTCACTTTGCATTCTTCAATTGTGCTTCCAATGTATTGTGCCTTATATTTATTTACTTTTTCCCCTAATGAAATGAAATGTAGCAACCCAGGAGCTGGAGTAGAGAATCTGTTAGAGATGATTTTGAATAATTAATTAAAAAACAAATGTAGGGCATCTGTTGTAGATGCTCTGCCTATTTATATACAAATAAGCACTTAAAATTGCATAATTCAAAGTCTAAACCAAAATCACAGTGGCCAACAAAAAACATATATGGCCAGCAATCGCAATCACGTTCCTACTGCCATATTCTTACATCCTTCTAATTTTCCAATATGTTTATTCTAACTACGATAACTGTTCGTTCTTAACATGGTATATCCAAATACATAAATTTATGCCATTTAGGGCATGTTTGATTAGGTGGATTAGAGCATGGGATTGGGATTATTAATCGGTGGGCCCAATTATTCTATATTTGTTTTAACATTTTGGTTTAGGATTATTAATCCAATAGATAATTAATCCAGAAAAATGCCTCAGACCCCTAGTGGGGGTCACTGGGGGTCGTGTGTGTAGCCCTCCCATTGGCCCAAAAAAAAACTGTTTTTTTTTTTTTTTTGGTTTTCAGCGAATCATGGCCCGCTACCTTACTAGGGTCGACCCCCAGTGGGGGTATTTAGCATTGCTAAATTAATCCAACAAATTTGTAGGATTATTAGTAATGGGGTAGGGGTGAGATTATTAATCCAATGGATATTAATCCAATTGGATAGTGAATAGCACACTAATTTAATAGGATTATTAATACTTCACTATTAATCTTGTGTTTGATTGGGTGGATTAGAGTATGGGATTGAGATAATTAATCTGTGGGCTCAATTATCCTATATTTATTTTAACATTTTGGTTTAGGATTATTAATCCAATGGATAATTAATCCAACAAATTTGTAGGATTATTATGGCCTGTTTGGTAACGTTTACGTTTTCAGTTTATATTTACAAAAATTTTATAAACTGATTTTTATTTATTTTTAGAAAAACATAAACTACAAACGTGTTTGGTTTAGACAAAATGTTTAAAAAAATTTAAAAACATAAAAAAGAGTGAAAAATGGCAAGTGGTGGCGGGTGGTGGGTGGTGACGAGTGGTGGCGGCGGAAGACGGTAGTGGAAAATGATGGTGGGTGGTGGTGGCAGAAGATGGTGGTGGAAAATGGTGGCAAGTGGTGGGTGATGGTGGCAGAAGACGGTGGTGGAAAGTGGCGGGTGGGTGGGTGGTGGTGGTGGAAAGTGGTGGCAAGTGGCGGGTGGTGGCGGCGGAAAGGCAGTGGTGGGTGGTGGGTGGTGGCGGGTGGTGGGTGGTGGTGGCGGGTGGGTGGTAGTGGTGGTGGGTGGATGGGTGGCGGTGGCGGGTGGTGATGGTGGTGGCGGGTGAATGTGGTGGGTTGTGGGTGGTGGTGGCGAGTGGGTGGCAGGTGGCTGGTGGCGGGTGGTGGGTGATGGTGGTGGTGGTAGTGGTGGTGGGCGGATGGATGGTAATGGCGGGTAGTGGGTGGTGGGGAGCGGATGGATGGTAGTGGCGGATGGCGGCGGGGGGGGGGTGGGGGGGGGGGCGGGTGGTAGTGACAAGCGGGTGGTGGAGGGTGGATAGCAGGTGGGTGGTGGTGGTGATAGTGGTGGGTGGTGGTGGCGGGTGAGTGGCAGGTGGGTGGTGGTGGTGGTGGCGGGGGGTCGGTGGTGGTGGCGAGTAGGTAGTAGCACTACGCCAAAATTGGGCTTTAGCGGCGGTTTTTTACCATCGTTAAAGACTGTAAAACCGTCGTTAAAACCTTCAACGGCGGTATTAACGGCGGTTTCGTTACTGCCGTTTATGCGCATGTCGGAAAAAGTACAACCGTCGTAAAAAAGTAAATTACCGTTGTTAAAAGTCGACCAAAAACGGCGGTAATATAAGACCAAAAACGGCGGTTTTTTACCGCCGTAAATAGGTTCAAATTTTTCAAAAAATAATTCTTTCTTCTTGCACTCCCCAAGTTTTGAACCCAAAACCTCTCATCCACCCATACCAACCACTCTACCATAGCCACTCTTCATGAAATATATTCCCTAAATAAATATTTAAACATTACTTTTACTTTATTGTAGATAGTTTCACCGGAGCACGCTGGAGTTTCGCCGGAGCACGTCGGAGTTTCGCCGGAGCTCCGCCGGCAAAGACCGCTGTCATTAATGGCGGTAATGATTGGGCATTAGCGGCGGTTTTTTACCGCCGTTAAAGGAGGGCATTAGCGGCGGTTTTGTTACCGCCGTTAATAGAGGGTTTTATTATCGTCATTAAAGATACTTTAGTGGCAGTTTTTTTAACGGCGGTAACGAAACCGCCGTTAATGATAAATTAACGGCAGTATTAACGGCCATTTTCGTTACTGCCGTCAATAGTACCTTTAACGGCATTTTTCGTTACCGCCGTTAAAAAAACCGCCGTTAATGCTCTGTTTTGGTGTAGTGTAGGTGGGTGGTGGATGGTGGTGGTGGGTAATGGTGGCAGGTAGGTGGTGAGTGGTGGTGGCAGGTGGTGGTGGAAAATGGTAGCGGGTGGTAGCTAGTGTTGGGTGGTAAAAAAAAAAAAAAAACTAAAAACTCAAAATGGAAACACATTTTTTGAGTTTACATTTTTTAGCTAAATTTATAAATTGAGACCACTGATTTATAAATCAAAAACTTACCAAACAAGTTTTTATTTGAGTTTTTAAAATTTTTGTAAATATAAACTGAAAACTGAAAATATGCCGTTTAGTAACACTTACGTTTTCAGTTTTCTGTTTATATTTACAAAAATTTAAAAAACTCAAATAAAACTTGTTTGGTAAAATTTTTGATTTATAAATCAGTAGTCTCAGTTTATAAATTTGGCCAAAAAATGAAAACACAAAAAATGTGTTTCCATTTTGAGTTTTTAGTTTTTTTTTTTACCACCCAACACCAGCCACCACCCGCCACCATTTTCCACCACCGTCTTCCGCCACCACCACCCACAACCCGCCACCACCAGCCACCAGCCACCACCACCACCAGCCACTAGCCACCACCCGCCGCCTACTTGCCACCACCATTCACCACCCACCTGCCACCACTATCCACCACCGGCCACCCACCCGCCACCATCACCCATCACCCACCACCCACCCATCCACCCACCCACCACCACCACCGCCACCCACCCATCACCACCGCCACCCACTTGCCACCACCACCACCACCACCACCACCACCACCACCACCCCACCACCACCCATCCACCCACCCACCACCACTAGTCCACACCCACCACCACCACCACCCACTACCACCCAACACCCACCACTACCCACCACCCATCGTCACCACTTTCCACCACCGTCTTCCGCCGCCACTTGCCGCCACTTGTCATTTCTCACTCTTTTTTATATTCTTAAATTTTTTTAAACATTTTGTTAATTACCAAACGTGTTTGTAGTTTATGTTTTTCAAAAAATAAATAAAAATTAAACAAAAACTAGTTTATAAAATTTTTGTAAATATAAATTGAAAACATAAACGTTACCAAACACACAAGTGTTACCGAACAGCACCTTTGTAATGGGGTAGGGGTGGGATTATTAATCCAATTGGATAGTAAATAGCACACTAATTTAATAAGATTATTAATACTTCACTATTAATCTTATAAATCAAACATGACCTTAACATTGTTACATGGAGTGAATCAAATATGTCTACATCATGATCTCCACTAACAACTGAAAATCTTGTGATGCTTGCAATCAATAATGATATAATAATCACTATTGCTAAGCATATTATAATGTAGGGATCATAACCCAATAGCAATAAATTATTGCAAACATAATAGTTTGTTAAAAGATTGGATACTTGTGTTAATGATCGTTGACGAATATCAGCAAACAAAACGAGACGATATGGTACCATATCCAGTTTAATCAAGGGATTATAGTCTGTATGATTAGCCGTTTGGCCATCATGTCTCTCCTATGAGGAGGGCTTGAGTTCCATTTTTAGGAGTGAAATAAGGCAAGACTTACAAGTGCTTGCAAGATGAGTGGGGGAGTTCAATTCCCCTTAGGTACTAATCTAACTACTAATTTTCGCCGATCAAAAAAAATATAAAAAAAAAAAAACCATATCCAGTCTTTCTAGGAGGTGTTTCGAAACTTAATTTTTGAGTTTTTTTTTTTTTTTTTCCACTACAAGACAAATGTTTTACAAAACTAAAAAAAAAACGAATCCAAACAAAATATCACATTAAATCCCATAATCATTTCACTTTTTCTCTTACAAACATCACATCCAACAACAAAAAAACCCAACTATCTTCTCAAACACAAAAAAAATTTTCTCCAATACTATCCTATAACTAAAAAAACCTACAAAAAAAATATACTTCTCAAACACTCACTATGTGTGATAGGATCTCACAAGCTTATAACCAATATCTATTGGTGACTAGACAATAACTGTTAACCCAAATTCTAATCCAATTGGCACTCCACCTATCACAAGCCCTATTCGGCACACTCACTAGACTTCAACAACTATTACCCATAATACCTGGTCTATAGGTCAAATCATAGTCACTATGCAAGTACAAAACCATTAGATCATAAGTGACGATTTTAGTAAGATCACCATCATGGATTTGAATTTTGTTAAACGAAACAAAATATGAGTTATGAAGTCTAAATTAGAATAATCTACAACTAATTCTTCTATCGAGTCTTTTTTATTTAGAGTATGAGTTTTCATATAATTTAAATATTGCGACATTAAAGGTTTGCTTGAGATGGGTTTATGGGTAAGGCGTGAGCGTACCTGTGAAGAGCTTTAACAAAGAGTGAATAAAAAAAATGTTAAAATATTTGATTGGATGCTAAGCCCTGAAGGTGAACTGAAGTTGACGGGCCTACTTATTACTAATTAGGAATAATCAAGACAAAGCAAATCAACATGGGATATTCATGTTAGTGGTTAGCCATGATGAATAGTGTAACTAAAATTGGGCATTGCATTTACATAAGTAAAGTACAAGAACTTAAACCAGAATGGATAAACATTGGGTGAATTTTAAAACAGCCTCAGTCAACAAGCTTATCGATCTTGCATTTACAATATAAAATAATATTAATATTAATAATTTCTTCATTATGGGTTTATAGGATCCCTGCTAATCCATGTGGGTGGCATCATGGTCCAAATTTAGTCCAGGATACCCTTTTTGACTTGTTAAAAATTTGTATCATTTTAACTAAATTTTTTTCTAGTCTTTTTCCAATTTCATATTTTATTGGTAAATGTTATTTTAAATAAATAATTTGTAAATTATTAACAAATCTTATTAGAAGAAACTAGCATGAGAATCTTGTCAGGATATTTTTTGTTAAAAAATAAGTAGTTGATTAAGTGGGGTTGCATTGCATGTCATGTTTTCTTTTCTTTTAAAAGGCCTCAAGGTGGAAAGAGACCATTAAAAAAGCCAGTTGTGTACTTTATGCACATGGTTGATGGTATTCAGAGTTATAAAATTTTTAGAAACACTCATACAATATCTATACCATATCTATACATATCAATACGCATCTGTACATATCTCTACCATATCTCTGAATTATATATACCACACACAATGACTCTAGTAAGCCATTGACTCTCTCTCTCTCTCTCTTTTTTCTTTTTCTTTTTTCTTTTTTTGGCATTGATAAACTGATAACTGAACCTGCGCTGGTTGGTTTTTTGATCCATGACTAAGGTAAAAGTATCTGGTTTTGTTTGAGAACATCAAACCCAGTACAGAGGCACAAATAATATCTCGTTTCACTTAGGACATTAAAATCAATACAAAGATGCCACAAATATTGGCTAATGGTCGTATGGTTCAAGCCAATTCTAAACCATTATTGCTTGGACGAACTTGACCATGAGATTGGACTAATAATCTAACAAAATGTATAATATGATGTTTGGCTAAGAAAAGAGATTTGGACTCATAGTCCATCTAGACATGGTATCCCCATGTGGAGGACTATTGAATCCAAAAGGGAGTTAGGGATACAAAATGGAAGAGTAAGGAGAGGTTTGGACTATTTAGCGCACCTAATAATCCTGAGTTAAACATGGAATAAATGTTAATCCAGCTTAATGTATTCCGTCCAAATAAATATGGCCGTAGTGTCAATGGCTCATTAATTCATGAAACCTCATACCTCCTCCATATGTTTATTCGATGTGCTTGTGAGTTTGATCCATTTCTTGCAAATTATCCACAAGCCCAATGCCATATATATATATACACTTCTTCAACTTCTCTGTCAGTCAATAAAATTCTCCATAATCCCAAGCAAAAACTATTAGCAATACCCATTACTCATGATCCATGTGAAAAGTCTAAATTTTTTTAAAAAATAGTGAATAGAAAATATATTAAAATGCACCAATGTATTATATTAATATAAAGAGAACCTCTCGTCGACATTTTGCTTGAGGCCTCAGTGAGGTAGGGTCATCGAGCAACTCCCTGCATTACGATGCTATATATTAGTATGTGAACAAGATTTCATTGTATAATATTGTTAAACAATCAAGAACAATAGAAAATGGGATGCATTCCAGAGGTACAATTGGGTTCAACAAATGCGACCATTCCATTGCTAGGCTTCGGAACAGCTGCTTGGCCTTTTGGAGCATTAGAAGAAATCATGAAAGAATCCATTCTGAATGCTCTAAAACTCGGGTATAGGCACTTTGACGCGGCTGCAGTTTACCAGTTAGAGCAGACCCTTGGTGAAGCCATAGCACAAGCTCTACAGCTCGGCCTCATTCAATCTCGCACTGAGCTTTTCATCACATCCAAACTTTGGTGCTTCGATGCACACCCTGACCATGTCCTCCCGGCACTACAAAATACTTTGCAGTAAGACAAGACAATTTTCATTTATACTAATAATTAACAAACTTGTACATACTACTTTATTTTGGTTCTGTTTTATTACATGTATTTTTAGGAGACTTGGGTTGGAGTATTTAGATCTATATCTCATTCACTTCCCAATCAACTTGAAATCCGGGGGCTACGAGGTGCCTTTTAGTAATAAGGACCTTCTTCCCATGGATTTCAAGTTTGTGTGGGAAGCTATGGAGGAGTGTCATAAACTTGGCCTCTCCAAGCATATCGGAGTTAGCAACTTCTCTTGCAAAAAGCTTCGACAGTTACTTCTCACGTCAAAGATCCCTCCAGCTGTCAATCAAGTGAGTGTTCTATTTTCGACAAATAAGTCCATTATGTTGGTTTCAAATAAAGAGATTTAAGAATAAGGAGATAGAAAAACAAGGAAAGATGGTAAATTGAGATGGAAGATGTTTAATAGGATTTTTGTAGCTAGAAAGAAAATTCTTAGCATGATTCTAGTAGCTAGAAAGAAAATGCTTAGCATAATTTCAAATAATTATTTTTATATAGTTATTTCAATTTTATCATGATAAAACTATTTAACTCAATCTTGAAATTCATAGGCAAACTCTCATATCAAACTTCAAGTTAATGTGCTTGAATGATTAAGGTCAAATCCTTTGATTTCTTTAGAAGAATGTTTGTGGGAGTGGGTTAATGTATAGTGGTTGATTGGATGGGCATAGATGATCCTGGTACTAGCAGGTTTGTTCATCGATTTCTGCAATTGGGAAGCTCTGCTGCTGTGGCTGTGTTTTTGTTTTTGGGTTGGTCTGCTTAGTTGATGTGTTGAATATTTTTGCCATGATGCCATTTTGCAGCTTGGAGTTTTTATTGATGTAATCTTTGCAAATTGCATTAATAAATTTTTCTTTTTTGCTGGTCAAAAAAATAAAAATCCGTTGATTCCAAATTTACATCTACAATTAGTCTCAAGTCACTTCCCTCTAGAACAACAAGTATCATATCAATCATTAATTTTTTTTTTTTTAAGAATTTTGCAAATGACCTCGAGTACTAAAATAATAATAATAATAATATTTGAAGTGTTGTGCAAAACTCTCATGTTTTGTCCAAATGATTTGCAATCATTCGAAATGATTCTTTGACTTGTTAGTATCTATTTTTTTGGGGCCTAAAACTCTTAGGTTGATTTTATTTATTTATTTGTACTTTCATTTCAAATTAATGGTATATTTTGGGGTAAATTAATATCATTTCTTGTAATTAAAAAAAGAGAGAGAAAAAGAAGAAGTCATCTCTCGAAAAACTTACTTAGTATATTAATGTAATAATGTATTGCATTGGATTGTGGGTCGAATAATGAAGGTGGAGATGAGTCCACTTTGGCAGCAGAAGAAGTTAAGGGAATTCTGTGAGAAAAAGGGTATTCATTTTACAGCATACTCACCCTTAGGGGCTAGAGGAACACTGTGGGGAACCAACCAAGTCATGGATTGTGAGATACTAAAAGAGATTGCTGAGGCTAAAGGGAAGACTGTTGCTCAGGTAACATTTTATTCAAATCAAAGTTATATATATACACGTGTGTAATTCATATCATATTGAAGATCCCTCCATATGATTGGTGGAGCAATCCTGTAACACTTTGCTTGATCAGAGAGTGCTATGTGGCTCTTTCCATCTATGCAGGTTCTCTAGAGCCATTTTCCTAAAATAAAGGTAAATGACTATAGTTATGAGATTCACTGTAAATCCCTCTATGTACACTCTTATCCTGTATTGCTTAGCTGATCGACTATGCCTACTCCGACCAAGTTTTGCTTGAATTGCCATATTGTGCTGCCTATTTATACATCAAAAAAATGAGCACTTAAAAATTGCATAATTCAAAAGTCTAGAACAAAGTTACAATGGCCAACAGAAACATACATGGCCACAATCACAATCCTGTTCCTATTGCCATATTCTTATATCTTCTAATTGCCTAATATCTTTATTTGAAGTATAATTTAATAATTGTTTGTTCAAAATAATCACAATTCTACTACATAATATAAACCTAAATATCGTATATCCGAATACATAAAGGTTATGCCAATTAAAATCTACATCATAATCTCAACAAACAACTGAAAGTCTTATGATACTCGTAGTTAATAAAGAGAATAACCACTGTTACTAAGAACATTTAACCTTGGGCTTTGATTCCACATGTAGAAAATAATATAGAAATCGTATCTACTCAATAACAATAAATTATTTTATTTATCAAAAAAAAAAAAACAATAAATTATTGAAACAACATAATAATTTAATAAGTAGTTGCAACTCATGTTTATGACCACTGACAAATATTTGCAAACAAAATGAGATGGTATGGTACCACACTCAATCTTCAAGACTGATGGGATTTAACAACCATATAACCAATATCTATAGGTGACTGGGCGACTATTGCTAACATGAATTCCATTCCAATTATGACTCCACATGGCACAAGTCACACTCATTAGAATCTTACAACTATTACCCATAATAGCCGATCTAATGGTTAAATCATAATCATTGTGCTAATAGTAAACCAGTAGTTAGTAAGTACCAATTTTACTAAGATCACCATCATTAATTCGAGTTTATTTAAACAAAACAAAATATG
This sequence comes from Camellia lanceoleosa, assembly GCA_025200525.1. Taxonomy (NCBI): domain Eukaryota; kingdom Viridiplantae; phylum Streptophyta; class Magnoliopsida; order Ericales; family Theaceae; genus Camellia; species Camellia lanceoleosa. The sequence goes on along the minus strand of CM045763.1, from coordinate 39,773,244 downwards.
AATTATAAAATCCAAAATTAAAACAATATATACCTAATTCTTTTGTCGAGTGTAATCTATAACTATAATCTTTACATTATCTTAATGTTGCTACATGAAAAGGTTTGCTTGAGGTGGTTTTATGAGCAAGGAGTTAGCGTACTTGTGAAGAGCTTTAACAAAGAGCGGATGAAAGAAAATCTTGACATATTTGATTGGACTCTATGCCCCGAAGAGTCTAAGAAGATTGATCAAATTCCCCAACAAAAAGGGTGCCCTAGACTTGAGTTGACATCTGACCAAGGCCCATATAAATCTGTTGAGGAGCTTTGGGATGAAAAGATCTAATGTTAAGCAGTTCTATCTGGTAATGAATAAGTTGGAGAGGGTGTTATGACTGTTTAAGGCTATAATTTGAAGGAAAAAATTGTTACTTTTGGTTTATTGTGAAAGGACATTCTCAATACATGAGATTTCTGTCACTGCAGATATGAAGATTGTTAAATGTATGTTGACTTACTTCTACGTAAAAGGACTTTTATATTTTGCTTGTTTGTATTTTGATTTTTCAACTTTGTTAGGACTTTGTGTTGTCAAATTCCATGGATCAAACCCAATGTTGTAATTTTTTAAATTCACATGTTGGGAATTTCTCTAAGAAGTTGATTTTCTTTCAAAACTAGGATTATTTTGGAGTCCTTTAAGAAGTTGGTTTTCTTCCAAAAACAGGATTACTTTGGATTTTCTATAAGTAGTTGGTTTTCTCCCAAAACTAGACTACTCATTAATTTTTCCTCCAGATCTTCTTTGTGGTTCTTAAGGTTTATATCTGGGGATATTTTGTTAGTTTCTTTGATGTTTTTATTGAGTATTCAACTCATGGTTTAAAAAAGAGTACATCAAAGGTTTTGTTTGTTAAACAAAAGAGAGAGTTGTTCTTCGGTGGATTCTGGAGTGGCTCATTAGAAAGACAATTCCGTGGTGAAGATGGGGTTGGAAGAGGCACATAGAGGTTGGTTCAATTAGGGGTTGTGGATTCGCTAGATAATTGAGAGTATACTTGTGTAATTCCTTTAAATCTTCTTAGTGGATTATTTTGTGGCTGTTGTCCGTGGTTTTTTTGATCACAGTTGAAGGTGTCCAATTGTGGTTTTTCCACGTAAAATCGTTGTGTCTCTTTCTCTTGATTTTTTGATTGGGATTGTTATATTCTGCTTAAAATTGTTACATAATCACAAATCAACATCTAAGAGGTTTCTAGATTTTTCAATTGGTATCAGAGCGGGTCGCTCTATTTTTTTTACAAATCTTTTAGAGCGAGATCTTGTTTGATTTGTGATAATGGATACAATTCGTGAGGGAAATTCTATGGAAAAAAAAAATCCAAAAAGATTTTCTTAATATGGTTTTGCAAGCTTAAATTTTTTGAGTAGTCCTTGGTGCATATTGGAATTGATGAGAATATCCATTACATGTTAATATGTGTGTGCTTTCTGTGGTCATTACTCATTTTGGAGTGTGTGTTTTTTGATTAGTATGTCTCATTCTGTACACACTCTTGGATTAGCAAATATCGGAGTCTTCTGCCTTAGTGATTTTTTTTTCTATGGACTTCTGGCATGGTATCTTTTGTTTTTCTAGAGGAATTGACCTATACTAGCATATCATGCATGATGTTGAGTCTCTTAACCACCTTCCATCTTTTTGCATCTCCATGGCTTTCCCCTCTGTTCTTTGTAGTCTAGGCATGAGGAAAAGGCTACCTCAGAGTCACCAACCAGGCCATCCTTATTATATCCATGCTTCTCTGGTTCGGTTTCCATACTCTTGAGCGTGTCAGCCGCCAATGAGTGTGCAAAAGAAAGAAAAGAAAAGATGTGCAAAAGAAAGAAAAAAACAATGTGCAAAAGAAAGAAAAGAAAAAGATGTGAAAAAAAAGGAAAAAATAAAGGATTCATTGATTGAGGGGGAGCCTCTGCCTTTACTCAACAAATACTCCTTGATTCCTAGTGGTTTGACTTTCCTTAGTTGTGCTTAGATTCTCTTGTCGGAGGGTTAGCTATTAGATCACTACTAGGATTTGAATCTCGTGTTTGTCGAACTCCAAGAGTCACACACACACTTTTATCATGGGATCTATGCTTTTCACATAATGCATCACTTTTTTTCATGAGGAATCTTCTACAGACTATGCACATTGTGTTTTCAAGTAATTGTACTTCTTGGATAGTCTTGTGTATTTTAAGGTACAAATCTGGAATTCCTTACTTGCTCCACCATATTATTTTTGTCAGTTTTCTTTCTGTTCATTTTTTTTTCAGTATTTGTGGTTGCTTTTAGTGAGGGGAGTTTGGTTAATTGTTATTATGTCATTGCTTGTGTGGGTTTTGATCTTGATTTTGTTATTTGAGATTCCTTTGTCAATTCGTGACAAACAGGGGGAGAAATTTATTTTTCATGTATTCATGCCTTGTGTCGGGTGCATGTGTCTTAGTTTTCGGGTTTTCATGCTACATGTTCTTAAGATCGCATCTATTCATGTTTTCCATCTCATGTTTCAAATGCTTCAAGATAATCTAGCCATATGTTTATTGCTTTTTCATATACTCTTGTGAGACTAATAGTTGTTTTGGAGATTGTGGCACTAATAGTTGTTTTGCAGATCATGACCTTGAGAAATAAGTTTGTAAAGAGATTTGGTTATAAGTGCTGGTTCCTAGTTGGTGGTGTTGTTCTTGTTTTGATTGGAAAATTGTTTTAGTGTTTTTGTTAGGAAAACTGTTTTAGCATGGTTTTGTCCGGGATTTGACAAAGGGGGAGATTGTTAGGACTCTGTGTTGTCAAATTCCATGGATCAAACCCAAGGTTGTAATTTTTTAAATTCACATGTTGGTTCAAACTAAGATTATTTTGGATTTCTCTAAGAAGTTGATTTTCTTCCAAAACTAGGATTATTTTGGAGTCCTTTAAGAAGTTAGTTTTCTTCCAAAAACAGGATTACTTTGGATTTTCTATAAGTAGTTGGTTTTCTCCCAAAACTAGACTACTCATTAATTTTTCCTCCAGATCTTCTTTGTGGTTCTTAAAATTTATATCTGGGGATATTTTGTTAGTTTCTTTGATGTTTTTATTGAGTATTCAACTCATGGTTTAAAAAAGAGTACATTAAAGGTTTTGTTTGTTAAACAAAAGAGAGAGTTGTTCTTCGGTGGATTCTGAAGAATTCGAGCCTAAAGTTTCGGTGGATTTTGGAGTGGCTCATCAGAAAGACAATTCCGTAGTGAAGATGGGGTTGGAAGAGGCACATAGAGGTTGGTCCAATTAGGCGTTGTGAATTCGCTAGATAATTGAGAGTATACTTATGTAATTCCTTTAAATCTTCTTAGTGGATTATTTTGTGGCTATTGCCCGTGGTTTTTTTTATCACAGTTGGAGGTGTCCAATTGTGATTTTTTCACGTAAAATCGTTGTGTCTCTTTCTCTTGATTGTTTGATTGGGATTGTTATATTCTGCTTAAAATTGTTACATAATCACAAATCAACATTTAGGAGGTTTTTAGATTTTTCAAACTTAATTTTGTTCATTTTGCATTCGTCAATTTTGCTTCTAGTGTATTGTGCCTTTTATTTATTTACTTTTTCTTCGGGCAATTTGGGAATTTGATAAAAAGTCAGCTTTTTGGTTTTTTAGCTTTTTTACACAAAAAAGTTACAAAAAATCAGTTTTTTTTAAGCTAAAAAAACCACCAAAAAATCAAAAAAATCAGATTTTTACCAATTTTTCAAAACACCACGAAATGTTTATGAACCTATGGCATTGTACCAGTGTTATGCTTTCTTACTCCCATAGTGGAGGTTGCGAGTTCAAACCTATGTGGGGCGCTAGGGTGATCATCTTCCCATTGTAGGTCTAGGCTAGAGTGCGTCTTAACAAGTGATGAAGATAATGATAATTTTATGAGAAAAATTAAAAAAAGAAACAAGGGAGATATCAAAAAAAGTAATGCTTAAATAAATAAAAAGTTGACATGTGTGTCCACCTCATTAAGAGAAAATTTAGGAGTGATGTCTTAAGCATTTCCCATATCAATACAATTTAAATTGTATGTAACCAAAGAATTATTTGAAAGTTTGCAAGGTTAGACAAATCAACATGTGCGCTAGTGAAACTGAACATAAAGGGCTTATGTATTGTTAATGAGGGATAAGCAAGACAAAGCAAGTCAACGTGGGAATTTTTGTCACACCTTGAATTCAAAGACCTAGGACTGTAAATTGTAACTAAATTATGTTTTATGATGAAGAATATCAATTTGTGGAGTTAATCGAACATATAAGGGTAACAAAATCATTCAAAAGTCAAAACTATTGACTGAAGCATATGGAGCTCACTAGCCAGCCACGTGCAATCGCACATGCCCGCACTATCACAAAAAAGAAAATGATATAGGTCTTAAACTTTTTACTAAATAAATGATCAAATATCTCGAGAAATTATAGAGTATTTCCGGAGTATCACGTGTCCGTACTCTTTAACCAATCATCATTCAATATATCCCTTCATGTTCCTCAATTATTCAATACAATACCTTACATACTCACATTTTCTATCAATCATAATACTATGAAATACCACGAGTCTATATTCCGAAATTACTAAATAATTACTCAAATTTTACGAAACCCACTCACGTGAGACATTTAATAATTTATTTAATAAAAACTTTGGTACCGCTAAAATTACCGTACAAAAATTTGAGAATTATGATCTTTCATAAACAATCTCAGTTTTTTCCATGAAGCGTGATTTTTCTGGATGTGATTGTTTATTTATGGTCATAATCAGTCACAATTTTTAATCGTAATTATTTTTACAAACCTGAGATCAATAATATAGTAAGGAGCTCACTTTTTGAAAAACTCATGATGTTTTATGGTATTATTGATATCAGTTTTATATAATTTAAAAAAAAAAAATCTATGATCTTTATGGACTGATAATCACGGTAAAAAACTATGATATTTTTGTTCCTTTTAAAATAAAAAAATAAAATGAAAAAAAAATAGTTTCTTTAACCAAACAGAATAAAAATAAGGGGAAAGCACCATTAAATCCCTAATTTGGGAATATTAACCCATTTAGTCCCGACGTTTTTTTGTTGGACTAATAGGTCCTATTTTATGTGTAAAGACATTAGTACCCATTTTTTTTACGCGTCTGAGTCAGTAATTGAGGGGGTAATTTTGGGTTGGTGTTTATGTATAATTTACCGAATTGCCCAAAAAGCTTACTATAAACCTTTTTTAGATTTCTCTCCCTTTCCAAACATCCGATGTTTTTGATGTTTGTGGGTGTTTCAAACATCAGATTCATTTAAAAAAAATTTACCGTCATCAAAACATTATCAAAAATCGGCAACATCATCAACTCATCATCAAACATTATAGCGACCCCGGTCTTTTTCCCATTTGATTATTGTATCCGGACTTACGTTCCGTGGATTTCGCTCTTATATTTGTTGTTGTTGTCCTTTAATTCCTTATTCTTGGGTTATAGGATGTGTTTAGCAGGTTGGTTGCAGATTGGTTGGGTTTAGAAACCAAGTCTGCATGTTCAGTTTTTGGCTTGGTCGCTCGAGCGAGCTTCTCTTCGCTCGAGCAAGGTCTTCGTTTTTGGCTCTTCGCTCGAGCGAGTATTTCTTGGCTCGAGCGAGAATTGCGTCCAGTGCTAGACACGAGAGCGATGTTAGGCTGCTCGAGCGAGCTTCTCTTCGCTCGAGCGAACTCTTAGTTCTTCGCTCGAGCGAGACTTTCTTGGCTCGAGCGAGGATTGTCTGTGTCTGGTCGCTCGAGCGACCAGGTCTTCGCTCGGCGAAACTGTCGGACTTAAATCTGCAGCAGCGTGTTTTAATTGATTTTGAGCCCCTTTCATATTCTAAACCCTAGGTTACGAGTTCTCTCTCCCAACTCACCTTCTTCCCTAGGATTGATCTATCTAGAGTGGATTTCTACCCTAGTTCCTTCACAAATAAGATAGAGGAGAGTGAGGGCTTTCATTTAATCTGAGCAATTGTTGGTTTGGAGCACTTTGAAGTTTGGGCATCATCTTCATCTTCTTCTTTTTGAGTTATTTCTTCGAGGTAGGGATTTCCTACTCCATTTATACGCTTTAATCCTAAGTGTTGGTATTTTGGTATGTGGGGGGTAGTTTGGTAATTTTGGTATGTGGGGGTAGTTTGGTAATTTTGGAAGAAACCTTAGGGTTTTGGTTTAGATTAAATTGTATAATTAATTTAAAGGAATAATGTGGAATTTGGTTTAATTCATGGAATTGGGAATGTTAAATTTACATTCATTGATGTGTTTATTTCTTGTTTAGAAATAACTGTTGTGGGCTATCGGTGGAGGATAGCCATTGATTGTTGTAGACCTTGCATGTGGCTTAGGTATAACTGGAATTAAGTCATTTATGTTGACTGTTGAATTAATACAGAACATTACTTGTATTGATTATGTGTTGTATATGGCAATCTTGTGTTTCATTGCATATGCATGTTGTTTGGAGAAGATAGGGGATGAACTCCACGGTTTAGGGAAGATAGGGATGGACCTCTAAACCGGATTTATTGGGAGGAGATAGGGATGGACTCCAAGAGCATCACACTTAGGTGTGCTTACTGATTAATAGACATATGTCTATTTATTGTTGATATGATACATTACCAAAATGTGTATCAGTTGGGAAGTATGGAAGTGAATTTGATTATGATTGATACAATACCAACATGTGTATTTGTTATGATTAGGTCTAACTTAAATTGTTATTCCTGTTGAATTGGAAGTAATGGTAATAAAAGATGAAACCTGTTGAGTTATTTGGCGGGTTCGAGCCATAAGTGGAAAGTAAAATGCGCCATAGACAATGTGTCATAGGCGGTAGACATTCGTGTCATGAATATTGTAACTCGATTATAGTGTGTTAACCATGTATCGATGCTAATACTTTAATTAATTCTTATGCTTGGTTTAGTATTTCTCTCTTGAAGTGGCTCACCCTATATGGGAACTTTATTTTCAGGTTCAGGCGGTTCACTACCTCCAAAGACTTAGCTTGTGAGGATTTGGACTTGAAGATTTATTTTATTTGTTTTAGTTGTTTTATTTAAATTATGTAAACATTCAAGCCTAGGGCTTTATTTGTTTTGAGTTAGAACTCATGGATTTGTGTCCAAGTGTTGGCTTGGCAAGATGTAAGCCCGTAGGGCATTTATTTTGATGTTTTATTTCATATTACTCTGATGATTTAAATAAGATAATGGTTTTCTTTTAATAATGCATGCTGTGTTTTATGTTTAATGGGTTAAATTTTGAGGGCGTTACAACTTGGTATCAGAGCGTACCGGGTTTGAATACTTTGGGTACGTGGGAAGTGATTAGTATCACAATGGGTTCGTCTCGCTTGATAGAGACTTAGTGTAATAATTACATGATTATATGATAACATGTTTATGTGACTATATGGGTATAGAATGTAGTTTCTGGATATTGATTGGATCCATGAGTTTCTAGTAGTCTTGTTGGAAAGGCACTTGATCAATGCTGCTTCCAATCGGAACTATAGTAACCCTTTGGGACTATCATTATCCAGGAATGAAATTCGTAGGTGCTTATGTGATTATGTGCTTACGTGGTGTGATTTATTGTTGTCCAATGCATTAGGACGTGAGTGTTTAGCTTCGGCACATTTATTAAGGTGCTAACGTCTTTGTTTCCTTTAATAGGATGTCAGGGCGAGGTCGCCAGAGGGCGTGATGGCGAGCTAAGCGAGAAGTGCCTATCTGAGGAAATTTCGGCGATTCAGAGGGTGTTGGCGAGCCAATGGCGAGCCAAGAGACGGCGGTTTATGGGCACTTTGGCCCAAGAGATAGCGGGGGCATTTCAGGCGTCAGTGGACATTCTGAGGGCTGCGAATCCAAAGTAGTTCGGCCAAATTCTTTGCGAATCGCAGGCCTTCTTTTCGAAGAGGGAGTTTTTAGGTCTCAACCGGACGTGTTTGTAGGTGATCCTAGCGAGCCGCTTAAAGCGCATTTAATGGCTCGAGCATAACGAAAACGTTTGAGATGCTTGGCATCGAAGACGAGGGGTTGAAGGTGACCTTGGCATCTTTCCAGCTGAAAGGAGATGCGGGTCAGTGGTGGAAGTTCACCAAGGGTCGTATTGGAGGTACTTGGAAGGAGTTTGTTGATGCTTTTCAGGAGAAGTACCTGTCTCCAGCTGTTCAGGAGATGTTGAGAGATCAGTTCTGTCAGCTGAAGCAGAATAGTTCATCAGTAGCTGAGTTTGAGGCCTTATTTACTAGTTTGTCGAGTTCGCACTTTGAGTTAGTGGCGTCAGGAGCGTCGGTGTATAGAGTTCGAGAAGAAGTTGAGGCCTCAAATTGAGAGTTGTGCCGACTATGATTAGGGACTTTGGCGTTTAGTCGATGCAGACCCATACCGAGATGCGATCACGAGGAGGAGGAAGGGCGAAAGGCTCCAAGAGGAGTCGGGATGGTCGAGGCGATGGCGGAGGCGAGAGGTTTCACTCTCGCTGACCTCGAGTAGCTTCTCTAGGTCTACTTTTCTGTCATCGAGTGCTAGTTCGGGAAAGGCAACAGGAGACATCACTTGCTTCAAGTGTGGTCAGCTGGGCCACAAGTCTCCAATTTGTCCTCGAGAGGGAGGCGAGAGGCAAGATCTTCTTCGGCTCGATCTCGAGCGAGTCGAGTAGAGGTCACCGCTCTCTTGTTTTCAATCTGGTCACCAGGGCACATGAAGAGGTTTGCCACGGTTGGGTGGCACATCTGGTGCTCTTGGTTGAGGCAGACTGAGTCATTGCCTACTCGGTCGATTCGAGCCTCGAGGGCCAACCAGGGGCTTCTTCGTCCCTAGTCGGTCTGGCGATCTAGTGCTCAGGGTGAGCGGAGTTGATCGAGGTCATCTGGTAGCGTGTATCTTTATTACGCCACAGGATCTGTGCCGCTCCATCTGTTGTGAGAGGTACCTTCTTGTTTTGCAATTCTTGCTAGTGTTTTGATCGACACGGGGCATCTCATTCCTTTGTGTCTGCATTTGCATCTATTTTGGAGTTGGAGTTAGCTCAGTTAGCATCTCCTATTTGTGTAGTGTCGCCTCTTGGGGGTGAGTTGATTTTGAAACAAGGTGTTAGGGGTTGTGATATAGAGGTCGATGATCATAGAATCCCTTTCTCTTTTGTAGTTATGCCCATGAAGGGTTTCGATGTTATTTTGGGTATGGACTGGTTATCGTCATACCGGGCAGTTATTGATTGCTACCGTCAGAGGGTCACTTGTTGTACCGTGGACGGGGAGTGTTTCCGTTTTCTGGGGGACCGGGTTGGTAGTGTTTTGCCACCGGGGTATGATCCGCGAGGGCGGAGTGAGCTTAGTAGTCTACTTGCTAATCTTTCAATTAGTGAGGGTGATGAGACTCAGATTGTGTTGCCGAGGGTGGTTTGTGAGTATTCGGACGTTTTTCCCGAGGATCTTGTTAGCTTGCCACCTCACCGAGAGATCGAATTCTCTATTGATTTAGTGCGACAAGACCGATTTCTATGGCACCTACCGCTTTTGCCCCGTGAGTTAGTTGAGTTGAAGGTTCAACTCCAGGAGTTGTTGGATAAGGGCTATATCCGTCCTAGTGTTTCACCTTGGGGAGCACCGGCCCTCTTTGCTAAGAAGAAAGGTGGTGCTTTGAGGTTGTGTATAGATTACCGTAAGTTGAATCGGGCTACAGTTAAGAATAAGTATCCTATGCCCCGTATTGATGATTTGTTTGACCAGCTGAAGGGTTCCCGTTGTTTCTCTAAGATAGATTTGAGATCGGGTTATCACCAGTTGAGAGTCAGGGAGGAGGATATTCCTAAGACGGCATTCCGTACGCGGTATGGCCACTATGAGTTTCTGGTGATGCCGTTTGGGCTCACCAATGCACCGGCAGTGTTTATGGATTTGATGAACCGGATCTTCCGGGAATTCTTGGATCGTTTTGTGGTCGTCTTCGTGGACGACATTCTGATTTATTCACCTTCGAGGGAGGAGCACGAGGAACACTTGAGAGTGGTGCTTGAGTTACTTAGAGCCCATAAGCTGTATGCTAAGTTTGGGAAGTGTGAGTTTTGGCTAGAAGAGGTGAAGTTCTTAGGCCATGTAGTTTCTGGGGAAGGGGTGTCTGTTGATACATCCAAGACTGAGGCAGTGCAAGATTGGGCACAGCCTAAGAGTGTGTTTGAGATCCGCAGTTTTCTGGGATTGGCTGGGTATTACCGTCGGTTTGTGAAGGATTTCTCCAGGTTAGCTTCACCGTTGACTAGGTTGACTCGGAAGGGAGTCAAATTTGTTTGGAGTGAGGCTTGTGAAAAGTCGTTTCAGGAGTTGAAGGTTAGACTGACCACCGCTCCGGTCTTGATTATTCCGGAGAGAGGGTTGGGTTATGCAGTCTATTGTGATGCCTCACGAGAGGGTCTGGGTTGTGTGTTGATGCAAGAGGGGAAAGTGGTTGCCTATGGCTCACGTCAGTTGAAAATTCACGAGAAGAATTACCCTACGCATGATTTAGAATTAGCAGCTGTGATATTTGCCTTGAAGATTTGGAGGCATTATCTTTATGGTGAGAGGTTCGAGGTATTCTCGGATCATAAGAGTCTGAAATATCTGTTCACACAGAAAGACTTGAATTTGAGGCAGAGGAGGTGGATGGAGTTCATTGAGGATTATGACTTCGAGTTGCACTATCATCCGGGGAAGGCCAATGTTGTGGCCGATGCCCTTAGTAGGAAATCTGTTGGTAACTTAGCTAGTATAGCCATCCGGGAATGGGAGATGTTGGGTACAGTTGGGGAGTTTGATTTGCATCTGGGCGAATCCATTGAGGCTGCGGCCTTGTTTTCTGTTGTTGCACAGCCTACACTTGTGACTCGAGTGTTAGAGGCTCAGAGGGGTGATCTTGAGGTAGAATCTCTCCGAGAGAAGATTTCTAATGGGAAGGTTGAGAAGGGTTTGACGGTGTATCCCGACCTGAGTGTGAGATACCGAGACCGTTTGTTTGTGCCGGAGTCTTGCTGAGAGGAGGTACTCCGAGAGTTTCATCATTCACGCCTTGCGGTGCATCCGGGAGGTACTAAGATGTATCAGGATTTGAGTCGCCAGTTCTGGTGGCGGGGTATGAAGAGAGATGTGGCAGCTTTTGTATCTAGGTGCCTTACTTGTCAGCAAGTGAAAGCCAAGCATCAGAGGCCAGCGGGTTTGTTGCAACCCTTGCATATTGCCGAGTGGAAGTGGGAGCATGTCACTATGGACTTCGTTGTGGGTCTTCCAAGGACTCAGCGGGGTAGTGACGCCATTTGGGTGGTGGTAGACCGGTTGACGAAGTCAGCGCACTTCATTCCTATGCGCGTTAGAGATTCAGTAGATCATCTTGCTGAGTTGTATGTTCGGGACATAGTGAGGTTGCACGGGTCCCAAAGGACGATCGTCTCGAGATAGAGATCCTCGCTTTCTTGCCAGTTGTGGCGAGTTTGCAGAGTGCTTTAGGCACTAAGTTGACTTTTAGTGCGGCTTATCATCCTCGTGACCAGACGGGCACGGCGTACTATTCAGATCCTTGAGGATATGCTTCGGGGTTGTGTTCTTGACTTTAGTGGGTCGTGGGAGAGGCACTTGCCATTAGTGGAGTTTGCCTACAACAATAGCTTTCAGTCTAGTATCGGTATGGCACCGTTTGAGGCCTTGTATGGCCGACCGTGTAGATCTCCAGTTTGTTGGGCCGAGGTGGGTGATGCACCTTTGTTGGGTCCGGAGTTGGTGAAGGAAACAACGGAGAAAGTTGAGCTTATCCGTAAGAGGCTGGTTACAGCACAGAGCCGTCAGAAATCTTATGCCGACCGTAGGAGGAGACCTTTGGTGTTTGAGGTAGGTGATCATGTCTTTCTGAAGATATCACCTAAACGAGGGTTGATGAGGTTTGGGAAGAGCGGGAAGCTGTCCCCTCGGTTCATTGGGCCTTTTGAGATCCTTGAGAGGATTGGCGAGGCTGCTTATCGTTTAGCTTTGCCACATGATTATCCGGAGTTCATGGCGTGTTTCATGTGAGTATGCTTGAGTATGAGCGGATCCGTCACATGTATTGGATTGGTGATTTAGTTATTGATGAGGATGTCTCATATGAGGAGACCGGTTCAAGTCTTGGATAGGCGGGATCAAGTTTTGCGTGGCAAAACCATCCCTTTGGTGAAAGTTTTGTGGAAGCATCACGAGTGGAGGAGGCCACTTGGGAGCGTGAGTTGGAAGTCCGTGAGAAATATCCTAATTGTTCTTGATTTATAATCTTGTATTTAGATTATGTAATATTGTTGAACTTAAGAGTTTTATATATGTCTTAAGTTAGGAAAACATGGAGAATGTTTTGGTTTAATGTTAACATTTTGAAACTTGCCTTTTTATGGAAGTGGAGTATAACATTTATATATTGAATGCGTTATTTATATCATGAGATTGAATATGATATGGAAATTGTTAACATTGAAAAGATTAATGCATAATATTGATGCAGGTTGAAATATACATTAGTTTATACATATTGTGAGATGCCTCTTGATAAGAGATGAAGTGGCCAATATTGGTCAAGTTGTTGATTATTGTTTTATATATCATTGGGAATTAAGAAGAACTTGTTTTTACAAACTTATGCTTAATTTCGGGGACGAAATTCTTTTAAGGGGGGAAGGTTATAGCGACCCCGGTCTTTTTCCCATTTGATTATTGTATCCGGACTTACGTTAAAGTGGATTCATTGTTATATTTGTTGTTGTTGTCCTTTAATTCCTTATTCTTGGGTTATAGGATGTGTTTAGCAAGTTGGTTGCAGATTGGTTAGGTTTAGAAACCAAGTCTGCATGTTCAGTTTTTGGCCTGGTCGCTCGAGCGAGCTTCTCTTCGCTCGAGCGAGGTCTTCGTTTTTGGCTCTTCGCTCGGCGAGTATTTCTTCTCGGCGAGAATTGCGTCGATGCTAGACACGAGAGTAGTGTTAGGCGGCTCGGCGAGCTTCTCTTCGCTCGGCGAAGCTAGTTCTTCGCTCGGCGAGACTTTCTTGGCTCGGCGAGGATTGTGTCTGTGTCAGTTGCTCGGCGACGTGTCTTCGCTCGGCGAGCTGTCGGACTTTCTCTGTACGCGTGTTTTAATTCAGTTTTTGAGCCCCTTTCATATTCTAAACCCTAGGTTACGAGTCCTCTCTCTCCCAACTCACCTTCTTCCCTATGATTGATCCATCTAGAGTGGATTTCTACCCTAGTTCCTTCACAAATAAGATAGAGGAGTGAGCTTTCATTTAATCTGAGCAATTGTTGGTTAGGAGCACTTTGAAGTTTGGGCATCATCTTCATCTTCTTCTTTTTGAGTTATTTCTTCGAGGTAGGGATCTCCTACACCATTTATACGCTTTAATCCTAAGTGTTGGTATTTTGATATGTGGGGGTAGTTTGGTAATTTTGGTATGTGGGGTAGTTTGGTAATTTTGGAAGAAACCTTAGGGTTTTGGTTTAGATTAAATTGTATAATTAATTTAAAGGAATAATGTGGAATTTGGTTTAATTCATGGAATTGGGAATGTTAAATTTACATTCATTGATGTGTTTATTTCTTGTTTAGAAATAACTGTTGTGGGCTATCGGTGGAGGATAGCCATTGATTGTTGTAGACCTTGCATGTGGCTTAGGTATAACCGAATTAAGTCATTTATGTTATTTGTTGAATTAATCTGAGAACATTACTTGTATTGATTATGTGTTGTATATGGCAATTGCGTGTTTCATTGCATATGCATGTTGTTTGGAGAAGATAGGGGATGAACTCCACGGTTTAGGGGAAGATAGGGGATGGACCTCTAAACCGGATTTATTGGGAAGAGATAGGGGATGGACTCCAGTAGCATCACTCTTACGTGTGCTTATTGATTAATAGACATATGCCTATTTATTGTTGATATGATACATTACTAAAATGTGTATCAGTTGGGAAGTATGGAAGTGAATTGATTATGATTGATACAATACCAACATGTGTATTTGTTATGATTAGGTCTAACTTAAATTGTTATTCCTGTTGAATTGGAAGTAATGGTAATAAAAGATGAAACCCTGTTGAGTTATTTGGCGGAGTTACGAGCCATAAGTGGAAAGTAAAATGCGCCATAGACAATGTGTCATAGGCAGTGTAGACATTCGTGTCATGAATATTGTAACTCGATTATAGTGTGTTAACCATGTATCAGATGCTAATACTTTAATTAATTCTTATGCTTGGTTTAGTATTTCTCTACTGGGCTGTGGCTCACCCTATATGGGAACTTTATTTTCAGATTCAGGCGGTTCACTACCTCCAAAGACTTAGCTTGTGAGGATTTGGACTTGAAGATTTATTTTATTTGTTTAAGTTGTTTTATTTAAATTATGTAAACATTCAAGCCTAGGGCTTTATTTGTTTTGAGTTAGAACTCATGGATTTGTGTCCAAGTGTTGGCTTGGCAAGATGTAAGCCCGTAGGGCATTTATTTTGATGTTTTATTTCATATTACTCTGATGATTTAAATAAGATAATGGTTTTCTTTTAATAATGCATGCTGTGTTTTATGTTTAATGGGTTAAATTTTGAGGGCGTTACAAACATCATCGTGAACAACAGCAACAGCAGAACATCATGAACATCATCGTGAACAACAGCAACATCAGAACATCAAATTCATTTAAAAAAAATTTACCATCATAAAAACATCATCAAAAATTGGCAACATCATCAAATTATCATCAAACATCATCGTGAACAACAGCAACATCAGAACATCATCGTGAACAACAGCAACATCAGAACATCAGATTCATTTCAAAAAAATTTACCATCATCAAAACATCATCAAAAATCGACAACATCATCAAATCATCAGATTCATTACAAGAAAAAGCATTTTTGCCGACCACTTTTAGCCACTAAAACCAATTTAGTCGCCAAAAGTCATGGAATTGGCTACCAAAAAAAATTTTAGTCGGCAAAAGTCAACTTTTTAGCTACTAATTTTTTTTAGTAGGGGAATGTTGATTATTGGCTACTAAAAAAAATTTAGTAGCTAAAGATATTACAATTGGCGACTAAAAAAATTTTTAGTAGCTAAACATATCACAATTGGCGACTAAAAAAAAATTTAGTAGCCGTAGAGGTACCTTTAGCTACTAAATCTTTGGTAGCCGAATGAAAATAAAAAAAATTAATTTTTAATCTTTCCCGACCAAAGTTTTGGTCGCCAAATGTCAAGTTTCAGCGACCAAATTTATTTTAGTCGCTAAAAACCTACTTTCGGCTACTAAATCTTTGGTAGCCGAATGAAAACGAAAAAAAGTACTTTTTAATCTTTAGCCAAAGTTTTGGCATAAATGTCAAGTTTAAATGACCAAATTTATTTTAGTCGCTAAAAACCTACTTTCGGCTACTAAATCTTTGGTAGCCGAATGAAAATGAAAAAAATTAATTATTTTTATTTTTATTTTTATTTGCATTTTTTTTTATGAAGAGGTTATACACCCACCATCCAAAAATATTAATTTAAAAAAAATTAATTATTAAAATAATATGAATTTCTTATTTTGTCCTTTTTTTAAATCCATTAATAATAAAAAATTTACAATTATGACAATTGATATTTCTAAAAAAATATACTATGAAAAGGTAATTTTGATAAATTAATATTTTTAAAATGTAATAATTGTATTATAAAAAGAAATTAAATTCTGAAAATAGACTATTATTTTCAGATGAAAAGTACAATTAAACTATTTATACTTTTTACATCATCATATTTCAATAACACTAATAAATTAAGAATAAATCAAAATTCACAAATAAAAGACAAAATATCCCAATTATTTATCATTTCAATAAATTTTTCAATATTATTACCAGTACTAATAAAAGACAAAATATCCCAATTATTTGTAAGACTTATTGATATTATTTCAGATTTTAAATTTTTTCTTAATTTTTTAATAATTAATTTTTTCAACTTTTTAAAATTATTTTTATGTTATAGATGGTTAACAATAATCAAATACTATTGTTAATTTAAATTTGGAGGGAGACATTTCTAATTTAAATTTGAGGGATTTATAAAAGTAATAGACGACTAAAAAAACACGGATTGAGCTGGCTCAGAATTTTTAAAAATTTTTTTTTTCCTTCTTTTATTTTTAATTTTGTTTCTTTCTTTTCTTTCTTATTATATATATATATATATATAATATAAGAATATAAGAATATAAAATTTTTAAATATATTATTATATTTTTAAGTAAAAAAAATATTATGACAAATATTTAAGATAATTTAATATTTGTAATTTGTAATTTGATTACTTATATTTTTATTTAAATATAATTTTAATATATTTGTTACTTTTATTTAAAAAATATATACATTAAGGCCAAATCAAATTTTACTATAAAATTTTGTCCTAAATTGAAATTTCTTCTCAATATTTAAAACAAACTGTCCAAAATTTTGGCTAAATTAAAATTCCCTCCTTAAATTTTGCCTAAAGAAAAAGAGGGGGAAAAACAGAGCAAAAACTACAACACGGCTAGAGAGAGAGAGCGAAGAGCAGTCCTTCAGAGTTACCTCCTTCGCAGCCCAGTTCGTCTTGGCTTCTCCCTCCGCTCGACGAAGACCCTCAAACGAAGCAAACAGAGCCGTCTCCCCTCTCCCTCCGGCCGGAGCTCTCTTACCTCTCCCTTCCACCGCCCAATTTCAGGTCCATGTTCAGATATTAGGGTTTTGAGTTTTGATTTGAGGCTTTTCAATTTAAAAATTAGGGTCTAGGGTTTTCCAATTTCAAAATTTGGGGCTTTTCAATTTGGGGTTTAGTGTTTAACTTGGATGCTCGATCTGAATGTTTAAATGGGACTTAATAATGTCAATTTACTAAGTCTCTTCAACTTCAATTGTTTTTGGTATTGATTTCGTTAAGTTTTTTTTATGAAGGTTTCAATTGCTGCCAAGACTCAGTAGTGCTTCAAGAGAGAAAACACGGGTATTGTCTATATTTACAAACTAACTATTTATGGTATTTGATATCATTTATTCTTATAGCTCTTTACTGGGATCATCATTACACGCCTGGAAATAATGAAATGCTTGTGTTACATTCCATTTGACTTTCTTAGTATGGATGCCTTTTGGTTGAGAATCTGTTGTTTCCAAACAAATAAAAACAATTTGCTTTGCCAATGATGAAGTGAATCAATCTGTACAATTCTTACGACTACAAAGGACCATTGCTAATGTAGATGACCTCTCGCAACTTACTATAGTTTATAGAAAACCTTGCAACAAGGTTAACGGTATGATGCCATTGCCATGAAAATGATCCTGATGTTTTAATCATCATCACAGGTACATGATCTCATCAAATATTGGTGAGGTTGCCTCTATATTTTTGACAGCTGCTCTAGGTTTAAAGTGGTCGTGAGATGACCTCTATGTTTCTTGTAAGTATTGTACTTTTTTTTTTAAAAATTTTTATTTTATATTGTTGGAAAAAAATTTGCATTGATATAAAGTGGACCAACGGCCACAAATTACGCAATCATACTTTGTGTTTATTGAAATCATACTTCATGTTTATATCAAATTGGGTTATAAGATGTTCTTTTTCAAGTTTGCTTGGTAAAACATTGAGATGTGATATTGAAATATTTCCTTTTGTTCTAATTCAAGTTTACTTATTGCAAAATTCACTTCCTCAAACATTCAGAAACTTCTAGAAGTTTTACATGGAGCCCATGCAACAGTGTAATTCAATTAGGACTTCATTCTGTTTTTAAGTCTACAGCCATAAAATAATATTAATTTATCTTTGGCTATTGCAAATAGAAAATAATTTCCAAACTAAATTTTTATATGTAAAATTCATAAAATGATGAGATGGTTCTAATGATTTCACTTTTTCACTTTTGTATTCTAATCTTTGATCTAGGCGAGTCTTAGTGTATATTTTTTTTTCTTGGTTTGTTTGGTATTAGATACTGGGGACACCAACCAGAGAGGAAATTAAGTGCATGAATCCGAACTATATTGAATTCAAGTTTCCACAGATCAAAGCTCACCCATGGCACAAGGTTGATTTGAAAATCTTCGAGGATCATGTATCTTTTAACACAACTTCATCAATGATGGGCTCATTACTTTAATTATAGCCAAACCTAATGAAATTGTGTCTTATAGGTATTTCACAAGCGAATGCCACCTGAGGCAGTTGATCTTGTATCAAGGATGCTCCAGTATTCACCAAATCTATGTTACATTGCGGTATGAAATTTGAGCTTTACTTACTATATATCAAAATTGAAAATTGAGATCAATCATTTTGAACAACAATGCTTGGTTTTTGTAGTAGTAGCTTGAACAAAATTGAGATCAATCGTTCACCGATGCATCATAACTTGAACAATGCTTGGTTTTTGTAGTAGTAGCTTGTATATAGAAGTGCTCTTATTTTCTTAATATGTTATTGTACAGTTTTCAGAGGTTGCCTCTATTTTCTTGTTTTGACTATAATTTTTAATAGATTGTTGTAATTCTTGTGAGAAAATCATAGCTAAGTTGATTGATTGAGAACATCGTTTTACAATTTTCTAAATTTACTCAGGTTAAACATTAGGGAATATTTGTTTAAAAGAGATGGTATAAGGAAATGATCATACAATGCACAAATTCTGCCAACTTGCCTTTTCCTCACTCTGGTTTTGTCGATTTTCTTGCTCCTGCATAGATGTGAACTATGGATGAGATTTGGCGAGAATCTAAATACACCGGACTCTCAATTAGAGGCCCAGGAAAGAAATTTACAGAACCAAATTAAGGTATGGTACATTATGTGCTGATCTTTTATCATTTGCCCTCTGTTATGAAATGATTCATCCTATATCTCTTTTATGTTTTTATCCTTTATTCAACTGCTTTGACATCATGATTTATTCCTAGAGTTTCCATAATCACCGTTTGCTTAGCTCAAGATTTTATAACCTCCCTCTATATCACTAATCGATTACCTGTTACTCGTGAAAAAATGAATTGGTTACTTGTTCCCTGTATAATTTATTGGTGAGACATTTCCTATTTTTGTGCTGTGTTGGATGATAAATTCTGGGGTTTTCTGGTTTGTGAATGTATGTATAAAAGCATCTATGTTTCCATGCATTATACATATATATGGAGAGAGGGAGGAAGGAAGGTTTTCTATTTTTAATAGGTGACATGTACCTATCACTTTCCTTTCTTCTTTAATAGGTGACATGTACCTATCATAAAAGTTGTATCATAAAAGTTGACATGTACAAATTATATGTTGGTTATTTTGGTATTAAACGCTATTAAAAGTTGTATTATGTCATTTTCACTAAAAACATTGAGAAAAAAATAGTCGAAAATATGCCGGACACAATAATTTAAAAAATTACATGAATCATAAAAAGTGAATTGAATCGTAAATCGATTGTGAATCGTGCGATTCACTAGAGATTTACTTCTAAAATAGATTCACCCATAGATTCGTATCGATTTTGCAAAAATTGTGAATCGAATCGTGAATCGTAAGATTTTGATAACAGAGCTCATAAAAATATCTGCATATGTTTGTCTGTGTCCTCTATATTCTAAGAAACAAATGTTCTCATTCCCCTGTTTAATATTCTAGGGATGTGATCTTTATAAATATCAGATTTGGTTAGGGTTCCACTAAATTGTATATAATGACAATTGTTTGAGTTTTATTTATTTATTTATTTATTTATTTTGTGCAGTGAATGGTGTGCCTTTCTATCCATGCTTTTTTTTTTCTCATCTGAACCAGTCAAGAAAAGCCAAATAACTTGATTTTGTTTTTCTATCTTGACCTGACCACTTTCTCCCATTTATTTACAATAGATGTTGCAAAGCTAGCTCCACCTTGTACAAAATTCAAGAGCTGAGAAAAGCATGGACACAACTGTGACAGCATCTTCTGACTACAAAGGAAAGGCAGTTGCATCATCATCTTCATCGTGTGTTTCGGATTGTGGTCGACATGGAGAGAGTGAAGAAACAGAGAAGAGATAGATATATGTATTATTTTGTTTAAATACAGGATTCATTTGATGTAGAATTTTGTGTATAGAGGACATCTTACATGTATGATGGTGTTTGTATGGAATTATTTTTTTGGGTTGGATTGTATTTGATTTGTATACAATTTGATGTTAATTGAATTAATTTTTGTATTGTTGAAACGAAATAGAAATAGATATATGTATTATTTTGTTTAAATATAGGATTCAGGTTGCACGAAATAAATACAGGTTGTGAAAAAATTAATTATAATAAAAAAAAACACAAAATAAAGTTTTTGACAATTAAATGTTTAGTAGCGAAAAAAAAAAAGAAGTGAATTTGTTAGTGACTAACCAATTGGTAGCCAAAAAGGAAATTAATATTTTTAGTGACTAAATATTTGGTAGCCATAAAGAACCCAAAGAGTTTTGGTGACTAAAAAGTTAGTAGCTAAAAATAAATAAAGACTTTCCGCTACCAAAATTTTTAGTCGCTGAAAATCAAATTAATTTTATTCGAACACTTTTGGCGACTTAATATTTAGTCGCCAAATATCACCTTTGCCGACTAAGCAGACTTTAGTAGCCAAATGTTCGCTTTTGGCAACTAATATTTTAGTCGCTAAAAGATACCCTCTGCCGACTAAGCAGACTTTAGTAGCCAAATGTTCACTTTTGGCGACTAATATTTTAGTCGCCAAAAGATAACCTTTGCCGACTAAGAAGACTTTAGTAGCCAAAACGTTCACTTTCAGCGACCAATAATAGTTTAGTCGCCAATACTATCGCCGACAGAGTATAGGCGACGACTTTGGCGACCAAAAAAAGTAGTCGCTAATCACATTTGGCGACCAAAAATGGGGCTTTTGGCGACCAATATTTTGGTCGCCAAAAGTGTCGTTTCCTGTAGTGATTCATTTAAACATCATATTCATTAATCTAACATTAGATTCATTGATGTTTGTGGGTGTTATCTAAATCCCCCACAGATTCGAACATTAGATTCATCAGATTCAAACATCAGATTCATCAGATTCAAACAGCAAACATCAGATTCATTAATCTAACATCAGATTCATTGATGTTTGTGGGTGTTATGTAAACTACTCAAAGGGAAGCCTCATTTTGCAGACTATAATCTAGTGCGGGAGGGTTGGGGAGGGTATGTGTATCCTTGGATCGTAGCCATGGCTAGGGCTTACCCTTGGTTGGAGGAGATTCGGCTCAAACGTATGGTTGTGACTGATAAGTCCTTGGAGTTGATCTCAAAATCGTTCAACAACTTCAAAGTGCTTGTTTTTTCTTCATGTGAGGGGTTTACTACTGATGGATTGGCCACCATTGCTGCTAATTGCAGATGAGCTTTGTTTATGTGTATTTTGGCATATGTCTGTTTGGTTGCCGATGATGTTGATGATGTTGTTATGGGTAAAAATATAAACTCTATATATAATATACCAAAAACATATATCATATCAAAAATAAAAAGGATTAAATGGTTTAAGAAAAAACACTCAGGACTAATTAGAGCAACATTTATCAAAATGGGATTTATGAGTAATTTTTCTTAAAAATAACCCCACAATACATATTATCCTTTCTCCTATACTAAATATATTCATAAAAATTATGAAATTTACAAAATCATGTAAATTTTTATAAACTTACATAAATTATCTCATAAAATATATAACTCAAACCACAAAATTATGTGCATGGCGGACACGGGGGTGGCAGGTGGGAGCCACTGCCACTTCTAAAAAATTAAATTTTTACCATGCAATTTTAAATATTTATAAAAGAAGTTTATATTTCAACCCCTTCAAAATATATATAATTTTACGTCAATCCTTCCAAAATCTAAATAATTTTATTTTTGCTATATTAAATTTTGAAAATTTTCATTATTTTCATAGAATTTTTAGTAATTATAAAATAAATTAATATTTTAGTCATCCTAAACCTTTGAAAAATCTCATTACTTTCATGTCATTTTGAGTTTTTATAAAATAAATTAATATTTTAATTTCCAAAATCTATATAATCTTATGTCAATTTTTTTTCTAAAATTTAAATAATTTTAATTTAATACCTTTGTAAAATTTCTACGTTCACCACTAGTTTTCCTAATATTTATTATATATTAGAGTTGGAGTCACTGCTATACGGCTTGCGCAGCAGTGACTGTTGTGCAGCTCATAAAAATTATTTCAAATTTTATTTTTATCATCTAAACCGTTAAATTTTAAAAAAATATCGAGTAGAATATACCTGTAAGAAATTAAGTTGATCAGATATCGATAAACCCTTCATCAACTCACATTTGTATTCAATTTAATATTTATATATTTATTTTTTATATACACAAATTTGAATTGATGAAGGGTCTATGAATATCTGATCAACTTGATTTTTTGCAAGTATGTTCTACTCGAGATTCTTTAAAAATTGAACGGTTCGAATGATGAAAATAAAATCCGAAATAATTCTCATACACAACTCCTTATATATTCTCCTCAAACAACAAATATCAAATTCAAACAATCAGCCTGAGATCTCATGCCAAGGAACAACACCACCATCAAATTCAATAAAATCTCTTAGTGCCAGCCATAGCTATCTACTGAACCAAAAAGATTGACCTCTATCTATCAAAAGGTTTCAAATGGGGCACGTGGTCCCAAAAAAACAAAAACAAAAAGAAAACAGTGGAAATAGAAACCCAATAGGGGCACCATATATGGTCCTTGGTCATTTTGCTTTGGTTTGAATTGTGAAAGAAAATCAACATCCATACCTCAAGTCTTTATAAATCTTTTTTACTGTTTAGTTTCTTTAAGTTTATCATTTTCTTTTTTTGGTAAAAATTAGTTTTATCATTTTTAAAAATGAACTTTGCAGTGTTGTTGTGTAGTATGTGGTACCTAATAAATTAATTAAAAACTTAGTGTCAAAAAATTAACAACAATGATTCATCCCACTAAAAACATCACCACTAATAGCAATAATGCATTAAAAAAGTAAAAAAAAAAAAAAAATACAACTCTAAAACCAAAACATCACATTATTATTGGTAGGACCCACTGCCACCTAATTAGTGGGAGCACTAATTAATGCTCCCAAGCATTTTTTAAAAATTAAATATGTAAATAAATGGAAAGGAAACTGTGCCGCCTGACTGGTCTGATAAATGTGTGTGTGAGAGAGAGAGTGAGAGAGAGAGAGAGAGAGAAAATGTGTTTGTTTGTGCTTGTATTTTTTTTTTGGAGAGCGACGAGTGCCTGTCTTTTAACCATTCAACTGTGGCACTGAAAAACATGTCTTTTTATAAGCATTTATAAGGAATGGAAATGCTGAAAACGACACTCTTCCCTCTTACTATCTAATACCGCAATTAATTTTGATCTATAAAGTTATCTAATGTTCGAAAAATTTAAAAGAATAATGTCAGATATTTTAAAAGATTTATTAAATCTTTTATATAGATGTAAAATTTGTATGGGATTTATATGGTGTAAATTTTATATTTATGTGAGATATTTGATAAAAATTTTAATAAATTTTTTGAAATTTCTAATATTTTGAAATTTAAAATAGTATCAATAAATTGAGTAGTGCTATTAAAAATTTAGACTTACTTTTTAGGGTAAATTATACAAATAGTCTATGTAGTGTGTATGATATGTCAATTTGGTTTATGTTGTTTCAATTTACTTGATTTTGTTCATTAATTTAACGGATTGTATCATTTTAGTCTAATAAATAACGGTGGTTAAGTTTGGTGAACGGAAAGTCAAACTATATGTCAATTTAATCCATGTAGTTTACACAATGTGTCAATTTGGTCCCAGTCAAAATTGAACAAATTAAAACAACAGGAACCAACTTGACACATTGTGTAGATTTTCTGTCCACCAAACTTAACAACAGTTATTTATTAGATTAAAATGACACAATCCGTTAAATTAAGAGACAAAATCGAGCAAATTGAAATAACAAGAACCAAATTGACACATCATATAAACTACATAGATCATTTACATAATTTAGTCTACCTTTTAAGTCTAATGATCAATTAATTAATCATTTTCTTGTATTATTTTTGTCTCTCTTTCTCTTCATCATGTTTGGTTTTATTCTACTTACACATCATTAACTTTAGAAAGTAAAATTTAAAAATTGAACTTATATATTATTTTTCTAATAAATTTATACACAATAGCATGGTTAGGTGTTGGATCTTAATTGATTTTTTAAAATAATTTAGGGCGAATTATATTGATAGTTCTTATAGTTTGGAGTTTGTGTCAGTTTGGTTCATAACTTTTCAATTGTAGCACATTTGACTCTGAATTTTGAATCTTGTTCCAAATAAGGACAATTGAAGATACCATTACTTAATTTCAATAGCAAAATCGTCAATATAATAAAATACAAACTAATTTGACAAAAATAAATGTAAAAAAATTATTTTTAAATTTTTAAAAATTATTTCTACCCATCAAAAATAAAATCATCTAAAATTGATAAATTTTTTACACATTTATTTATTTTACAAAATTAATTTTTATTATGTGTTTGGATGATGACATGTAATGGGTGGTTGTTAGGATTATAATGTGTAATCGATATATTTAATATATGAAATGTTTTTAGTTTTGGATTTTTGATTTAATGGACTGGTTTAATAATGATATCAAAGTTGTCGTCATATTTGACTTCTGAAAAAATAGAAACTAATTTAATGAAAATAAAAGCTACCCATTACATGATCATCATCCAAACACATAGTAAAAATTAATTTGATATAAATATATAAATAAATATATAAATATCTAAAAATTTATCAATTTTACATAATTTTATCTTTAGTGGGTAGAAATTATCTTTAAATATTCAAAAATATCTTTTTGACATTTTTTTTTATCAAATTAGTTTATATTTTATTAAATTGATGATTTTGTCCTTGAAATTAAGCAATAGTATATTCAATTGTCCTTGTTTGGAACAATATTCAAAATTCTGGGTTACATGTGTCACAATTGAAAAATTAGGGACTAAAGTGATACAAGTCCTAAACTATAGAAACCGTTAGTGTAATTTGTCCAATAATTTAACAATTGATATATAACTGTTCACATTATTAAAAATAAATTTGAAAGTGATATTTTAAAATTGTTAGCCACTTAGCAGTTAGGAGTACAATGTTTGGAGTAATTATTGGGTAAAAATATTAAAAAATTGTTCAAAGCCCAATAGAGCACTAATATTTTGCAAGATAATGTGATAGGTGTAAGCTATTTACACTAAAATTATACTTTAATCAATGACATTAGATTATTTCATAATAGTCAAAAAAATAAAAAAATAAATGGCAGTGTACCAACATATCAGTGCTAATGGCTATTGACCAATTTCAAGAAACTCTTTCCCCTTAAATATCTCCAAAGAAAACAAAGATGGCAACCCATGAGAACATGAACAGGTCCTACTTGTTTTCAAAAAATTATCAAAATCATGTTCATAGTATATTTTTAAAAAAATATAAATGTTCTCTTGTTAAGGGGTTATAAATTTTCAATCAACTTAATAGTTTGTATGAATAATTGACTCAAAACATCTTACAAAAAGCATAGTCTTCTCTTAATTAGTGTGTTTAGTCATTGGTTTTTATAGGAGTTTAGGCTTTGTTTGACGACCTTCAATTTTAATTAAAAAGTTAAAAAATTAAAAAATTATTATAAATTATCATATCACTCTCTTTATTTTTTTACATAATTTTTTTATAAAAAAACTAAGAAATTATTAAATAACTTATTCGTAGGCTTTAATGTTCTTTTAATGATCAAAATTGGAAAGCAAATATAAAGGCTATTTACTGGTTACAGACCCATTTACGAAAGACCAATCCTAGAATCACAGATTAGATTGTTTCCATGATTTGTCAGTTGGGTTGAGAATCACCTTTAAGTACATCAACAGTGCAAATCACACTGGCCAACTTCAGATCTCTATGCACGTAGAGACTACATAGTGAGCAATGGTCCTTAAAGGCTATACAGTGATTGATTATGATAATCCCTCATCACACATGCAAGGCGATTAGTTTATTTATATGTTTGTCATTATTTAACCCATTCTTTCGGTTATTCTTTTTCCCTTTCAAACCAGGAAAAGCACAGTGAACCAACAAGCAAAAAGTTACAGAAACAGAAACAAGTCAGACATTAAATTTGAAACACAGCAACGATTTATACCATTAATTTTGATATTTTAATAAAATATTAATGACATAATAATAAATAAAAAAATAAATAAAAATAAATCATCACTATAGATAAAATTAACTGTCAATTCATTAGAACTACTTTTAAAACTCAAAAATTAGAGCTCAAAGCATTTTTCTTTAAAATATCTCACACATGACTGGACAAAAACAAATTGCTCTCTCTCTCTCTCTTTTGTTTGGTAGCTAGGAAAGAATAAAACAAAGAAGTGATGATGTAATGAGACTTCTCAGATCGAAATGATTACAGGAAAAACCAAACCTTCATGATCACAATTCTTTAACCTTTAATGAATGAAGAAATGTTCAACACAGAAAATTATTAAAACACACAATTGAATAAACCTCTGCACACTAGATTGCTGAACAGTGGACAGACTCATGATTTAGCATTCTAAATAAAAGAGATGATATACAAGAAACAAATTAAAATAGTAGTTCCTTGAGAGAGAGAGAGAGAGAGAGAGAGAGATTAACTAGAAAATTTGAATGATGTGTTGGGTGGTTTCAGTCTCCTTCTGTAGTAGTGGCTGAGGACATATAACTGGCAGCAAGGGAGGTCTCATCAGCTCGTGCAATGGATGTTGTTGTTGCTTGGAATTGTTGCTTGCAAGAATGGCATGTAATTAGCAAAATGGTGGAGCTGATTTTCTTTGTAGCCTTCTCTTTCAAAAGTTGAGCCCTTTCAAGCTCAGCCTGTGCTTGTTGCCTAATTCTCTTGGCATTGGCAAATTCCAACTCAGCCATTTCAATTTGCTTATTGGCTTGTAATCTAGCCTCTTCCGCATACGCCTTTTCAAACATTGCCAACTTTAGCTTCTCATTTGCCTCTTCCTTCAACCTTGATGCCTCCAATCTGGTTTCTGTAGCATTCCTTTCCGGTCGATAGCTTCTACCTGCATCCAAATTTGTGCAGTTTTGTTCACCTTGACCGCATGATCCAATTGAGAGTTTCAAATTTGTTGCATGATTTTCATCACAAATTTGTAATGCCGATGCATAAGCATTTGATGATGATGACAACAACTGAAGTTCCAAATTATGTTGCTGATCATCAGTGTTAGAGGAACTGTGTCGCTCTGGGCATCGAAACACAGGTCCAACAGGCTTTGGCACGGCTAATCTTGGCAATATTGGAGCAATGCTGAAATTGTTGTCGTTCGTCGGAGTCATGCTTGAAGCTGTTCGAGGTGACCAGGACGGCTGCAATGCCCGTAATTCAGGCAGGACCGGCCGGAGAGTGCAAGTGTCTTGGTGTTCAATGAAACTCTCCACTCTATAAAGACAAAAGATACAATGGTTTAAACACAAAGTCATGATTTTGTTATATTGAATCAGGTGCCTTGACCTTGATGTATAAATAACAGTATTCTAGTATTGGAGTGTAGAACAAAGTCAAGGAAGTAATAAAAGTTTCTTCATGTAGGGTTACCAACTATCAAACAATTATAAAAAAAAATAGATGACGGGGATGCACTTAGATTATGATTTGGTTTGCAATATTATTAAATATATATATATATATATATTTTCAATTTACTAGTGTTAGTTGAGTTGGAAAAACTTTTTGTACTCCACTAGAAATCACGAATTCGAGTCTCATCACAAACAAAACCAAGAATTTATAAATTCAGAGTCTTGTCACAACCAAACTTTTTCTTTCCCATACTATACCTCTCCAAACTGGGGGCATAGTTCTAAATATCAGCCAATACATCAGAATTTGGGAGCTCCAATAAACCTGATATTTACTGATGTATCGGTTGATATAGACCGATATTTGGCCGTATCACTAATAGAAATACTGATATCCATGACCCGTGAGGGAGGAGAAAATTACATGGCTAGTTTGTGTTTGTAGCAATTGCTATTACTGCCAATGGAAACTGTTATTGGGAATTGTAATTCACTGCCTTCACACTTCCATTGGCTGCCCTAATTATCACACACAATGCCAAACTTGAGGTCATGTAGAATTAGAAAATGTTAGAATCTTCGACCAAAAAAATAAAAATAAAAACTTCGAATCGTACAAATTTAAACTAAATGAATAAACATGTGGAGAAAACAGACTATAATCAAGAGACGCTCGAGGAAAGGAGAATGAAACAAAAGAAAATGTCTTAATATTTTTATGTAATGATATCCTTTTCTTACAAATTTATTTGGAAACTTTAGGGTTTGTTTCTGTGAGAGAGAGAGAGAGAGAGAGAGAGAGAGAGAGCATGCCTATCTGCTAAAATCATAAAACCCTTTTGGCTTGCAGTTCAAATTTATAAAAATAGATGATAGATGGGTAGAGCAATTCATCATCAACAAACAAGAATAGATAAAGCAAAAATTCATATAAAAACAAAACCCTTTGAATGAAGAAAAGTATGAAGAATTAAACCTGGAAAAAACACGGCCACAGTCACAAGAATGGCCTCTGGTACCACAAGTCTTGAGATGGGCCTTGTAATCAGATTGAACAGCATAGGCTTTTGAGCACTTCTCACACACCCACTGCTTATTGTTGCTGTGTTTCCTCCTGAAATGCTTCTTTATCCCCACAAGATCCCCGAGAGCGTGGCACGGGTCATGGTGCAAGCAGCTCGGCTCAGGGCACACAAACACCCTCTTCTTCCCCTCGCCCGCCGACTCCTCCCTCTTCACCAACTTCCACGGCACCTTGTGCCGCCTCCGGTGCATCTGAAGGTTCTGGTCTCTCTGAAACCCTTGGTTACAGATCTCGCACACGTATTGGTCCGATTCCAATAGGGTTTTGGGTGATAGTGAAACCACCTCAGCATCTGGATCTGTCACAAACCAAAAATTTCAACATAACCCAGTATCTAAAATTCAATATATTCATACATACATATAATACATGTAGACCCTACTGTAGTGTGTACCTGGGGTACCAGCAGGCCTTCTTTTTCTTTTTTTTGCAACCCCATTTTCAGAAGAAGAAGAGGGGCCAACTGAGCCAGTGTTGTTGTCTAACATGGGTGAATGAATTCTTGTGCTTTTGTTGAATATATCTGATAGATTAACCACAATTAATCCCTACCTGCACAGTCGTTGAAGTGGGTGATGTTTTTTTTCAGCTTTACTCACAGACCGCAATGGAGAGAGAGAGAGAGAGTGCTTGGATGGATGAAAGGGCATGCCGCTTGCTTTGTGAAATCAGCTTTCTTTAAGCTTTTAGCTTTTTCTATGAACTTTCTTGCTTTCTTTCATTGACCCCCACGTTGAGAAGGTAAGGTTGAGGCGAGTCTTCTATATAAAGCTTGAAATAGTGGGAAAAAAACAATAATGTCATCATGACTATTTTTTACAAATACAAAAATTTATTTTGGAGCTTCAATTTAAAAACTTTAATACCTTTAAATGTATGTGGGGTTGTTCTGATACGATGTTTTCGTCTTATTTTTGTTTTTGTTTTATTTTATTTATTTTTATTTTTAATTTTTGACCTCACTAAAGCTCAATTAGAGCTTTAGCTTTAGAATGATGTATTATTATTATTACAAATAATACTACCAACTTTAAAAAAATAGAGACATTTACACATAAGTCATAATTTATATATTTATACTCTATTAAGTTTTAACTAAGATTTTTTGAATCTTCAAGTCCTATTAAATTTTTAATAGTCAGAATTATCCTTCAAATAATGACTGTTCATCATTTATGATTATCTATAAAGAAACACGATAATTTGATATTTATTTTGATTTTTAAAACTTTAAAATATCAACTTTCAAATTGAAATTTTTTTTAAAAAAAATTATGTGCAAAAGAAAAAACTATGTTTTTTTTTAATTTAAAAATTTGAAAAATTTGAACTATTTTTTTGGGTAAAACTAAAAATTTTGTGTCTATAAAAAATCATGATGATGGAACATTGATGTGCAAAATTGAAAAAAAAAAAAAAAAAAAACTTTAAAAATGAAAAAATTGATAATGTTATCAATTTTAAAATTAGAAAAAAATTGATAATATTCTCAGTTTTATGAAATAGTTAAATCAAACCAATAAGCAGAATGACAAAAATATTTAATCTTATGCTCTTTTTTTATATCAGTTAGTGAAACAATTATCTGGAAAATTACTATGTAAAATTGATAATATAAACTGATAATATTCTCAGTTTTACTAAATAGAACTTACTGGTTCAAAAAATCTTAAATAGGATATGAATTACCATAACATTTCTAAATAGAACTTTTAGTTAATTAACTCTAAAAAATATTACTCCAAAAAATATATTTATGAATCACCATCATTATATTTATGAGTCACAATCATTTTAGATTGGATGACATTATATTAATTTTATATTTATATCATATAATTCATTTCGGAATAAATTTTGAAATATCTTTTCATCTTTCATAGTATTTTTGAGTTTTTATTATTACATTTTGTTTATTAGGTGACATATCACTATTGTATTAATCATAATGTGATAAATAATATTTTAAACTGAGTTTGGAATCACAAATAAAAAGGCCTAATTTTTTTTATTGTATTTATTAAATTTTGTTTTTGGTAAAAAAAAAAAAAAGAATTGTGTCAAAAAATTGTATTGATACTTAAGATTATTGAAACAATCTTCTATGTAAAATAAAAACTTGAAACAAATCAAACAAATAAAAAATAAATTACTTATAGAATTTATTTATTGAACCGAATAAAAAAAAAAGATCAAGTCGAGTGTGACATTTTGTCCTTAAGACAAATTCGCCCCGATACGGTACTTACGGATAAACAGCGTCTATCTTTCAAGATGCAATGATTTACACATATTATAGTAGCACTCCAAACAATTTGTACGGCGAACAAATCTCTATATTCTATACTCTCAGAATTTTCTCCTAAGAACTGGTATAAAGAATAATGCATATAAAGAGCAAAATTGGGAAGAGGAGAATGTTTTCTAGATGTAAAAATCAGTTGGAAATGATCTCTATTTATAGGCAAATGGTGACTGTCGGGACAGACCCGAACAGGTAGGTTTTCAAACCAGGAAGAAAATAATGTTTTCTAGATGTGAAAATCTGCTGGAAATGATCTCTATTTATAGGCAAATGGTGACTGTTGGGACAGATCCAAACAGGTAGGTTATCAAACATGAACAGGTTTAATTTCAATTGAATAGGTGCAAACAGTTTTGAACAGATAACTACTGGGCAGTTTCAAATCTGTTTGAACAGATAACTGCTGGGCATTTTCAACCTGTTTTGACAGTTTGACTCTGTTGGAGACTGTAAGGGAATTTCGGACAGAATAAGGCAGAAAATTGAATTCAAATTTTGGCGAAAAAATTTGAATTAATTTTGTTCAGAAAAAATATTTTCCCGCAAGAATTTTAGGAAAAAATTCAAATAAATTTTGTCTAAAAAATTAATGTAAAGACCCTATCTATAACCCATACCCAGCCCGACTCGGCTCGGCTGATCGATTGGATGGACGGACGGCGCAGGCGCACGCGCACGCGCATGTGTGGTGGTTTAAGCCAAGGCTCACTTTGTCCATAACTCCTCCCTCCTACAAACTTGCGGTACCCCTTGGGGCTCAACCTAAGTGTTGCCACTTAGAACTTATATACACATATAAGTTCTCTTAAGTTTTCAATGTGGGACTACCATTACAAAGAAACCCATATTTTATTTTTTAATAATCCATTTCACAAATTCGAAAACGACATCAACTTCCCATTCACTCATAACCGTCTTTACCGTGTGACTTACTATGCAGTAAGGAATACGCCACCTTTTAGACCCACCTCAAAAGATGTATGGGTCCTATTCAAATTTGGGCTTAAAATTGGTTCAAAATAAGCCTATAAAAATCAAATTTTCTAACAATCCCCTACATGAATAGAATTTAACGAAAAGAAAATGCTACAACATGATCCAATTACAGAGAGTGCAGAAATTGGAAATATTCTACAAAGGATAGGTAGCTTTTGGATTTGAACCTTTCCTTGTGAGACACTATCGGATTTACTAGCTAACCAGTGAACATGATGTCTTGAACTGCTCAGCCATTTGTGTAAATCAAGACAATAGAACTCACACAGTATATTACCAGACATAATTTAGTTCTCGCTATTGTGTTCATTTTGGCCCTGAACAACTTTGTCTTTCATGAGTGCTCTAGAGAATTATAGCCCTTCATAAATCTCATAGAACCGTCCCAATTCACACGTATATAGGTGATTGTTATGAAGAGTATCCTGCCATACTCGATTAGGTATTCCTAGATATAAGAATCATTAAAAGTATTACTTAACCTAAAACGCTGCAGACATCACTATTTCATCATAGAAATAGGTAGGAGTTTGACTCTCCAGTGATCCTTATGAGTCATGCACAACTCGGTTGTCACTTTGAATCTAGATCTTGGGATCTCCAGTCAATTAGGTTGGGTTGTCATTGTGGTAACTCTTATTTAATAGGCTTAAGTCTCATTCCCCTCAATGAATTCTCAACTAACTCTCTTGCTAACCCTTTGGTTAGTGGATCCGCTATGTTGTCTTTAGACTTCACATAGTCAATGGAAATAACTCCATTAGAGAGTAATTGTCTCACAGTGTTATGTCGACGACGAATGTGTCATGACTTACCATTATACATATGACTTTGTGCTCTACTTATTGTTGATTGACTATCGCAATGTATGCATATAACAGGCATCGATTTTAGCCACATTGGAATATCTTCAAGAAAGTGGCGAAGCCATTTTGATTGTTTCTTCCCCAGCTTTATCTAAAGCTATATATTCTGATTCCATAGTAGACCTAGCAATGCAAATATGTTTGGAAGATTTCCAAGATACAGCCACACCACCAAGAGCAAAGACATACCTACTGGTGGATTTTGAATCTCTAGTATCCGATATCTAGTTTGCATCATAGTATCCTTCAAGTACTGCTAGATATCTAGTATAATTTAACCCAATGTTACGAGTAAATTAGAGATATCTTAGAACCCTTGTAATTGTTTTCAAGTGTTCTATTCCTGGATTACTCGTATATCTATTTAATTTACTCACTGCATAAGCTATATCCGGGGTGAGTGCAGTTCATCAAGTACATTAAGCTTCCAATAATTTAGGCATATTCTAATTGAGAAATACTTTCTTATACACTTTTTAGAAAGAAACAAATTAACATCCATAGGTGTTCTAATAAGATGATCATCATTTTTGCTAAATTTGTCAAGTATTTTCTCAATGTAATATGATTGTGACAAGGCATAACCTTCTGATGTTTTGGTAATTTTTATACCAAGTATTACATCAGCAATCCTCATGTCTTTCATGTCAAAATATTTATTCAACATTTACTTGGCAGTTTTAATCATGTCATTATTACTACCTATGATGAACATATTATCCACATAAAGACATACTATAACATAACATTAGTTTATGTTTTTAATATAAACACATTTGTCACATTCATTAATTTTAAATTTATTTGACATCACTACCTTGTCAAATTTCTCATGCCATTGCTTTGGCACTTGTTTTAAACTATATAATGATTTACTAATTTACACACTTTCTTTTCTTTCCCTGGAACAAAAAAACCTTCTGGTTGCTCCATGTTAATTTCTCCATCTAACTCACCATTTAAGAAATCTGTTTTAACATTCATTTGAAGAATTTCTAGATTGTACAAAGATGCAATGGCAATGAGCATTCTAATCGATGTTATTCTAGTAACTAGAGAATATGTGTCAAAGTAATCAAGATCTTCTTTTTGTCTATATCATTTGATCACAAGTCTTGCCTTATATTTGTCAATTGATTCATCCGCTTTCATTTTTCTCTTGAAAATCCACTTGTACCTAAGAGATTTATAATCTCATGGCAAATCCACCAATTCCCAAGTGTGATTTTATAAGATGGATTCAATTTCACTATTTACAATTTCTTTCCACAAAGGAGCCTCAGGAATGGACATATCTTCTTCAAAAGTTAAAGGCTCATTTTCTAACAAAAATGTTAGAAAATCTGGACCAAAAGATTTTGAGATTCTAGCATGTTTACTACACTTATGTTCCTATTCCTCATTTTGATCTATCTCTTATTCTTGTTCTTGATCTTGTTTTTGATCATGACTAGTAATAGCATCATAAGATCTTTTATTATTACTAGTCTCTTGTCCAGTCTTATTAAGAAATACATGTTCAAAGAAAGATGCAATCCAAGATTCAATAATAGTATTTATATGCATTTCGGAATGTTCTGACTTATGAATCAAAAATCGATATGCATTACTATTATTGGCATAACCAATGAATATGCAATCAATAGTTTTAGGACCTATCTTAGTCTTTTTAGGACTAGGAATAGCTACTTTAACCAAACACCCCCACATTTTTAAATATTTGTAGGATGGTACTCTCATATGCCACAATTCATAAGGTATTTGATTTACTTTCTTTCGAGGTACTTTATTAAGTATATAATCAGCAGAAAGTATTGCTTCCCCCCACAAGTTCTGAGATAATCCAAAACTGATTAATTCATCATTTCTTTTAAAGTCCTATTTTTCCTTTCAGCAATTCTATTTTGCTAATTGCTGAAGTGAGTAGGGAGCAGTGGTTTGATGAAATATTCCATGTTCTTTACAAAACTCACCAAAATGTGATTCATATTCAATACCTCTATCTGTAGACACCCCATATTTTACCGACCTTAAGACTCAGACGTCACCGATTGAGCACTCGGTGATAGTGCATATTGTGCTCGTTCTGAGGTTTCAGAGTCTAGGCTGCGAGCCTTGCCTCCAGACTTCGGGGCTCTTTTGTGCTTTGTCTCGATTTGCGAACCAGGTCTTGTTTTTCCTGTTTTCTCTTCCCGAAGGAAGGGAGTGGTCTTGTAAACCATCTCTCAGTGGCTGTAGGCTACGTTTCGTGGTCGTAGACCATTTTTCCCGTTTGGAGGCCAGTTTTTGGTTTTCGGAGCCGTCGGCCGTGTGCCTCGGTTCGGGACCGCTTAACTACCTCCGTTTTCTCCGGTTTTTGGTAAACACCTTGGTTCCTCCCTTTTGAGGGACACTGTGGCCCGGGAGACCACCTTTGTGGTCATACGTCACCTCCGGTGCTTAACAGCCTATTTTTGGGGTCCCAAGCTGCGTGTTTTGGCCCCCGAACCCTCGTTTGCCATCGGTTAGGGTTCATTTTTGGTATAGACCCTATTTTCATTGCTAGGAAGATGGTAGGATGTTGGGAGACCAGCAATTCTTTTGGAAACCATTTTCTTTCTCCTCCAGCCGATTTTTCTGACAGAAAGCTGCTTTTTCTCACTTTTGGGCCATAATTTCTGGTTTTCATACCACCATTGTGTTATGCTCATCTGGGAGGCCACCAATATGGGTAGGCCGACCAGTATTTCTTCTTGACCCTTTTGAACCTTCTAGAAAGCTGGTTTTCCTCTCTCCTAGGTCACATTTTCTAGTTTTCCACCATACAGCTATGTTGCACTCATCTAGAAGGCCACCTTTCTGGTATGGCCAACCAGCATTTCTCATTGACCCTTTTGACCCCTGGTCAGCGGACCAGGGGGAGTGGCCGGCCGACCACCTTAATTGGTCAGCCTGCTTCTTGCTTTTTGCTCTCTCTAAATGCATCACAGCTGTGCTAACTGGGGGGCATTTGGACCATCCTCCATACACGTGTATGGAGGATATTTGAAGCTTCCAAGAGAAGCTTTGGCCTCTCTTCTCTATAAGAGAGGCCCTCCTCTTCCATTACAAGGGTTGAACAATTTCGTTTAAGGCTTATAAACTTTTCTCTCCATAGCTCACTAGTCCAAGCTCCAAACCCTAATATTCTTGCACCATTTGCACTACACCTCATAGCCTACCACCTCTACCATCCATCCAAGCATCTTGGAGCTCATTTTTAGAGGTTGAAGAACTCCTTTCTTGGTCCAGAAGTTGCTGAAAATCTGCTCTTCAAGGGTAAGTCTCTATTTTCCATTTTTTTGCATTATTTTGCTTCCTATCTTAGCCCTATTTTCAAGCATTTTTGGGTTTTGTTATAAACTGAAAAGTGTCTTCTTTTGAGCTCCTCTTGAAGTTTGATTAAGGATACTTTTCTTTTTGATGTCATCTACCCCCTTGTATGCTCTATCCCTCTTTGTAGGCTTATTTTGCTTCATATCTTAGCCCCACTTGTGAGCATTTTTGAGATTTTTTATAAACTGAAAAGTGTCCTATTTTGAGCCCCTCTTGATTTTTGATTAAGGACTTTTTCCTGTTTGAGGTCATTTACTTTCTTGTATGATTGTTTGCCTCTTGTTTTGAGCCTTGCATCTAGGTCTTTGTCGCATGCTTTGTTTGGCCTTCTAGCCACTGAAATCCAGTGGATTTTTAGTGGCTAGCACACTATTTTGAGAGCCAAAATCAGAGGGGGGTGACCTCCCTCTCTACTTGTCTTGTTTGTTGGCCCTTTTGGCCTTCCAAAGGGACTCCATCTTGCATACTTTAAAGTCACATTTCAGGCCCTATTTGGTGCGTTTTAAGGTCTTCCTTGACTCTTTCCGGAGCCCATTTTTCCATATTTTGTGTCCCTCATGCATGTATGGAACAATCCTCCTTAAGGCCTTTCAAGAGGACCTTTCATTGCATGCTTTATTGACCCATTTCAGGGCCTTTTTGGTGAGTTTTAGGGCTGTCATAACTGATTTCCAGAGTTGGTTTTTCCATTTTACATGTCTATCTTGTATGTGTTGAGTAATCCACCTCATGGCCCTCCAAAGGAGCCCATCATTTTTGCATGCATTGGGTACATTTCAGTAGTTATTTGGGCATATTTTAGCATACCATGTTCTTATTTGCAGCTGTTTTGGCGACCTCTCTTGTGCTTCATATACATGCCATGTAAACCATGCTTACTAGCCTATGTCGCATGTTGTTTTAGCCCATCATGTTAGCACTTTTTGGCCATGCTTGAAACTGATTTGGTGCGTGTTTAGGACTGACTTGGCTCTGTTTTCATGCTTCATGATCAAATAATGCTTGCTTTGCATACTTGTGGTTCAATGCATTTGCCTAGTTTTGAATTTCGGGGCCTATTTCATGCATTGGGTGACATGTTTTCATGATTCGGGAGCATTGAGCATATCATTTCAGAGCTGGAAATTGCATGTTTGTATGCCATCTTTTATCCCTTGCCATGCTTTGGTAGAGTGGCATTTGATGCGCCTTAGGATCGGTTCCTTGCATCGTGCATGTTTGCATGTGTTTAGGTTGTCTCTTTTTCATTATATGGCCACTGATTTGAGTGTGGCTGAGGTCCACTCATATTGGTGTAAGTCCATCTTACATTGAGCATGCCATTTAGTTCATGATTGTTGCATGTTTGGCGATTGCATTGTGTATGCTTTGATCATATCATTAATAGTCTTCATGTGTGCATGATAGCCTTCGTATGTACATTGTGTATGCCATTGTAGTTCATAGCATTGCGTATGCTAGGTTGCATGTTAGTCGCATTGTGTATGCCATGCATATTGCATTGTGTTTGGAGTAGGGTTTATTCCAAACACAAGAAACGAGGGACGTTTCGTACTCGAAGTGACGAAATATGTCTCAATTTCTGGTCGCCGACACTCCGGATTACCCATGATGGAGTCTAGGCCTTGTTGTGTTATCATGTGCATTTATTTCACATCGAGTTGTGCAATTCGACTCCTCGGCCATCATGCATCGAGATACGTAATTGGTGGCACGAGGATCAAGGTGTGCATACATATGTGAAAATACTTTGCCATGCCCCTTTCTTGCTCTCTGTTGCAACAAACTAGAAATCAACAACTTTCTAAAGCCTTGCACAACATTCCGGGATTAATTGCAAACAGAGGCGAATCGGGGCATCGCAATGGATTTCCGCGCCAGGCAACTCAGGCATGCATCATTCATCATTCGGAACAGAGCTGAGGCGGTCCATGGATTTTCATGCTAATTTACTTGCTTTCCTAGTTAATTTGTTAATTAATTAGGGTTTTGTACTTATTCGGACTGTAATTATTATTCAGACTGTATCATTTACTCAGACCCTCCAAGTGAGGGCACAATTGTAATAAGTGTGCGTGTGTGTGATGTATGTCTTCCAACCCTACGTCTTTCTCCCTTTTATTTACCAGCTTATGATTGTTAGTTTAGGGCATGTTTCAATTAGCATACTTATGCTTGCATGTTTGCATCCATTTATCTGTCTTGCATGCACCGGGCTTAGCGCATCATACTAACTGCATTGTATTTCAATTCTGAGTTGAATACGTGTTAGTTGTAGCATTTCACATGCCATCTTAGAATAGCCGAGCCTATTGCAGTTGCATTCTTGCCTGTGTTGCATTAGGCATTTCAGCATAGTTAGGATCATGCATGGATTTCTAACATAGCTTCTGCTTTGGCTCGGAGTACTCAGTAAGTGTTTATGCTTTAGCACCCTTGCATGCGTGTGAGTGATGCCATGATAGCATGCTTACCATGAGGCTATGTGCTTATGTGATATACCTACCTGAATGCCTGTGGGTGAAGGTTGGGTTATTTGAATTGGAACAATTCACCGATTGAGAGTTTTAAGCCCACTTGAGAGTGGCAAAATCATGTTTTCTTAAGCCCACCTGAGGGTGGCAAATCCACAGTTTAGCCTACTTGCGAGTAGCAAACTGTTTTCAAAACAAACATGAGATGTTTCGTTCCAATTCAGGCGATCAAGTCTATACTTGTATGCTGTGTGCATCACATAGTAATTCTAGGCTAATAAACCGGAATAAGAGCACATAATGTTTTCAAAACTCGATATCATGGTTAGTAGAGGCCGATCTTTGATCGGGCGAGCGGGGGTGCTCACAAAGGGACCTTCCCCAATCGTACCCAAGTTCTCGAGCCGAGGCAACTTTGGTGATGACGGACACGTGGCCTTAGGCACAAGTCAGGGTTTCCTAAATTCCCCCAAAATAAAATATTTAGGTGGCGACTCTGTATCTGGTAAAGTAGTCCATGTTTGTCACTTCTTTCTAAAAAATCAGTTTTTCAAAACGATTTGCCGGATTTGGACTCTTTGATGATTCATCGGTCTTGCATTGCACTCTGCGAGATTAGATACAAGACCATGACATAGAGTCCTGAACTGTAGTGAGCCCAAATGAATAAAACGGAATTCCCTCCCAGGACGTTCGGGGACGTCTACAGTTTCTGGCGACTCTGCTGGGGAGTTAGAGAACTTGACTCGAACTCATGATATCTGGCTTTGACTACACTTATGTGTTTCTTTGCATTGCATTTGCATTGGTGCGCCTAGGACACCGTGTTTTTCGTATGCTATTCCTGAACGGTTTGCCGAAGGCTCGCTTTGGCGTCTTAGTAAAGGTGACGATTCTTGAACTCTGCCACGACGGGAACACAAACCCCGGTTTTACCGGGGCACCTTTTTGACCATTCGACCTAGTGCATATTTGGAATCCATAGTGACCATTCCAAACTAGGACAGGTTGCTTACCCGATTATAGGTTGTTTGAAACCGCTGCGTGCGTAGTGTAACCCTAGCTCTTGACAAAATAGGACAGGGAAACTTTACCCCAACATAGGGGTGTTTTGGCTCTCACTTGTTTGTTATGTGCTTTTAGAGTGCGTCTCTATACGAATGCATGTATCAGCTTACAAGTTTGGGCATCAGGCCTGCGGGCACCAATTCAGTCTTTGGGTATCGAACTGCGCAGCACCGATTCGATATTTTCGGGATCGATTACTGCAGTATCAGTTCAACCGGGGATAGTGATTTGGGAATGATGATCAGTCTTTGAGAACAGTGTATCAACTGCGTGTTAATTATACCCGACTGTGTGTTGTGTTTATTTAAAGCCATTATGCTATCCGTTTATCTGGT
Source organism: Camellia lanceoleosa (assembly GCA_025200525.1). Classification (NCBI taxonomy): domain Eukaryota; kingdom Viridiplantae; phylum Streptophyta; class Magnoliopsida; order Ericales; family Theaceae; genus Camellia; species Camellia lanceoleosa. The sequence goes on along the minus strand of CM045763.1, from coordinate 39,732,900 downwards.
TGTATGTTTTCTTATTATTGCTTTATTTATCTTTTTGCTAGGGTAGTTTAGCACAATTGCTTCAGACCAAGCAGATATTCCCCAAGCACTCTGGACAAGAGGTCGCCGACTCCATCGATCTGAGGATCTAGTCGACGGACAACCAATGTATCATTCCCTACCCCCAGTTATCAGATGGAGGTCGAGAAGACATAGTGTATCCAAGCAGAGGTTGCCAGAGCAGTGGATTACCCCATTAGTGGACAGCCGGGCTGAGATCCCAATTGTTGCCATAGAGATAGACCTACCAGTAATTCAGACAGATCAAGGCAGTATGGCTGGACCGGCAGGAGTTGAGGAAATGATGTGTCAGATGCAGGAGACCATGAGAGCCATACAGCAGGACGCTGTTCGCCGGGATGAGTTTGCCAAACAACAAGCCGAGATCATGGCCCAGCAGGCAGAGTTAATTGCCAGGCTACAATGACAAGCTGGGGCATCTACTTCACACCCAGCTCCTCCCTCACCAGGAGTTCCAGCACCCGGGGAGGTACCAAATGTCCAGGGAGATACGGACATCCCAACAGGGCCGGCTCCGCCTCTGATTCTACCTCAACTATCTAAGGCGCCTACGCCTATCAATCAACTGGACTCTCCCTTTGAGTTCGAGGTGGACCATACGGCATTAAAGTTGAGCAAGCTTGAGAAGCTGTTCAAGAAATCCCAAGGGGTCAAGTCCATCCCAGACATCGAGGACGGATATACCGATGTAGCTGTGACGTTGCCAGATAGGTTCAAGATGCCACAAATCGACCGCTTCGACAGATCCGGCGATCCTATGGTCCATCTTCGATTTTTCTCAGATATATTGCGACTGATGGGCCTCACCAGACCGCAGAAGCTTTCACTATTCGGCTGGACCTTGTCGGGTGTGGCTGCTATTTGGTACGCAAAATTAGAGGATGATGTTAAGTGGAACTGGGATGAAATGGCCGAGGCTTTCATTGCACAGTACTCCTATAACACTCAAATCGAGATTACAACCTGTGATCTTGAGACAACAAGGCAGGAGCCTAAGGAGAGCTTCTCGGATTTTGTAGCCTGGTAAAGGGCGAAGGCCTCAATGATGACCCTAAGGCCTATAGATAAAGATCAAATTCGGATGATTGTGCGCAAACTCCAGCCAAAACTGATGCAGAAAATGATTGTGCTCCCCTTCCTTACCTTTTTAGATTTGCACGAAATGAGGGTACAAATTGAGGATGCCATGAAACAAGGTCTGATTGACCAAGACAGAGAGCAACCCCGAAGAACCTTCAACCGCAACAACAACACAGGCACCAGCAATGCCGCAAATGCTAGAGCTTCGGAGGTAAGCATGGTCACCACCATCCCCCCTCTAAAACCCATGGCAGCTACACCTTTCTCCGGCGCGTCCGAAAGCAACACACAAACCACCAGATTCCAACCTCAAGGCCAGAGAGCCTTCATTTCACTATATATGCCCCTGTCCAAGGCTCTAGGGGTATTAATCAGGAAAGGGCACTTAAAGCCCATGGAGCCGAGGCCATTGCCAAATCCACTCCTTCCCTCTCATAACCCCACAAAATATTGCGCATATCACCAACAACATGGTCACGACATTGACCAATGTTTTAGATTGTGTCACGAGATTCAAGATCTCGTTGACAAGCAGGTGATTGTGCCTCCAGAAAAACCCAATGTCACAACAAACCCTCTCCCACCACACAACCAAGCTCCACTCCCTAAAAGAATCAACTTTATCCAGATTGGGGTCGTGTTTTACGATCCTAGCATCTATACCACTCCTTCTCACCTACCCAAGCCGGAGGTGCTCCTTCCTGACTGCACTGACTTGTGCATGTTGGACATCTTCAGAGCCCAACCCGAACCATTAGTGGTGACTATCGAAGATAGAACAGGGGAGATTCTATGGGAGAATGGGATTGCTGAGTCAGAGTCTGAGGAATCTAGGAGTTTTGCTGAGAGAGTATACAGTCCGAGCGACTACATTCTATCAGTGGGCCAGGCTGGGTCAGATGTGGAATTGCCGGCAGGGGCAGAGCTTTGTATGATACAGGGGGATGAATCTGGTCAGAGGATAGATGACTTGGCAACTGTGGAAAAGGACTTTGCTAACCTTTAATTTTTCAATGAACAAGAGCCAGAGGGCATGGTAGTCAACTGGTCAGATTTTGAGGAGTTAGCAGAGGTTATCAGGTGGCTTGATGACCTACCAAACGTTGTCGACGAAGCTCAATTGGAACGGGGCCCGGCAGGGGCAAGAATATCAGTTGTGGCCGGAAGGGCCGGAAATCAGAACGAATTGCCGGAGAGCGCCGATGCTAAGAAGTTTGCTCAAGACTTGGGCATTATGAATGCGGGAAGTGTTGAATAGCCAGCTGTACTGACGCAGTTGGAACAAGAAAGGTTTGAGGATTCTGAGAGAATCAGGAAAGCTAAGGGCCTTGAGGGGACTGAAAATGATGTGTGCGCGAAGATAGAGAATGCTGGGAATATGTGGACAGAGAGTACTGCGAGTGCAATTGTACCAGAGCCAGACAGGTGTCTGTTGGCTGCCGACGAAATGTAGTGGGAGGACGATGATTTATGTCTTGCCCACACGGATGAAGATTGGGGGAGCAACCAACCAGACGATACCTGGTACATCGGTGAAGTTGATCATATGACTAGAAGCGGGCGGTATTTCAAGCCCCCACATCTAGATCAGAGGCATCTGGGAAAGATAAGGAGGCAGAGAAACAGAAAGAGAAGCAACTTAAAGAAGAAGCTGTACTGAAGCAGTTGAAAAAGATACAGGCAGATATCTCCATCTGGAGACTGCTTATGGCATCGCGAGTGCATCGACAAGCTGTCTTATCGGCTATGGACAAGGCCAAGCTCTTAATAGACACCACGCCCGAACAGCTGGTGGGCTTAGTTTTTCCGAGAGGGGCTACCCCGATGTTGACTTTCTCTGAGAAGGAATTGCCACCTGAGGGTGCGAATCACAACAAGCCACTCTACATCTCTGTGGAGTGTAGAAACAAATGGATTCTGGTGGTTCTTGTTGATACAAGATCTGCCATCAATGTGTGCCCGGCAAGAACTGCATATGCAATCGGTTTAAAGACCGCGGATTTTGTGCCGACAGCCCAGGTGATTCGGACATATGACAACACAAGCAGAGAAGTCATGGGGACAGTAAAAATTCAGAGCAAGTTGGGCCGGGACAGCATGAAATAGACTTCCACATCTTAAAAGTTCCTGCAACTTTCAATATGCTTTTGGGGCGGTCGTGGCTGCAACAGGCGAAGGCAGTTTCGTCCACTTTTGCATCAGATGGTGAAATACCCCCATGGGAAGGGAGTAGCCATTGTTCTTGGGAATTCATCGATCCATCCACCGCTGGAAGTATCTACGCCAGTTTTGAAAATTGAGCACGGTATGGAGGATGTGTTCTTATCCGGTTTTACCCTGGCTGAGGCGCGAGTCGTGCAGAACATCATGGCTGTTAATGAGGGGTTGTATGTCAGTGCTCAATCAGTATACCTCATGAACAAGCTTCATCACATCCCCGGGATGGGATTGGGAAAAAGCAGCTGGAAGGGCGTTGCAGCGTTGGCCGAAGTGCCACACAACCCACATACCTTTGGTTTGGGTTATCTGCCCACCAAAGATGATTGCGTAAGGAAAGATAAGGAGATGGCTGGGAGAGCCAGAGCAAAGAAGGTGGGAAAGCCTTTTGACTTAATGCACCGGTCCATTTAGGGTACCCTAAACGGACGCTTCATCCGGAAGGGGGAGGACTTTCCGTTTTGTGGCTTCCCAGAGCCGTGGCTGAACGCGGAGAGGAAGCGCGTGCCAGGTTTTGAGATTTTCTTTGACCTCTGATTATCCGGGATGATGGCGTTGCGAAAGTAAAGCAGACCCATTGGCTGAGGCTAAGCAGAGTAAGAAAGTGGAGTCTGAGGACACCGAAAGTGAAATGGGGGTAGCACTGGCGTGTCTACTTTCAGATCCTCCGATCGAACAGAAGTGCTTGGGGTATAACTTCTCGGTGTGCGTGATCAGGAATGGAACGGCTGCGGGCCTACCAGCAAACATTTTTAGATGCATCTATCGCACTCTCTCTCATTTGGCAGTATGAAGAGGGATTTTTGTCAAGCAACACCAGGTCAGGTAATGAGCCGGAATCTGATTCCTTCGAATCTGTTGAGTCGGAATCAGGTTCCAGCTCGACTAAGTCTGAGTTCGGTATTCTAGGGGGTGATAACCCGGATACCACAGTCCTGTCCAGGTCGTCTTTTTCTTTCTCTTTTGAATTTGTTGTAACCGAAGAATCGGACGATTTGGATGTGCTTAATGAGAATGATGTGGCTGTGGTTTCTGAGTACTTTTCTGTGCCCTTGATTTATTACATTAACTCAGACTTTCAAAATTTTGATGAAAACGACGAGGAAGAAATTCCTCCGGTTTTGCAACGCTTAATTGAACAAGAGCAGGAAAGATTTGTTAAACCCTTAATAGATGAAATCACTACTGTGAATATTGGTACCGAAGAGGACCCACGACTGGTCCAGATCGGGTCCACGTTGTCTTCGGAGGAACGCGAGCGCTTAGTCGCTTTATTAAAAGATTTCAAAGATGTTTTCGCGTGGTCCTACGAACACATGCCTGGAATCAATTCTGAGATTGTACAGCACCGGATCCCTCTTGATCCCGAGGCCCGACCCGTCAAACAAAAACTCAGGCTTGGTTTGGGGTAACCTATGTAATCTATCTTTTTATCTTTTTATCTTTTTTCTATCACATCACCTCTCTAGTTTTCTGCACATCTTTTCGTAAAAAGACAAAAAGTATACTTTTTTAGGACAACCCAAACCAACCCTCAGAAGGATCCGCCCGGACTGGGCCCTCAAGATTAAAGAAGAGATCACCAAGCAAATTGATACAGGGTTTCTCCTGGTATTCGAATACCCGACTTGGTTGGCCAACATTGTTCCGGTGCCGAAGAAGGATGACAGGATCTGGGTATGTGTGGATTTCAGGGATTTGAACAGAGCTAGTCCGAAGGACGACTTTTCCTTGCCGCATATTAATGAGTTGGTGGACTTCACAGCGGGGCATGCTTTGCATTCATTCATGGATGGCTTCTTAGGCTATAATCAGATAGTGATGGCACCTGAAGACTGGGAGAAGACTGCTTTCACTACCCCGTGGGGGACATATTGCTACAGGGTGATGCCATTTGGGTTAAAGAACGCTGGAGCTACATATCAACGAGCCGCGACCACAATATTGCACGACATGATCCACAAAGAGGTTGAGGTGTACGTGGACGACATGATTGTCAAATCCAAAGAAAGAGAGGGCCACTACACCGCCTTGCAAAAGTTCTTTCAAAGGATCAGAGAATTTCGGTTGCGGCTGAATCCTCAGAAGTGTACGTTCGGTGTTACAACCGGGAAAATGTTGGGGTTTCTGATTACACAGAGAGGTATCGAAGTCGACCTTTCCAAAATCAAGGCCATCTTAGAAATGCCACCACCAAGGACTGAAAAAGAGGTGCGAGGCTTTCTGGGTAAAGTGCAATTCATAAGACGGTTTATCTCAAAATTAACCTTGATTTGTGAACCACTTTTTGGCCTCCTGAAGAAAGGAAAGAAATTCTAATGGGACGGCCGATGCCAAGCTGCTTTTGAACAGATTAAGGAATACTTACAGAACCTGCCCGTGTTGTCACCGCCAGAGCCGGGGAGACCGTTGATTTTGTATCTTTCAGTAACTGAGACTACAATAGGCTGTATGCTCGCGCAAGAATCAGAGGACAAAGTGGAGAGAGCCATTTACTACCTGAGCAAGAAGATGCTGGAGTATGAGACTCGCTATACACCGTTGGAAAAGGCTTGCTTAGCTTTGGTATGGGCTACCAGGAAGCTGCGACACTATCTGTTAGCTCACTCCGTAATGTTGGTTTCACGACTGGATCCCATCAAATATCTATTCGAGAAACCAGCATTTACGGATAGGCTAGCTCGTTGGTTGCTGTTGCTTTCCGAATTTGATCTGAAATATGTGACGCGCAAGTCAGTCAAGGGAAGAGTGGTAATAGAGTTCTTAGCTGATCATCCAGTGGAAGGAGGTGATGCAGTTGAGTACTTATTCCCAGATGAGGCCATTTTGCATATCGACAACGAGTTTTGGACGATGTACTTTGACGTAGCGTCAAACCAGTACGAGTATGGGATAGGGGTGTTGCTGATAGCACCCAACAACTCTCGTATCCCTCTAGCATTCAAACTCCGGTTCAAAGTCTCGAACAACGAAGCAGAATATGATGCATGCATTGCCGGTCTAGAAGCAGCCCTGGAATTACGGACAAAACGATTGGACGTCATCGGGGACTCAAACCTTGTTGTATCTCAAGCGAAAGGAGAATGGAAAGTCAAAAAAGAAAAGATGATTATGTATCACTAGACCTTGGACTTGTTAATTCCTCGGTTTGAGAAGTTAAACTTTACTCATCTGTTAATAGAGAACAACAGGTTCGCAGATTCACTAGTAACTCTATCTTCCATAATAGACATCCCGTTTGGAGTTTGGATGCGTCCAGTCATTATCGACCAAAAATTTGTGCCGACTTACGAGTCGATTGCTGCGATAGATGAGGTTCAAGATGAGAACCCCTGGTATTATGATATTTGGAATTTCTTGGAGAAGGAAGCATATCCACCAGGGGTAAATGCCAAGGACAAAAGGGCAATCAGAAGAATGGCCATTCAGTTCATCATTTGCGGAGGTAAATTGTATAAGAGAGGTCATCTGGGAATGCATAAGCTGTGCGTTGAAGTTGAAGAATCAAAACACCTGATGGAGGCCATCCATGGAGGGAAATACGGTGCGTATATGAACGGAGTAATGTTAGCGCGGAAGATCCTCAGACAAGGTTATTAATGGTCCACCATAGAGGAGGATTGTATCGGCTTTGTTCGGCGATGCCACAAATGTCAGATCCATGCAAATCGCATGAACATCCTGCCGTCGAAGCTATACAATATGACTTTGCCATGGCCATTTTCAGTTTGAGGAATCGATGTGATCGGGGCTGTCACTCTAAAGGGGTCGAATGGGCATGAGTTCATCCTGGTCGCGATAGATTATTTCACAAAGTGGGTTGAGGCCCAATCCTATGCAGTGTTAAAGGCGTCACATGTTGCGAAGTTTATAAGAAACAACATCATCTGTCGTTATGGGGTCCCAAATGAGGTCATTTCAGATAATGGTTTCCACTTCAAGAAGGAAGTGATTGACTTGTTGGAGAAATAAAACGTAACTTTTCATAAGTCATCCACATATCGGCTGTAGACCAATGGAGCGGTTAAGGCCACCAACAAGAATATCAAACACATACTACAGAAGATGGTGGAAACCTACCGGGATTAGCCAGATAAGCTACCGTTTGCTCTATGGGGCTACTGGACTTCAATTAGAACGTCTACTGGGACGACTCCGTATTCATTAGTTTATGGGATGGAGGCCATTCTACCTATCGAGATTGAAGTTCCGTCTTTGAGAGTCTTTGGTGAGTGTCGAGATAAATTTGAAAGCAGATTAGCGTGCGATTTGAAGAACTCATGCTCTTTGACGAGCGCAGACTAAAAGCACTGTACCATGTTCAAGGTTATCAGCGTAGAATTGCCAGGGCTTTCAACAAGAAAGTTAAGTCCAGGAATCTAAAGGAAGGAGATTTGGTGCTCAAGGACAACCGAGCTCCCATCCACGACTCTAGGGGCAAGTTCATACCCAATTGGACTGGTCCCTACATCATTAAGTCTATCTGGTTAGGTAGGGCTGTGGTTCTAATGGACCTAGATGGCCTAGAGTTCTTCCAACCGATCAATATGGACAAGTTGAAGAAATATTACTCCTGAGAGGCTCGCTAGGCCGAAAACCCGAAAGGGCGACCTAGGCAAAAGTTAGAGCACAAAAAATTTGAAATGATAAAAACTGAGCTCGCAAGGTTGAAAACCCGCAAAGGGCGGCCTTGGCAAAAGTTAGAGCGTAAAAGGAGAGTGAAAATACTCGAGTAAACCCGAGCCTGAACCACGTAAGGCTTGATTCCCATCTTTAGAGATACGTAGGCAACTTCATCGTGAAGTTTAGCCATAAAAATTTTCTCCGATCAACTTTGTCCATTTGATCATCTCGGTTATCTTTGTCTATTCAGCATTCAAGAGTTCGATTATGATCTCTGGTGCAGTGCTTTTCAGACTATGGGCAACTTTTCGTTGCTGTGCAGTGCTGCAATACTATTCAGACTAGAGGCAACTTTCCAGTTGCTGGGATCCAGGGTTGTGCATCTCAGTGGCAGATTTCAGGCGTGTCCAGTTCTGATCCATATCGAAAATAGTTTTGAAAAGTTTTAATAAAAGTTGACTTTGTTCAAAATTAATCTTTTTACAACTTAGACCATTTTGGACCAAAGCGGAAAATTTTCAGTACCCACAACCTTCAATTTCATTGATTTCAATATAGCGTTCTCTTGCTCTTGCATACAAATTGAAGTTGCTTTTTTATTACAATCATGAAGAAAACTTGAAAGTACTAATAAAGCAATAAATCCGGGGCATAGCTCAGTCAGGTGTTCCTGCGCCCCCTCCTAGAGCTGGTCGAAGCTTCTGATGCCAAAGTGGGCCCTTCCTGTGCCTTTTTATTGAGCCAATCCAAGCACTCATCAGACAAAGTGCAACTGAAAGTGGGAGCGGGGGCCAGGAGCTCTCTAGTCCTCCATGCTATGGCATACCGGGCAAGTTGTGTACCTCAGGCTGGGAATATAGCAGGGTACTCTATCCCCTTGGTGGGCAAGTCTGATCATGTCCGAACTGGCGTTGGAACCGGAACGAAAAATAGAAGACACAGTGTGTCATGCCACTCAATTGAATCCAAGGCTGACGGGTCATGTTGTAACTCATTGCCGGCAGATTGAGCCAAGGGCAGCGCCAAGCGATACGGTTTGCAGACAAACTGCACATCCAGTTGTACCACCACCCCTCATCCAGGGCATCGACCAGGCGTTGTCGGAAAAAGTAGCCGCGAGCTGAATATGCAGGGCAAGACTCCACAATCTGTAACTTGTCCATCAACCACACTTGGGGAGGGATTGAAAAATGAGAGAATAAAAAATAGAGAGATGTATGATGAGAGAAAAGTAAGAAAAGGGTTTTGTGAGAAAATCGGAGCCTGAGGACCGAGTTATGTGAGCAACACATATGTGAGATTGGGTGGGAAACATTACCTGCAATAGTAGTGGGCTCTCCGTAAGCCTAGCCGTCTCCCGGCGATGAAAAGTGTCTAAGCCCATCAATGTTTCAGCCAATGTCATGGCAATGCAGCTCTTGCCTTCCTTCAAACCTTGGACAACCTCAATCAACCGGACACTAAATCCACCGGAGCCCGGGGCAAGCAGGAAATGAGATAGCAAGCATAGGCAAAGCGCGTGTCGCCGATAGCCCTGCCAATGATGGTCGCCGCGGTCACCAGCGTCAGAAAACCGGCAAACCAAGCTGGGGATGTCCAGCTCCCCGTCATGAATCAATGATCGAGCATCATGCAAAGTGAGGCCGCACATTTGTCCTAAGGCTTGGACGTAGCCAAATCGGAGTTGAGGCAAGATCTCCTCATTGCGCTCGGACTCCATCAAAGCTTGGAAATCCTTTGGAGGTACTGAGGGAACACTCTGCTCGGGGAAGCCCATAGTCTGGCGCAAGAAGCGGTCCCCCAGGAACCAGGCCCTGCCAGCTGGCCCCTCAAACAAGATCCTATATCGGGAGGCGGCCCATCCTCCGGCAAACTGAAATCGGATGTCTCCACCCAAAGGCACCCAGGGCTGCCATATGATCTGCGGATAACCAATGCATAACTCGATCATAAATCGTAGATGTGCAAGATAAATCAAAGATGAAAACATGGAGAACTGAGAGTTCTGAATTACCTCTGTCGGCCGCACTGTGTCGAAAAACTGCCATAGGTAGGGGAGAGTCTCCCGGGGTCGCGGCCGGTACTGGCCCTAAAAAACGAGCAAGTAGGGGGTCATGAGGGACACCTCCACCTTGAGCTCTGGGGCCAGCGTCAAGAAGTACGCAAAAACCCATAACTATGGAAATCAGGACAAAAGCCATCAGAATACAGAATGCTGAGTGCAAAATCTGAATACAGAATGTTGAGTGCAGAATGTAAAGTACAGAATGTAAAGTGTGCCGTGTGTGCAATGTACAAATAATGAAAAGCAGAAATGTAAATCAAAAGGGCAGAAAGTAGCTCCCAGGCTCTCCAATAGCCACCAACTATGTTCCCCCATCCGCGGGAGGTCGCGCTCATGTAGCAATAAAGAGTAGCCAAGCCGGCGCCACCCCAGTCATACTGACTGACCTTCGAGAGGTCTACCAAGGCACTCAGCAGATATAGCCCAACGGTGTTCCCCCTATCGGAGAACAGAGTGGTCCCGAAGAGGAACATCAAAAACCCTCGGGTGTACTGTGCTATCTCCTCAAGAGTCTCGGGCTCCCTACATCTGAAATGTGAAGAAAACCAAGTATACCGGACTCTGCCTGAGGATCTGTCAACTGGTGGGCGAGCTCCTAACAGGTAAATCCAGAAGGCCTCCCACTCGCCCATGTCCTCATCATAAGGGATCGCCCAGCCTCCCACGTCAAGGCCTGTCAGCACAGCGAAGTCAAACGGGGTCATAGTCATGTCCCGGGTAGCCGAGAAATGGAAAGAATTGGTGGTGTCCCACCATCTCTCCACAAGCGCCCCCATCAACGTCCTGCTAGCAGGATAACGAGATATCCCAGTGCAGAAGGGTCCAAATCCCGTCTGATCAACCCAATCACGAACAGCCTCTGGGAGCTCTGTGTACCACTCCCTCGCAACGATGGAGCCATATCCTCGTGTAACGCGAGAAGACACCTGCATTCATAATGAACACATGTATTCAGTTTCAGAATGAAATGAATAAGTTGCGTGCAAATGAAATGTATGAGCTGTGTGCAAACCAAATCAGATACAATGCTGTAAGCTGTGTGTTCAACTTTTAACAAGTGTGTGCTGCATGTTCACAATCAAGTTTGGGTTGCGTGTTCAACTTTCGACAGGTGTGTGCTGCGTGTTCACAATCAAGTATGAGCTGCGTGTTCAGAAATTCAAAGTTTGGGCTGTGTGTTCAGCTTTCAACAAGTGTGTGCTGCGTGTTCACAATCAAGATATGAGCTGTGTGTTCAAAATTGAAGTGTGTGCTGCGTGTTCACAATCAAGTATGAGCTGTGTGTTCAGAAATTCAAAGTTTGGGCTATGTGTTCAACTTTTAACAAGTATGTGCTGCGTGTTCACAATCAAATATGAGCTGCATGTTCAGAAATTCAAAGTTTGGGCTGCGTGTTCAACTTTCAATCAAATATGAGCTGCATGTTCAGAAATTCAAATTTGGGCTGCGTGTTCAGATTTCAGAAATAGTGTGTGCTGCGTGTTCATAATCAAATATGAGCTGCGTGTTCAGAAATTCAAAGTTTGGGTTGCATGTTCAACTTTCAACAAGTGTGTGTTGCGTGTTCACAAACAAATTTGGGCTGTGTGTTCAGATTTCAGAAATAGTGTGTGCTGCGTGTTCACAATCAAATATGAGCTGCGTGTTCAGAAATTCGAAGTTTAGGCTGCATGTTCAACTCTCGACGACTGTGTGCTGCGTGTTCACAAACAAATTTGGGCTGTGTGTTCAAATTTCAGAAATAGTATGAGCTACGTGTTTAGAAATTCGAAGTTTGGGCTGCGTGTTCAACTCTCAATCAAATATAAGCTACGTGTTCAGAAATTCAAATTTGGGCTGTGTGTTCAGGTTTCAAAAATAGTGTGTGCTGCGTATTCACAATCAAATATGAGCTGCGTGTTCAGAAATTCAAATTTGGGCTGTGTGTTCAAATTTCAGAAATAGTGTGTGCTGCGCGTTCACAATCAAATATAGGCTGCGTGTTCAGAAATTCAAAGTTCGGGCTGCGTGTTCAACTCTCAACAAGTGTGTGCTGTGTGTTCACAATCAATATATGGACTACGGGTTCAGAAATTCAAGTGTTTAAGCTGTGTGTTCAAAATGCGAACAGAATATTGCGTTATAAACTAAGTGTTCAGAACAAGTTGTGTGCTAGAATGAGCAGATAAGCATGCATAACGAAAGCATGAAATGCATGGAAAATGCAGAATATAAAGCGGAAAATGTAAAAAGTGAAGTACGTACCTCTCGTGCCTGATGAGAGAAGTGGGACTCCGGCTCCCGCAATAGCAGATCCACAGGTGCTCGAGCATCAAAGTCGGTAAAATGATAGAAAACTACCCGAGGGAGGATGTGTGTCGGAGGGTCATACCTCTCGGGAATGAATGGCCAAATCTTCAAAGGTAAAGACATGATGTCTGGATCACCTCTGGCACCTGGAGAACTTCCGCCATGGGAAAAATGACCCGCCATCTCAAGAAATCTACAAAAAGGAGCAAAAATGAGCGAAATGAGCCAAAGTTGGAAAAAGTCAACAAAAGCCGACTCTCGGGAAATGAAAAAGTCAACAAAAGTCAACTCTCGAGAAAATGTTCCAAATATTGAGACAAACTTACCTCAAGTGGTGAAAATGAGAAAAGAAACTACGAAATCAAATTCTAATCGGTCCAAAGTGAAGAGAACTGAAAGTTTTCGCGAAACAACTTTGCGTGGGGCATTGGAAAACGCGTATAGAGCGCAAATCTGAAGAAGAAAATGGTCTAGGAAGGAGGAGGAGCAATTTTCGGACCTGAAGATGTGAACAAAAAGTGTCTTGGCCAAGAGCATTTAAAGAAACAAGGGTGAAAAGTCAAAATTGCCCCTGATTTGGGCTAGGTGGTCGACCGACCACTCCCCTTTACCAAACCTGGTCGGTGGCCTCCAATAGCCTCCAAACCTGGTTGGTGGTGTTTCCAAGATGGTCTCCAAGGTCTCTTTGAACTCTCTGCAAAATTTGGTAGTGATCGGAGTCCCCGGCACCTGAGAAAGTACAAGAAAAGTGCACTTTTCGTCGCGAAATCCCTCCGTGGGAACTTCAACTCCCACTTTCGATGCGTGTTTCATCGTCACTCGTCAAGAGCAAAATGTATCCTTTTTGAGCATGCTGTGACCCTTCTGGGAGGTAAACCGGAGGTCGCAATTGAGTCACACTCGTCAAAACTTGCATTTCTTTGCTCGTTGTTTCATGTCAAACATGCATTCGAGTTTGCACTTATCCTGCATTGTTATGCACGTCACTTGCATTCTCATACATACCACTTGCATTGTTGTGCACGTTTCATTTGTATTGCCATACCCTCGCGCTTTACTTGCGTTGTCACGCGCGTATCTCTCGTATTGCGACGCACTTTCCCATCGGCACCATGTTTGTTTGCGTTCGATATAGCGTTGAACATGTGTTGCTAACTATGTTGTGCTTGTTAAGTTTCTCTCTTTTGTAGGCACGATATTATATGTACGGTTTGTTTAAAGCTCGTACGACCAGACGAATCGCGCAGGTATTGTATCTTCTCCGTGTGAGACGTGGCGAGAATTGAATAATTCTCCGTATTCTTAAACTGTATGAAATGTAGTTGTTGCTTTGCATTCTTGCTTAAAATTGTTGCGTGTGCGCTTCATTACAGCTTGTTGCTTTGCATGGTCATGAGTTACGTCCGGCTTTGTGCATATCGTTTTGCATTTTGCCCCCGCCTGCAGGCATGCCTGCGGGCACATTTCTTTGTTATCTTGTATGTTTGTCTAAGTCTTCGGCCTTGTCAAAAATAGGTCGTCTTTGGGCTTTGACATTCACTCCCGTCACTTATGACTTTCGAGTTCTATCAAAGAGGGGCAACTGTAGACACCCCATTTTTGACCGACCTTAAGACTCAGACGTCACCGATTGAGCACTCGGTGATAGTGCATATTGTGCTCGTTCTGAGGTTTCAGAGTCTAGGCTGCGAGCCTTGCCTCCGGACTTCGGGCTCTTTTGTGCTTTGCCTCGGTTTGCGAATCAGGTCTTGTTTTTCCTGTTTTCTCTTCTCGAAGGGAGGGAGAGGTCTCGTAAACCATCTCTCAGTGGCCGTAGGCTACGTTTCGTGATCGTAGGCCATTTTTTCCGTTTGGAGGCCAGTTTCTAGTTTTTAAAGCTGTCGGTCGTGTGCCTCGGTTTGGGACCGCTAAAATACTTCCATTTGCTCCGATTTGTGGCACACACCTTGTTTCCTCCCTTTTGAGGGACACTGTGGCCCGGGAGACCACCTTTGTGGTCATACGTCACCTCTGGTGCTTAACAACCTGTTTTCGGGGCCCCAGGCCGGGCGTTTTGGACCCCGAACCCTCGTTTTGCATCGGTTAGGGTTCATTTTTGGCATGGACCTTATTTTCATTGCTAGAAAGGTGGTAAGATAGTGGGAGACCAGTAATTCTTTTGGAAACTATTTTCTCTCTCCTCCAGCCGGTTTTTCTGACAGAAAGCTGGTTTTTCTCACTTTTGGGCCATAATTTCTGGTTTTTCATACCATCATTGTGTTGTGCTCATTTGGGAGGCCTCCAATATGGGTAGGCCGACCAGTATTTCTTCTTGACCCTTTTGAACCTTGCTAGAAAGCTGGTTTTCCTCTCTCCTAGGTCTCATTTTCTGGTTTTCCACCATACAGCTGTGTTGCACTCATTTTAGAGGCCACCTATCTGGTATGGCCGACCAGCATTTCTCATTGACCCTTTTGACCCCTGGTCGGCCGATGAGCGAGAGTGGCCGGCCGGCTGACCACCTTAACTGGTCGACTTGCTTCTTGCTTTTTTCTCTCTCTGAATGCATCATAGTTGTGCCAGCTGGGGGGCATTTGGACCATCCTTCATACACGTATATGGAGGATATTTGAAGCTTCCAAGAGAAGCTTTGGCCTCTCTTCTCTATAAGAGAGGTCCTACTCTTCCATTACAAGGGTTGAACAATTTTGTTTAAGGCTTATACACCTTTCTCTCCATGGCTCACTATTCCAAGCTCCAAACCCTAATATTCTTGCACCATTTGCACTACACCTCATAGCTTACCACCTCTACCATCCATCCAAGCATCTTGGAGCTGATTTTCAGAGGTTGAAGAACTCCTTTCTTGGTCCAGAAGTTGCTGGAAATCTACTCTTCAAGGGTAAGTCTCTATTGCCCATTTTTTTGCATTATTTTGCTTCCTATCTTAGCCCTATTTGCAAGCATTTCTGGGTTTTGTTATAAACTGAAAAATGTCTTCTTCTGAGCTCCTCTTGAAGTTTTATTAAGGACACTTTTCTTCTTGAGGTCATCTACCCCCTTGTATGCTCTATCCCTCTTTGTAAGCTTATTTTTCTTCATATCTTAGCGCTACTTGTGAGCATTTTCAAGATTTGTCATAAACTGAAAAGAGTCTTATTTTAAGCCCCTCTTGATGTTTGATTAAGGGATTTTTCCTGTTTGAGGTCATTTACTTCCTTTTATGATTGTTTGCTTCTTGTTTTGAGCTTTGCATCGAGGCCTTTGTTGGATGCTTTGTTTGGCCTTCTAGCCACTGAAATCCAGTGGATTTTCAGTGGCTAGCACACTGTTTTGAGAGCCAAAATCAGAGGGGGGTGACCCCCTCTCTCCTTGTCTTGTTTGTTGGCCTTTTTGGCCTTTCAAAGGGGCTCCATCTTGCATGCTTTAAAGTCACATTTCAGGCCCTGTTTGGTAAGTTTTAAGGTCTTCCTTGACTCTGTCCAGAGCTCATTTTTCCATATTTTGTGTCCCTCATGCATGTGTGGAACAATCCTCCTTAAGGCCTTTTAAGGGGACCTTTCATTGCATGCTTCATTGACCCATTTCAGGGCCTTTTTGGTGAGTTTTAGGGCTGTCATAACTGATTTTCAAAGTTGGTTTTGCCATTTTATATGTCCATCTTGTATGTGTTGAGTAATCCACCTCATGGCCCTCCAAAGAAGCCCATCATTTTTGCATGCATTGGGTACATTTCAGTGGTTATTTGGGCATATTTTAGCATACCATGTTCCTATTTGTGGCTGGTTTGGTGACCTCTCTTGTGCTTCATCTACATGCCATGTAAACCATGCTTACTAGCCTATGTCGCATGTTGTTTTAGCCCTTCATGTTAGCACTTTTTGGCCATGCTTGAAACTAATTTGGTGCATGTTTAGGACTGCCTTGACTCTGTTTTCATGCTTCATGATCAAATAATGCTTGCTTTGCATACTTGTGGTTCAATGCATTTGCCTAGTTTTGAATTTCAGGGCCTATTTCATGCATTGGGTGACATGTTTTCATGATTCGGGACCATTGAGCATATCATTTCAGAGCTGGAAATTGCATGTTTGTATGCCATCTTTCATCCCTTTCCATGCTTTGGTAGAGTGGCATTTGATGCGCCTTAGGATCGGTTCCTTGCATCGTTCATGTTTGCATGTGTTTAGGTTGTCTCTTTTTTATCATATGGCCACTGATTTGAGTGTGGCTGAGGTCCACTCATATTGGTGTAAGTCCATCTTACATTGAGCATGCCATTTCGTTTATGATTGTTGCATGTTTGGCGATTGCATTGTGTATGCTTTGATCATATCATTAATAGTCTTCATGTACGCATGATAGCCTTCGTATGTGCATTGTGTATGCCATTGTAGTTCATAGCATTGCGTATGCTAGATTTCATGTTAGTCGCATTGTGTATGCCATGCATATTGCATTGTGTTTGGAGTAAGGTTTAGTCCAAACACAGGAAACGAGGGATGTTTCGTACTCGAAGTGACGAAACGTGTCTCAAGTTTCGATCGCCAACACTCCGGATTACCCATGATGGAGTCTAGGCCTTGTTGTGTTATCATGTGCATTCATTTCACATTGAGTCGTGCAATTCGACTCCTCGGCCATCATGCATTGAGATGTGTGATTGGTGACACGAGGATCAAGGCGTGCATACATATGTGAAAATACTTTGCCATGCCCCTTTCTTGCTCTCTATTGCAGCAAACCAGAAATCAACAACTTTCTAAAGCCTTGCACAGCATTCCGGGATTAATTGCAAACAAAGGCGAATCGGGCCATCACAATGGATTTCCGTGCCAGGCAACTCAAGCATGCATCATTCATCATTTGGAACAGAGCTGAGGCAATCCATGGATTTGCATGCTAATTTACTTGCTTTCCTAGTTAATTTGTTAATTAATTAGGTTTTGTACTTATTCGGACTGTAATTATTATTCGGACTATATCATTTATTCGGACCCTCCAAGTGAGGGCACAATTGTAATAAGTGTGCGTGTGTGTAATGTATGTCTTCCAACCCCACGTCTTTCTCCTTTTTATTTACCAGCTTATGATGGTTAGTTTAGGGCATGTTTCAATTAGCATACTTATGCTTGCATGTTTGCATCCATTTATCTATCTTGCATGCACCGGGCTCGGCGCATCATACTAACTGCATTGTATTTCAATTCCGAGTTGAATACGTGTTAGCTGTAGCATTTCACATGCCATCTTAGAATAGCCGAGCCTATTGTAGTTGCATTCCTGCCTGTGTTGCATTAGGCATTTCAGCATAATTAGGATCATGCATGGATTTCTAACATAGCTTCTGTTTTGACTCAGAGTACTCAGTAAGTGTTTATGCTTTAGCACTCTTGCATGCGTGTGAGTAACTGCCCTGATAGCATGCTTACCATGAGGCTATGTGCTTATGTGATATACCTGCCTGAATGCCTGTGGGTGAAGGTTGGGTTATTTGAATTGGAACAATTCATCGATTGAGAGTTTTAAGCCCACTTGAGAGTGGCAAAATCATGTTTTCTTAAGCCCACCTGAGGGTTGCAAATCCACAGTTTAGCCTACTTGCGAGTAGCAAACTGTTTTCAAAACAAACATGAGATGTTTCGTTCCAATTCAGGCGATTCAGTCTATACTTGTATGTTGTGCACATCACATAGTAATTCTAGGCTAATAAACCGGAATAAGAGCACATAATGTTTTTAAAACTCGATATCATGGTTAGTAGAGGCCGATCTTTGATCAGGCCAGCGGGGATACTCACAAAGTGACCTTCCCCAATCGTACCCAAGTTCCCGAGCCGATGCAATTTTGGTGATGACAGACTCGTGGCCTTAAGCACGAGTCAGGGTTTCCTAAATTCTCCCAAAATAAAATATTTAGGTGGCGACTCTGTATCTGGCAAAGCAGTCCATGTTTGGCACTTCTTTCTAAAAAATTAGTTTTTCAAAACGATTTGCCGGATTTGGACTCTTTGATGATTCATCGGTCTTGCATTGCACTATGCGAGATTAGATACAGGATCGTGACATTGAGTCCTGAACTATAGTGAGCCTAAATGAACAAAACGGGATTCCCTCTCGGGACGTTCGGGGACGTCTACACTATCACTTCTCAGGTTTTTAATTTTATTACTAAGTTGATTTTAAATTCTTATATTGAATGAAAGTTTCCAAAGCTTCATCCTTGGTTCGAATTAAATAAACATAACTACGTCTAGTATAGTCATTTATGAAAGTGATAAAATATTTTTTCTCACCTCTAGTTTGAATTGATTTAAAATCACAAATGTTACTATGAATTAGTTCAAGTGGTTTCGTACTTCTTTCAATTGAATGAAAAGGAGTTTTGGTTAATTTTGCCTCAACACAAATTTCACATTTATGATTTGGATCAATTTCAAATTGGCAAACATTCCATATTAATTAATCTACGCAAAAATCCATAATTAACATGTCCTAGTTTACCATGCCACAAATTTTAAGACTCAAGCAAGTAAGAAGAATATGTATTTTTATTAATAACAGAGGGTACAACAATCATTACATTGAGTTTGAAAAGGCCATCAGACATGTAATATTTTCCAACACACATCCTATTTTTGGTAAGTACAAATTTGTCACTTTAAAAAACTAGCCTAAACTCAGTTTTAGTTAACAAAGATCCAGAAACAAGATTCTTGCAAATGTCCAGTACATGCAGCACATTGTTGAGAGTGAGTTCCTTTCTAGATGTCATTTTGAGAATAATCTTTCCTTATCCTTCAACTTTAGAAGTCGAGAAGTTACTCATAAAAAGTTGTTCGCCGTTGTCCATCACAGAATAAGAGGTGAAAATCTTTTTGTCAGCATAAATATAGCAAGTAGCACCAGTGTCCACCCACCATTCTTTAGGATTTCCAACGAGGTTTGCCTCGGAAACAACTGCAGAAAGATTTATGTCATCTACACCATTGGCAATTTTGTTTACTTCGATCATATTGACTTGAACATGCTTCTTGTTTGATCTTCCTTTTCCTTTGCCTTTGCCTTTGCTACGACAATCTTTGGCCCAATGTCCTTCTTTGTCACAAATGTAACACTTGCCATTAAACTTGTATTTCTTAGTTTCCTCTCCTTTAAAGCCTTGTTTAGAGCTTTCTCCAGAATATTTCCATTTCTTTGCTTTTAGAGCATGTTCCACCACATTTGCCTTAGACTCCATTGGATGCTTACCAGCCCATTTCTCTGAGTTGCAGTTGTCCTCCTCGATCCTCAAACGTACAATTAATTCCTCTAAAGTTATTTCTTTGTGCTTGTGTTTGAGGTAGTTCTTGAATTCCTTACAGTCTTGTAGTAATTTTTCAATTAAGGTAGTAACTTGGAAAGATTTACTAAGAGACAAGCCTTCTGCATGAATGTCATATAGAATGAGTTGGAAATCTTGAACTTAGCTGATCACAGTCTTAGAATTAACCATCACAAAGTCCAGAAATTTGCCTACTATAAATTTTTTCGAGCTAGTATTTTCTGTTTTGTATTTTTTCTCCAAAGACTCCCAAAGTTCCTTTGCCGTCTTGATAGGACTGTAGACGTTGTATAATGTATTGTCAAGTCCGTTTAAGATGTAGTTCCGGCAAAGGAAATCAGTATGTTTTCAGGCATCAACCACAACAACCATTTGCTAGTCGGTTTCATCTTCTGTCAGGGTAGGAGCATTCTCACGGAAGAAACGCGTCAGCTTGAAAGTAGTAAAATAGAACAGCATTTTATGCTGACATCTTTTAAAATCAATTCCTAAAAACTTCTCTAGCTTCTCACCGTGATTTATTTGCACAATCAAAACAAGAGAAGGGGTTATAGTAATTGCAGCCACCATACCAGTACTTGTTTGAACATTAGTTTCAGTAGTCATGAATTCTAAATTACAAAAAAAAAAAATTATAATTAGAATTTTATACTACACAGAAAATTAAAATCATAAATACATAATTTAATTTTGTAAAAATAAAATAAATAAGAATTGTAACTTTTATTTCCAATTAATTTGAAAATAAAATAAAATTTTATTTAAATAAATTAATTCCATACATAAAAAAATTGTAACACTTCAAAAATTAAAATATTGAAAATAGAATTTTAATTAATGAAAAACTCAGAAATTATTTTTGAAAACCAAAATTAATTTCTGACCAACTTCACAAGTAAATATTCTGAATTGTTAATGACTACCAGTACATTCCTACTAGTTATTAAAGAAAATAAATAGTATATTACTACTATTTTTCAAACAGTATATTATTACTATTTGTTTTTCCAACCAGAATATTATTTTGTATAAGTACAGAAAAATTTCTGTAAAAAGAAGAAAGGAAGAACATGAAACAAACGAAAATTTTTGTATAAACAAAATATTTCGAATCTATTTTAAGATTGTTGGAATAATCTTCTGTGTAAAATAAAAACTTGAAACAAATCAAACAAATAAAAAATAAATTACTTACAGAATTTACTTACCGAACTGAATAAAAAAAGAAGAAGATCAAGTTGAGTGTGTGACACTCTGTCCTTAGAACAGATTCGCTTCGCTACGGTGCTTACGGATAAGCAGCGTCTATCCCCCAGGATACAATAATCTACACAGATTGTAGTAGCACTCCAAATAATCTGTACGACGAACAAAACCCTGTGTTCTATACTCTCAAAATTTTCTCCTAAAAACTAGTATAAAGAATAATGCACACAAAGAGCAAAATCGAGAAGAGAAGAATTTTTTCTAGATGTGAAAATCTGCTGCAAATGATCTCTATTTATAGGCAAATGGTAACTATTGGGACAGACCCGAACATGTAGGTTTTCAAATTTGAACAGGTCTGATTTCAATTGAACAGGTGGAAACAGTTTTAAACAGATAATTGCTGGGCAGTTTCAACCTATTTAGACAATTTGAATTTGTTGGAGACTGGAAGGGAATTTTAGATAGAAGGAGGTAGAAAATTGAATTCAAATTTTGACGAAAAAATTTGAATTAATTTCGTTTAGAAAAAAATATTTTTCCGCAAGAATTTTTCGAAAAAAAATTCAAATAAATTTTGTTCAAAAAATTAATGTAAGGACCCAACCCACAACCCGCACTCGGCCCGGCCCGGCTCGGCCGATGGTGCACGCGCATGGTGGTTTGAGCTAAGGCTCACTTTGTCCATAACTCCTCAATTCTATAAACTTGAGGTGCCCATTGGGGCTCAACCCAAGTGTTACCATCTAGAATTTATATACACACATAAGTTCTCTCAAGTTTCCAATGTGAGACTACCATTACAAAGAAACCCACATTTTATTCTTTAATAGTATATTTCATGAACTCGAAAATGACGTCAACTTTCCATGCACTTATAATTATTTTTGACGAACCGTCTTCACCGTGTAACTTGCCATGCGTCGAGGAACATGTCACCTCTTTAGACCTACCTTAAAAGACATATGGGCCTTACTCAAATTTGAACTCAAAATTGGCTAAAACAAGCCAATAAAAACCAAAATTTCCAACAGTCTTAATATAAAAGGATCTTTGAAAAAATAAATAAAGAAAGAAAAAGAAAAGGCCAAAATATCCTACTTTTGTGGCTTTTGGTAAACTTTTTTTCAATTTTTTTTATATTATATACATATATATATATATATATATTGTCTTGCTAGTTAAGTAGAGAAATTTAGTAGATCCTTATTTGGTGAAAAAGATAATTTAATTTATTTTACTTCATAACCTCTTTAAGGAAGATGTGCATAATTGAATAAGAATACAGTAATTTTTTTTTCTTGGATAATATTGCCTATGCATATATATATATATATATATATCACAGAACTCTTTTGACAAGAACATTTTTATTTTATTTTAGACAAGTTTAAAAATATTATATATGTGTATTTTTGGTTGATTCATCTAGTATGTACTCTATTTTTTATAATAGTAAAATATTACTGTGAACTAAAGTAACATGTTACTATCAGACAGAGTAATATGTTACTGTTTACGTTAATTTTGACAGTATTTTTTTTTTAAAGAATTTTTTAGTCAACATATTTGATAGATAATTATTCAATAATTCCATAATATGAACACATTGTATTCCATAGCATTATGATTAGTAAAGAAGGTGGGTTGATGGGGTATTGTATTGGGTGATTGAGGAATATTATGGGGCATATTAAATGATGATTGGTTATGGAGTACAGATACGTAGTACTCCCGAATTATTGAATAATTTCCCCTTGTGTGATAGATCTTAATAAGAGGATTTTAAAAATACTAATTTCATTAAAATACAATATCTAAATCAAAAGTTAATTAATTTTAAGAGCGAATTACGCTAATAGTCACTATAGTTTGGAGCTCGTGTCACTTCGATCTCTAACTTTCAATTGTGACACATTTAATCTTGAATTTTGAATCTTATTCCAAATAAGAACAAGTGAAGATATTATTGCTCAATTTCAAGAGCAACGTCGTCAATTTGATAAATTATAAACTAATTTGATAAAAATAAATGTCAAAAAAATATTTTGAATTTTTTAAAAATAATTTCTACCCACCAAATATAAAATTATGTAAAATTGATAAATCTTTTAGACATTTATTTATTTTTTTTACCAAATTAATTTTTATTATGCGTTTGGATAATGATCATGTAATGGGTAGTTGTTAGGCTTTTAATATAATCGATATATTTAATGTATTAAATGTTTTTAGTTTTGAATTTTTTGATTTAATGGATTGGTTTAATAATGATATCAAAATTGTCACCATATTTGACTTTTGAAAAAATAGAAACTAATTTAATGAAAATAAAAATAATCACACATTACATGATTATCATCCAAACACATAACAAAAATTAATTTGGTAAAAAAATTAATTAATTAATGTCTAAAAGATTTATTAATTTTACATAATTTTATCTTAGTAGTTAAACATAATTTTTAAAACTTCAAAAATATTTTTTTGACATTTATTTTTGTTAAATTAGTTTATATTTTATCAATCTGACTACTTTGCCTTTAAAATTGAATTATGATATGTTCAATTGTTCTTATTTAGAACAAAATTCAAAATTTATGGTTAAATATGTCATAATTGAAAAATCAGGAACCAAAATAACACAAGACCCAAACCATAGAGACTGTTAGTGTAATTCGACCTAATTTTAAATTTTAAAATATTAAATTATTCACTAAATATATTTTGATAATAATAGTATGTATTAGATTTTTTAAAGACAACTTTTTATGCTCATTTTTAATGCATTAAAATTTTATTATTTTGGAGTTTTAACCAAATCCCCTTAAGTATAACTTGAAATTGTATAATTTTTAAAATTTCTTTACAACAAATTCACAAAAAAAAATGAAAAACTTAAAAACAAAAACTAACAAACAACCCCCCCCCCCCCCCCCCCCCCAACAAAAAAAAAAAAAAAAGGGTACTAAAAATGTCAATTCAGGCACACTCTTGTTATGATAATGTATATGGTGATAAACAAATATAAATACAGAAAGTCTACGGTACTACAAAAATGTCTAAAAAATCTGTCATGAATTTTAAAAGTTAACGTTGTGGGGGCACATAATACATTTTAAGTGAATCTCAATCATTAATGTGCAATTTTGAAGCTTTTCTTGGTCTAAAATTGTAAGCCACCACTTTTTTTGTATTTTTTTATTTTTAGTGACTTTTTTAAAAATTATATCAAAAAAATTTACTGTTTTTGCTCGTTTTGTGTCCACGAATTAAAAAAATAATTTTTTAAAAAAATATTTAAAAAGCCAAAATAAGCTTACAAAATTCACTATTTTTATCTTTAAAAGTTCACTTTTTTTTTTTTGTCTTTAATGTGCTCCTTCCAAATTCTCAAATTCGAAATCTCTTTGGTACAAATTTCTTCAAGCTAATTCATACCATTCAAGTCCTGATTTTAATTGAGACTTTTGCAAGTGAACGATAAGATTGGTTCCTCAAATTAATCGATCCAATGGGCTAGATAATAAATTATTTTTAAAAAAAAAGTTACGTCCTGAAAATGAATCTATTGCTTTAAAACAATGAGCCCCACTCAGCATTCGGACAGAAACAAAAAAACATCCCCAACCCATAAGAAAACAAACCGCCATTATTCATCACACTGTAATTTGCATGAATAAATGCAAGCCTAACCCCGAAATACACGTGATCTCCCCATCTTGCTCACGTGACCTTCTCTCTGTCCCTTTCTCAGTTTCGGAGATAAGATTAGGAAATCCCATCAGTTCACTAACTGGATTACAGAGTCCAGTTGAGGGTTTGTGGGCTCATTTGGAATCTATTTTGGTATCTCACACCATTCAACTCTTATTGCATTTTGAGTAAACTATTTATAAAAAACAAAATTAGATTAATTAAGGTGTCGTTTGGTAATCCTTACGTTTTCAGTTTTCAATTTATATTTATAAAAATTTTAAAAACTTAAATAAAAACTTGTTTGGTAAATTTTTGATTTATAAATCAGTAGTTTCAGTTTACAAATTTAGTCAAAAAATGTAAACTCAAAAAATATGTTTTCGTTTTGAGTTTTGAGTTTTTTTTTCTTTTACCACCCAACGCTAGCCACCATCCGCCACCACCCATCTGCCACCACCACCCGCCACCACCACCCACTACCACCACCACCCACCACCTCCCGCCACCGCCACCACCACCACCACCACTACCTACCGCCCACCACCCACCTTCCACCCATCCACCACCCCCTGCCACCACCGCCACTTGCCACTCACCCGCCACCACCACCCACTACCCACCTGCTACCCACCTGTCACCACCACCACCACCACCATCACCCACCACCCACCCGCCACCACCCACCACCCGCCACCACCACCACCACCTACCACCCACCACCCGCCACTACCACTATCACCACCACCCACTCGCTACCTGCCACCGTCACCCACCCAACCACCGTCACCCACCCACCACCCTCCACCTACCCACTACTCGCCACCTACCCACCGCCACCACCGCCACCACCACCACTACCACCCGCCATCCACCACCCACTTGCCACCACCATCCATTCACCCGTCACCGTTTTCCACCATCGTCTTCCGCCGCCACCACCCAACACTTGCCGCCACTTTTCACCACCGTCTTCTGCTACAACCACTCACCTACCCCCCACTTGCCACCACTTTTCACCACCGTCTTCTACCACCATCACCCACCACCTGCCACCATTTTCCACCATCGTCTTCCGCTACCACCACCCGCCATCATTTTCCACCACCGTCTTTCGCCGCCACCACTTATCACCACCCACCATCTATCACCACATGCCATTTCTCACTCTTTTTTATATTTTTAATTTTTTTAAAACATTTTGTCTAAACCAAACGCGTTTGTAGTTTATGTTTTTCTAAAAATAAACAAAAATCAGTTTATAAAATTTTTGTAAATATAAACTGAAAATGTAAACGTTAACAAACAGGCCCTTAGATATCAGTAGACACTGTAAGAAATTAATGTACATGTGACCATAATAATAATGCAGAATTGAACTTTGTGGGATCTTGAATTCAATACAACTCAAGAATAAAAAGATTTTATCTTTGTCAACCATTGAATTAAAAAAGTTGAGAAAATACCCCTAATAGTTGAACCTTGAATTCTTGACTCACCTTCTTCTCTCTGTCTCTCTTAATTAGGATGACTATAGAACTTAGAATGATGAAAAAATATTCATATTATGTAAGGGGAGTCACCCATCCTTATATAGAGGAAAGAAAATGGCCAGATAAACTCTATCAGAAGAATTCTTGTTCATCAAGGTTTCCTTCTTATCTTAGAAGAGTAATTATCTCATATTTAAAATTCTAATTATTGAACTTTATCTTAGATATTGACTTTATCTAGTTATGAAGTCCAAATACAATAAAACATGTGAAAGATATGTAGGTTATTGGGCCACACCAGAAAATAAATTCAACATTCTCCAACTTGGCCCATTAAGCCGATTATGATGCAACTATGAGGTTTTTTTTTTTTTTTTTCAAAATATGCAATTTATAAAAAATTTGACTCATTGGATTCCACACTAAAAACTTTGATACGTGATCACGAAATTTTAAAAATAGCCAATAAGTTCAGATATATTAGAAACTATAATATTGTGATTACTTTAGATCACCAATGTGAGTCATAGTGGTTATATAACATTGATGTCATATTTCCTTCTATGCACTACACCATCGATAACCTTCACTAACCCAATCCATTATTGGGATATATAATTATTTGCCTGAAAGGCCTCTATAATTTGTCTTGTTAAGACATTTTCTGTTTATCAATATTCAAATTAATGTGTACACACACTTTTAGAACAAAAAAAAATAGAAACAAAATTATTATTGCGCAAATAGTGTCGAAATAAAAATAAGCACTCAAGATTAACTATACACATCATGGGTTGCTTAAACGACCCATCCTGATAACATGCTCTTTGTATGTCTTTGGTGGCAATCCCTTTGTGAATAGATCAATAATCATAAGAGAGGTGCTTAAATTTTCAATTAACACTTGTTGTTTCTAAACTCTTTCTCTAACAGCTAAGTACTTTAATTTTATGTGTTTGGAACCACTGGAGTACTTTCCATTCTTAGAGAAGAAAACTGCTGCGATATTGTCACAATATATCTTCAGCAGCCTAGCAATTGAGTCAACAACACCAAGTCCTAAAATGAATTTCGCAACCATAAAGCATGATTTGTAGTCTCAAAGCATATGAAATGTCTTTCATTTGTTTTCTTTCCAAGTCATTCCTTGGACATTGTTTTTCACTTAATTTATCACCCTTCATGATGGGTGCATTATCGACTGAACAAAACTGCATATTGAATCTCTCCAAAACATAATCAATATATCATTTTTGAGAAAGTCCTAGCAATTCTCGATATCGATCCCTAAAGATCTCTATACTAATAACATAGTTTGCCTCACCCATATTGACCATTTTAAAGTTCTTGGAGAAATATTCCTTGGTTTCATGCAATAAGCCAAGGTCATTACTAGCTAACAAAATGTCATCCACATATAGCACCAAAATAATGAACTTACTCCCACTAGCCTTCAAATATATGCACTGATCAATTGCATTTTCCTTAAATTCGAAGGAGGTAATGGTATCATTAAACCTTAAATACCATTGCCTAGAAGCTTGTTTAAGGCAATATATGGATTTCTTTAATTTGCAAGCTAAATGTTCTTTACCTTTCTTTACAAATCCTTCTGGCTGCTCCATATAAATTTCTTCATCCAAATTTCCATTTAGAAAAGCAGTTTTCACATTCATTTGATGCAACTCTAAGTCATAATGAGCTACCAATACGAGGATGATTCTAAACGAGTCCTTCTTAGATACTGGAGAAAAGGTCTCTTTATAGTCTATGCCTTCTTTTTGAGTAAAACCCTTGGCAACAAGTATGGCATTAAATTGTTCAATATTGCCTTTTGCGTCGCGCTTGGTCTTGAAAACCCATTTACACCCGACCTTTTTACAATTATTAGGCAATTCGACGAGATCCCAAACACCATTCTATTCCATGGATTTTAACTTTTCATGCATAGCATTGACCCATTTAGTAGAATCATCACTATTCATGGCTTGTGAAAATAAGACTGGATCTTTGTTAATCCCAATATCAAAATTAGATTCCTGTAGATACACCATGTAATCATCTAGAATGGCAGGCTTTTTTTCCTTCTGAGATCTTCTCCGAACTGCCAGTTGTGGTGGTTCTACAATATTTTCAATGGTGGTATCTTCATGAAGTGGTGAAACATGAGGTGGTGAAGGATTTTCATTATGTTATTCGTTTCTCTCAGCCTGTGGAATAGTCTGAGGAATAACAATTTTTCGATAAGGGTTAAATGTTGGCACATCCACCCTAATTTTCTTGAAATTCACCAGTCGTGTTTTCTCACTCCCACTAATTTCACCATTCTTTAGGAATTTAGCATTACCAGTCTCCACTATCCTCGTACTGTGATTAGGACAATAAAATTTATACCCTTTAGACTTGTCTGGATAACGAATAAAATATCCAGATATTGTTCTTGAGTCCAACTTTTTCTCTTGTGGGTTGAAGATTCTTACCTCTGCTGGACAACCTCAAATATGTAAGTGTCTCAAATTAAGTTTCCTACTAGTTCACAACTCAAAAGGAGTTGTTGGGACCGCCTTACCAGGAACCCTATTTAAGAGATACATTGCAGTCTTTAAAGCTTCACCCCACAATAAAATGAGTACAATTGAGTAACTTAACATACTTCTAACCATATTTTAAAGTGTACGATTATGCCTTTCAGCAACTCTATTCTGTCGTGGCATACTTGGCATTGTATATTAAGCTAGAATGCCTTTCTTTTCTAAGAATTTGGCAAATAGGCCAGGATTTTGGCCTGACTCATCGTATTTACCATAATACTCACCACTCCTGTCTGATCTCACTATTTTAACCTTTCTATCTAATTGTCTCTCGACTTCAGTTATGTACACCTCAAGGATGTCAACAGTTTGAGACTTTTCATGAATTAGATATACATATCCATAACGTGAGAAATTATCTATAAATATGATGAAATATTTTTCATCACTAAGACATGGGATGTTAAGTGGCTCGCAAATATCTGTATGAATTATCTCAAGAAACTCATTACTTCTTGTGACACCTTTCTTGGTATGTTTGGTTTGCTTTCCTTTGATGCAATCCACACATATCTCAAAATCAGTGAAGTCTAGGTTTTCCAAAATCTCATTATGTACCAATTTTTTAATTCTATTTCTAGAGATATGCCCCAACCGTCTATGCCATAAGATTGAGGTTTTTTCATTAATTATACCACGTTTTAAACCAATATTCGAATGTAAGGTTGTGCAAACTCATGATTTAATGTAATTTTATATAAATTATCACATAAATTACCAAAACCAATCATTATTGAATTAAATATTAAATTTAATTTTCCATAACTAAATAAAACTGAATATCCAACACAATCTAATTTGGATAACGAAATTAAATTCCTAGAAATTGAAGGAACATAAAAAGTGCCTTCTAGATCCATCTGATGACCCCGTCTTTAAAATCAGCCGATAGGTTACTACAGTTACGATTTTAGCTTTGAGACGGTTCCCCATATAGACAAATCTTTCACAAACCTTCGGTTTTCTAGTTGAGAGGTATCCCTGCCACGCCAGAGTCAATCCACCAAGTGTTAAAAGGTACTTCAGGAATATTTGATTCATAACAAACAAACGAAAATTTCGTATATTTCTTTTTGAACCAAGCCTTTCGCCTGTTGCAGTCTTTCTTCACATGTCCCTTCTTGCCACAAAAGTAGCACTTGACAGTAAAACCATTCTGAGCTTGATTTTCTTTCCCAGGCCCATTCTTTTTCTTTATAGCTCCATGAGTTACAGCCAATGCAGTTTGATGTCCTTCCTCCCTCAACCTTACTTACTCCTGAACACACATATTAATTAGCTCATTCAAACTCCACTTATCTTTATTGGTGTTATAGTGAATTTTGAATGCGTTGAACTGTGATGGAAGTGAGGTGAGAATAAATTGCATGAGGAAAGTTTCATCAACTTGCATTACTAAAGTTTTAAGCTTTACAGCTTTGTCAATTCAGTCATAACAGTGCCAGTAAGTAGAGGGACGCCCGATGCAAAAGAGTGCAATGAGGTAGGAACTTTCACTGAAATAAGATAGAACATGTGACGCCCCAAATATTTACTCTAAGGGTTAGGGTAACATCACTAAAGAGTCCTTTGGTCAATAACCAAGTAAGATCCCAAGAAGGTCGGAGGAGTTAATATAGCCTCCCTTCTAAGTCCAACCACTTTAGATAGCAAACTATCTTTTTGACACATCTTAAGAGGTATGAACACAATGTCTCATAAGTAACGCGGAAATAGGCGTAAACAATATACATGTTAAAGCTTTGAGAATTATAATGATGAACTACTGATATCACATAAGTCTTTCCTTTGGGCAAAACTTAGGTATATCTATTGTCCACTCGTCAAGAATTACTTATGTAGGTCTAAAGTAAATTATGCAACTGTTCAGTTAGTCATGTTACCTTTGGGTATTCAATTCTAATCTATTAACTTACATAAGTTAGATTACCCAACCTAGTTCATAATTATTTCAAAGTGACTCTCCTTTGGGCTAGTTTCAATCGCCTAATTATAACTGCAATTGAAAATATTATCGACTTTGATGTTACCCCTTTAACAATTTTTTTATGTAGTTCTATATTTATAAGTTTTACAAATTTAGGCTACTTTGTCAACTACTAAATTAGTAAACCTTATGAATACTGAACTAACCAACAATATTCTCTATTCATTAATTTAAATTATTTAATTATCATTAATTCAATCACTATTTATGATTTCTAGAATTTCTTTTATGTGATTGTAATTACCAATATAATAATAATAATAACTCTAGACGAACAAGAATATATATATATATATATATTAAATTATGCAATATGACAATCATGAATATCTCATATAATGATCAATAAGAATTACACTTAATATGAATTAATCACTTCAATATTTAATATTTAATGTCATAAAATTATATCATGATATCAAATTTAAATCATGAAAATATATAAATATCAACAATAATAGACAATAAGTGTACATAATTAGACAAGATAAAAACATAATTATCAAAACATAATACAGTCAAATAAATATATTTATTTAATAGACCGAATAATTCAACCAAATTCTAAAATTGCTTTTAGTCTATACACTTTGTCATAACGGCAGGTAATATAGATATTACACTCAATTCAATGTCATATTATAATGATTATAAAAATTATTATTGTTAAAATTAATAATAAATAGAAGCATGCATATTACACGTTTATCAGCAATTCTCTTTTAAATACCCTAATGCATCATTCTCTTTCAGTTTTTCACTTAAATATGTGTAAATATTAAAAACTTGTAACGGAAGGCTTTGTCAACTACCAAATCTATTTTCTTTTTGATGGGCAAAAGATAATATCATGATAAAAATTACAATCAAGACATTCTCAAAAACTGTCATTATCTTCTTTTTGATAATAAAGACAGATGTACCGTTTTATGAATAATTATAATAATATTCATAAATATATTATTATTCTAAGGTGTATTGATTCACAAAACTAAGGCTCTAATATCACATGTAAGAAATTAATGTACATGTAACCATAATAATAATGCGGAATTGAACTTTGTTGGATTTTGAACTCAATACAACTCAAGAATAAAACTGTAACAACTCCAACCTCTGATTAACGTTAATTCATGATTAAATAAGCCTAATCAGTAATTAAGGTGAAATTCTGAATTAATTGCATGTGTGTGTCACATTATTGTGCTTATATTTGTTTATCGTAGAAATATCTGTTTACATTTTTGTTTTGTTCTGCGAATTAAAGGCTTTATCGGCATCTGATTACGAAATTGACTTGATTTATGTGCTATTTAGGATTTTTAGAACATTATGGTAGGTTTAATTAAAATTCGATTCGGAATGATTAAATTAGAATAATTAATGTCCAATTAAGTAGCTTAATCAAAATTTAACTAAGCTACAAACTAAGCCTATATAAGGCCCATATGAACTCATTAGCTCACTTTACACTCTCTTATCACCCTACCTTGAAAAGAAAACGTGAGAGAGAGAGAGAGAGAGAGAGAGAGAGAAGAAGAAGAAGAAGAAGAAGCAAAAGAAGAAGAAGAAAAATTGAGTTCAAAGCCAGACAAATGGGAAATTGCTAGGAATTGTTGGAGACTTGCAAAGAAATTGGGAGTTGAAGTTTCTACACTTGTGCAATTAAGACTCTAGGTAAGAATTTTGTCCTTAAACTTTGTAATCAAGACTTTAATACAAGAATTCTTGAGAATTAAGCTAAGTTATGCAAGAGATGAGCTAATCAATTAGAAAGAAGGATCATTCCATGCATGTATGCATATATCATGGCATTTTGAGTTTGAATTTCACTCAAGTCATACTTTCATGTGTCCATCTTGGCCTTGTTTTGAGAATTCATGACATTTCTTACCACATGACCCTAATTGATCATGTTTTGGAAGTTTTGAAGTCAAGATAAAGCATGCATGTTATGTTTTCAAAGAATGGAGTGATGTTTTGCACAATTGGCAAGCTTTTGGAGCTTGATTTTGTGAAATGATTTTGAATCACCATGTTTTATCCATTTACAAGTGTTTCCTCAAGTTTTCTCAAGTTTTTGGCCCAAAGAGTATGATTTGTAGCTTTGAAATTGAATTTTGCACTTGGCAAAACAATTTGGAAATTCCAGATTTTGCCTCTCTACTTGAGCGACCACTCCGTGATTTGCACATCCGCTCGAGCGACCTATAGTTGGCTCGAGCGTAAAATGCATGTTTCCAGAAGTTTACATGTTTTGCAGACCGCTCGAGCAACAATAGTTGCGCTCGAGCGAAGACCTCAATCACACGCTCAAGAGACCGTCGAGCAGTCGTCGAGCGAAAATTTCACACAACTAGTACTTTAGCAGAGTTTGCAATCCGCTTGAGTGAGGGAAGTTGTGCTCGAGCGACCACTTGCATGTTTGGACGTCCGCTTAAGCAAAGGAAGTTGCGCTTGAGTGATATCCCTGTTTTCAACAAATTTGAATAAGTGTTCTGAATCATATTTTGGCATTCTCATTGCATCCTAGGCATTCTTAAGCCCTATTTAAGACAGAATAATGAGGAAAAGAGGTAGAACACAGCAATATAAGAAAGAACTAAGTTACGATTCCTGGTGTGTGATTCTATACGTATTCGTTCTATATCTGTGTAGGTCATACGCCGCAAGTTATCTGATCTGCCTATTCTGTATGTTTGCTTTGGAGCCATCTGTGAGTAATAACTCTATAAAGTTATGTTTAACTTTAATTATTTTCTAATGATATGAAATGATCTGTTTTCTGAAACGTTATTTTGTGAATCATGAATGAATATCCATTTTCCTGATATGTAATTGTGGCATTCTATATTCACGTGGCCCTCGCCCGGGGGGTAACAATACCGTGGTTCATATGCACGTGGCCCTTGCCCAGGGGTAACAATATTGTGGCTTATGTTCACGTGGCTCTTGCCCAGGGCTAACAATACCGAGGCCTATACTCACATGGCCCTCGCTTGAAGGTAATAATACCATGGCTACTTGTACACAAGGTGTGGAACTATGTGGTCGTCGGTACCGACTATGCAAATTTGATATGTTATGATAGTTAAATGGATGTACTACAAATATCTGCTTATGATTTCTGGATAAGTATGTAGGTCTAAATTTGTTTCTGATATGAAATTTGATATGAGACATCATTCATTAAACTCTTTACTTTGTTATTATTCACTGGGCTTCGCTCATCATTTATGTATATATGTAGGTGACCAGGCTCAGTGAAGACCGCTTGGAGAGTTTTTGTCAGCCAGCCTTTGTGCCTCCCGAGGAGGTTCTGTACGTCTTGTGGCCATGTTTATGAACGTATAAGGCTTTGTTTTCTCTCCGGATTATGGACAAGTTTCCTGTTAACTGTATATTAAGCTAAGTCCCTTTTGGCTATATCTGTAATCAATGTGACGTAAGACGACTACATTATGACGTCACATCTATGTGTATAAGGTTTGAAAATTTTCTATCCCATATATGTCTCCATAGCTCAATGGCCTATGTATGTTTCTTTATTTGCTTCCGCAACCCCTAATTATAAGTTATTCTGTTCAGAGGCCTTTGGTAATCCAATGATTATTGGCCGGTTACGACGCTAAATCTATAGGGGCGAGTTTGGGTCGTGACAAAAACAAACATACCTTTGCCAGCCATTGAATTAGAGAAGTTGAAAAAATACCCCTAATAGTTGAACCTTGAATTCTTGGCTCATCTTTTTCTCTCTGTCTCTCTTAATTAGGATAACTATAGAACTTAGAGTGATGGAAAAATATTCATATTATGTAAGGAAAGTCACCCATCCTTATATAGAGGAGAGAAGAGGGCCAGATAAACTCTATCAGAAGAATTCCTGTCCATCAAGGTTTCATTCTTATCTTAGAAGAGTAAATATCGCATATTTAAAATTATAATTACTGAACTTTATCTCAAATATTGACTTTATCTAGTTATGGAATCCAATAAAATAAAACATATGAAAGATATGTAGGCTATTGGATCACACCAGAAAATAAATCTGACAGACACGTCACACATGTTTGGATTATATTTATTTAAATAAAAAAAGAAAACAATGACAAGGATGATTTCAAAAATAAACTGTTCATTTGTTTTAACATAAATATAATCTAAATCTGTAAATATGTATTTATTGATATTCAATTAATTTAATTTTTTACATAGAAAATTTAATTGGAAGACACTAAAATTTGAAATTTGAAATTTGAAATTTGAAATTTGAAAGATTCAAACCCAAATAAATTGAACTGAGCCTTGGATCCACATGTTTACTTTTGAGAAAATTACACTAATCTCGCAATTTTACATAGAACTATAAATTTGAAGTCAACATGTCAGATTGATCCCGACCATTTGCATGATGGGCATGTTACCTATTGACGAGTTGGACCACCTTCTAAGTGGTAAATCATTTGACCTGGCCCACAGTGTGTAGATTTCAGTGGGCCACCTATAAATTTGGTGAACCCCCTTTTGCTCTGGCCCATCAAAACTACCCTTTCCAATCCATTGTCCCAAAAATTTTAAATGGCAAGGTCTATACTATAGGGCTAACCCCAAGTAAGCTTTGGCTGATTTTGGGCTCTCTCTTAAGCTCTGCAAATTATTTTTAGGCAAGAATTCAAAATATAAATCTTTACCTTCTTATGATCATCTTGCCTCCGATCTTCAATTTATTCTAGTGCTATTCGCAACTATAACAAAAGGTTTTGTGAATTAAGCACTCTTCAACCTCCGTCTCTTTATCAAGCCGAGTGTGCTCTACAAGCAGCAAAGGTTTTGGGAATTGATTTTGACGGTAGAGAGAGTTTTTTCTCAGTAATTTTATTGAAATGGAGTTGAATAACTAGGTAAGATTCTCCAAAATTAATAAATGCAAGAAATGAAGCTCCTCTTGTGAATCTTATTAAGAGGTTTAGGGAGGCCGAAAATGAATTGCATGGCAAGCAAGACTTAAGTGCTTGTAAGTAGAGGGTGGGAATTCAACTCCTTCATGTGCTAATCTAACAACTAACCTATGCTTTTTTTCTGAATTTCCATGATCCACAATGGTAAATTCTCTTCACAATCATGTTTACCAGAAGCATTGGCCTATCATTGATTCCCTTGTTTATTCTTTGAATCCCAAAGCCGAAATTGGGATCATCTTTTTGTTCTCAACGCAATATAATGTGAAAAAATTTCTTTCTATATAAGGAATTGATGGTTACAGCTGATTAGAGGGAAAAGAAAGTAAAGTGAGATGGAAACGCATTGCAGGTTGCATATTGATGAAGGACACTAATATATTGAAGAGGGAGGAAGGAACGAGTTTCAGCTGGTAGAGGCCATTTATGTTGTTTCAATGTTTTAATTTTTCCAACAACATGGAAGCAACATTTTTTTGGCGTGGCATTATTGCTAACTCTATACATATATGTGAACATAAAAGAGCAATTTTGGAAGCGCTCCCTCTCTCAAATATTTTCACGATTGGAATGGATCGTTAATTTTAGAGTTTCAAGGATTAGTCGAGATACACACAAATTATAATTATAAATCAATAATTAAATAGGCTGTCTTGGAGTTCGAAATTTGTTGAAACTTTGTTTAGCAATTGATTTATTCTAAATCCAACCCAAAATCAAGCAAACAAACAACTCGTTTGATATGTCTAGCACACAAATTAGATTGAAGGGCCATGTTGCGAAATGGGCATTACAGAATAATTCCACATACTTACTGACTGCCTGCCTAGAAAATCATAGGTAAAAAAGAATCATCCATTTTATAAAATCTAATCAGTGATCTCCAAATGTAATGCCTATAATGCCCATCATTGCATGTCTAAATTGCAACACACAGTTTGATGAGGAGCAAAAGAATTATTAATAATTCGAAATCCAAAAATAAGTTCTTTTTTTTTTTTTTTTTTTTTTAAAGAAAAAACAAAAACCAAAACAAGCAAAACAAAACAAAACAAAACAAAATTCAAATGGTCTCTCCTGAAATTTAAAAAAAAAATAAACTGATATTTTTTGCTATATATATTAGATATATTTTGTTTTGGGTGTTCTGGTTCTTTCTTGAGCAGTTGATGAAGCTCCTCAAATGGAATGCAAATCTCAACTCCAACTACTATCAGAAACTAATTAAATCTGGAAGTTCTTGATGATTACCATTAACATAATATGGATGGTCAACTGTAATCAAACAAGCGGCAAAAGGGTCTTCTTTTATGGGTGTTCTTGAACCAGAGTCTCCATTAACCCTTATCAAATCTTCATCAAATACCTCCCAGTTGTTGGTTATTATGGTCTGTAAAGCTAAATTGCTCTTTAAATCCCTCTTTTCTTCATGCACAGCAATAATCTCCTTATCCGCAGCAACAACAATTGCCTTATCATTATTATGATCCTCTTGTTGGGCTTTCGAAACTCCAATTATGCACTCGAGCTGTCTGATATCTTCTTCTGGGACTTGCTCGACTTTAGGACATTCAGATGCGTTAATAACCCCAATCTGTTTGCAAAACTCAAAGTACAAAGCGAGATCCTCGCCTTGCGCTGTTGCTTTCTGCAAAACCTTGAGAGCCATAGAGGCTTCAACCTTACCAGCCGAATGAATCCTCATCAGAACCTTCGCAATCCCGGTACATGTTCTGCTATAAACATCATATATCTCGATGATAATGCAATCCATGGCTTCAAGGATGAGAAACCTAACCATTCCATCGGCTTGGGGTTTGATCTGAAGCAGCATATCTAGCAAGCTCTGCATTTTTTGCAGCCTCACGAGCTCTTGCACTATGGGTTGTTGGTGTTGTTGTTGTTGTTGGTACTGGTGCTGGTGTTGGTGCGGATCTTCTAATGCTTCTTTGATTTGTGCCTTGCGTTCTTGAAAATCCATGCAGAGAAATGCGGATTTCTGATCAAGAAAGGCGTAGTAGGCCCGAACAAAAGCATTGAAGCCCCACATCTTGGCCGGGCTGGCATGTCCATCTTTAAAATTGGACAGGTCGAAAGGCAATCGACCGATCTTCTGCACAGCAGGGACTTTGCAGCAAAAGACACCGTGCATTAGCATCAAGCCCTTAAGAACCACAGCCCAGCTCAGAGTCTTCTCCATACGCATGCTGAGGGCCCAAACGAAGGGCCTGAGGTAAGCAGGAGACATGCGAATCCACGCAAAGACTCGCTGGGCGTTCCTGTAATCGACGTGGGACTCGTCATGGCTGGTGGCTTTGATCACCGCTGCTTCAATGTCAGGGTTCCGGAGCGATGTCCTGCGTGATAGACTCGCTGCCAAAATGCTGTTACGGTCTTTCAAGGCTCCGGAAGCCCTTTTCCAGAGCCTCATCTTCAATTTCTGTTGGACCCCCAAAGCTCTATATTCCCTTTTTTCCTGTTTTTGTATGGTTTGCAATGCCTTTTGAAATGGTTTCTTTTGCGATTCTTTCTCTTGGACAACCAACCTCAGCAGTCAACTATTGCCGGCCGTGTGTGAAAAATAGCCAATTTTTTTTTTTATTATTTGTTTTGTACTGCCTGTTGTTAGCTGTGGTGTCTATTATTTTCTTGTTAGTTTCTTGTTTTCTTGTCCAATGTATTTGTTTTCTAGTTTAATTTTAGAAAATATGCATGAATGAAAATATAGTCTGTGATTTGTTTGGAAACTTAATAAAACAATTTGACTTTGTCAAAGTCGTTGGCTATTCTGTTAAGAGAAAGTGAGACTTTTTTTCTTTTCTTTTTTTTTCTTTGTGGGTAATTTCACGACTTGTTCTTTCTCTTTCAAAGCCAACTAGCTTGACATAGGTACACAACACGGCTTTGAATACGCTCTCCTCCTTTGACATCACTCTCATGATTTCAATATTTTTGACTTTGGAACTTATATCTCGGCAGCAGTCTCCATGGAATTTTGAATTACTTTTGGAGTAATACTATCACTCCAAATGTGAATGCCTCACCGGTGTGAGATATTTTATAAAAATATTTATAAAATTTGTAACATTTTTTTTACTTTTGAAATTGAGCGTAACATATTGTGCCTCATTTAGAAATTGAATTTTTTTATAAAAATAAAAATAAAAATTATTATTTAAAGACTTATTATGAATTTTTGATTTTTTTTAGTTAAAAATTTTATTTCTCAAACACTTCATGGAGTGGAATTTTGGGGTCCGATTTCTATGGGAAAAATTTTGCAAATCACTTTAAGGCCTCATTTGAAAATAGCTTATTTTAGTAATTTTTTAATTTTTAACTAAAATATAAGATAAAAAAAATAGGACTACTACATGTCCCTGCCTTTTTACTTTGGACCCCCCCTTTTTTTTAAATTTTATTTTATTACAATTTTGTTCTAATATCAAATTCCAATTTTGTTCACATCCATATCCTCCCAAATCTAACCCCTAATCCCATCACTACTTCCACTCTTGCTGACACCATCCAAAGACCAACCCACCCTACGGCAACCTCCAGAACATCGCGATCTTCATCAACCAAGATCTAAAACCAGATATTTAAGGAGAATAATCTAAATCTAGAGAGAAAAGTGAGGGTTTACCGAAAGCAAAAGACAAAGACACATTTACAAAAAAATAAATAAAAAGAAAATGGGTGATAGAGAAGAAGAACAAGATTGAAAGAATAGAACGAAGAGAGTGCTTTGGGTATAATGGATTTGAGAAGGCAATGTTATGTAAAAGAAAGGAAATGAGGGAAGGAGATAAAAAAAGAAAATAAAGTTGGAGGGTTAGTCGGTTGTGTTTTAAGGACAAGATTGTCTTTCGTGTGCGACTCTCTTTCTCCTTTCGATTTCTTTGTCTAACTCACAGTTTGGTTGATTTCTTTTCGTTCGGTTACACAGAGCCGAACTTGTTGAATATGTTCAGTGCTCCAAACCGAACATATGTCTTTTGTTCAGCTACATACTATTGAACATCAGGCATTTGTTCGGAACTAATTTTCTAAACGGCAGTGAGAGTGGTAGTGAAGTCAAAAAGAGGGGTTGGGGTGCCTGCCAGAATGTGAGAGAGGTTCCAGAAATGCGATGGTGGAGATCGAAAGGAAGAGTAGGGAGTCGTCGACGAGAGAAGGGCGTTTGGGGAGATCACCCGAATGAAGGGGGACTGGCAGAGGAGAAATGAGGAGTTGCAAATTGAAGATGTAAGGGTGGTGTTCAAAGGGTATATTTAAGATCATGATAGGAATCCAAAGAAAAATAAAGAGGGAAGAAATTTTGGTGATAGGGGTCCAAAGTAAAAGGTATGTGTATTTAGAAACCTTCTAAAAAAAATTAGTATGTTTAGATGATTTTTTGACTTCTACAAAAAGAAAAATGCAAAAAACAGGAAAAAAATTAAAATCTTACCATTTTGTATAATTTTGATTTTTTAATTTTTTTAGTGACTTTTAACTTTTAAGCCTTTGTTTGGGAAGAAATTTTTTAGCTTGGCTACAAAAGTTCCGTTTTGGATAAACTTTTGATTTTTTTTTATAGTTTTGTGAGAAAAAAAGTAAAATGATTATGATTTAAATGTGACATTTTATCTTATTAATTTATTAGTCTATTTTATCTTTTAGTGAGCTAATTGAGTCCCAACCACCTTGCCAAACAGAGCCTAAAATAGTATGTTGAGTATTTACAATGTGCATTTTATTATATATATATTTTGGAAGGACTTCCTCCCGTCTATAATCTGGACTAGAAGGTATTGTTTGGGCCTACCAAGGATCCCGTTTCGGTGATCTGAACCATTCATTTTGTGGGTTGACATTTCATATATTTTATCCACACACAAAATTAAATTGATTGTAACATATTTAATTTATCATATTTGTCACAAAATTATGATAACTAAAATAACATTTTGCTTAAACTAAAAGAACCAATAATATAATTTACCTTAAAATTAATATTATTAAAAAAATAGTTAAGTTCATTTTTAAATATGAAAAGTTCAAGATTGGTAAATTTTTTTTAAAAAAAAAAAATTACTAATGGTAATTTCAAAAACTTATCACAATTCATAAATAAAAAAAAATTATAATTATAATTATTAATCCTTATAAAATTTATCACTTATTTGTAATTATTTTTCAAATTTTAAAAAATGAAATTTCTCCTATTTTTTTGGGAACAAATTGGTGCCGTTCCTAAAGCAAAAACAAAGTGAAAAAAGATCATCTCTTTGCCTTTTTCTAACACAAAAGAGAGACACAAACGCACAATTACGCAGACAGGGACCCAATAAAGATGAAAAAAAGTTAAAATCAGTAGATATGGTGAGAATCTTTTCTCGGCTTTCTCGGTACACTCGATGCCACCGTGCCACCCCTTCTCCCTTCTTGTAGCTCTCTCTCTCTCTCTCTCTCTCTCTCACACACACACATATTTCATACATATATATTGGGTATATTTGGGTGGGGACTTTTTGTGGGTATTTTAATTTTTGGCCAGGGTATACTTATGATTTTACTTGACTTTGTTGAAGGAAAGTCTAATTCCAGTGGTAGATGAAAGCAGAGAGAGATACAAGAGAGGTGAAGGAATGGATGTATGCCAAAATGGGGTGTACTGCAACAAAGAGCTCTGGCCAATTGAGCATCCTGTTGAGCCTCCGGATGAAGATCAACCTGTCAAATGCCCAATGCCACACACTTCACTTGTAAACGTACGAAACCTGCATATCACATCCATTGCTTTTGTTATATTCACATTCATATTCTTGCATTTAGTAGCTGCTAATTGCATTGCATTATCACGTTCACATATTTTGCTCTGTATATTGGATTTTATATCATTTACCATTTAATTACCTAAGCTATTTATCCTTTTATTCCTTGAACAATATTTCAGTATAACTATGATCTATCAATTTGTATCAATTTGAATTTTATATAACTAAATGTCAAATAAACAAATGAAAAACTGACGTGTGATTGTACATGAATACCAAATTGGGACAAGCCCAAAATAACCTATCGTATGAGAACGGGGTAATTTATATTTACACCACATTACCATCTCAGTACACCTATTTTCTTATAACAATTTTGTCCATATCTAAAATTACACCCATCAAGGACTCAAAATCCTCTAGATCTACCACCCCAGCCTCATCCCTGACTCCCCACCACCCCCTCTCAAATCTGCCACCCCTCCCCTTGCTGATAACCACCGCCACCTCCCACTGGCACTCAGCCTGCCACTCCCGCTGCCACCCACCACCATGGATCCATAGATCAAAGAGAAAGGTCGAAGGACAGAGAAAACGAAGGGATGTAAGAGAGTGAAGAAGATGAGTGTAAGGAGAAAATGTGAGGTTAGGCATCGGGATAGAGTTGGTATATTGAGGGGCATAAAGAGAGAATATTAAAGTTTTTAAATTTTTAAATAACTATAATAATGAGACCAATTTGTTGTGTAAATAACACCCTCATCATGGCTAATTATATGGCTTGGTCCTCTTCTTTGTATTGTTGGCAATACAAGGTTAGGGCAAGGTGCCAATGGAAGATTGAGCATCAAATGATATTCTGGCATTGGGTTCTATTAGGTGAATCTTCAAACTTTGATAGGTAGTTGTGTTGTCCTGAAAGTTTCTCAGCACCCTTCAAGTAGAAATGAAAAGTGATGGACGTAAAATTGAGGGATCCATGAATTGCCAAAACAGCTAAATATAAATGGGAAGATCCTCACATTTGATCATGAAAATTTAGTATGATGTTTCAGTGGCCATCTTACAAAATGTCCAATCTGTTGGTATGACAATTAATTTCTTCTGCAACAAGTGATTAGAGGAAGCAGAGGAGTACCACAAGGTTAGGGAGTGAGAAAATGCAGCAAATGGGCAAAACACCCTTATTTGTTCATAGTTTATTAGAATGAACTAAACCTCTTTCTCATAGAACATAACATCTACAATACTATCTTTGTTAGGTTTGTTTGGGATGTGGATCGACTTTTTGGTTATTTAGCCTGGGATTAAACTTTTTGGCTATTTAGCCTGGGATTAAAAAGTCTCGTTTGACATAGACTTTTTGGCTTTTTTATTTTTTTGAGAGAAAAATTGTAATTATGATTTGTATGTGACATTTTGTCTTATAGACTTTTTAGTTTATTTTGTTTGTTTTTGTTGTGGCTATTTTAGCCAAAAAGTCCCAAACTTTTTCTTTCCAAACGAGGGCTTAATTAGCTCATTGCACCATAATTGTGCTAGATTAGGATGAGGACAAGGTTCAGGAATTAAACTTAACTATTTTTTATGCTGGAATAATTTGTAACTGAAGTAATTTCTTTTAAAAAATGCTTTAATTAGCATTTGGTAGTCAATGTAAGTTAATCCCTTGAAGAAACACCAATTGATTGGATTTGTTGATAGTTGAAGCGGACCCCTTTGGCAGATGATAGATGTATCAATATGAAGAACAATTTGTATGAAAGCAAACTTCGTAAATCGTACAATACTATGACCTTGTAAATAAAAGGATGGGTAAATAATGCAGGAGCGGTTTTCTGATAGCATGAGGAAGAGAACAGATATATCAGCAGTGATGAACGAAGAAGGAATGATGGTGGTGGCTGCAGAGCCTCCTGCTCAAGCAGTGCGCAAGAGGCACCACACAAGTACTCACGAGGATCATCATACATTAACTCCTTTATTGAGAATGCCACCACTCCTTTATTGATGGCATTACAATCTTCCAAATGCTGCACCAGTTCAGCAAAGTTTGAATCATGACAGCAAGTGGTTTCTTAGTACCCAGTAAGTGGTTTCTTACTCTACTCTCATCTATATGCTTTGTCCTTCCCCTATCCCATGAGGAGAAATCTGAATCATGTAAACTACATCTTCTTGTAACTATATTAGCTTTTTCAGATTCATATGCTGTAGATCATCACCAAACCTTCTTGTGGTTGACGAATATTAATTATATAATTATATCTATGATTTTTCATTTAAAAGGCTCCTTGTATATATATATATATTCTGATTTATTTAGTTGAGTAGTATTAATCATGGCATCATGGGCAGTGATGTTTGCAACATAGCTCATACTACAATTGGAACTTGGAAGATTTCAGTGCCAATCATAACAGTCGAAGGA
The DNA here is from genome assembly GCA_025200525.1 of Camellia lanceoleosa. NCBI lineage: Eukaryota > Viridiplantae > Streptophyta > Magnoliopsida > Ericales > Theaceae > Camellia > Camellia lanceoleosa. The sequence continues at coordinate 39,689,140 of CM045763.1, read as the reverse complement.
GTGTGTGACACAATATTTTTCTGGCGTCGAACAACTTTTATTCTTTAACAAGTACATATTCAATTTCCCCTTGTGCACAGTTTACAATGTGAGTCAGAAGTAGGAATATTCTTTTCTATTTCTGCATATACCTTATAATATTCTACGCTATATTTGGTGCAGAGTACAGTATTCCTTAATTCAGTAGAGATTCTAGTAGCTTAGTATCACATTAAAAATTAACAAAACCATTTCATAGGAACATAATTTACGTTCGCTTCCAGGATGTGAATTTTGTGGAATATGGGCAATAGGCAATACCTATGGATTATGGATGACTTGGTAATACCTAAGATATTTGATGAGATTAGAGTACTTGTACTGTGTTTGATTATGGGATATAGCATTAAATAAGAATGAAGGGTTACTTGTGGCCATTAGATAGAGATAAGCTCTAATCACATGGTATGGGATTAGTACTATGAAGATGGTTGTTACTAATCAACATTTTGCAGTACTAGTAATCCCATGGGTATGGCATTACTAAATTGACAACAAAAGGCGTATAGGCTATACATGCTTTTTAATCTCACATCTAGGGGTGTACATGGTTGAGTTTGGTTTGAATTATGTTTCCACGATTTCTTGGCAAACAAAGCAAAATCAAGAAATATATAATATATATTTATCAAGAAAACCAAATTAAGAAAAAAAGAAAAGGAAAGAGAATTGTAAGACAAGAATAAAAACTATGAAAACCAAACATTATTATAAAAATAACTAAACAAATTCCAATACTGGTAATTTAAATGGAAAAAATTGGGAACCAAACAAATATGTATATACACATATATAAAAATAAAAAATAAAAAACTTAATTATTGTCAATTTAAAAAAAAAAAGAAAAAAAAAGAAAAAAAAAGAAAAAAGAAACAAACTATTAAAACTTAATTAGATATTATCTCTCAATCGAGATTGCGAGAAAGAGTATGTCCCTTTTTTTATTGCACACAAAAGATGTACATTTTTTTCTTTTTTTTTTTGATAAATAAAAATATGTCCATTTTTCTAACATCAACCACTAAGTTCCAAAAGTTCTCAAGTCTTTTTTTTTTTTAACAGAAGGAATATATTGAATCAACTAAAAGGAAGTGATACATCAGCATTAAGAAGAGCAAACAAAAATAAAATCAAGAAACATATAATATATATTTATCAAGAAGAAAACAAAATAATTAGAGAAAATTTAACAAAAATAAAGAAAATACTAAGCAAAGAATTGCAAGAGAAGAATAACTATGAAAACCAAACAATATACAAATAACTACCAAGTAACCAAACCATAAAACCATTACTGATAAATACTGTTCATGTCATATAATTAAGGAATCAAGAAATTGAGAAAGAGGTACCAACAAAATTTCAATACAAGTAATTCAAATGAAAATATCTGGGAAAATAAAAAATATATATATAGAATAGTTAATAGTGTTAAATTTAAACCAAAAAACATTCATAAAAGAAACTAGATATTAACATTTTAATTACGAATTAAGTTTATAATTTTGAGTGAACAAATCTTAAGAGAAAGAAAGTCTCAAAAGAGATTGTGAGAAAAATATGTCCATTTTTTTAATGCTTGCAAGAAATGTTCATTTTTTTAACATCAAACATTGATACCCTAAAGTTATAAATTATGTTCTCACGATTTCTTGGCAAACAAATTAATAGACAAAGCAAAATCAATAAATATATAATATACTAGCATACGCGATGCATGAACAATTCAAATAAGTAAAAATAAAACAAAATATTGTGTGTCACTCAAGTAGTAATTGTCTAACTTCATTCGACCCAAGGGCCAAGGTTCAAGGTTCTATTTCTATCATAAATTTTTTTTTTTTGGTTTTAAACACACAAAGTGGACACTCGGCAGCAATAAGAAGCCAAGGCTTGACAAGGGTGTTCACTTTATATATAGTATAGATACACGGATGGAAGATTGCCAAAGATATGGGTGTTCACAAGTCAGGTCACCCTGAGTATACAACTGGCCCGTCATCTGAACCGATACCATCGGTTTAGAGAGAGAGCCATCCATTATTGACCAATCCACTGCTCGAAATTGACCGAATAAAAAAAACTCGGTTTGGCAGTCGGTTCAATCGATTTCAAACATCTGGTAGAAAAAGAGGATGGAAATTTTTTTGGTGAAAAATAAAATTTAAATTTCAGAATGAGAAACTTTTTTTTTTTATTTGATTGAGGTAGAATAAGAAAACTTAAGATCATATATTTATATAAATGCGTATATATATATATACAAATCTGAGAGCAATAAAACTCAAGGAGAGAAAATGGTATAGAGGGGACTTGCCACCACCATCGATCATCGTTGCCACGGGCACAACGAAGAGGAGAAGAGAAGAGAAAGAAACAGAGTATTAAAAATCTAATTAGATATTAAGATTATAATTTCAATTGCCAAGAAAAATCTCAAGAGACGGTCTCAATAGAAATAGCGAGAAAGAGATGTCCGTGTTTTTAACGACCACCACTGAGATTCAAAAAGTTAAATATTTTGTTCCCATGATTGCTTGGTAAACAAAAAAATAGACGAAATCAAATCAAAAAATATATAATATATACTTATCAAGACAAAAACCAAATAATTAGAGAAAATTTAACAAAAATAAAGAAAATACTGAGGGAGGACTTGATAGACAAGAATAAGAACTATGAAAACCAACCATTATAAAAATAAGTACCAAGCAACTAAACTATAAGAACATAAGTGATAAATTTACTAATCAGATGTCATATAATCAAGGAAAAGCATTGATAACCAAAAGTTATGAATTTTGTTCCCACAATTTCTTGGCAAACAAACCAATAGACAAAAGCAAAATCAAAAAAATATATAATATATATTTATCAAGAAGAAAACCACATAATTAGAAAAAACTGTAACAAAAATAAAGAAAATACCAAGCGAAGAATTGTACGACAAGAATGAGCACTAAGAAAACAAAACATTATAAAACACGACTACATAGATTCCAATAATAGTAATTTAAATAAAAAATTTGGGAAACAAAAAATATATATATATATATGTGTATGTACATAGAGAAAACTTAATTACAGTCAATTTAAACAACGAAAAAAATCAAAAAAGAAACAAAACATTAAAAATTTAAGAAGATAATAAGATTATAATGCCAAGAAATCATTAAAAATTTAAGAAGATAATAAGAATATAATGCCAGGAAATCTTAAAAGAAAGGTAGTCTCAATGGAGATAGAGAGAAAGACATGTCCGTGTTTTTAACATCAACAATTGAAATTCAAAAGTTCGAAATTCCATTCCCACGATTTCTTGGCAAACAAACCACTAGACAAAGCAAAATCAAGAAGTATATAATACATATTAATCAAGAAGACCACCAAATAATTACAGAACTTGAAAAATATAAAGAAAATACTAAGCAAAGAATTATATGACAAGAATAAGAACTATGAAAACTAAATATTATAAAAATAACTAGCAAGTAACCAAACTATAAAAAACCATAACTGACAAATTGAGACAAAGGAACCTACACAAATTTCAATACAAGTAAATTAAATGAAAAAATTTGGAAAAACAAAATACAGAAAATTTAATTGTCAATTTATTTAAGCAAAACAAAAATCTAGAAAAGAAACTAAATATATAAAAAAAAAAAATTATCAACAAATTAAGATCATAAATTTGAGTACCAAGAAATCTAAAAAGAAAGTTTGCCTCGATAGAGATTGTGAGACAGATATGTTCCGTTTTTTTTAGCATCAAGCATTGAGATTCAAAAGTTTATGAATTCTGTTCCCACAATTTCTTGGCAAGCAAACCAACAGACACAGCAAAATCAGAAAATCTATAATATATTTTTATCAAGAAGAAAACCAAATAATTGGAGACAAGTTAACAAAAATAAAGAAAAGACCAAGTGAAGAATTTTAAGACTAGAATAAGAACTATGAAAACCAAGCATTATAAAACAACTACACAAATTCCAATAGTAATCCCAATGTAAAATAAAAATAATATATATTAATATTTATTCGGATGGGTCAGGTTGACCGTGGTATATATTGCCCTCCACCCATTTCCGACCGTGAACCTGTGAAATTGAACCATACAAAACTGCAGCCAACCATCATTCTGCTCAAAACCATCCGTGACAGCCCGGGTTGGATAGTTTGGGCCGGTTTGCAGTTTTCATGAACACCACTAGATATAGATATTAATCAAGAAGATAATCAAATAATTAGAGAAAAATTTTAAAAATAAAAAATATACTAAGCGAAAAATTGTAAGACAAGAATAAAAACTATAAAAACTAAACATTATAAAACTACACAAATTCCAATACAAGTAATTTAAATAAAAAATTGGGCAACAAATATATATATAGAAAAAATTAATTACTGTCAATTTAAACCCAAAAAAAAATATCAAAAAAGAAACAAAATATTAAAAATCTAATTAGATATTAAGACTATAATTTCAATTGCCAAGAAAAATCTTAAGAGAAAGTTAGTCTCAATAAAGATAGCGAGAAAGAGATACGTGTTTTTAACAGCAACCACTGAGATCCAAAAAATTAAGGCCTTGTTTGGTTTGTTTTTCAGAAAAAATTTTGAGAAAAATTCTTTACAAACAAATTTTCAAGAGTAATCAAACCAAACAAATTTTTTCAAAAAAAAATCTCAAAATTTTGTTTAGTTACCTACTTTCCAAAATCACTCTCTCTCTCATACACATCAAATCAATCACTTTTTTTTAAACTCTCTCCCCAAAACAATTTTTCAAAACTATTTCTGAAAAAAGACAAACTAAACAAATTTTTGTACTTTTTTATCTCAAAAACTACTCTACAAACACAAACCAAACACACCCTAAATATTTTGTTCCCATGATTGCTTGGCAAACAAACCAACAGACAAAATAAAATCAAAAAATATATAATATATACTTATTAAGACAAAAACCAAATAATTAACAAAAATAAAGAAAATACTAAGGGAAGACTTGATAGACAAGAATAAGAACTATGAAAACCAAACATTATAAAAAGGAAAATGCAATACGCACCAATTGGTATACCAATTAGCGTACTAACGGATGATGTGACACAATTTTAAAAGCTTCTTTGTAGTTTGTATAATGGGTGAGATCCATAGTTTGAAATGAAAATATCATAGCATATATTGGTACACTAATTTGTATACCAATTGGTGTGTGTAATTTCTTTTCAAACAACCAATAGACAAAGCAAAATCAAAAAATATATAATATATATTTATCAAGACGAAAACCACATAACTAGAGAAAATTTAACAAAAATAAAGAAAATACCAAGTGAAGAATTGTAAGACAAGAATAAGCACTATGAAAACCAAACATTAAAAAACTACACAAATTCTAATAATAGTAATATAAATAAAAAATTTGGGAAACAAAAAAATATATATATATAGAGAAAACTTAATTACAGTCAATTTAAACAACCAAAAAAATTTGAAAAGAAATAAAACATTAAGAATTTAACTAGATATTAAGATTATAATGCCAAGAAATCTTAAAAAGAAAGTTAGTCTCAATGGAGATAGCGAGAAAGAGATGTTTGTTTTATTATTGTTCGCAAAAGATGTCCGTGTTTTTCACATCAACCATTGAGATCCAAAAGTCCTAAATTCCGTTCCCACGATTTCTTGGCAAACAAACCAATAGACAAAGCAAAATCAAGAAATATATAATACATATTAATCAAGAAGAAAACCAAATAATTACAGAATTTAAAAATTTAAAGAAAATACTGAGCGAAGAATTGTAAGACAAGAATAAGAATTATGAAAACCAAACATTATAAAAATACTACAAAGTAACCAAACTTTAAAAAAACATAACTGACAAACTGAGACTGACAAAGGAACCTACACAAATTTCAATCCAAATTAAATGAAAAAATTCGGGAAAACAAAATACAAAAAAGTAAATTGTCAATTTATTTAAACAAAACAAAAATCTAGAAAAGAAACCAAACATAAAAAATAAAAATAAAAATAAAAAAATTAAGAACAAATTAAGATTATAAATTTGAGAACCAAGAAATCTAGAAAAAAAAGTTCGTCTAAAGTTCATTTCAATAGGAGAATGTGAGAAAGATATGTTCGTTTTTTTTAATGCTAGCTAAAGATGTCCATTTTTTTAGCATCAAGCATTGGGATTCAAAAGTTTATGAATTCTGCTCTCACGATTTCTTGCAAAATGGACAAGGCAAAATATAATATATTTTTATCAAGAAGAAAACCAAATAATTAGAAAAAAAATTTACAAAAATAAATAAAATACCAAGTGAAGAATTGCAAGACAAGAATAACAACTACAAAAACCAAACAGAATAAAACTACACAAATTCCAATAATAGTAATTTAAATAAAAAAAATTGGGAAACAAAAAATATATATAAATGCATATAAGAAAAATTTATTATAGTCAATTTAAACCAAACAAATATATATATATATATATATTTCAAAAAAGAAACAAAACATTAAAAATTTAACTACAGATTATGATTTTGATTGCCAAGAAATCTTAAAAGAAAGTTTTCAATGGAGATAGCGAGAAAGAGATGTCCGTTTCATTATGGCTTGCAAAAGATGTCAGTGTTTTTAACATCAACTATTGAGGTCCAAAAGTTATAAATTCTGTTCCCACGATTTCTTGGCAAACAAACCAATAGACAAATTTAATCAAGAAATATAATACATATTAATCAAAAAGAAAACCAAATAATTAAAGAATTTAACGAAAATAAAGAAAATACTATGCGAAGAATTGTAAGACAAGAATAAGAACTATGAAAACCAAACATTATTAAAAAAACTACCACGTAACCAAACTATAAAAAACCATAATTGATAAATTTGTTACTATTATTATGTCATATAACTACAAAAATCGACAAATTGAGAGAAAGGAACCTACACAAATTTCAATAGAAGTAATTAAAATGAAAAAATTGGGAAAGCAAAATACAGAATAGTCAATTGCCAATTAAAAAAAAAAATCTAGAAAAGAACCTAAATATAAAAAAAAAATAATTACAAATTAAGAATATAAATTTAACTGCCAAGAAATCTTAAGAGAGAGTTTGTCTCAATAGAGATTGTGAGAAAGATATGACCCTTTTTTTAGCATCAAGGATTGAGATTCAAAAGTTATTATTCACCCAAAAAAAGAGATTTAAAAGTTATGAATTCTCTTCCTACAATTTCTAGGCAACCAAACCAATAGACAAAGTAAAATCAAGAAATATATAATATATATTTATATTTATCAAGAAAAAACCAAATAATCTGAGAAAATTTAACAAAAATAAAGAAAATAGACAAATTTAACATCAACTATTGAGATCCAAAAGTTCTAAATTATGTTCCCACGATTTCTTGGCAAACAAACCAATAGACAAATTTAATCAAGAAATATATAATATATATTAATCAAAAAGAAAAACAAGAAATTACAGAATTTAACGAAAATACTAAGCAAATAATTGTAAGACAAGAATAAGAACTATGAAAAACCAAACATTATAAAAATAACTACCAAGTAACCAAACCAAAAAACCAAAACTGATAAAATTATTACTGTTCATATGTCATATAATCAAGGAAATTGAGAAAAAGGCACCCCGCATAAATTTCAATACCAGTAATCAAAATGAAAAAAAAAAAAATGGAAAAATAAGCAAACAAAAAAATAGACAAAGTGAAATCATAATATATATATATAATATTATATATATCAAATATAAAATAAATATTTATCAAGAAGAAAACCAAATAATTAGACAAAAATTAAGAAAATACTAAACGAAGAATTGCAAGACAAGAATAAGAACTATGAAAAGCAAATATTTTAAAAATAACTACCAAGTAACCAAACTATAAAACCATAATTGATAAACTTATTAACATTCATACATCATATAATCTAGGAAATTGAGAAATTGAGAAGCACTTACACAAATTTCAATACAAGTAATTTAAATGAAAAAAATTAAAAATATATATATATAAATTTAAACAAAAAAAATTCTAGGTAGATCCTGTTAAGACTGTTCGCCCTGTTTGCTTAGGAAAGACAATATGGTTAACAAATTGCATATCCTAAAAATTATTCTGAATTTCATAAATTAGTGAAGGGGTAATTTCTTCATCATCTTGATATAATTTTGGAATTTGTTGAGTAGACAACATATTTATGAAGCTAGTTCCTAGTGCATATTTCCCTACAATTAAGTCATTCATTTTTTTTAAAAGGGTATCCATGAATTCATTGTCATGTTTAGAAGAACGTAACTTAAAATTAGTTACTTCTAACGGTGGCTTTATGTTTATTGGTTCAAGCTTAGGGTCAGCCATAGGTACCATCCTGCGATTTTTAAAAGTTTCAATAGCTTCCTCTATTCTGATTAATTCTTTGCCAACTGTTTGAAAACATAAATTAGCATAATTATTTTGTTTTATTAATGGCACAATATCTTTAACATGTAAAGACTCTTTCTAAGCCATTTTGGAGGAAGTTTCCACATAAGCTATGATGACTAACGGTTGATGAGAGACATCACTAGGGGTTAACTGCAAAGACTGTGGTGGCGGATGAACATAAACTATTTTTTGACCACCTACTGTTTGCCATGTTCTCTATATATTTTCCAAGACATTAATCTGAGATGTTGGAAAAGATTCTATAACTGTGCTAAATTCATAATACCATTCTGGAAAAGATCTAAGAGTTTGGTATTTCTCTAGATGATAATAATACTGATTTTTTAACTATTGAAGTTCATGTTTAGTATGGTCATTAAAATACCATAATCTAAATTCCTGATATTTATCCTGCATAAATTCCTGGTTCAATTGTTTTCTTATTGCACTTCTTGGTGTAAAATCCATTAAATTTCAAAGTTCATATTACTAGCAGTTGGGCTTTCAGGCCTTCTGGTTTCATAAACTCTATAAGAAATTTGGTTTTCTGATATGTGAATACCTTGGATTAGGGTTTCAGGAAGAGGATCAGGAGAAAGCTGACTAGGAAGCCTGGAAGGCATTCCTTGATTTACAGATTCTATAGGTTCAGACATAGAATGTCGAGAAGATTCAGGTAAATCTACACGATAAGGCGAATTAGAGGAGTGATAACTCATACTGAACAGGCTTTGACTGAGGGGTGGTTGAAATTTAAGGTAAACATTACCTTCTTGTGTGTGAATAACATAATCGAGAGTTTGTCTGATGATTAGACTGACTGGTACAGCATTCTTGATTTGCCATCTTTCTGGGAATGTAATATTGTTCCAAGGAATCATTTTAAGAACAACTACCTAGCTACTGAAAAGGTTAGTATCAATGAGGACAGGTTGTCCTAATTCACTGTGTTTGCTTAAAACATTAAGATGGATTCTGAAAATTGCGGATAAAAGAGGTGATCCTGCTAAATACTAATAACCATTTGTCAAAATTCTAAGTCCAAGAACTTTAGACAGATTAGGGTCTATGAGTGCTATAGGTCATATACAGTGTGGGCTATTGTCCCACCACTTTTGCTCAATATTTCCCATATCAGCGTTTTGAACAAACTTGAAAAGAAGATTTCAAAATTACCTTAGATGGGGTGCTCAATCATCGTCGTCAGAGATGGAGAAATGTGAGAACGTCGTATTCTCAGAGAGGCGAGAGCGAGATTTAAAGTGCCAAAGACGGCCATGATAGATAGAGTGGGTGAGACACTGAGAGACAGCAACAAACAAAATCAAGATTAGGGAAAACTAACAACAAACAAAACAATCAAATCTAACAATAGCAAAACATAATTAGGGCATCACTGATTAACAACAAATTAGGGCTTTCAAAAACGATTTTCATATTAGGATTTTCAATTTCAAATTAGGGCTTTGAAATTAGGGTTTTAAAAAAAATATATTCAAACTAGAACTTTGAAATTAGAGTTTCAGATCTAGGTTTTCAACAAACATAAAAAGAAAATTACCTTATGCGATCGTCGTCGTTGGAGATAGAGAAAGGTGGGACCGTCGTCTTCTGAGAGAGGCCAAACCAGAGACGAAGAGAGACGAAATCAAGATTGAGTGCGAGAGAAACGTCTTAGAGAGAGAAAATGCTGTTTTGTTGTGTTTTGTAAATGTGATTTAAGTGTATGGGTTGTATTTTGAGTTTGTGTGTTGTAGGATTATGATTTGAGTATAGAAAATTTGTTTGGTAAAGAGTTTTGAAAATAGTTTTTAAAAAGAGGTTTGATTTGAATGGGGAATTGTTGATGTGATATTTGATATATGATATAAAAATTTACAACTCATAATTAAACATACAACTCAAAATTATTTCAAAGCACATTAAAAATTAAAAATATTTTAGAAAATATTTTTCTTAATTATATAAATCAATTGTCCAAAAAAAAAAAAAATCTGTACAGCGGAGGACATCCGGGCGGTAGTCCCTATGGACATCCGAACGGTCTTCCCCTGGGCAAAATTTTGCGGCTGATGCAGAGCTCTCTGCAGAGTTTGTGAAAATTGATTTCAAAACAACAACCAAATATCATACTCAAACGCACGTATAGAAACACGTTTACAAATCACAACCAAGCATTCCATATTTGAATCGTATTTTAATTAATTTATCACCGACTCATTATTATTTTTTTGGTTTTTTTTTTTTGGGCTTGCAGAATATCACCGAGTTTATACTGCTACTAATAAAATTCTTAAGCCTTTATTAGGGTTGGTTTGGGGTGTCTTAAAAAAGTGTACTTTTTGACTTATTGGTGGATTTGGATTGGGTTTGGGTTGGGTTTGATGTGATGTGTTAAAGAGGTGATGTGATTTAAATAGGATGATGTGACTTAAATAAGATAGTGACTTTTTGACTTATTTAGAATATGCCAAACCTAACCTAAATTTTATTTCCAATCGTTTGATTTTTCAATTTGATTTGATTTGATTAACCACCAATCATGGCGTAGCTATGTGTTGTTTTGTGGGTTGAATTGAACTACTGAACATTCTAATTTTTTTTAACATCATGTATTTTATTTATTATGTAAAATTTTTAGAAGGTTTTTATAAATAAATAAATAAAAATTGAGAAAGGAAATTAGGAAAAACCCATTTTTTGAAGTGTCTAACCCGTCATTAGAACTTAAGCAAAATGAAGATATAATCCAAGTGAAGAGTATTCAAATGAAGAGACAAAAATCGAAGGAGATGTAATTTTTAAACGGGCTGATTTTTTTAAAAATCTTTACATTTGAAAGGCCCTTTTCAACCCCCTTAGATAAAATATTAATTATGTTTTGTTTTCAAGAGTAGGAAGAAGAAAAAATTACTTAAAAGATTTGTAAATCTTAAACTTGTTACCAAGAATAATTTTTAGGCTAAGTTTGGCATCCTCAAAAACATTTAAAAAGTCACTATCCTATTTAAGTCGCATCATCTTATTTAAGTTGCATCACCTCTCTAACACATCACTTCAAACCCAATCCAAATCCAACTCATATTTCATAAAAAGTCAAAAAATACACTTATTTAATCTTTCCAAACTTGACCTTAAATTAAGTTCAATAAATCTAATCATAACTCGTTTATGTCTAGTAGGCTTTGCCTAGTTTTAGTTGTTATTTCTTGCTTGGTTCTAGCTTTCGAGTTATGCGAGCATTTTTAGTGCTAGGCTTTGAATTGATTGTTTTGTTTTTTTAGTGCTAGGCTTTGAATTGATTGTTTTTGTTTTGATGGCCTGCTTGGCGATTATTTTTATCACCAGTTAATAAAAAATTACAAAGAGACTAAATTAACAAGTTTTATCTCCACATAATATTATTGTAATTTTTACTGAATATGATATCGCAACTTGATATCACTGTACATTTAATATTTACTCGCAGTTTGATACGATGAATTGATAATAAATGGAGGTATAGATTTGGTGTAGGTAAGTTTAGAGTCAGAATTTATACTATGTTAGAAGAGCAAATGAAATAGTGTCATGTGTGTACTTATATATATATTTGTTAAATAAGTTAATAGAATTAGGTGAATGGTTAAGATTGAAACTAATTTATAAATATAGAATTCAAATTAAACCAAATTTTTGTTACCTTTACGCTGTGTTTGGTTGTTGGAGGATTTGAGGATGGATTTAGAAAAGGAAAGGGAAAAGTTAGGTGAAATGTGAATAAAATATATTTACATTTTACCTAATTTCACACACCTTTTTCGTTTTCCTTTCCCAATCACTTCCCAAATCCCCCAATCAAACACATCATTAAATAATTCTCCACCAATAGCTCTACTGAATTTCAAAAAGCCATATGGCCAACTTATGTTTCAACTCAAAATGTTTAAAAACAATATAAATGTTCTCTTTTTTTACATAATCGCATATCCATCTCTCTGTGCCAATATCCATTTGGTCCGATGGCATCGGGTTAATGATTTTGGTAACTCGTGCTACCTTCAATCTATAAATAAATTGGCCCAAATAAACTATTAAAAAAATATAAAAATTTAATGCATTTTAATATTATCTTGTATTTATTAAATTTTATTGTTATTTTTTTTGGCATACATATTTTATTTTTTAAGTGCATGTAAAAAAATTTTTGATTAGAATACAAAAAAGTTCAATAAAGACAGTAAAAATACAAAAAAATTAAAAATTATTTTTGAAATACAGAGTGTTGTGAATAACAGACTCCTTGATTGAATTTGATCTCCATATAGCTAACAGTGCAAGCGCCGGATGAAATCTAAGATTAGAAACTTAGCACAAGTCTGTCTCAAAAATTAAAATTAAAATTAAAACAACAAACAAACTTAGCAAAAGTATTTCTTATTACATGTAAAAAAGCATCATTTTCAACTCCTTCAAACCTTTTGTGTGCTCACAGGTTAGTCATCTGTTAGTCAGTAACCTCAAAACTTATCATATGAATCATAAAATCAAACTTCAACCAAAGAAAACACCTCAATGCCTGCTATTCATAAAAAAAAACACCTCAATGGATTGAAGCAACTGGCAAATCAACAAGCTAAGCTTCTTTTATGCAATTTAAACTATAAACATACTAGTCAAGCTGAAACTTGGTGTAACGTGACAATAATTCAACCTCCTTTCAACAAACCAAAAACTATGTTTACAATACAATTTCAGACACACTCAGAATATAAACTTAAAAAGACAAAGTGTGCACACATGAACAGCAGTTCTTATCCTATCCTCTTAAAGATCCATGATTGGAGCAAAGGTTATCAGAGACAATGCCACCAATCTGTATTGAGTGGCACAAGCAAACCGTGTGCTGATCTATTTCCCAGCTTCTGAGCTTCATATGCAGTCTCCGAAAGCAATTTTGAAAACAAATTCTCCCACCACTTTTGCTGGCAAGGAACCACGAAATCAAAACACCACAGCTTCATCCAAAAAAACAACAGAATTCTTTTTTAACATCTGCTGTTAATAATGTAAACCAACACAAGTAGAGCCAAAACAATGCAAATAATGTCAACCAACACAAGTAGAGCCAAAGCAATGAAATTCGACAAAATCACCTAGAAATTGCATCCTCATTCTTCTTCTGGCCCACTTTCTGAGCTTTCTGTTTCATCTGATGCAACATAGAAGTTATGGTAAACATAGATGACCAACCAATTAAATAAAACAATAAACTAAAATGATTTTAATTAGAACACTGAAAAGGATGATGTACAACTAATAAACAGAATTTTATCTACAAATGTAAAATGTGAAAGAGGGCATTGCTTTTGTTGAAGTCGCCTTGACTTCCATTGAAGCTATTCTACACCACTCGTCCAGCATCAGTGGTTTTTGTGCCGAAATTAGTCAATAATTGTTATAGCCTATAGTGGTTGGCATCAAACAGAGCAGACTTAAAAAAAAAGTCTCTGCTTTCTTCTTTCAAGCACAGACATTTGGAAGAAAAAAGAAAAAAGGGGGCTACTCCATTGCAACCTTAAAAACATAATTTTCCGCAATGTATAGAACTTTATTTCAATAGGTCATATACAGATTGGGTTATTGTCCCAGCAAACATGCATTTGATCCTTGGATTGATGTACTACTGAATTCTATAATTAAATTAAGGACATAAGTTTAAGAATAATAATGATGCACTGACTTACAGGTTCTCGCCAAGCATTCTTGGTTGTCAATCAAGATCTTCAGCCGATAATTTCCCATGCTCTCTTGCTCTTTCTTAATTTTCCTAGCAGAATTATCAGCAAATGGGGAACAAAATTTTACCTCAATTATCTGCAAGGTGAGGATGTCACCTACTCCAGATGGTATCTCCTCAAGAAGCACACAATTTTCAATCACCAAATGTTGAAGGCTTGGAAAGTGAGCACTAGAGGTAATCCATCGTTCAACAGAAAGGAGTTTGAATTTCAAGAATTTGAGTTGATGAAAGCCCCCATCAGTTGTTTCCCATCGCGGTCCCTGACACGCATTTATTTCTAATTTGAGAACTTCAAGGTTGTGTAGCAAGCCAATCATCCACATCTCCCTCCACTTTATCCTCGTGCCTCTTAAGGTTAGACTCTTAAGATTTGTGGGCAACACAAGTTGAGCATTTGACAAACACACACCATCCAGTTGGAGAGCAGATGATCGAACAGGGGCCCTATTGTCCAACTTCAAGGTTTCAAGGTGGATTAAACAGCTTAGATCCGGAAGCTCCAAATCCCCTGACATTGATATCAAATGTCCACGAAATCCCAACTTTCTAAGATTAGGAGTCCCTGTCAATAAATCCTGAACAGCTCCACAAGGACACATGTACGAGACGGTATTCAGGTTTTTCAACACAATGGGATAGGAATCATTGACCAATGGTACTTCTTCTTTAGGACAATCAAAGTCAATATGATATACCCCTCATTTATAATAAAGATGCCTTAACTTTGCCATCTTCGAAACAACATGTGGCATAATAACATGGGACGACCGTGTACCAAGAATAAGGGTTTCTAGGTTTGAGAGGTTGGATATTGATGGTGGTAATACATAAAAATCATCAGTCTGAATTGCCAAGTACTTTAAATAAACTAGATGTAGTATTTCACGGAGAAAGAATACGTTGCGGCACGATAAATCCAACACTCGAAGAAGTATAAAAGTTTGAGGAAGTGACTCATATGTTGGATTGAGATCAAAACAATTATCTACAAAGATTGAGTGCCATAGAGATGGATGCCTACCTTTCAGGAAAGAATATCCTTCAACAAAGAGAAGAAACTTACTTCGAAACAAAAGTTTTTCACGTTCTTTCAATGCATCTCTGTCCTGAAAGACTTCAGAAAGGTAGCGCATTCTTTCACTTGATACACGGTTTTTGGAGACTGAGGAATAAAAAGTAGAATCAACATGGCTTTTGGAGACCGGAGCATAAGGTTTCACAAAAGTAGGATCAACATGTAAAGGAGTGCCGTCTGAATTGCCAAAGCACAAGAATGACCGAGCAATGGGGCAAGAAGGCTCCATAGAAATACAATCAAAATTTAAGTCATTGGGATTAAATGATTTAGTGACTGGAACATTAGGGTCTATTTTCGAAACACCACCAAAATTTAAGCAGTCAGAATGAATGCACAAGCGACGTTGGTTATTTGACCCATTACTTGAAGATGACGAAGAAACAAGTTTATTCTCATGACTCCGCTTTAGGAAATTGAACTCCTCAGATTTTTTCAAGCACAAATCACGCAAAAGATCATGAATACGACATGCTTTAATTCCTCCATTAGACTTTTTTCTTGAAACTATTACCAGACTTCTGTTAATTAGATCCGTTAAGTAACCCTCTCCTATGTCCTCTAACCTTCTTTGTCCAATTTGATGTATAAATCCCTCAGCAATCCATAACAAAATCAACTTCCAAAAAAGAATTTCATGATCATCCCGAAATACTCCAAGGTAGAGAAAGCATGGTTTCAGGTGTTGATGCAGGTTGTCGTAACTCAGGGCTAATGTGTTCATGTATTGGCTTAGATCACTGCTAATGCATGAACTCACACTTGTAGCAACATGTTTCCACCAGTCTTTTGTCTTTTCACTCTTTGCGAGAAGTCCTGCTATTACAACAATTGCAAGTGGTAGTCCTTCACATTTTTTCATGATTTGCTCACCAAATTCCATTAGTTCTGGAGGGAAGTTTTCATTCCGAAACACCTTCTCATGTAACAGCTCCCAACTTTCTTCTTCAGTTAGAAATCGTAGACAGTGAGGACGGCCATGAGGTTTAGCACGCAAAGCCACCGCCATTATCCGACTAGTGAACAAAACTCTACTTCCATTGCTGTCATTTGGTAAATATACTCTAATATCATCCCAAGCCCCAATATTCCAGATATCATCCATGACAATGAAATATCTCTTACCTTTTAACCTTTTGTACAGTCTTTCCCCTAAATATTCATCGCTCATTGCTTTAATTTCATCCGTAAGGTTGATAAGAGAATGTAAAATGTCAAGCAACATTTCCTTTTTTGTGTGTGATTGAGAAACATAGGTCCATGCACGCAAATGGAAGTAATGTGCAATATAAGGATCATTGTACACTTTTCTGGCTAAAGTTGTCTTACCGAGTCCAGGCATCCCAATGATGGAGACAACCTCTAGCTGCTTCATTCCTCCCGCAAGTTGCTCTTTTATAGTCATTGCCTCATCATCAAAGCCCACCACAAATTCATCCTCTACCATGGTGGTTATTGTTCTTGATGAACCACTAGTATCAGAAGACTTTCCACCTTGCAAGACCTCAATATCATGCATCTTGTCATAAATATCAATCAGCCCCTCCATGATAGCCTTAATGTCTTCCATAACACCATTGATCTTTGAGAAGAAAGCATGCATTTGGAAATAACTGGAGTTCTCCAAGTGAGCTTGATTTGAAACCACCGATTCCAATTCGGAAGCCACGACTCCAACGCGTTTGACTAGATATTGGACTTGGTCATGCTGATAGTGTTTCATCAGCATTCCCTTGAGAAGTGATCTCATGATTTGTAGGTGCTTGCAAAGAGTGCCTAATTGATTCATCCCACCATAAATTAAACAGGCCTCGCATTTTACAATTAGGTGATGCAAGTTGCTACTAACATGGAATTTGTCGATAATCGTTGGATCTTCTTTCCACCTCCACATCGTTGGATCTTCCCAATTCCACATTGGATTACGTTCACTCAGGTCGTCATAAATCTCTGTCACAACAACCACGATTTGCTTAATCTCTTCTATGGCATGAGTAAAATCGGCAAGATTACTATGACAACTATCTGTGTGGGCAACCAATGGCATTGGCTGACACCAATGAGAGAGTCTTGAACCCACCACCTTCATTCTGAGAGACACGTCTTCAAAACGTTTACATAGACTAATGCCGTGATACAAGTAAAACTCGTGCTCACGTTTCCGGAATAATTCCAGCCCTTTTATGCGGTTGTAAACCTTGTAGAGTAGATCAATCGTAGGTCGCAGATCAAAATTGGCCTTTATCCACTTCAGGTTCTCCAAGAGTGAATCGATTGCAGTGTCACCCATCTCTCTCTCTCACAATCTCAATCTCAATATGAATGTAGATCTTTAGTTTTCTCAGGAGGAGCTGTTAAATGTTAAAAAATTATACAAACGATCCAAGTCAGCACACCACAACATCTTCTTCTTCTTCAGCTATTTTTTTTGATAACTGTATCCCCAACCAATCCGCTGAATTTAAGGAAGTCAGGACTAATCTTGAGAGTCCTAAAATTAACGACCGAGCAAACCTCCAGTGAACTCAAGGAATTTCTTCCTCAGCTATTGACAACAAAAACTTAACTGACCTATGGAACTAATCCTCCATCCCCATCTCTATTTGATCTCTTATTTTTTTAAGATATGATGAACAAAATGAGGATTAAATCAATAAACAGACAAAGACTCGAATCGAAAGCCACATAAACTTCAAATAAATAAATAATTGTTTGGAAGTAAAAACAGAGAGGGGAACCTGCTATGGATTGGTACGTGGACTTTGGTCTCCGGATGGATGCTGTTTTCCCGGAGCGTTAGAAGTGTCTGGATCTGGACAAGCGCAAAGCACAAGTGGTTATTTATCGGGAGATTTATTAGAATTTTTTATTTTTTATTTTTTATTTTTATTTAAAGGGTTTGTATCTCAATTAGCGATATTATTGTATTATAATAAGTCATATTAATTAAATATTTGATCCATAAAATTTTAATTTTAATATTTAAAGCATTTTATAAATATTTTTGTACATATAAATATTTTTTGAACGATTAACAATTTAGTGATGTGAACATTCATATTTTACGATATAAATATTCATATTGTCGTATGAATGTTCAAATGTTCACATTGACGTATTAATATTCATATTGATAATATGAATATTTACATTGCGGAACATTCACATTATAAATGTGAATATTATTATTAAAAATATTTTGATAATTATATTACTCAAAAGACTTATTAAAATATAAAAAAAAATAATATAGATTAAATAGGTTAAAATCGATTTATAAAAAAATATCCGTTATTTATCTATCGTAGATAGGTGGGTGGGGTGTGAGTGTAGGTGTGGGTGGTGTTGGCTCGTATTTCTAAAATTATTTCAAGATTAATTTGATTGGTTTATTATTTTGTATTTTCAATTCGGGCCCGATTCGTCATATGTTCATAAAATTTATTATTAATTAAAAATATTAAATATATAAAAAAATTAAAATTTATTCATAAGTTAAATTTAATAAAATTAATCTCTATTAAATGAAATTATCTAAAAACAATATCTCTATTAAATGAAATTATTTATAAAATATTTAATTTTAACTTAATTTTATTTTCTTAATTTATAAAAATTATATTTTATTATTATATTCTTTACTAGATTAGGTTAATTCAAATAATAGATAAAAAAAAAAACATTAAGTTTAATTAAAAGCAAGAAGAAAACTTATATTAAACTTAAAATCATATTTTACATATTTTTTAATAAATTGAATGTTATTACGTACGAGATTAAAAAAATGTCATGATACTCTTTACTGAAAATAATATTAAAATGTGTAACTATTTTTCATTTTACAGGTTATTCATATCAGTTTTGTGTTATACAAATTTGATACTAATTTGATTCGTTTAATATTTGTGTTATCAGATCGTATCATATACGTGTTCATATCAGGAAAATAGTCAATCTTAGTCTTCTAATTTCGTGTACAATTCGGACACGTTATTGTGTCGTATCACAAATACTTACCCCTAATCATGAATCGAAAGAGACAAGCAGCGATATTTGAAAATTTGAGATAAAAACCAAAGGAGGTCAACAAAGACTTTTATAAGAGTGAAAAATGAAAAATAATTACCCCTCCTTTTTTTTTTTAGTTGTCAAAAAATCATAGAAAAGTTGCATCTCACCCTGTCTAACTAATTTCTCCAAGATTTTTCAGGTTTTTTGCTCCATCAACGATGTCACCAAATTCTATCCACTAACACTTCATTTGGATGAACTGATTTGGTGAGAAATGTTAATAAAAGATGAGACTAAAAAATCTTGTATTATATTTGATTTATAATTTAAGTAAAAAATTATGAGAAAGAAAACTCTCCTACTATCTATTTTATTTCTCATCGAAAGTGATAAAAATTAGTAAAAAAACAAATTGATTGATTATAAAAAATAAAAATAAAAATTCAATCGTATCTCTCATGAATAATTTTCTGATCTTTCAGGAATTTCAAGTTGACAATGTGTCTATTCAATAGCAAGGAGGGTGTACTTACAAGGCCCCAAAAAATAAGAACACTATGAGAAAATAATAAAACATGATTGGTTGGACACACAACCACGTAATGCTCCCAAAACACTTAGATAATTTATGCTTTTTCACATATTACCATCATTTATTGCAAACAAGCCAAGTGTCATGGTGGTATAAACATGAGTCGAGTATAATCTTGTTTGAGCTTGGCTTGAGTAAATTTTAAAGTGTTTGAACTCAACTCATTGGGTTGAAACAAAACTTGAGCTTAGCTCGTGCAGATTGACTTGAGCAATGTGGGAGCCCCATAGTAGGACATGTGAACCATTGCAAACTTGAGACACGTCTGTTACAAATTTTATTTTTTTGACAGTGTTGGAGATACTAATTTTTTTTATCAAACATTTACATAGGTATGAGTCCCACAATTATGTAAGTATTTAATAAAAAAATTTAATAAAAATCTTAGAGTCCCTAGTAATTTTTTTTCCCTCCTTTGTGAAGTTCATTCAGTGGCTATCCCACGTGGAAGGATAAGAAAACTTGAACTAATTATAAAAGTGTTTTTCATTATATGACCTTTCTCTTGGGCACTGCATTATTTGTTTAATTACTTGTTAACTTTCATTTACTCTATATGCATTTTTTTTTTGAAAAAAAAAATCATAACGAAAATTACATATAATTTCATTTTTTAAATTTAATGATGTGTAAATAATATGATTGATTAATGACTAGAGAAAATATGAGAGAAAATATTGCTTTAGATATCCTAATTAATTGTTACATCATTGGACTTGAAAATTATATCTGATTTTTAAACTCATATAGCAATGCGCTGTTAATTATATATAATATAATATAATCGAGTCAAGCCGAGTTTATATTAGATTGAGCTCAACTCGTTTAATAATTGAGCTTGACTTGTTTGGCAATCAAGTGAGTTTGAACGAGCCGAATTTTTAGTTTATGAATAGTTCAATCCTATTCAAGAATGTCTGTTTGGTTTAGAATTTTTACAAACAGTTTCCAATTCATTTTTTTTTTTTTGTGAATTTTTTAAACATTTTAATCAAAATTTTTAAAAAGTTTTTTTATTCACTTAATCTAGAAACATTTCAAAAAGTACAAAATTTGTCCAAAAATCTTTCAAAATTTTATTGAATACACAAATATTATATAATCAATTTTTTAGTGAATTTTTTAAATATTTTAATCAATTTTTTAAAAAGTTTTTTTGATTCACTTAATCTAGAAACATTTCAAAAAGTACAAAATTTGTGCAAAAATCTTTCAAAATTTTATTGAATACAATATATATATAAATTCAATAAATTTTTCATATTTTTTTTTATATTCTATGAATTTTTTTAAAGATTTTTATAAAAAAATTTATACTTTTTTAGTATATTTAGATTAAGTGGATCTAAAAAATAAAAATTTAATTAAGATGTTAAAAATAAAAAATTTAGAAAACCTATTTTTGAAAATCCAAAGCAAATAGATTTGTGTGTCAATATTTTATGAGAAAAGATAAGCATAAACCTATTCGGGATAGAACCAAAAACAGTTTAAAGTAAAATAAAATATATTTTTTAATTTACTCTTTTATAGTTTCAAATATGTCAAATATGTGCCTCCTCCTCACTAGAGTCGCTGGGAGAGTTGGTGGTTGGTTGCCTGCATGCATTAGAGTTTCTGCATTAATATTGCATTTTGCCACTTCATCCTTGAATGCTCTTCCACTTCCTCCTTGTTCAAACCAAGTTTTTGTTACCTTTAAATAATTCTCCACCAATAGCTCTACTGAATTTTGAAAAGCTATATGGCCAACTTATGTTTCAATTCAAAATGTTTAATAACAATATAAATGTTTAAAAACTTAAAAAAAAAAAAAAAAAAAAACATATTCATGCCTGTCTGACTTTGCCTACAACTGTGAAGCTTGGATTGAGTTTTGCATCTACAGTACTATCCTATACCCCAATTCTAATTTCATAGTAAGATCAAATTCCTAGTTTCACCAAGTTTACCTGAACATGGCTACAATAGCAAATAGGATGTCTACAAACATGTACAAACTACAACCTTCTATTTCTTAAAATTGAAGTAGCTGGGAAACAAGATTATGTTAATTTCTAATTCCGTGACTTGTATGTCATTTCTCCAAGTTTTCTAGTTCAATAATATTATTCGTTCCTTTGTTTTTAAAAACAAGAAAAACATGAGACAGAAGTTACATATAGCTCAGCCCTTACACATGCCCTTATAATGAACTGGTTTCAGTAACAGAGTCATTACTTAACTTCTCATGCGCCTATAGTGTAAGCGAGTGTTGAACGACATCAAGAGTAGTAACTTAGCATAAGCCTTCCTCGTTACACGTAAAGCATCATTTCAACTCCTTCCCGTTTGTCTGTTCAGACGTGAAGTTTGTAAATAAATTATGGTTCTGATAGCTGAACACATCACATAATTAAGTAGGAAACCAAAGGACAGAATACTACCTCAAACCCTGTTGAAATAGCTGGCATAGTAAACACCTCAAAGGATTGAATTAACAAGCCAATCAATAAGTGAACAAAAACTATTTTTTATTCGATTCAATGTACTAACAAACTTCAACTGCTTTTCAACAAAGCAAACTATATCAGACATACTCGGCCGATATACACTTAAAAAGCCAAAGCACACACTTATGACCATCAAGTTTTAGCAGAACGCGAACAACCTGTATTGAGTGTTGCATCCATCTCTTGATCTATTTGCCCGCTTCTGTGCTCCATATGTTGTCTCTGATAAACAATAAAACAATAAAACACAACGGCTTCATCCAATAACATAACAGATCTGTTCTTATTATTTACCTCGATTTATTTAATATAATATAAACCAGCACAAGTACAGCCAAGACAACGGAATTCAACAAATGCACAGAACTTGCATCATCATTCTTCTTCTGGCCCACTTTCTGAGATTTCCGTTTCATCTGATGCAATATAGAAGTTATGGTTAACAAATGTGACACACGAATTAAATAAAACAAAAGCTATAAAAACTATAAACAGAACATAATGACAAGTTGATGAACTAATTCAAATAAGTGCATCAACTACAAATGTAAATTGTGAAAAGGGCATTGCTTTTGAGAAAGTTTCCTTGACTTCCTATTTAAGGCAATCTCACACCACTCGATCAGCATCGGTGGTTGTTGTGCATAGTCAATGAATTGCTATAGTGGTTGGCACTGGACACAGTAGAGCTAAAAAAGGGGATCTGTTTTCTTCTAGCCAGCTAAAGAGAGAGGGGACATTAGTTGAAACCAGACAAATGTAAAGTCTTTTCGTGACCCGACAATGAATCCCATCTTCACCTAGGTTGTAAAAAATCATGGCATGGAGTGCTTACCCACCCCTCTCCCAAAAATGTTTGAAAAAAATTAGAACTTTAAAAATAAAGGAAGGAATGAAGACTCAAAAAACATTTTCCCCACGGAGAGAACTTTATTTGAATAGATCAAATACAACCTTGGTTATTGTACCAACTGGCATGATGTAGTTCCACTTGGCTTGACACAATATTGCATCAAGAAAGCAAATAATAATGGACTGACTCACAGGTTATCCCAGAGCACTCCTGGTTGTCAATCAGGATCTTCAGCTGATTATTTCCCATGCTTTCTTGCACTCTTCTAATTTTCCTGGCAGAATGGTCAGCAAACGGGGTACAAAATTTTACCTCAATCATCTGCAATGTGGGTATATCCCCTAAACCAGATGATATCTCCTCAAGAAGTACACAATTTTCCAACACAAAATGTTGAAGGCTCCGAAAGTGAGTACTAGAGTGAATCCATCGCTCAACAGCAAGGAGTTTGAATTTCAAGAATTTTAGTCAATGAAAGCCCCCATCAGTTGTTTCCCATTGTGATCCCTGGCCAGCATTTATTTCTAATTTGAGAACCTCAAGGTTGGGTAACATCCCAATGATCCCCATCTCCTCCCATTTAATCCTTGTGCCTCTTAAGGTTAGACTCTTAAGATTTGTGGGAAACATGACTTGTTAGAGATCGGATGACTGAACCAGTGTCCTGTTGTCCAGCCTCAGTGTTTCAAGGTGGCTCAGAAAACGTAGCTCAGGAAACTTCAAACGCCCCGACATTGATATCAAATGTCCACAAAATCAAAGCTTTCTAAGATTAGGAGTCCTTGACAAGAAATCTTTCATAGGTCCACAAGGACACAAGTCAGAGAGGGTTTGGAGGTTTTCTAATACAAAGGAATGGCTATTATTGAGAAATGGTACTAGTTTACAATGAAAATCGATATGATATTGCCCTCCTTTACTGTAAAGACGCCTCAACTTTACCATCTTCAGGACTGTATTTGGTACAATAACATGGGATGACTGTGTACCAACAATAAGGGTTTCTAGATTCGAGAGGTTCACTATTGATGGTGGCAAGACATAAATATCGTCAGTCTGAATTCCCAAGTACCTCAAATGGACTAGTTGTAATATTTCACTAGAAAAGAAGACATTGGGGCACCACAATTCCAAAACTTTAAGAAGTTTGAAGATTCGATAATTAACCATGGCCCAGGGGGCAACTTTTTCTTTAAGAGAGGAAGAACTGATGTTGATCCAGGACAGAGTATCTGTTATCAAAGAGAGAGAACCAAAGAGATGGATGACCGCCTTTAGGAAAAGAATGTCTATCCACAAAGAGATGACACTTTCCTTGAAATTTTTCACATTCTTTCATGCCATCTTTATTACGAAAGACATCGAGCAAGTAGCGCACACTTTGTAGTGATTCACACAGTAAGTTGAAGACTGAGGCATAAGGCTTCACTGAAAGTAGGATTGAAATTTAAAGGAGTGCTATCTTAATTGCCAAAGCACAAGAATGACCGGAGAACTGGGCATAAGGCTCTATTTTTGACATACCATCAAAATTTAAGAAGTCAAAATGGATGCACAAGCGATGGAGGATATTTGCTCTGTTACTTGAAAACAATGAAGAAATATTTTCGTACTCATTACTCCGCTCTAGGAAATTGAATTCCTTAGCTTTGTTCAAGCATAAATCACGCAAAAGATCATGCATGCGACATGATTTAATTCCACCATTGGACTTTTTTCTTACAACTATTACCAGAAGACTTCTATCAATTGGATCCATTAAATAATCTTCCCCTATCTCTTCCAACCTTTTTTGCCCAAATTGCGGTATAAATCCCTTAGCCACCCATAACGAGACCAACTTGCTAATAAGAATTTTGTGATCATCCCGTAATGCTCCAAGATAGAGGAAGCAAGGTTGTAGGTGAAGAGGCAGATGTTCAAAACTTAGTGCTAGTGTGTTCATATACTGGTTTGGATCACTGACAACGTATGACCTCACACTTATAGCAACATGCTTCCACCACTCTTCTGTCTTGTTATTTTTCCCAAGAAGCTATTACAACAATTACAAGTGGTAATCCTTGCAATTTTCTTTCCAATTTCTATCAGTTCTAGAGGGCAGTTTTCTTTCCTGAATCACCTTCTCATGTAATAACTTCCAACTTTCTTCTTCAGTTAAAAATCGCAAACAATTAAGATGCCCACCAGGTTTAACACGCAAAGCCACCTCTTTTATCCGACTAGAGAACAAAACTTTACTGCCATTGTTGTCATTTGGTAAATATACTCTAATTTCATCCCAAGCCCCAATACTCCAGAAATCATCCATGAATATGAGATATCTCTTACCTTTTAAATTCTTCTATTGCACTTCACCTAACTTTTCATCACTCTTTTCTTTAATTTTATCCGCAAGGCCAATAAGAGAATGTAAAATTTGAAGCAACAATTCATTTTTTCTATATGTTTGATAAACATAGGTCCATGCTCGTGCATGAAAGTGGTGTGTGATATACGGGTCATTGTACACTTTTTTTGGCTAAAGTTGTCTTATTGAGTCCAGGCATCCCAATTATCTAGAAAATCTCCAGCTACTTCTTTCTTCCAGTAAGTTGGTCTTTTATAGTCATTGCCTCATCTTCAATGCCCACCATAATTTCATCATTTACAATGGTGTTGTTTTCTCTTGATGGGAGTGGGACACCAATAGAAAGCTTTCTAGCTTGTAGCAGAACACTAAGAACACAAATCTTATCATTAATATCTACCACCTCTACCTTGATGGCCTTGATTTCTTCTCTAATGACATTTAGTTTTAACGAAGAATCAAAGATGTTGCACCCAAAAACACTCATTGGGGAGCACTTGAGTAGTGGAATTTTGTCCTTCATTACTCCACCTTGGAAGCCACACTTCTAATTTGTGTCACTACACTTGGACTTTCCAGATTCTGGTACTCATACCATTCCTTCATTATCCTAATGATGGTACTCAGAATTCCTAGCTCCTCATAAAGGGACCCAATTTGATCCTTGTCACCTTCAATCAAAAATCTTTCTAGGTCCTGCTTCCTTCTTACTTGTTGGGTTGGTGGATCCTGATAAGTACTGTTCACTCAACCCTATTGTTTACTCAAACATTGGGTCCAATGGAGGGTTTGGGGGGACCTCTGCCCAAGGAGGAGGGGGGTTCAAAAGGGTTTACTCCCCCTCCCCGGCTGAAATGTTTTGGGTACTTTCGTAATTCTCATGTGCTTCCGTGTAACCCTAATTCTATACTTATAAATAGATGAGGAGGCGCCACTTTTAGGTTAAAAGAGAGTTGTATTTTTTTGATCATAATGAAAACTGTAGCCGTGGATGTAACCCTATTCTGGGATGAACTATGTAAATCCTTGTGTTCTTGTGTGTGTGATTTGTTTGATTCGTTAATTTCTTTCTTGTTTGTTATTTCGTGTCTTACTGATCTTAGTTAGGAAGGGTCAATTCCTAACAACTGGTATCAGAACATTGGTTCGAGTGGGAGCGATGGCTACAGACGAAATGGTTAAAATCGATAAATTCAATGGCACAGATTTCGGCTTTTGGAAGATGCAAATTGAAGACTATCTATATTAGAAAAAACTGTATGAGTCCCTTTTAGGGACTAAACCAGAAAAGATGAAGAATGATGAGTGGACTCTTCTTGATCACCAAACGCTAGGTGTTATTCGGCTAACTTTGTCTCGTAACGTTACGTTTAACATAGTGAAGGAGAAGACTACAGTGGGTCTCATGGCAGCATTCTCAAAAATGTACGAAAAATCCTCTGCCTCAAATAAAGTTTATTTGATGCGTAGATTGTTTAATTTGAGGATGACAGAAGGTATTTCGATAGCTAAGCATCTGAATAAATTCAATATTGTGATAACAAAATTGAGTTCTGTATCTATCGAATTTGATGATAAGGTTAGAGCTTTGATTCTTCTATCTAGTTTGCTAAAAAGTTGGAATCGTATTGTAACGGCAGTAAGTAATTCTTCACGAAAAGAAAAGTTGAATTACAATGATATTCGAGATTTAATTATGAGTAAAAAAATTCGTAAGAGGGAATTAGGGGAAACATTAGGTTCTACCTTGAATATAGAAGCCAAAGGAAGATCAACAGGAAAAAAATCGAACCGCAACAGATCAAAATCCAAACATAAAAGCAAGTCAAGAACTGGAGAGGGACGAAGTTGCTGAAACTATGGAAAGAAGGGACATCTAAAAGGAGATTGCCCGACATTGAATAAGAACAAAGGTGATTGTAGACGTCCCCGAACGCCCCGGGAGGATGAGTCCCGTTCTGTTCATTTTGGATTCACTACAGTTCGGACTCAAATTGTCACGGTTCTCAATCTAAACCAAAGAGTCCAAATCCGGCAAATCGTTTTGAGAAAACAGATTTTTGAAAGAAGTGCCAAACATGGACTGCTTTGCTAGATACAGAGTCGCCACCTAAATATTTTATTTGTGGAAAATTTAGGAAACCCTGACTCGTGCCTAAGGCCACGTGTCCATTATCACCAAAGTTGCCTCGGCTCGGGAACTTGGGTACGATTGGGGAAGGTTACTTCGTGAGCACTCCCGCTCGTCCGATCAAAGATCGGCCTCTACTAACTATGATATCTAGTTTTGAAAACATTATGCATTCTTATTCCGGTTATTAGCCTAGATTTACTATGTGATGCGCACAGCATACAAGTATAGACTAGATCGCCTGAATTGGAACAAAACATTTCATGTTTGTTTTTTTGAAAGATGGTTTGCTACTCGCAAATAGGCTTAAAATGCAGATTTTGCCACCATCGGGTGGGCTTAGAAAAAATGGTTTTGCCGCTATCTAGTGGGCTTAAAATTCACAGTGGATGAATTGTTCCAATCCAAATAACCCAACCTTCACCCACAAGCATTCAGGCAGATATATCACATAAGCATATAGTCTCATGGTAAGCATGCTATCATGGCAGTCACTCACACGCATGCAAGGATGCTAAAGCATAAAAACTTACCGAGTACTCCAAGCCAAAACAGAAACTATTTTAGAAATCCATGCATGATCCTAACTATACAGAAATGCGTAATGCAACATATGCAAAATGTAACTAAGATAGGCTCGGCTATTCTAAACATGGCATATGGGATGCTACAGCTAACAAGTTGTCACGACCCCAACCCGCCCCTAGTAGGATGGTGCCGAGATGGCCAGTAATCCGTGATTACCGAAGGCCAACTTATCAAAATCCACACACAACAAGGTACATATAGGGGCTTACAAAATGCGGAAGCAATAAACCAAAATACAGGTGGTCCATAAGAGCTGTGCGTAAATCAAATGAGCAAACATGTACAATATGATCTTACAACCAGTCCATGAATAACAAAATACAGTTCTCATCTTGATCAAAAGGCTTCTAAGCCGACATGTACAGAATACAAAGAATACAAGCCAAGAAGCATGATTTTCAAGATTTGCCGACGAAAATACAAAATGCCGACGTAAACACATAGTGCCGAGGTAGAAACAGCATGACCGACAAGAATGCAAAACAAGCCGATGAAAACCAAATATCCAAAACAAGCTGAAAAACACATCTAGGCGTCGCCGCCGTCCTGCTTATCACCTACATATATATATAGAGGGTGAGTATGGAAACTCAGTGAATGATACTAGTAATAAAGGTTTTGCATGAATATAGCCGAAGTCTGTACAAAACAAGCATTTCAGAACCATACAAATATTAGCCGAGGTCCTTCAAAGCAAAACACAATAAACCTTTACCAAGACAAAGGATGAACCGTATTCATCTTTCAAACCTTACAAGTTTCAAGGGATGCACATGACATCGGCAAGCAAGGACAAAAGCTTTCCAAACAACCAGTACGTGTAGTAGCCCATTAGTGGCAAAACCCAGATTTATACGATCCGTAATCGTTTTAGACAAGATGATGCTGCGAAAGTTTAGAGTCCTCCAGCTAAGGGACTTTTACACCTAGTGCTGCGAAAGTTTATAGTCCTCCAGCCAAGGGACTTTTACACTTAGTGCTGCGAAAGTTTATAGTCCTCCAGCCAAGGGACTTTTACACTTAGTACTGCGAAAGTTTATAGTCCTCCAGCCAAGGGACTTTTACACCTAGTCTTTCGAAGTTTATAGTCCTCCACCAAGGGACTTGTGTTACTTAGGCCCGTAGCCCTTTTAACACAATGGCTTTTTTTCAAGAAAGGACCGTATCCTTTTTATGCAAGAGATCAGTGTCACTTAGGCCCGTAGTTTTTTTTGTCAAATGATCTTTGCGAAAGTTTAGAGTCCTCCAGCTAAGGGACTTGTGTTCAAGAAAGGACCGTATCCTTTTAATCCATAATGCTGCGAAAGTTTAGAGTCCTCTAGCTAAGGGACTTCTCAAGATAATCATCAAGACAAAGCTCACATTTGATACATCGAGTTAGGCTAATCATTCATGCTTAACAAATACTTTCATCAAAACAAAGCAAGACAAGATTTATCAAAGCAGTTTAACATAGCTTTATTAAAAGCACCACTCACCTCGGTTTTCAGGTGTAGGCTCAAAGCAAAGATCAAAGTCCTGACAAATCACATGACAAATCACATTCTCAAAACAAGCTTCACATGCACACAATGATCTCGGCACTCTCACCGAGTCCAAATCAATAACAAAGCAAAACATGCTAAGGGTCAAAACGTTATTTCCCATTTTGGGAAAGTACACTGGGCACCGTCCAGGTCATGCCGAGGTCCCACACCTCCTCGCCGAGGTGTGAACCCGACGGCCACAATCAAAACAAGGTCAGGAAACTTGGTTTTCCTTTCAAAGAACAAGAAGAACAAGATCATCAAGAACATCAAGATCATGCATGCTGAAATCTTATCTTATTTATACGAAATCTGAGGTTTTCATGCTAAGAGTTCAAAAATCGTGGACCTGGGTACCCAACCAAGAATAACATGCAAGAACAACCACAATAACATGGTTCTAGCCATAAACTTCTAGATCAAAGCACAACTTTTATCAAGAACACATGAATACTAACTTCCTCTTTCAAAACAAACTCCAAATCCATGCATGGCATGCAAAACAAACTCGATCATGCAATGCAACTTGACAATCAATAAGAATAACCGAAGCAGATCAAGATTCTCACCTCAGATCGCAAATCCAACGGTTCGATCAACCAAGACCAAGCTCGAAAGTCACCTTTCTCTCTCTAAAGCTCTTCCTTCTCCCTTGAGAGCTTCTCTCTCTAAAAACAAAGGTTTGAGACAAAAATGATTTGTTCCTAAGTCTATCGGCTGTCTTAAACCACAGCTCGGACACGTGGCACTACCGGGTTGGTTCTCCTCAAAAGGTGACTGATGGATTAGACAAGTCTCTGACAAAGCGTACACAACAAGCTCGGTGGCAAAACACGTCGGCTAGCAAGGACATCGGCCAGAGTCAAAACTTCGGCAACAGGGTGACATCTCGGCAAGCGTGCCGGGGTGTAGATGGAGATCGGCTAAGGTTCCAAAACGGTTCTAAGTGCAAAGGTTCAAGGCGAGCTAGGCTAAGCTGACCTCGGCTACAGACTAAGCAAGGTATGAGTTCAAGCAAGTCACAATTAACAGGCAAAGCAAAGTAAAGCAAAGCAAGATAACAAGATTACAACCCGGCGAGGCAAGTTCATACATAAATACATGCAAGCAAGACTAAATCAAAGTGGGGGTTGTTACACAAGTATTCAACTTGGAATTGAAATACAATGCAGTGAGTATGATGCGCCGAGCCTGGTGCATGCAAAACAGATGAATGAATGCAAACATGCTATCATACTGTATGCTAATTGAAACATGCCCTAATCTAACCATCATAAGCTGGTAAATAAAAGGGAGAAAGACGTGGGGTTGGAAGACATACATCACAAGCACGCACACTTATTACACTTGTGCCCTCACTCGGAGGGTCCGAATAAATAATATACAGTCCGAATAAATAGAAAACCCTAATTAATTAACAAATTTAACTAAGAAAATAGTAAACTAGCACGCAAATCTATGTATTGCCTCGGCTCTGTTCCGAATGATGAATGATGCATGCTTGAGTTGCCTTGCGCGGAAATCTATTGCGATGCCCCAATTAGCCTCTGTTTACAATTAAGCCTGGAATATTGCACGAAGCTCCAAAAGACTACTGGTGTCTGATTTGCCGCAACAGAGAGCAAGAAAGGGGCATGACAAAGTATTTTCACATATGTGTGCATGACTACTCTTCAGGGAGTGTAGTCCTCGATTCTCGTGCCACCAATTACGCATATCGATGCATGATGGCTGAGGAGTTGAATTGCACAACTCAATATGAAATGAATGCACATGAAAACACAACAAGACCTAGACTCCATCATGGATAATCCGGAGTGTCGGGGACAGGGAATTGAGACACGTTTCGTCACTCGGAGTACGAAACGTCCCTCGTTTCCCATGCTCGGGCTAACTCCTATCCCAAACACAATACGATAGGCATGACATGCATGAATGCAATCCTAGCATGCAACCTAGCATACACAATGCTATGAAATGACATACACGATGCTCAATGTAACATGGCATACACAATGTCCTAAGATACAACCTAGCATACATAATGCTATAAATTAAGATGGCATACACAATGCAATATGGGCTCACACCAATGTGAGTGGACCTCAGCCACACCCACATCAGTAGCCATGAGATGAAAATGAGGCAACCGAAATGCGTGCACACATGTACGCAAACTGAGGACCGAACCTAAGGCACCAAATGCCACTCTAACAAGGCATGGCAAGGCATGAAATATGGCATACAGACATGCAAATTCCAGCACTGAAACATGATGCAAAATGATCCCGAATCATGGATATATGACACCCGATGCATGAGATGAGCCCCGAAACTCAAAACTAGGCACATGTATTGACTTATAGCTATACAAAGCGTGCATTATTTGACCATGAAGCACAAAGACAGAGCCAAGGCAGTCCCAAAACATGAACATTTCTAGTTCAAAGCATGACCAAAAGATGCTAGCATGATGGACTAAAATAGCATGCAACTTTGACTAGCAAACATAGTTTACATGACATGTATGTGAAGCATGTGAGATCTCATCAAAGCAGTAAAAATCAATGAACAAAATATGTGAAAATATGCCCAAATAATCACTAAAATGCAGCCAACATGTGCAAAAATGATGAGCTCCTTTAGAGGGCCATGCAAGGAGTTATTAAGCACATACAAGATAGACATGAAGCATAGCAAAACCACCTTTGGAAATGAACTCTGACAGCCCTAAAACTCACCAAATTGGCCCTGAAATGGGTCTAGGAAACATGCAAAGAAAGGCCCCTTTGAAAGGCCTTGGATGAGATTACTCTACACATGCATTATAGACATAAAATCTGGCCAAAAAGGCCTTGGAAAGAGCCAAGGCAGACCCCAAAACTTACAGAATGAGGCCTGAAACATGACTTCGAAGCATGCAAAAAGGGGTCCCTTTGGAAGGCCCAAAAGACCACCAAACAAGACAAGGAGAGAGGAGGTCACCCCCCCCTGATTTTGGCCTTCAAGAATACACCTAAGTCACTAAAAATCCACTAGATTTCAGTGGCTAAGAGGCCAAACCATGGCCAATGCAAGTGCTCTAATATATAGCCCTAATCATGGAGAGATGAAGCATGCATAGGGGGAAGATGACCCCAAACAGAAAATAGACCTTAATCAAACATGAAGATGATGTCAAAAAAAGACTTTTTTCAGTTTAGGTTGAGGTCCAAAAAGGCTCACAAATAAGGATAATATATCATGCAAAAATGGCCCTAAAAGTGGGATTGAACAAACAGGGTAGTAAAAGGCCTCAAACAGCAAAAAGTCCTTGCTCAAACATGAAGATGAATTCAAAATAAGACTATTTTCAGTTCAGGTCAAAGCCCAAAAATGCTTGCAAGTATAGCTTATAGATGAAGCAAAAAAATGCAAGTTTAAGGGAAATAAGTACTTACCCTTGAAGAGCAGCAAATCAGGAGCTTTTGGTCCAAAATTCTGAGCTTTCAACCTCTTCAAATGGCCTCCAAGGTGCTGGAATGAGCGATAGAGGTGGTAGGCTATGAGGTGTAGGGTAAATATGCAAGAAAATGTGGACTTTTAGCACAAAAGAGAGATATATAGAGATGTATGTATAATGCTCCAGCTGGTTTTTTCTCACCCTTAGAAATGAGGTAGGGTGCTGGTTATATAGAGGGAGAGGAGCCAAAGAAAAGGGGGGAAAAACCAATTCAAATCTCCCACCAAAAGGACAAACCCTCGGGCAGGGGTTCTGGTGCAAAACAGCTGGCACAGCTGGAATGCACCAAGAGGGACAAAAATGGCCGGCCAGGTGCCAAAAGGGTCAGGTGGCCGGCTGGCCACCTCCCCTGGCCGACCGACCAGGGGTCAAAGGGGTCAAACAAATTACTGGCCGGCCACCCCAAAAAAGTGGCCTCTTAGATGAGTGCAACACAGCTGTATGGTCAAAACCCAGAAAATGTGAACCAGGAGAGAGAAAAACTAGTTTTTTAGAGGGGTTCAAAAGGGTCAAGGACAAATGCTGGCCGGCCTACCCATATTGGTGGCCTCCCAGGTGTGTGCAACACAATGATGTGGTGAAAAGTCAGAAAAAGTGGCCCGGGGGTGGGAAAAACCAGCTTTCCAGTGAAGAAAACGGGCGATGAAGAAATAAAACTGGTTTTCAGAACAATTGCTGGCCTCCCACCTTCCTACAACCTTTCTAACAATGAAAATAAGGTCCCCGCCAAAAAAGGACCAAGGCGGATGCAAAACGGAGGTTCGGGGACCGAAACGCGCGGCCTGGGGCCCCGAAAACTGACTATTAAGCACCGGAGGTGGCGTTCGACCACGAAGTTGGTCTCTTGGGCCACAGTGTCCCTCAAAAGGGAGGAAACAAGGTGTGTGCCAAAAATCGGAGCAAACGGAGGTAGTTAAGCGGTCCCGAACCGAGGCACACGGTCGACGGCTCCGAAAACTGAGAACCGGGCTCCAAACAAGAAAAATGGCCTACGACCACGAAACGTAGCCGACGGCCACTGAGAGATGATCTACGAGACCTCTCCTTCCCTTCGGGAGGAGAAAACAAAGAAAATAGGATCTGGTTCGCAAACCGAGGCAAAGCACAAAAGAGCCCCGAAGTCCGGAGGCAAGGCTCGCAGCCGAGACTCCGCAACTTCAGAACGAGCACAATATGCAACATCACCAAGTGCTCAATGGGTGACGTCTGAGTCTTAAGGTTGGTAAAAAATGGGGTGTCTACAGTTGCCCCTCTTTGACAGAACTCGAAAGTCATAAGTGACGGGAGTGAATGTCAAAGCCTAGAGATGACCCATTTTTGACAAGGCCGAAGACTTAGACAAATATACTAGATAACAGAGAAATGTGCCCGCAGGCGGGGGGCAAAATGCAAAACGATATGCATAAAGCCGGACATAACTTATGATCATGCAAGGAGAGCTGTAATGAAGCAATTTATGTGAAATAAATGCAACATTTTAAGCGAATGCTATGCAAGCATGAACCAAACTACATCTCATGTAGGAAGGATGTAAGAAAATTATGCAATCTTAGCAAGCATGTGAGCGTGTATGATAGATACACAAAGCGAACGTGTGATAGATACGCAAAGTGAACGTAGTGTGATAGATACACAAAGTGAACGTGTGATAGATACACAAAGCGAGTAAAGTGTGATAGATACGCAAAAGGTGAACACAAAGTGTGATAAATGCACTTAGTGAACAGAGTATGATTGATATACTGAATATGAACACAAAGTGTGATAGATGCATTCAGTGAACAAGTATGATAGATATACTAAAGGTGAGCGCGAAGTGTGATAGATGCACTTAGTGAACAGAGTATGATGGATATACTGAATGTGAACACGAAGTGTGATAGATGCACTTAGTGAACAAGTATGATAGATATACTAAAGGTGAACACGAAGTGGGATAGATGCATTTAGTGAACAGAGTATGATGGATATACTGAATGTGAACACGAAGTGTGATAGATGCACTTAGTGAACAAGTATGATAGATATACCAAATGTGAATATGAAGTGGGATAGATGCACTTAGTGAACAGAGTATGATTGATATACTGAAGGTGAACACGAAGTGTGATAGATGCACTTAGTGAACAGAGTATGATAGATATACTGAATGTGAACATGAAGTGTGATAGATGCACTTAGTGAACAAGTATGATAGATATACTAAAGGTGAATACGAAGTGGGATAGATGCACTTAGTGAACAGAGTATGATTGATATACTAAAGGTGAACACGAAGTGTGATAGATGCACTTAGTGAACAGAGTATGATAGATATACTAAATCAATGAAGTGTGATACAGAAAACGAGAATGTGTGTGATAGATACACAAAATGAGTGAAGTGTGATTGATACACTAAGTGAATGAGAGTGTAATAGATACACAAAAGTGAATATGTGCGTGATAGATACACAAAATGAGAATATGTGTGATAGATACACAAAATGAATGAAGCGTGATTGATACACTAACTGAGAATGTGTGCGATAGATACAGGAAATGAAAGAAGTGTGATTGATACACTAAGTGAAGAGAGTGTGATTGATACACTAAATAAATGAGAGTGTAATTGATACACTAAGTGAATGAAGTGTGATTGATACACTAAATAAATTAGAGTGTAATTGATACACTAAGTGAATGAAGTGTGATTGATACACTAAATAAATGAAGTGTGATATATACACTAAGCGAATGAAGAAAGTGTGATAGATACACTAAAGGTGAATGAGGTGTGATTGATACACTAAATAAATGAAGTGTGATTGATACACTAAGCGAAGAGAGTGTGATTGATACACTAAATAAATGAAGTGCGATTGATACACTAAGTGAATGATTTTAAACGGAACTTCTTTGAATGAACCGTACATACAACATCATGCATGAATGAGAAAGAAACTTGATAGGTACGATGCAATACAATGCATGATGCTTAAGGAAAGCAATAAATGGATAAAGCAACGCTTTAGAAAGCACCTCATGAGGTGAGTGGTGGTGAACCGCTCTTCTCCAATGGGGATCTTCCCCTATGCTCTTCAAACACTTACCTTCAACTCACAGAATAAAGGTTTCGAAATAATGGCAAGGGTTCTTCACGTAGAGCACTTTGGATGTTGCCTTTCTTCCTGATCATATTCACAACTTTCCCTATTCTCCAACGGGGTGACAGACTAGGTTGGTTCAGTATCCAGAATTGAGGTGCATACACGCTATCTCAACCTATGGGGCTTTCATACAGATTTCAAGCCGGGGATACACCCTGGGTATTTAAACCAGACTTTAGTCTCAGAAATCCCGAACCTTTGCGTTCTAGGCAACAGCCATTCAAACTCTAGTTTCCACCGTCGCAGTTGGTCTCCTAGGAACTCATTGCGAACATGGCCAAGATGCCTTTAGCAGGGAGTGGTACTCAGGGAGAACACTTTTGATTGCCATTCTGGCATGAAGCAGACTTGATCTTGAGCTTGAGGTAGAGGCACACTCACACTTCGGAGCATTGATAAGACCTGAAAAGGTACATCCGGAATACAATCTCGAAATTTACAGAAGTTGAAACAAACTCAGATGCTCCAAATTTTCCCTCTTTTCTTTTGCTTTGCAGTCCAGAACTTATATAGCTTCAGATAGGTTCTTGTTCTACTGTTCACACATGACCTGGGTTGAACTCTGCGGTTTTATGAAAGAACCAATCTTATTTTGCACAAATGTGGAGAACGACACGGCACTCTGAGCACAAAACGATTTTTGAAATTGAAATGAGAAAAGGGTTCTCAACCGGGTATTGAGCCTACAACTGACCACAGCCAAAACGACTCAACAATGGAAAACAAAGGTAGAACAACCTAAACACAACTCAACAAAGGGAAAACAAGGTAAAATGACCTAAACACATCCGTTGACACTCAAACGACTCAAAACAAGAATCGAGACAAACACAAACGCACAAACACAACACTCAGCTGTGTTACAAAGGCAAGAGACCTCTCGGTGCACGAGGAGCCAGTTTCTTCGGGTATTGTTTCCCACCCTTTCTTATTTGTGATTCTCACATCACTCGGCCCTCAGGCTCTGTTTTTGCTAAAAAATCCAATTTTCTCACTTTTTGTCTCAGCGCACATCTCTCTATTCTTTAATCTCTCATTTTTTTATCCCTCCCCTGGGTGGTTGATGGATAAACAGAAAGTTGCGAGCTCTTGCCCCTAACATTTTGCTAGATTATTCTTCTTCTGCGCGCAGCTAGTGAGTTCCTCCCACAGAGGGGTTGTGCTACGACTGGGTGTGTAGCGAATTTGCAGTTGACATCGGTTGATGATGCTCTGCCGGGGAGTTTGGACGCGATCAGATACGTCCAGATGAGGAAGTGGAACATCTTGATCCATTTCAGTTTGTGCTTCGCACTTGGCTTGAAACTCCGTTGCTCAGAGGATGTTAGAGCTTTTCGGCCCTTTTGTTGTCGCCTTCAGTTGTGCCTTTTCTAGCAGGTAGAGTGCCCTTCTTGGCAAGTATAGTGCCCTTTCTGGCAAGTATGTTGACAATGGGGAAAAGACAGAACACCTGACTCAACTGTGCCCCTATGGGCACTGAAAATTTTCCTTTTTTGGGTCCAAGAAATGGTCCAGTTTTAGAAGAATGGAATAATTTTTGAGAGAATTAGTCAACCTCATTAAAAATTCTCAAAAACTATTTTTGCAAATGGTCACTGCTCAATGAGCACAGAACCTACTCTTGAGATGCACAACTTCAGATCCGAAGGAAAATTGCCCCCTTGCTCGAAGTGCTGCATGGCAACGGAAAGTTGCCCCTTGTCTGAACGGCACCGCGGCGCATTGAATGGCAACGGAAAGTTGCCCTTTATTTGAATGGCGTCGCAGAGCATTGTAGTCAGTCTTCAGAGTGACAAACACAACCAAATTCTCGGATACAAAGAAGGTGAAGATGATCAAAACCATTACATGGGCACAATCAATTTGAAGTGTTTTACGGCTGGACTTTAGGATGAAGTAGCCTACGTATCCCAAAGATGGGAATCAAGCCTTACGTAGTTCGGGTTTAAGGTACACTCGGGTATTAACCTCTTCTTTTGCGCTCTAACTTTTGCCAAGGCCGCCCTTTGCGGGTTTTCAACCTTGCGAGCTATGTTCTTCAATTCTTTTTCATTTCTTTTCTTCTTTTTTCCATCTTTTTCTTCTTTTTCTTTTTTTAACTTTTTACTTTTTGCATTTTCTTCATTTTTTTTGCATTTTTCTCTTTTTCTCTTTTGTTTTTTTTTTTTCTCTTTTTTCTCGCTCTAACTTTTGCCTGGGTCGCCCTTTCGGGTTTTTGGCCCAGCGAGCCTCTCAAGGGTAAAAGTGTAGCTTTGTCCATGTCAAATGGTTTTGAGATCCCGAAGTCATCTGAATCCAGAAGAATGGCTGCTGTTTGCTGACGATGCAGGAGTCCATCCAATGGGGGGCTGAATTTGCCCCTAGTGTTGTGGATCAGAACTCAGTTTTTCTTCAACAATACTTTCTTCTTCCTCCCTCTGGGATTTGGCATTCTTGCCGACTTTCTTTGATTTGTGGAAAGATCCATCTTCGGCACTTCGAGCACATTTGAAATTCTTTGCCCCTAGTTCTAGGGGTGCTTCTGATCTAGCTTTGCAAGCTTCTTTTGATGACATCTGGTCTTCTTGATTTGACTTTCTTGCCTCTTGTTCGAGGGCTGTTTTGAATCTGGCCACATAGGCCTCACATTGTAGTTGACCGTTGAATGTTCTGAATTCGAGTTCAAGGTTTTGAAAGCAGAGGAGTCGAGTCTCGAGGCTGAGAGCGATCCTAAGCTGCACAATCTCAAGAGCGATTCTACACAGGTCTTCGCAGGACCGTGCAAAAGATTTTTTGAAATCTTTTAAGAAAGCGACTAGTCACTCGCGCTGAAGACAATGTAGAACTAATCTGGATCAAGCCAGAATCCTTCCCAGTACTCACACTAACAAGCATGATTTCATTCATTAAGGGCTAAGCATGCCTCTCTTTCTCTGAATTGATCAAATTTTTGTAAAACCCGAGGAATTCCTTCCTCTTCGTTTTCACCGCAGTGTTCAAAAGGTTTTGAAAAACTTAGGTCAATGCAATGAGTTTGAGGCACAGAAAAGTAGGCAAAAGCACTGCCATTTCATTCAGAACTTCTGGCACAACTGGCACAAGGTAGAAGCGAACACAAGAATGTGAAAATCACTGCTGTTCATTCAAATCTGTTAGCATTATTGGCTCCGAGGCAGAAACAGACTCAAAAGAAAATGAAAACACAAAACAAGCAAGTGATGTTTGAGGTAACACCCCCGAAATCACCCGACTCTAACAAAAAAGGACTGACTCCGTAAGAAAAGACTGACTCCATACAAAACAACAAGATTGACTCAATACCCAAGTCAGAAAGCATAAAAACAGGTGTTTGCATATTGCTCAGAACAGTGCGTGCCATTTCCACGTCCGGAGTTTAATCGAGTACCACCCGTAGCTGGTTCATCCCTCGATCACATGGTCACGTTATCCCCCCACAAGTTCACTGATCAAGTGCCGATAGACTTTGCAGGACCTGGTGCGGCAATGACCCCATTGTCAAACAGATCTTGTACATCATGGCGCAAACGAAAGCAACTGTCGGTGTCATGACCGGTTTATTGATGGTAGGCACAGTATTTAGTCTGGTCATGCTTTGCAGGGATAGGATTGGGTAGGGCCGTTGTTCCAGCGGTTTCAAATGTCCCTTTTGGAGTAAAACCTCAAGAGCCTTTGACAAAGGCATATGAAGTGGGGTGAAAACCCTCTTGACTCGGGGTGGATATT
The DNA here is from genome assembly GCA_025200525.1 of Camellia lanceoleosa. NCBI lineage: Eukaryota > Viridiplantae > Streptophyta > Magnoliopsida > Ericales > Theaceae > Camellia > Camellia lanceoleosa. The sequence continues at coordinate 39,648,847 of CM045763.1, read as the reverse complement.
TGGCTATCTGTGAGCTACTTCCGGATGCACCGGTGAATGGGGCAGCTGTTTTTGATGTGGTGGTGGTGACCATGCCCACTTCAGAAGATCTTGCAGCCGCATCACCACTGGTGGTCGCATTCAAACTGCGGGAAAATGCCTGCCTAGGCTGCTCCTTCTCCTGGTCAATAAGGCCTTGCTTTATAGCATCCTCGATCTGTACTCCCATCTCATGCAAATCTAAAAAGGTAGGGAAGGGAAGCACGATCATTTTCTACATTAGTTTAGGTTGGAGGTTGCGCACAACCATCCGTATTTGATCCTTGTCCGTTGGCCTAATGGTCATCATTGAGGCCTTAGCTCTCCAGCGAGTTACGAATTCTGAGAAGCTTTCCTTAGGCTCCTGCCTCGTTGTCTCAAGATCACGGGTCGTAATCTCGATTTGCGTGTTATACGAGTATTGTGCAACGGAGGCCTCGGCCATCTCATCCCAATTCCTTTTGACATCATCTTCCAATTTTATGCAGATGGTCGCCACACTCGAGTGGTCCGAACAAAGACAAAGATGTCAGAAGTCCGGGTGAGGCCCATCGGCCGTAGTATGTCTGAGAACAACCGTAGATGTACCATGGGATCCCCGGATCCATCAAAGCGGTCAATTTGTGCATCTTGAACCTATCTGGCAGTGTCACAGCTGTGTCGGTGTACCTGTCCTCAATGTCCGGGATGGACTTTACCCCCTAGGATTTCTTGAACAACTTTTCAAGCTTGCTCAATTTCAATGCTGTAGGGTCCATCTCGAACTTAAAGGGAGAGTCCGGTTGATTGATAGGCATAGGTGCCTTGGATAGTTGAGGTAGAATCGGGGGCGGAGGTGGCCTTGTGGGAATGCCCGTACCTTCCTGGACATTAGCTGTCTCCCCGAGTGTTGGAATTCCTGGTGGGGGAGGAGCTTGATGCGAAGCAAATGCTCCGTTTTGTTGTTGCAACCTGGTGATTAGCTCTGCTTGCTGGGCCATGATCGCAGCCTGCTGTTCGGCAAATTTCGCTTGACGGGTAGCGTCCTGCTACATGAGTTTCAGACTTTCTTGGAGTTGACGCATCATTTCCTCCATCCCTGCCATGTTCTGCTGTTCCGGTTGACTGACTGGTATGTCTATCTCTGTGATAAAAGACTGAGGCCTTAGCCTGACTGTTCACTGGTGGGGTGGATAAGGGCCACTGATCCGAACTATCAATCGGGATTTGTGCCCGATCGCCTTTACCTGCCTCTGGCAAAGGAACACTGATTGCCCTTGAACTGAATCTCTGACCTGACAAAGTCTATCAGCACAAGTCTGATGAACCTCGGGGGATATCGGAGCCTTCTGAAGCAATGGTTCCAGGACTACCTAGCAAAAAAGAAAACAGACAATACCTCAGCTTGATTTCACCAAAACAGATATGAGCATAGCAGGATGACTGTGCCTCATCAATTCGCCCCAAAATTTCGCCAAATCGACACCCTGTAAACCGATTCTTCATATTCTCGATGCCCGCAGTTCGATAATTCTCGACTTGTAAATTGATATATGCATTCCTGTAGAGACGCACTCCTAAAGCACATAACAAACAAGTGAGAGCCAAAACACCCCTATGTTGGGGTACGGTTTCCCTGTCCTATTTTGTCAGGAGCTAGGGTTTCACTACGCACGCAGCGATTTCAAACAACCTATATCAGGTAAGCAACCTGTCCTAGTTTGGAATGGTCACTACGGATTCCGAATATGCACTAGGTCGAATGGTCAAAAGAATGCCCCGGTAAAATCGGGGTTTGTGTTTCCATACTGGCAGAGCTCGTAATCGGTAAGCCTTATGGCACGCAACCTCTGGCAAACCGCTCAGGAATAGCAGATGACAAACACGGTGTCCTAGGCGCATCAATGCAAATGCAATGCAAAGAAACACACAAGTGTAGTCAAAACCAGATATCATGAGTTCGAGTCAAGTTCTCTAAATCACCAGCAGAGTCGCCAGAAACTGTAGCCGTCCCTGAACACCCCGGGAGGATGAGTCCCGTTCTGTTCATTTTGGGCTCACTACAGTTCGGACTCAAATTGTCACGGTTCTCAATCTGAACCAAAGAGTCCAAATCCGGCAAATCGTTTTGAGGAAACAGATTTTTGAAAGAAGTGCCAAACATGGACTGCTTTGCCAAATACAGAGTCGCCACCTAAATATTTTATTTGTGGAAAATTTAGGAAACCCTGACTCGTGCCTAAGGCCACGTGTCCGTCATCACCAAAGTTGCCTCGGCTCGGGAACTTAGGTACGATTGGGGAAGGTCACTTCGTGAGCACTCCCGCTCGCCCGATCAAAGATCAGCCTCTACTAACCATGATATCTAGTTTTGAAAACATTATGCATTCTTATTCCGGTTATTAGCCTAGATTTACTATGTGTAGACACCCCATTTTTGACCATCCTTAAGACTCAGACGTCATCAATTGAGCGCTTGGTGATGTTGCATATTGTGCTCGTTCTGAGGTTGCGAAGTCCCGGCTACGAGCCTTGCCTTCGGACTTTCGGACTCTTTTGTGCTTTGTCTCGGTTTGCGAACCAGGCTCCGTTTTCTCTGTTTTCTCTTCCCAAAGGGAGGGAGAGGTCTCGTAGACCATCTCTCTGGGTCAGAGGCTACGCTTTTGTGGTCGCAGCCATTTTTCCCATTTTGAGCCCGTCGAGCCGTGTGCCTCGGCCTCAGGACCACCCAACCATCTCTCGATTTCTCCAGTTTTTGGCATGCACCTCTGTTTTATCGAACCGAGGGACACTGGGGCCTCTGATACCCACTTCGTGGCCAAACGCCACTTTCGGTGCTCACGGCCCATTTTCGGGACCCTGAACCGTGCGGTTTAGGCCCCGAGCATTCATTTCAGATCGGTTTTGTTCATTTTCGCGGAACCTCTGTTTTATCATTACAAGGAACCCCGGGGCCTTTGATACCCACTTCGTGGTCAGATGCCACTTTCGCCCTAAGCCCACTTTCGGCCCCTGAATCGCGTGTTTCGCTCCCGAACCCTCATCTTGCATTTTTGGGCCCGACAACTTGAGATAGTCATATTTTGAGGTCCTTTTCATGTTTGATTAAGGACATTTTACTGTTTGACATCTCCATCTATCACTTGCTTTTTAACTCTTTTTGGGCCTATTTTTGCACGGCATTTTAGGCGTACTTGTGGGCTGTTTTGGGCTTGGTCGTAAACTAAAAAGTTTCTTATTTTGAGCCCCTCTCCAACTTTGTTGAAGGGCTCTCGGCCATCTGAGGCCCGTAGCTATCACTTACCCCTTTTGCACCTTTGAACCCCTTAAAGCTTCTAGAAGCTTGAACCCTTTGGCCAAGCTCCTTGGAGAAGCTTGGCCAGCTGTATTAGCTTCTCCTAGAAGCCTTGCACCCCCCCTTTTGAACCCCCTTTGCCCCTTTGACCCTTTCCATGACTTAGCCTCTAAGTCTTGGCTTATACTTGCCTATATAAGCATGCCCCCTCTCCATTGCTCAAGGGTTGGATGGTATGAACAAAAAACCAGAGATTTATATATGCATATCTGATATATAGATATATATCTCACCTCCCTCTCTATATCTATCTCATTTCACCTCCAAACAACCTTGTTCTTGGGCCATTTCCCCTACAACTCATAGCACAAGGCACCCTTGCTCCATTCCAGCGACTTGGGGCTGTTCTTCAGAGCTTAGGAGCACCTAAACTTGGTCCAAGAGGTGCTGGTTTGCTGGTCTTCAAGGGTAAGTCTTCATCTTCCCCTTTCTAGCCTTTTCTTGCTTCATATCTAAGCCTTGCTTGCAAGCACTTTTGGGCTCCGACCCAAACTTCAAATAGTCTTGTTTTGGGGTCCTCTTCATGTTTGATTGAGGACCCCTTGCCGTTTGGTGATTGCATATAGCACCTATCTCAATATCCTCTTGTATGCCATGTTTCTTGCATAGAATATTTGGCTGATGTATGATCTGTTTTGGGGCTTGATGTAAGCTGTAAGTAGGTTTATTTTGAGCCCTTCTTCAACATTGTTGAAGGGTTCAACATTGTTTGCATACTCCATGTGCTACTTGCTTTGAAATCCTTGTTTTAGCCTCATTTTTGCACGGTTTGTTAGCCTACCATGCTTCTGGTTTTGGGTCTTCGACAGGCCTGAAAAAGGTCTTAGTTTGACCTCCTCTACATGTCTCATGAAGGATTTTTGTCTGTTTAGCGAATGCTTTGCATACCTCATGTTGTGGCCTCATTTTGCCCTTGTTTTTGTATGACATTTTGAGCCCACTTGTATCTGTTTTTGGGGCTGACCATAAACTATAAAACACTATTTTTGGGCCCCTCTTCAACATTGAAGAAGGGCCTTTCTATTTTTGGACGAAGCGTGGGTTGTTTCAATAGCTTGCTCTTGGGGCCGTCTTCGCATGCTAGTTTAGCCTCATTTTCGTTTGCTGTTTTGCCATGCTTTATACTGAAAAAATGCTTGTTTTGGGACTGTCTAGCTGCTGTCTTCATACTTCATGTTCATATCTTGCATGTTTGGCATAGCTATAGGCCATTTCGGGTGCCAAAATTCATGTTTCGGGACTATTCCGTGCATCGGGTGTACTTTGGCCATGATTCGGGGCTGTTTTGCCCCTCATTTAGCTACTGGAATTCCATTAGCATGTTTGCATATCATTTGCCATGCCATTTCATGCCTTTATGTCATTGCCTCGGTTTGCGTGCCCGTGTGCACGCATTTCGAGGCACCTCATTTCCATCTTATGGCCGCTGATTTTGGCATGCTTGTGAGCTATCCATGTTAGTTTAAGTCCATTGTTGCATGTTTGTTGCATGCCATGCTTGTTGGTTTAGGTTGTGTGCCTAATACATGTTGCATGTTTGCATACTTGCCTTTATGCTCATATTGCATACTTAGCTCACATGTTTAGGTTGCATTTGGCATGCATACCTTGCCCCTTGAATCACCATGATAGAGGTTGGGCCTCTTGTTTGTTTGTGCTTGCATTCCATTCCATTAAAAGTTGCTAACTTGGCTTTCGGGCCATCATGCATTGAAATGCGGGATTGATGGCCCGGGGGTCGAGGGCCATGCTCCCTTGAGTCTATTGCATGATAGGGAGTGTGTCCGTGCATACATTTGTCCCAAAATTCCAATGCCATGCTCTGCTGCTGTCTGTTGCTGTCAAAACTGTCTCCTGCAGGAATTTAGTGCCGACCGGCACTCTATAGTGCCGACCGGCAATCTTTTTGCGCCGATAGGTTCCCCAGCAGCCGGTGGCCACCTCAAGGAGCCGGTGGTTATTTCCTCTAGCCGGTGGTGTACTTCAGTGAATTTGGAAGGTGTTCTGGGACTTTGGCAATTTTCCAGGGAGGCAGGACAGTGAAACAGAAATAGCAATGGCACGGTGTAGGCTTTCCGGGCGAAGCCAATCCGAGCATGCGTGCATCCCTCTTCCCGAGGCCTTTTACTGCTTTCAGTAGTTTAATTAATTTGTTAATTAATTAAGGGCCTGTAATAATTAATTAGCTAGGATAGTTGATTTATTATTTGGGACTGTATTATTATTTTGGTCCCTCCGAGCGAGGGCAAAAATGTAATAAGTATGTGTGAGTGGGTGTATGTCTTCCAACCCCCATTTCTTTCTTCCCTTTTATTTACCCGCTTTCGATGGTAGATTAGGGCATGTCTATTTTAGCATACCTTATGCAATGCATGCGTGCAGTCATGCATTTGTTTACATACATTGGGCTCGGCACAACATGCAAACCGCATCGCACTTTCGCCCAAATTGAGTACGTGATAGTTGTTGCATCTCATGTGCCATGTTTAGGTTAGCCGAGCCTACTCTAGATTGCATCTATGCGTGTTGCATTAGCCACTTAACATGAACTAGGTCATGCATGTTTGCTAACCGGTTTATTGTTTTGGCGCGAGTACGATGTAAGTTTTATGGCTTTAGCATACGCATGCGTGTGAATGTTTACCATGATAAAGATGCTTGCCATGCGCTAAGTGCTTACATGATAAACCGTTTGAATGCTCGTGGGTGGAGGTTGGATTGCCCGAGTTGGAACAATTCATCGAAATCCTGCTTTTAGCCTACTTAAGTAGTAAAATCTAACACGCTTTCGAGGCAAAACGGATATGCAATGCTTATTTCCAAGATAGGCGATCTAGTCTATACTTTTGTGTTGTCGATCACATAGTAATTCTAGGTTAATAACCGAATAAGAACGCATAAAGTTTTCAAAAACGGATATCACGGTTAGTAGAGGCCGGTCTTCGACCGGCGAAAGGGGTGCTCATAGTGACCTTCCCGATCGTACCTAAGCTCCCGAGCCAAGACCACTTTGGTGATGACGGACATGTGGCCTTCTAAGTCGTGGTTTCCTAAATTTCCCAATAAAAATATTTAGGTGGCGACTCAGAATCTAGCAAAGCAATCCATGTTTGGCACTACTTTTTTCAAAAATCTGCTTTTCTCAAACGACGGTTTGATTTGGACTCTTTGGTTCAGATGAACCGACACACAAAATCGAGTCCGAATCAGAGCGAGGTCCCTCATGGACGTGTTACTGCTTCTGGCGACTATTGGGAATTTAGAGAGCTTGACTCGAACTCGTGTTACCCTCTTTTGCCTACACCTATGTGTTTCTTTGCACTGCATGTGCATTGGTGCGCCTCGGACACCGTGTTGGCCATCTGCTATTCCTGAGCGGTTTGCCGGAGGAATGTCTTGTCAAGACATGTCCATAAGGTTGACCGGTTATGGCTCTGCCAAGATGGGAACACAAACCCGGTTTACGGGCACCCTTCGACCATTCGACCTAGTGCATATTCGATCCATAGTGACCATTCCAAGCTAGGACAGGTAGCTTACCCGATATTAGGTTGTTTGAAACCGTTGTGTGCGTAGTGAAACCCTAACTCCTGACGAAATAGGACAGGGAAACCCTACCCCAACATAGGGGTGTATTGGCTCTCATTTACTTGCTATGTGCTTTTAGAGTGTATCTCTACAGGGAATGCATATACCAGTTTGCAAATCTGGGTATCCTACCATGCACCGAGATCAATATGTTGAGAATCAGTTATATCTGCGGGTATCAAATTCAGATTTGGGCAATAATTTCGGGAACAAAGGATCAAGAATAGAATGCGATGCTCAAATTTTGCTCAGATCCGCTCCAAAGTGAAATTGAGCTAAGATCTTTGTCGGTTTTCTTTTTGCTAGGTAGTCCCGAATCATAGCTTCAGAAGGCTCCACTATCCCCCGGGTACATTGAATTTGTGCTGATAGACTTTGTCAGGTCAGAGACTCAGTTCAAAGGCAATCACGACCAGAGAGGGCCAGTCAGACATAGACCACCGGCAACAGCCTACGGTCGATGATCCTTGAGGAGTCGTTGAGATTTCGATCCCATCGCGAAACAGATATACCGTTGCTCGCTTAGACCGGGGCAATATGTCGAGTTTGGAAGAGATGGTGCGCCAACTCGAGATAGTATGAAAGCCATGCGAGAAGATCTTTGTCAATCTGAATTCACCGAACAGTCAGGGTCATAGCCCAACAGTGAGACAATTGCGTGTTAGAACAAAGAACCGAGTATCTACTTCACATCAAGCTCCTCCCCCACCAGGAGCTCCAACACCCGGAGAGACACCAAATGTCCAGGCAGATACGGACATTCCAGTCGGGCCAGCTCCGCCCCCGGTTCTACCGCAACTATCCAAGGCGCCCATGCCTATCAATGTACCGGACTCTCCCTTTGAGTTCGAAGCGGACCCCACAATACCGTCGAGTAAGTTGGAAAAATGTTTAGGAAATCCCAAGGAGTCGTCTATTCCGACATCGAGGATGGGTATACTGACGCTAGCCAGACGCCGACAGATCGGTTCAAGATGCCTCAAATTGACCGATTTGATGGGTCCGGGGACCCCATGGTGCACCTGAGATTGTTTTCAGATATCTTAAGGCCGATGGGCCTCACCAGACTGCAGAAACTGTCTTTGTTCGGCAGGACCCTGTCGGGTATTGCAGTCATCTGGTACGCCAAGTTGGAGAATTCAGTGAAACGAAGCTGGGAGGAGATGGCCGAGGCCTTCGTCACACAATATTCATACACAGATTGAGATCACGACCCGTGATCTCGAGACGACTAGGCAAGAGCCTAAGGAAAGTTTCTCAGAGTTTGTAACTAGATGGAGGGCCAAGGCTTCGATGATGACCTTGAGGCCTGCGGACAAAGACCAAATTCGGATGATTGTGCGCAATCTTCAGCCGAAGTTAATGCAAAAGATGATAGTAGTCCCCTTCCCCACCTTTTCAGACTTACATGAGATGGGAGTACAGATCGAAGATGCTATGAAACAAGGCCTTATTGATCAGGAGAAGGAGCAGCCCAGGAGGGCGTTTACCCGCAGTTCGAATGCGACCACCAGCGGTGATGCAGCTGCAAGATCTTCCGACGTGGGCATGGTCGCCACCACCACACCAAAAGCCACCCCCTTTATTGGTACATCGATTTCAAACCCCCGAACTTCAGACTATCTACCCCGAGGCAAGAGGGTCTTCACCCCACTCTTTATGCCTTTGTCTAAGGCTTTAGGGGTCCTACTCAGGAAAGGACATCTGAAACCGTTAGAACAACGGCCCCTACCCGATCCTCTCCCTGCAAAGCATGACCTGGCTAAGTACTGTGCTTTCCATCAACAAACCGGTCATGACACTGATAGTTGCGTCCGTCTCTGCCATGAGATACAAAATTTGATTGACAATGGGGTCATCCCCGCACCAAGCTCTGCAAAGTCTATCGGCACTTGATCAGTGAACCTGTGGGGGGATAATGTGATGTGATCAGGGGATGGACCACCTGCGGCGGCGCTCGGTTTACTCGAGATGTGGCGTATGGCGCGTCTTGTTTTGAGCATTTGTGAATCTTTGGTTTTTGTACATTCGACTTGGGTATTGGGTCATCTTGTTGTGTTATTTCGAGTCTGTCTCTTTGTTTTGAGCCGTCTTTTTGTTTTGGGTCATCTTGTGGTGGTTTTGGTCGATCTGTTGTATTGGAGTTGGGTGATTCCTAGGATATTACCTCGGATCTCACTATTTTGTTTTGTGTTTGTCTTTTCACTTTCTTTTGAGTCTGTTTACTGCGAGGAGCAGGTTGTGCCAATGATTTGAATGGAGCAATGATGATTTTCACACTCTAGGTTTGCTTGCCGTGCAGCGCGAAGTTTTGAATGAGATAATGATTTGACTAGAAGTTGTGACTTTTACGTGCCTTGAATCATTGCATTGACCTAAGTTTTTCAAAACTTTTTCAAACACTGGTGAAAACAAAGAGGAAGGAATTCCTCGGGATTTGCAAAAGTTTGATCAACTGAGAAAAAGAGAGGCGTGCTAAGCCCTTAATGAATGAAATCATGCTTGTTAGTGTGAGTACTGAGAAGGACCCTAGCTTTGATCAAGATTGGTCCTACATTGTCTTCGCCATGACGATTTGTCGCTTTCTTAAAAACTTTCAAAAAATGTTTTGCGCGGTCCTGCGAAGACATGTGTGGAATCGCTCTTGAGATTGTGCAGCCTAGGATCGCTCTCAGCCTCGAGACTTGAGTCCTTGCCTTCAAACCTTGAACTCGCATTCAGAATGTTCCAAGGTCAATCACAATATGAGGCCTGTGTGGCGGTTGAAGCAGCCCTCGAACAAGAGGCACCAAAGTCAAATCAAGAAGGTCAGACCTCATCAGAAGAAGCTCGCAAAGCTAGGTCAAAAGCACCCCTCGAACTAAGGGCAAAAATGTCCGATGTGCTCGAAGAGTCGAAGATGAGTCCTCTTGCAAATCAACAACCACTCTCCTAGATACAGAGGACTTCAATCTCAGAACCATTTGGCATGGACTTGTTACACTTTTACCCTTTGAGAGGCTCGCTGGGCCGAAAACCCGGAAGGGAGACCCAGGCAAAAGTTAGAGCAAGCAAAAATACATACAAAAGGAAAGAAAAAAAAAATACAGAAAAAAGAAGAACAAAGGAAGAAGAAAAAGAAAAGAAAAAGAAAAAGAAGCTCGCAAGGTCGAAAACCCGCATCGGGCGCCTTGGCAAAAGTTAGAGCCTAAAAAGAAAAAGAAAAAAAAAAAAAGAATAGAAAAAAGAAAAGAAAGAAGAACAAAGCTCGCAAGGTCGAAAACCTGCAATAGGCGCCTTGGCAAAAGTTTGAGCATAAAAAGGAGAGGTTAAATACCCGAGTGTACCTTAACCCCGAACTACGTAAGGCTTGATTCCCATGTTTGGGATACGTAGGCAACTTCATTCTGAAGTCCAGCCATAAAACAATTCAAATTCGATTGTGTCCATGCGATGGTTCTGGCCATCTTTGTCTTCTCTGTATCTGAGAGTCTGGTTGTGTTCATCACTCCGAGGACTGACTACAATGTGCTGCGGCATCATCCAAACAAGGGGCAACTTTCCGTTGCCATTCAAAACGCTGCAATGTCATTTCAAACAAGGGGCAACTTTCCGTCGCCACGCAGTGTCCTTCAGACAAGGGGCAATTTTCAATTGCTATGGGTCCGAGGTTGTACATCTCAAAGAGTTGGTTCCCTGCTTGTTGAGCATTGGCCGTTTGCAAAACAGTTTTTGAGAATTTTTACTGAGGTTGACTATTCTCTCAAAAATCATTCCATTTTTCCAAAACTGGACCATTTCTTGGACCCAAAAAGGAAAATTTTCAGTGCTTACAACCTGACTTGCATGATTTCAAATCAAAAATCGAATAAGCATGTTAATCTAACTCTCATGTTGGTCAAAATTGTTTTAGTAGAAAGCAAAATAAAAAAAAAAATGGTCAAAATGATGAACTAGGGGCACAGTTGAGTCAGGCTTCCTGTCTTTTCCCTGTCGCCAGCATATTTGTCAGAAAAGGGCACTGGGAAGTCAACGACAAAAGGGTGAAAGCTCTCTCATCCTCCAAGCAACGAGGTATTAAGTCAAGTCACGAAGCCTGTTGGAATGGATTAGGATGTTCCACTTCCTCATGGACAGATCTAACCACGCCCAAACTCTCTAGCGAGCATCGTCAACCAATGTCAATTGCAGTTCTTTGCACACCCGGTTGTAGCATAACCCCTCTGTGGGGAAGTTCCTTTGTTGAGCGAAGAAAGAGAATCTAGCGAGAATGCTAGGGGCAAAAGCCCGCAACTTCTTGTCTACCCATCAACCACCCGGGGAGGGATAAAAATGAGAGATTGAAGAATAGAGATGTGCGTTGAGAGAAAAAAGAGAAAAGGGCTTTTTCGAAAACTAGAGATTGAGTGCCAAGTGATGTGAGAATCACAAATAAGAAAGGGTGGGAATAATACGGTGAAACAGGCTCCTGTCTGTGATTGAGTCTTCGTTGTGTTTTGTTTGTCTCGAGTCTTGTTTTGAGTCGTTTCAAGTGTCAATAGATGTGTTAAGGTTGTTTACCTTTATTTTTGTTTGTTGAGTCTTTTTCGCTGTGTTCAGTTGTAGGCTCAATACCCGGTCGAGAACTCATTTTCTCAATTTCAAAAATGATTTGTTGTGTGCTCAGAGTACTGTGCCATTCTCCACATTTGTGTAAAAAAGGAATTTGTTCTTTCAAAAACTGCAGGGTCCACCCCCGATAAGTGTGAACAGTGAAATCAGGACCTATCTGAAGCTATATGGGTTCCAGACTACAAAGCAAAAGAAAAGAGGAAAATTGAAGCACCTGAGTGTATTTCACCTTGACAAATTCGTGATTGTACTCGGATGTACCTCCTCAGGCCTTGTCACTACTCCGAAGTATGAGTGTATCTCGACCCCAAGCTTAAGCCTGCTTCAAGTCAGAATGGCGATTAAAGCAGCAACAGATGTTATCTCTCTCTAATATGAACAGGGTGTGCCTGTTTTTGAGCTAAATGTGTTGCAAACCCCTCGAAAAAAATCGAGGTCGCGTTTTATCTGGTCTCGTTAAGGCGTGTATTCCCTTATTCGGCATTTTGTTTCAACTATGCGTTGTCACGCACATTCCACTTGCATTGTTATGCACCCGTTACACCTGCATCGTTATGCACATTATAGTCCCTTTTCATACACATTGCGTGCATACGTGCATCGCTTTACTTACATGTGTTCAAGTCCCTTTTCATACACATTGTGTGCATACGTGCATCGCTTTACTTACATGTGTTCAATTCCTTTTTATACACATCGCGTGCATACGTGCATCGCTTTACTTACATGTGTTCAAGTTCCCTTTCTATACACATTGCGTGCATACGTGCATCGCTTTACTTACATGTGTTCAATTCCTTTTTATACACATTGCGTGCATACGTGCATCGCTTTACTTACATGTGTTCAAGTTCCTTTTCATGCACATTGCTTGCTTACGACCGCCCTTACATATGTATTTTCAGATTTCATTACACATTGCTTGCATGCGTGCATCGTTTTACTTACATGCGTTCAATTTTCCTATCACACACATTGTACACGTTGTTGCGTGTTCTTTACTTACATGTGTTTGTACTTTCATAGCATTGTTATGATTACTCTAAATTGCATTGTTATGCACCCCCTTTACTTGCATTGTGATGCACGTTTCAATCGCATTGTTATGCACTCTCTGTTTTCGAAACACCGGGATACGTCCCTAGGTTTCTTCACCTTCTTACGAAACACCGGATCGTCCTATGTTTCTTCTATCTTCTCTCCGTAATCTTTGGGATACGTCCCTAATCCTTGGGATGCGTCCCTAACCTTTGGGATACGTCCCTAACCCTTGGGATACGTCCCTAGACACCGGGATACATCCCTACATTTCTCTCTCCTTTTCGAGACACCGGGATACGTCCTTATGTTTCTCTCTTCTTACCGGGATACGTCCCTATGCTTTTTCTCCTTATTTCGAAACACTGGGATGCGCCCCCATGTTTCTCCATCTTTGGTTAAGAGCATCCGGAATACGTTCCAATGCTTATACATTTCCGAAACACCGGGATACGTCCCTATGTTTCTTTGCATGATCATAAGTGCGGCTTCTTGCATTGTCAGTTGCATTTTGCCCCTGCCTTCGGGCACATATCTTTATCTGTAGCTTGTATGCTTTGTCTAAGTCTTCGGCCTTGTCAAAAATGGGTCGTCTCTGGGCTTTGACATTCATTCTCGTCATTGTTATGACTTTCGAGTTCTGTCAAAGAGGGGCAACTGTAGACACCCCATTTTTGACCGTCCTTAAGACTCAGACGTCATCAATTGAGCGCTTGGTGATGTTGCATATTGTGCTCGTTCTGAGGTTGCGAAGTCCCGGCTACGAGCCCTGCCTTCGGACTTTCGGACTCTTTTGTGCTTTGTCTCGGTTTGCGAACCAGGCTCCGTTTTCTCTGTTTTCTCTTCCCAAAGGGAGGGAGAGGTCTCGTAGACCATCTCTCAGTGGCCGTAGGCTACGTTTTGTGGTCGCAGGCCATTTTTCCCATTTCGGAGCCCGGTTCCCGGTTTTCGGAGCCGTCAGGCCGTGTGCCTCGGCTCGGGACCACCCAACCATCTCTGATTTCTCCGGTTTTTGGCATGCACCTCTGTTTTATCGAACCGAGGGACACTGGGGCCTCTGATACCCACTTCGTGGCCAAACGCCACTTTCGGTGCTCACGGCCCATTTTCGGGACCCTGAACCGTGCGGTTTAGGCCCCGAGCATTCATTTCGCATCGGTTTTTGTTCATTTTCGGCGGGAACCTCTGTTTTATCATTACAAGGAACCCTGGGGCCTTTGATACCCACTTCGTGGCCGTATGCCACTTTCGGTGCCTAACAGCCCACTTTCGGGGCCCCGAACTGCGTGTTTCGGCTCCCGAACCCTCATCTTGCATTTTTGGGCCCCGACCCGAACTTGAGATAGTCATATTTTGAGGTCCTTTTCATGTTTGATTAAGGACCTTTTACTGTTTGACATCTCCATCTATCACTTGCTTCTTTAACTCTTTTTGGGCCTATTTTTGCACGGCATTTTAGGCGTACTTGTGGGCTGTTTTGGGCTTGGTCGTAAACTAAAAAGTTTCTTATTTTGAGCCCCTCTCCAACTTTGTTGAAGGGCTCTCGGCCATCTGAGGCCCGTAGCTATCACTTACCCCTTTTGCACCTTTGAACCCCTTAAAGCTTCTAGAAGCTTGAACCCTTTGGCCAAGCTTCTTGGAGAAGCTTGGCCAGCTGTATTAGCTTCTCCTAGAAGCCTTGCACCCCCCCTTTTGAACCCCCTTTGCCCCTTTGACCCTTTCCATGACTTAGCCTCTAAGTCTTGGCTTATACTTGCCTATATAAGCATGCCCCCTCTCCATTGCTCAAGGGTTGGATGGTTTGAACAAAAAAACCAGAGATTTATATATGCATATCTGATATATAGATATATATCTCACCTCCCTCTCTATATCTATCTCATTTCACCTCCAAACAACCTTGTTCTTGGGCCATTTCCCCTACAACTCATAGCACAAGGCACCCTTGCTCCATTCCAGCGACTTGGGGCTGTTCTTCAGAGCTTAGGAGCACCTAAACTTGGTCCAAGAGGTGCTGGTTTGCTGGTCTTCAAGGGTAAGTCTTCATCTTCCCCTTTCTAGCCTTTTCTTGCTTCATATCTAAGCCTTGCTTGCAAGCACTTTTGGGCTCCGACCCAAACTTCAAATAGTCTTGTTTTGGGGTCCTCTTCATGTTTTATTGAGGACCCCTTGCCGTTTGGTGATTGCATATAGCACCTATCTCAATATCCTCTTGTATGCCATGTTTCTTGCATAGAATATTTGGCTGATGTATGATCTGTTTTGGGGCTTGATGTAAGCTGTAAGTAGGCTTATTTTGAGCCCTTCTTCAACATTGTTGAAGGGTTCAACATTGTTTGCATACTCCATGTGCTACTTGCTTTGAAATCCTTGTTTTAGCCTCATTTTTGCACGGTTTGTTAGCCTACCATGCTTCTGGTTTTGGGTCTTCGACAGGCCTGAAAAAGGTCTTAGTTTGACCTCCTCTACATGTCTCATGAAGGATTTTTGTCTGTTTAGCGAATGCTTTGCATACCTCATGTTGTGGCCTCATTTTGCCCTTGTTTTGTATGACATTTTGAGCCCACTTGTATCTGTTTTTGGGGCTGACCATAAACTATAAAACACTATTTTTCGGGCCCCTCTTCAACATTGAAGAAGGGCCTTTCTCTATTTTTGGACAGAAGCTGTGGGTTGTTTCAATAGCTTGCTCTTGGGGCCGTCTTCGCATGCTAGTTTAGCCTCATTTTCGTTTGCTGTTTTGCCATGCTTTATACTGAAAAAATGCTTGTTTTGGGACTGTCTAGCTGCTGTCTTCATACTTCATGTTCATATCTTGCATGTTTGGCATAGCTATAGGCCATTTCGGGTGCCAAAATTCATGTTTCGGGACTATTCCGTGCATCGGGTGTACTTTGGCCATGATTCGGGGCTGTTTTGCCCCTCATTTAGCTACTGGAATTCCATTAGCATGTTTGCATATCATTTGCCATGCCATTTCATGCCTTTATGTCATTGCCTCGGTTTGCGTGCCCGTGTGCACGCATTTCGAGGCACCTCATTTCCATCTTATGGCCGCTGATTTTGGCATGCTTGTGAGCTATCCATGTTAGTTTAAGTCCATTGTTGCATGTTTGTTGCATGCCATGCTTGTTGGTTTAGGTTGTGTGCCTAATACATGTTGCATGTTTGCATACTTGCCTTTATGCTCATATTGCATACTTAGCTCACATGTTTAGGTTGCATTTGGCATGCATACCTTGCCCCTTGAATCACCATGATAGAGGTTGGGCCTCTTGTTTGTTTGTGCTTGCATTCCTTTCCATTTAAAGTTGCTTACTTGGCTTTGGGCCATCATGCATTGAAATGGGATTGATGGCCCGGGGTCGAACCATGCTCCCTTGAGTCTATTGCATGATAGGGAGTGTGTCCGTGCATACATTTGTCCCAAAATTCCAATGCCATGCTCTGCTGCTGTCTGTTGCTGTCAAAACTGTCTCCTGCAGGAATTTAGTGCCGACCGGCACTCTATAGTGCCGACCGGCAATCTTTTTCCCCCGTAAGGGTCCCCACCAGCCGGGGGCCACCTCAAGGAGCCGTGGTTATTTCCTCTAGCCGGTGGTGTACTTGATGAATTTGGAAGGTGTTACGGGACTTTGGCAATTTTCGAGGAGGCAGACGGTGAAAGCAAGAATGCAGTGTAGGCTTTCCGGGCGAAGCCAATCCGAGCATGCGTGCATCCCTCTTCCCGAGGCCTTTTACTGCTTTCAGTAGTTTAATTAATTTGTTAATTAATTAAGGGCCTGTAATAATTAATTAGCTAGGATAGTTGATTTATTATTTGGGACTGTATTATTATTTTGGTCCCTCCGAGCGAGGGCAAAAATGTAATAAGTATGTGTGAGTGGGTGTATGTCTTCCAACCCCCATTTCTTTCTTCCCTTTTATTTACCCGCTTTCGATGGTAGATTAGGGCATGTCTATTTTAGCATACCTTATGCAATGCATGCGTGCATTCATGCATTTGTTTACATACATTGGGCTCGGCACATCATGCAAACTGCATCGCACTTTCAGTTCCAAATTGAGTACGTGATAGTTGTTGCATCTCATGTGCCATGTTTAGGGTTAGCCGAGCCTACTCTAGATTGCATCTATGCCTGTGTTGCATTAGCCACTTAACATGAACTAGGTCATGCATGTTTGCTAACCAGTTTATTGTTTTGGCGCGGAGTACGATGTAAGTTTTTATGGCTTTAGCATACCGCATGCGTGTGAATGTTTACCATGACAGTATGCTTGCCATGCGGCTAAGTGCTTACATGATAAACTGTTTGAATGCCTGTGGGTGGAGGTTGGATTGCCTGAGTTGGAACAATTCATCGAAATCCGCGTTTT
The DNA here is from genome assembly GCA_025200525.1 of Camellia lanceoleosa. Classification (NCBI taxonomy): domain Eukaryota; kingdom Viridiplantae; phylum Streptophyta; class Magnoliopsida; order Ericales; family Theaceae; genus Camellia; species Camellia lanceoleosa. The sequence continues at coordinate 39,631,902 of CM045763.1, read as the reverse complement.
AGCCTACTTGCGAGTAGCAAAATCTAACACGTTTTTCGAGGCAAAACGGATATGCAATGCTTATTTCCAAGATAGGCGATCTAGTCTATACTTTTGTGTTGTGCGCATCACATAGTAATTCTAGGTTAATAACTGGAATAAGAACGCATAAAGTTTTCAAAAACGGATATCACGGTTAGTAGAGGCCGGTCTTCGGACCGGGCGAAAGGGGGTGCTCATAGCTGACCTTCCCCGATCGTACCCAAGCTCCCGAGCCAAGACCACTTTGGTGATGACGGACATGTGGCCTTCGGCACTGAGTCAGGGTTTCCTAAATTTCCCAATAAAAAATATTTAGGTGGCGACTCTGTAATCTAGCAAAGCAGTCCATGTTTGGCACTACTTTTTTTCAAAAAATCTGTTTTCTCAAACGATTTGCCGGATTTGGACTCTTTGGTTCAGATTTAGAACCGACACACAAAATCGAGTCCGAACTGTAGCCGAGGTCCCCCGCGGACGTGTTACAGTTTCTGGCGACTCTGCTGGGGAATTTAGAGAGCTTGACTCGAACTCGTGATATCCTGTTTTGACTACACTTATGTGTTTCTTTGCATTGCATGTGCATTGGTGCGCCTAGGACACCGTGTTGGCCATCTGCTATTCTGGCGGTTTCTTGGAGGCTTGTCTTGTCAAGGCATGTCCATAAGGTCGACGGTTGCGGCTCTGCCGATGTAGAACACAAACCCCGGTTTTACCGGGGCACCCTTTTCGACCATTCGACCTAGTGCATATTCGGATCCATAGTGACCATTCCAAACTAGGACAGGTTGCTTACCCGATATTAGGTTGTTTGAAACCGTTGTGTGCGTAGTGAAACCCTAGCTCCTGACGAAATAGGACAGGGAAACCCTACCCCAACATAGGGGTGTATTGGCTCTCATTTACTTGCTATGTGCTTTTAGAGTGTATCTCTACAGGGAATGCATATACCAGTTTGCAAATCTGGGTATCCGGCCTGCGGGCACCAGTATCAATATGTTGAGAATCAGTTATATCTGCGGGTATCAAATTCAGATTTGGGCAATAATTTCGGGGAACAAAGGATCGAGAATAGAATGCGCTCGTTGAATTTTGCTCGTATCCGCTCCAAAGGAAATTGAGCAAAGATGCTGTCGGTTTTCTCTTTTGCTAGGTAGTCCTGGAATCATAGCTTCAGAAGGCTCCACTATCCCCCGGGTACATTGAATTTGTGCTGATAGACTTTGTCAGGTCAGAGACTCAGTCCAAAGGCAATCACGCGACGAGAGGGGTCGGACATAGACCACCGGTCAATGACTACCGATCGTTGATCCTTGAGGAGTCAGGTTGAGATTTCTGATCCTACTGCAGTAACAGATGTACCGTGTGCTCAGTGAGACCGTGGCAACATGTCGAGTTTGGAAGTGATGGTGCGCCAACCTGTGATAGTATGAAAGCCATGCAAAGAAGATGTCATTCAATCTGACCAAGCAACAAGTCAGGGTCATAGCCCAACAGAGACAATTGCTGTGTTAGAACAAAGAACCGAGTATCTACTTCACATCAAGCTCCTCCCGCACCAGGAACTCCAACACCCGGAGAGACACCAAATGTCCAGGCAGATACGGACATTCCAGTCGGGCCAGCTCCGCCCCCGGTTCTACCGCAACTATCCAAGGCGCCCATGCCTATCAATGTACCGGACTCTCCCTTTGAGTTCGAAGCGGACCCCACAGCGCTGAAGCTGAGTAAGTTGGAAAAAATGTTTAGGAAATCCCAAGGAGTCAGGTCTATTCCCGACATCGAGGATGGGTATACGGACGCAGTTGTGACGCTGACAGATCGGTTCAAGATGCCTCAAATTGACCGATTTGATGGGTCCGGGGACCCCATGGTGCACCTGAGATTGTTTTCAGATATCTTAAGGCCGATGGGCCTCACCAGATCGCAGAACTCTTTGTTCGGCAGACTCGCCGGGTATTGGTACTATCCTGCACGCCAAGTTGGAGAATTCAAGAAACGGTTGGAGGAGATGGCCGAGGCCTTCACACAATATTCATACAATACAGATTGAGATCACGACCGTGATCTCGAGACGACTAGGCAAGAGCCTAAGGAAAGTTTCTCGAGTTTGTAACTAGATGGAGGGCCAAGGCTTCGATGACCTTGAGGCTCATGGACAAAGACCAAATTCGATGATTGTGCATCTTCACCGGTTAATGCAAAGATGATAGTAGTCCCTTCCCCACCTTTTCGGACTTACATGAGATGGGAGTACGATCGAAGATGCTATGAAACAAGGCCTTATTGATCGTGAGAAGGAGCACAGAGGGCGTTTTCGCCAGTCAATGCGACCACCGGTGATGCACCGCAAGATCTTCCGACGTGGGCATGGTCGCCACCACCACACCAAAAGCAACACCCCTTTATTGGTACATCGATTTCAAACCCCGAACTTCGACTATCTACCCCGAGGCAAGAGGGTCTTCACCCCACTTTATGCCTTTGTCTAAGGCTTTAGGGTCCTACTCAGAAAGGACATCTCAAACCGTTAGAACAACGGCCCCTACCCGATCCTCTCGCAAAGCATGACCTGGCATCAGTGCTTTCCATCAACAAACCGGTCATGACACCGAAGTTGCGTCCGCTCTCGCCATGAGATACAAAATTTGATTGACAATGGGGTCATCCCGCACTAAGCTCGCAAAGTCTATCGGCACTTGATCGGAACCCGTGGGGGGATAATGTGATGTGATCAGGATGGACCACACCGCGAAGGCGCCGCTTACTCCAGATGTGGCGATGGCACGATCGCTTTTGAGCATTTGTGAATGCCGGTTTTTGTACATTCCGACTTGGGTATTGGGTCATCTTGTTGTGTTATTTCGAGTCTGCCTCTTTGTTTTGAGCCGCCTTTTTGTTTTGGGTCCGCCTTTGTGGTGGTTTCGAAGTCACCTGCTTGTATTGGAGTTGGGTGATTCCGGGGATATTACCTCGGATCTCACTATTTTGTTTTGTGTTTGTCTTTTCACTTTCTTTTGAGTCTGTTTCTGCCGAGGAGCCAGTTGTGCCAACAGATTTGAATGGAACAGCAGTGATTTTCACACTCTCGTGTTTGCTTCTGCCGTGTGCCAGAAGTTTTGAATGAGATGACAGTATTTGACTAGAAGTTGTGACTTTTCTGTGCCTTGAATCATTGCATTGACCTAAGTTTTTCAAAACTTTTTCAAACACTGTGGTGAAAACAAAGAGGAAGGAATTCCTCGGGATTTGCAAAAGTTTGATCAACTGAGAAAAAGAGAGGCGTGCTAAGCCCTTAATGAATGAAATCATGCTTGTTAGTGTGAGTACTGAGAAGGACCCTAGCTTTGATCAAGATTGGTCCTACATTGTCTTCAGCGCGAGCGATTTGTCGCTTTCTTAAAAACTTTCAAAAATGTTTTATGTCCTCGAAGACATGTGTGGAATCGCTCTTGAGATTGTGCAGCTTCGGATCGCTCTCAGCCTCTAGACTTGAGTCCTTGCCTTCAAACCTTGAACTCGCATTCAGAATGTTCCAAGGTCAATCACAATATGAGGCCTGTGTGGCCAGATTTGAAGCAGCCCTCGAACAAGAGGCACCAAAGTCAGATCAAGAAGGTCAGACCATCGAAGAAGCTCAAAGTTAGGTCAAAAGCACCCTCGAACTAAGGGCAAAATGTCCGATGTTCAAGAGTCGAAGATGAGTCCTCTTGCAAATCAACAACCACTCTCCTAGATACAGAGGACTTCAATCTCAGAACCATTTGGCATGGACTTGTTACACTTTTACCCTTTGAGAGGCTCGCTGGGCCGAAAACCCGGAAGGGAGACCCAGGCAAAAGTTAGAGCAAGCAAAAATACATACAAAAGGAAAGAAAAAAAAAATACAGAAAAAAGAAGAACAAAGGAAGAAGAAAAAGAAAAGAAAAAGAAAAAGAAGCTCAAGGTCGAAACTCCAAGATCGGGCGCCTTTGGCAAAAGTTAGAGCCTAAAAAGAAAAAAGAAAAAAAAAAGAATAGAAAAAGAAAAGAAAGAAGAACAAAGCTCGCAAGGTCGAAAACCGCAATAGGCGCTTTGGCAAAAGTTTGAGCATAAAAGGAGAGGTTAAATACCCGAGTGTACCTTAACCCGAACTACGAAGGCTTGATTCCCATGTTTGGGATACGAGGCAACTTCATTCAAGTCCAAATAAAACAATTCAAATTCGATTGTGTCCATGCGATGGTTCCGCCATCTTTGTCTTCTCTCAGATCCGAGAGTCCGGTTGTGTTCATCACCCGAGGATCGACTACAATGTGTCAAGCGGCATCATCCAAACAAGGGCAACTTTCCGCTGCCATTCAAAAACGCCGCAATGTCATTTCAAACAAGGCAACTTTCCGTCGCCACGCAGTGTCCTTCAGACAAGGGGCAATTTTCAATTGCTATGGGTCCGAGGTTGTACATCTCAAAGAGTTGGTTCCCTGCTTGTTGAGCATTGGCCGTTTGCAAAACAGTTTTTGAGAATTTTTACTGAGGTTGACTATTCTCTCAAAAATCATTCCATTTTTCCAAAACTGGACCATTTCTTGGACCCAAAAAGGAAAATTTTCAGTGCTTACAACCTGACTTGCATGATTTCAAATCAAAAATCGAATAAGCATGTTAATCTAACTCTCATGTTGGTCAAAATTGTTTTAGTAGAAAGCAAAATAAAAAAAAAATGGTCAAAATGATGAACTAGGGGCACAGCTTGAGTCGCTTCTCGTTTTTTCCCTGCCGCCAAAGATATTTGTCAGAAAAGGGCACAACTGAAGTCAACAGCAAAAGGGCTGAAAGCTCTCTCATCCTCCAAGCAACGAGGTATTAAGTCAAGTGCGAAGCACGAACTGGAATGGATTAGGATGTTCCACTTCCTCATCTGGACAGATCTAACCACGTCCAAACTCTCTAGCAGAGCATCGTCAACCAATGTCAATTGCAGATTTGCTGCACACCCAGTTGTAGCATAACCCCTCTCAGGGGAAGTTCACTGCTAGAGCAGAAGAAAGAGAATCTAGCAGAATGCTAGGGGCAAAAGCCCGCAACTTCTTGTCTACCCATCAACCACCCAGGGGAGGGATAAAAAAATGAGAGATTGAAGAATAGAGAGATGTGCGTTGAGAGAAAAAGTGAGAAAAGGGCTTTTTCAGAAAACTAGAGATTGAGTGCCAAGTGATGTGAGAATCACAAATAAGAAAGGGTGGGAATAATACCCGGTGAAACAGGCTCCCTGTGCGCATTTGAGTCTTTCGTTGTGTTTTGTTTGTCTCGAGTCTTGTTTTGAGTCGTTTCAAGTGTCAATAGATGTGTTTAGGTTGTTTACCATTATTTTTGTTTGTTGAGTCTTTTTCGCTGTGTTCAGTTGTAGGCTCAATACCCGGTCGAGAACTCATTTTCTCAATTTCAAAAATGATTTGTTGTGTGCTCAGAGTACTGTGCCATTCTCCACATTTGTGTAAAAAGGAATTTGTTCTTTCAAAACCGCAGGTCCACCCCGATAAGTGTGAACAAAGGAAATCAGACCTATCCGGTTATATGGGTTCCAGACTACAAAGCAAAAGAAAAGAGGAAAATTGAAGCACCGAGTGTATTTCACCTTCAAAGAATTCGTGATTGTACTCCTGATGTACCTCCTCGTGCCTTGTCACTACTCTGGTATGAGTGTATCTCGACCCCAAGCTTAAGCTCGCTTCAAGTCGAATGGCGATTAAAGCAAAGAACAGATGTTATCTCTCTAATATGAACAGGTGCCTGCTTTTGAGCTAAATAAAGGTAAACCCTCCGAAGGTAAATCGAGGTCGCGTTTTAACTGGGTCTCTCATAAGGCGGTATTCCTTATTCGCATTTTGTTTCAACTATGCGTTGTCACGACATTCCACTTGCATTGTTATGCACCCGCTACACCCGCATCGTTATGCACATTATAGTCCTTTTCATACACATTGCGCATACGCATCGCTTACTTACATGTGTTCAAGTCCTTTTCATACACATTGTGTGCATACGCATGCATCGCTTTTACTTACATGTGTTCAATTTTTTATACACATCGCGCATACGCAGCATCGCTTACTTACATGTGTTCAAGTTCCTTTCTATACACATTGCGTGCATACGTGCATCGCTTTTACTTACATGTGTTCAATTCCTTTTATACACATTGCGCATACGGCATCGCTTTACTTACATGTGTTCAAGTTCCTTTTCATGCACATTGCTTCATACCGACCGCTTGCTTCACTTACATATGTATTTTCAGATTTCATTACACATTGCTTGCATGCGTGCATCGTTTTACTTACATGCGTTCAATTTTCCTATCACACACATTGTACACGTTGTTGCGTGTTCTTTACTTACATGTGTTTGTACTTTCATAGCATTGTTATGATTACTCTAAATTGCATTGTTATGCACCCCCTTTACTTGCATTGTGATGCACGTTTCAATCGCATTGTTATGCACTCTCTGTTTTCGAAACACCGGGATACGTCCCTAGGTTTCTTCACCTTCTTACGAAACACTGGGATACGTCCCTATGTTTCTTCTATCTTCTCTCCGTAATCTTTGGGATACGTCCCTAATCCTTGGGATGCGTCCATAACCTTTGGGATACGTCCCTAACCCTTGGGATACGTCCCTAGACACCGGGATACATCCCTACATTTCTCTCTCCTTTTCGAGACACCGGGATACGTCCTTATGTTTCTCTCTTCTTACCGGGATACGTCCCTATGCTTTTTCTCCTTATTTCGAAACACTGGGATGCGCCCCCATGTTTCTCCATCTTTGGTTAAGAGCATCCTAATACGCCCAATGCTTATACATTTCAAACACCGGATACGCCCCTATGTTTCTTTGCATGATCATAAGTGCGGCTTCTTGCATTGTCGCTGCATTTTGCCCCCGCCGCACATATCTTTATCTCAGTAGCTTGTATGCTTTGTCTAAGTCTTGCCTTGTCAAAATGGGTCGCCTCGGCTTTGACATTCATTCTCGCTATTGTTATGACTTTCGAAGTTCTCAAAGAGGGGCAATCAGAGACACCCCATTTTTGACCGCTTAAGACTCGGACGCCATCAATTGAGCGCTTTGGTGATGTTGCATATTGTGCTCGCTCGAGGTTGCGGTTCCGCCACGAGCCCCGCCGGACTTTGACTTTTTGTGCTTTGTCTCGGTATGCGAACCAGTCTGCTTCGCTTTTCTCTTCCCAAAGGGAGGAGAGGTCTCAGAGACCATCTCTCGGGTCAGGGCTACGCTTTTGTGGTCGCAGCCATTTTTCCCATTTTCGAGCCGGCTCCTGCTGAGTCGTCAGCCGTGCCTCGCTCGAGACCACCCAACCATCTCGATTTCTCGTTTTTGGCATGCACTGTTTTATCGAACCGAGGGACACTGGGCCTTCGATACCCACTTGGCTAAACGCCACTTTGGTGCTCACGGCCCATTTTCGACTCAACCGTGCGGTTTAGGCCCCGAGCATTCATTTCAGATCGGTTTTGTTCATTTTCGGCGAACCTCTGTTTTATCATTACAAGGAACCCCTGGGGCCTTTGATACCCACTTCGTGGTCAGATGCCACTTTCGGTGCCTAATACCTCACTTTCGGCCCTGAATCGCGTGTTTCGCCCGAACCCTCATCTTGCATTTTTGGGCCCCGACCCGAACTTGAGATAGTCATATTTTGCGGTCCTATTCATGTATGATTAAGGACATTTTACTGTTTGACATCTCCATCTATCACTTGCTTCTTTAACTCTTTTTGGGCCTATTTTTGCACGGCATTTTAGGCGTACTTGTGGGCTGTTTTGGGCTTGGTCGTAAACTAAAAAGTTTCTTATTTTGAGCCCCTCTCCAACTTTGTTGAAGGGATCTCGGCCATCTGAGGCCCGTAGCTATCACTTACCCCTTTTGCACCTTTGAACCCCTTAAAGCTTCTAGAAGCTTGACCTTTTTGGCCAGGCTTCTTGGAGAAGCTTGGCCAGCTGTATTAGCTTCTCCTAGAAGCCTTGCACCCCCTCTTTTGAACCCCCTTTGCCCCTTTGACCCTTTCCATGACTTAGCCTCTAAGTCTTGGCTTATACTTGCCTATATAAGCATGCCCCCTCTCCATTGCTCAAGGGTTGGATGGTTTGAACAAAAAAACCAGAGATTTATATATGCATATCTGATATATAGATATATATCTCACCTCCCTCTCTATATCTATCTCATTTCACCTCCAAACAACCTTGTTCTTGGGCCATTTCCCCTACAACTCATAGCACAAGGCACCCTTGCTCCATTCCAGCGACTTGGGGCTGTTCTTCAGAGCTTAGGAGCACCTAAACTTGGTCCAAGAGGTGCTGGTTTGCTGGTCTTCAAGGGTAAGTCTTCATCTTCCCCTTTCTAGCCTTTTCTTGCTTCATATCTAAGCCTTGCTTGCAAGCACTTTTGGGCTCCGACCCAAACTTCAAATAGTCTTGTTTTGGGGTCCTCTTCATGTTTGATTGAGGACCCCTTGCCGTTTGGTGATTGCATATAGCACCTATCTCAATATCCTCTTGTATGCCATGTTTCTTGCATAGAATATTTGGCTGATGTATGATCTGTTTTGGGGCTTGATGTAAGCTGTAAGTAGGCTTATTTTGAGCCCTTCTTCAACATTGTTGAAGGGCTCAACATTGTTTGCATACTCCATGTGCTACTTGCTTTGAAATCCTTGTTTTAGCCTCATTTTTGCACGGTTTGTTAGCCTACCATGCTTCTGGTTTTGGGTCTTCGACAGGCCTGAAAAAGGTCTTAGTTTGACCTCCTCTACATGTCTCATGAAGGATTTTTGTCTGTTTAGCGAATGCTTTGCATACCTCATGTTGTGGCCTCATTTTGCCCTTGTTTTGTATGACATTTTGAGCCCACTTGTATCTGTTTTTGGGGCTGACCATAAACTGTAAAACACTATTTTTCGGGCCCCTCTTCAACATTGAAGAAGGGCCTTTCTCTATTTTTGGACAGAAGCTGTGGGTTGTTTCAATAGCTTGCTCTTGGGGCCGTCTTCGCATGCTAGTTTAGCCTCATTTTCGTTTGCTGTTTTGCCATGCTTTATACTGAAAAAATGCTTGTTTTGGGACTGTCTAGCTGCTGTCTTCATACTTCATGTTCATATCTTGCATGTTTGGCATAGCTATAGGCCATTTCGGGTGCCAAAATTCATGTTTCGGGACTATTCCGTGCATCGTGTATTTTGGCCATGATTCGGGCTGTTTTGCCCTCATTTAGCTACTGAATTCCATTAGCATGTTTGCATATCATTTGCCATGCCATTTCATGCCTTTATGTCATTGCCTCGGTATGCGTGCTGCAGTGCACGATTTCGAGGCACCTCATTTCCATCTTATGGCCGCTGATTTTGGCATGCTTGTGAGCTATCCATGTTAGTTTAAGTCCATTGTTGCATGTTTGTTGCATGCCATGCTTGTTGGTTTAGGTTGTGTGCCTAATACATGTTGCATGTTTGCATACTTGCCTTTATGCTCATATTGCATACTTAGCTCACATGTTTAGGTTGCATTTGGCATGCATACCTTGCCCCTTGAATCACCATGATAGAGGTTGGGCCTCTTGTTTGTTTGTGCTTGCATTCCATTCCATTAAAAGTTGCTAACTTTTTCGGGCCATCATGCATTGAAATGCGGATTGATGGCCCGGGTCGAGCCATGCTCCTTGAGTCTATTGCATGATAGGGAGTGTGTCCGCATACATTTGTCCCAAAATTCCAATGCCATGCTCATTGTCACAAACTGCCTCTCGCAGAATTTAGTGCCGACCGGCACTCTATAGTGCCGAGCAATCTTTTTGCCGATAGGTTCCCAAATGGTGGCCACCTCAAGGAGCCGTGGTTATTTCCTCTAGCTTGGTGTGTACTTCATGAATTTGGAAGGTGTTCTGGACTTTGGCAATTTTTCAGGAGGCAGTGATGAAATGTAAATAGCAATGGCACGGTGTAGGCTTTCCGGCGGTTAATCGAGCATGCGGCATCCTCTTCCCGAGGCCTTTATCGCTTTCAAGAGTTTAATTAATTTGTTAATTAATTAAGGGCCTGTAATAATTAATTAGCTAGGATAGTTGATTTATTATTTGGGACTGTATTATTATTTTGGTCCCTCCGAGCAAGGGCAAAAATGTAATAAGTATGTGTGAGTGGGTGTATGTCTTCCAACCCCCATTTCTTTCTTCCCTTTTATTTACCCGCTTTCGATGGTAGATTAGGGCATGTCTATTTTAGCATACCTTATGCAATGCATGCGTGCATTCATGCATTTGTTTACATACATTGGGCTCGCACATCATGCAAACCGCATCGCACTTTCGCCCAAATTGAGTACGTGATAGTTGTTGCATCTCATGTGCCATGTTTAGGGTTAGCCGAGCCTACTCTAGATTGCATCTATGCCTGTGTTGCATTAGCCACTTAACATGAACTAGGTCATGCATGTTTGCTAACCAGTTTATTGTTTTGGCGCGGAGTACGATGTAAGTTTTATGGCTTTAGCATACCGCATGCGTGTGAATGTTTACCATGACAAGATGCTTGCCATGCTAAGTGCTTACATGATAAACCGCTTGAATGCCCGTGGGTGGAGGTTGGATTGCCTGAGTTGGAACAATTCATCGAAATCCGCGTTTTAGCCTACTTGCGAGTAGCAAAATCTAACACGTTTTTCGAGGCAAAACGGATATGCAATGCTTATTTCCAAGATAGGCGATCTAGTCTATACTTTTGTGTTGTGCGCATCACATAGTAATTCTAGGTTAATAACTGGAATAAGAACGCATAAAGTTTTCAAAACGGATATCACGGTTAGTAGAGGCCGGTTCTGACCGGCGAAGGGGGTGCTCATAGTCGACCTTCCCGATCGTACCCAAGCTCCCGAGCCAAGACCACTTTGGTGATGACGGACATATGGCCTTCAGATCGAGTCGTGGTTTCCTAAATTTCCCAATAAAAAATATTTAGGTGGCGACTCTGTAATCTGGCAAAGCAGTCCATGTTTGGCACTACTTTTTTTCAAAAAATCTGTTTTCTCAAACGATTTGCCGGATTTGGACTCTTTGGTTCAGATTTAGAACCGACACACAAAATCGAGTCCGAACTGTAGCCGAGGTCCCCCGCGGACGTGTTACACTATGTGATGCGCATAGCATACAAGTATAGACTGGATCGCCTGAATTGGAACAAAACATTTCATGTTTGTTTTTTTGAAAGATAGTTTGCTACTCGCAAATAGGCTTAAAATGCAGATTTTGCCACCCTCGGGTGGGCTTAGAAAAAATGGTTTTGCCGCTATCTAGTGGGCTTAAAATTCACAGTGGATGAATTGTTCCAATCCAAATAACCCAACCTTTACCCACAAGCATTCAGGCAGATATATCACATAAGCATATAATCTCATGGTAAGCATGCTATCATGGCAGTCACTCACACGCATGCAAGGATGCTAAAGCATAAAAACTTACCGAGTACTCCAAGCCAAAACAGAAACTATTTTAGAAATCTATGCATGATCCTAACTATACAGAAATGCGTAATGCAACACATGCAAAATGCAACTAAGATAGGCTCGGCTATTCTATACATGGCATATGGGATGCTACAGCTAACAAGTATTCAACTTGGAATTGAAATACAATGCAGTGAGTATGATGCGCTGAGCCCGGTGCATGCAAAACAGATGAATGAATGCAAACATGCTATCATACTGTATGCTAATTGAAACATGCCCTAATCTAACCATCATAAGCTGGTAAATAAAAGGGAGAAAGACATACATCACAAGCATGCACACTTATTACATTTGTGCCCTCACTCGGAGGGTCCGAATAAATAATATACAGTCCGAATAAATAGAAAACCCTAATTAATTAACAAATTTAACTAGGAAAATAGTAAACTAGCACGCAAATCTATGGATCGCCTCGGCTCTGTTCCGAATGATGAATGATGCATACTTGAGTTGCCTTGCGCAGAAATCCATTGCGATGCCCCAATTAGCCTCTGTTTATAATTAAGCCCGGAATATTGCACGAAGCTCCAAAAGACTACTGGTGTCTGATTTGCTGCAACAGAGAGCAAGAAAGGGGCATGGCAAAGTATTTTCACATATGTGTGCATGACTACTCTTCAGAAAGTGTAGTCCTCGATTCTCGTGCCACCAATCACGCATATCGATGCATGATGGCCGAGAAGTCGAATTGGACGACTCAATATGAAATGAATGCACATGAAAACACAACAAGACCTAGACTCCATCATGGATACTCCAGAGTGTCGGCGACCTGGAATTGAGACACGTTTCGTCACTCGGAGTACGAAACGTCCCTCGTTTCCCATGCTCGGGCTAACTCCTATCCCAAACACAATACGATAGGCATGACATGCATAAATGCAATCCTAGCATGCAACCTAGCATACACAATGCTATGAAATGGCATACACGATCCTCGATGTAACATGGCATACACAATGCCCTAAGATACAACCTAGCATACATAATGCTATAAACTGAGATGGCATACACAATGCAATATGGGCTCACACCAATGTGAGTGGACCTCAGCCACACCCACATCAGTAGCCATGAGATGAAAATGAGGCAATCGAAATGCGTGCACACATGCACGCAAACCGAGGACCGAACCTAAGGCACCAAATGCCACTCTAACAAGGCATGGCAAGGCATGAAATATGGCATACAGACATGCAAATTCCAGCACTGAAACATGATGCAAAATGATCCCGAATCATGGATATATGGCACCCGATGCATGAGATGAGCCCCGAAACTCAAAACTTGGCACATGTATTGACTTATAGCTATACAAAGCGTGCATTATTTGATCATGAAGCACAAAGACAGAGCCAAGGCAGTCCCAAAACATGAACATTTCTAGTTCAAAGCATGACCAAAAGATGCTAGCATGATGGACTAAAATAGCATGCAACTTTGACTAGCAAACATGGTTTACATGGCATGTATGTGAAGCATGTGAGATCTCATCAAACCAGTAAAAATCAGTGAACAAAATATGTGAAAATATGCCCAAATAATCACTAAAATGCAGCCAACATGTGCAAAAATGATGAGCTCCTTTAGAGGGCCATGCAAGGAGTTATTAAGCACATACAAGATAAACATGAAGCATAGCAAAACCACCTCTGGAAATGAACTCTAACAGCCCTAAAACTCACCAAATTGGCCTTGAAATGGGTCTAGGAAACATGCAAAGAAAGGCCCCTTTGAAAGGCCTTGGATGGGATTGCTCTACACATGCATTATAGACATAAAATCTAGCTAAAAAGGCCTTGGAAAGAGCCAAGGAAGACCCAAAAACTCACAGAATGAGGCCTGAAACATGACTTCGAAGCATGCAAAAAGGGGTCCCTTTGGAAGGCCCAAAAGACCACCAAACAAGACAAGGAGAGAGGAGGTCACCCCCCTCTGATTTTGGCCTTCAAGAATACACCTAAGCCACTAAAAATCTACTAGATTTCAGTGGCTAAGAGGCCAAATCATGGCCAATGCAAGTGCTCTAATATATAGCCCTAATCATGGAGAGATGAAGCATGCATAGGGGGAAGATGACCCCAAACAGAAAATAGACCTTAATCAAACATGAAGATGATGTCAAAAAAAGACATTTTTCAGTTTAGGTCGAGGTCCAAAAAGGCTCACCAATAAGGCTAATATATCATGCAAAAATGGCCCTAAAAGAGGGATTGAACAAACAGGGTAGTAAAAGGCCTCAAACAGCAAAGAGTCCTTGCTCAAACATGAAGATGAAGTCAAAATAAGATTATTTTCAGTTTAGGTCGAAGCCCAAAAGTGTTTGGAAGTATAGCTTATAGATGAAGCAAAAAAATGCAAGTTTAAGGGAAATAAGTACTTACCCTTGAAGAGCAGCAAATCAGGAGCTTTTGGTCCAAAATTCTGAGCTTTCAACCTCTTCAAATGGCCTCCAAGGTGCTGGAATGAGTGATGGAGGTGGTAGGCTATGAGGTGTAGGGTAAATATGCAAGAAAATGTGGACTTTTAGCACAAAAGAGAGATATATGGAGATGTATGTATAATGCTCCAGCTGGTTTTTTCTCACCCTTAGAAATGAGGTAGGGTGCTGGTTATATAGAGGGAGAGGAGCCAAAGAAAAGGGGGGAAAAACCAATTCAAATCTCTCCCCAAATGGACAGACCCTTGGGCAGGGGTTCTGGTGCAAAATAGCTGGCACAGCTGGAATGTACCAAGAGGGACAAAAATGGCCGGCTAGGTGCAAAAGGGTCAGGTGGCCGGCCGGCCACCTCCCCTGGCCGACCGACCAGGGGTCAAAGGGGTCAAAAAATTATTGGCCGGCCACCCCAAAAAGGTGGCCTCTCAGATGAGTGCAATACAGCTGTATGATCAAAACCCAGAAAATGTGAACCAGGAGAGAGAAAAACTAGCTTTTTAGAGGGGTTCAAAAGGGTCAAGGACAATTGTTGGCTGGCCTACCCATATTGGTGGCCTCCCAGGTGTGTACAACACAATGATGTGGTGGAAAGTCAGAAAAAGTGGCCTGGGGGTGGGAAAAACCAGCTTTCTAGTGAAGAAAACGGGCGATGAAGAGTGATGAAGAAATAAAACTGGTTTTCAGAACAATTGCTGGCCTCCCACCTTTCTATAGCCTTTCTAACAATGAAAACAAGGTCCCCGCCAAAAAAGGACCAAGGCGGATGCAAAACGGAGGTTCGGGGACCGAAACGCGCGGCCTGGGGCCCCGAAAACTGACTATTAAGCACCGGAGGTGGCGTTCGACCACGAAGTTGGTCTCTTGGGCCACAGTGTCCCTCAAAAGGGAGAAACAAGGTCTGTGCCAAAAATCGGAGCAAACGGAGGTAGTTATGCGGTCCCGAACCGAGACACACGGCCGACGGCTTCGAAAATCGGGAACTGGGCTCCAAACGGGAAAAATGGCCTACGACCACGAAACGTAGCCTACGGCCATTGAGAGATGATCTATGAGACCTCTCCCTCCCTTCGGGAAGAGAAAACCAAGAAAACAGGACCTAGTTTGCAAACCGAGGCAAAGCACAAAAGAGCCCCGAAGTCCGGAGGGAAGGCTCGCAGCTGAGACTCCGCAACCTCAGAACGAGTACAATATGCAACATCACCAAGTGCTCAATCGGTGACGTCTGAGTCTTAAAGTCGGTCAAAAATGGGGTGTCTACAGTGATCAAAATCAGAAGTCTGCTAATGCTACAATATGGGAGATTTATGATGCTTTGATATTAAGGCCTCGTTTGGCAACTAACATTTTTAGCCAAAAAGTCAAAAAGTTACCAAAAAAGCCAAAAAGTATACCTACACGCCTATGTTTAGTAGATTCACGTGATGGGTGCCAGCTGTGGTGTAAAAAGACTGTTTTACCCCTCATTAATTTTCTTTATTCCGTTTTCACCCTCCCTTTATGTCAAACACTGATGGGAATCATTTCAGAGCTATTATCAGAGAGTGTACTACCTTTAGCTATTCAACATCAAGATGAAGAGGGTTCTTCGTTCAACGCCACAAGATAGTAGAAGCCCTGATCTGAAGAGAAAGAAAACCGAAGCGGCGACGATAGTCCGCGAAGGCCGACGGAGAAGCAGTCCATTCCCCGACGATTCCCCCAGCCGCAGGTATGCTCTTCTTCACTCACTCTCTCTCTCTCTCTCTCTCTCTCTTCAGCATCTCTTGTTTCTGTTTCGGAATGTAACCATGACTCGTATGGTCTATTTGTGATATATGTATGAACTGTCTCTCTCTCTCTCTGTCGCGCTGTGTCTGTGTGTGTGTCTCGCGCTTTGTCTGACCACTTCCATATTTCAACCTGTCGGTGGAATTCAGATTTGGGGAATATTTTCAGGAACTCCCCTACACGGTGCCATGTTTGGGGTTTTAGGGATTCTTTTCATCTACGGACACCACTTTACACATTACCGGGTTTTTGGTGGTGGTGGGGGGGGTGTGGATCTCATAACCATGACTTGTATGCTCTGTTTTTTGTATATTGATGAACTCTGTCTCTCTGTGTGTCTGTGTGTGTGTGTCTCTGTGTGTTTGTGTCTGTGTGTGTGTCTGTGTGTGTGTGTGTCTGTGTCTCTCTGTGTGTGTCTATCACACTCTCCTCTCTCTCTCTCCAAACCAAACGAAAAGGAAAGATCAATAAAAGGGGCCGAACGAAAGGGGTTCTTCTCTCTCTTTGCATACAGACCACACCTCACAAGGCCTTTTGTCGATTCATGTATGTGTTATTTGCTCAGCTTTTTTCTTAGAAGAAATTAAAAATTATGAAACTCGCAGCACATTTTGCAGAGATGGGTCATCACAAAACCCATAAAGATCTACCAAGATTTTGAGTTTTCATTGAGATTGAGCTCCAAAGATCTCATCTGTGTATGCATATTCTTTATTCTTTATAAATCTTTCTGCAAGTACTAGTGCTTTTGATTTGTATAGTTCATTTTTCTGGTCTGATTTTGGTTTGTAGGGAGGTTTTTAGGTCAGATGAACTCAAAAAAGGTTCTTTCTATGTGTTGGTTAATTAGTGGTGAGTTTATTTAATATACCTCTTAAAGATCTGTAAAAAGCTGTAGGGGGCATTTCATCATCTATACTCTTTTGTGTGTGTGTGTGTGTGTGTGTGTGTGTCTGCCAATTTCAATTTGTCTTCTACAAAAAATTCCCTTTTCAATTTATCCTGCGACAGTTTGGTATTTTATCCTTTTCAAGTTGATTTTTGTTTATTAATATATTCATGTTTGGTTCAAAAAAGGGGTGACCAGTGGTATTCCGGGATTTAAATGTGATGTGGAGGGGGGTTGTTCCATTTTGTTACCCATTTCCGTATAACAAATTTATGTCCTTAACAAAAGTGTCACACCCATTGACCTACTCTTGTTGTGCTTGTCATGTCCCGAAAAAAGTCACGAAAGAAACCATGGCCTCATTTATGTCAACTGCCACATCAGCACAACCAACCAGACAATGTGTGTGTGGTGCGCATCAGAACGTAAAGATTTCGCTGCGCAAGAAACCACAGTTGTGCGTACTACCAATGCCCTCGTGGAGTGGTGAGTACATGCACGTTTCCTTTACATTTCCTTCAGAACGGTCACTAATTTTTTTAACCTCACCATGTGTCGTTGGATTGGGTGGTGTGATTTAATTTCGCGCCAAAGGGCACCGAGAATGAAACAGAGAATGTTGCTCGCTTTGAGGGTCGCTCGTGACATTGAACAAACTTTGCGTGCTTACAAGAGTGACATGCGCATCGGCATCGCCGCCATTATTTTACCGCTTTGGATGTGATATATGTAACCATGGTAGCAACCGCCCCTACTTTGTTTAAGTGCATTATGGTTTGTGGTCAAACAAAATTATGAATGCTCGCTCGTTCAGAAACATGTATTTTCCATGTAATTCGCTACTTTTTGTTTTTGTTTCAAGTACTAATGTCTTTACATGCTTTTACTACGCCCGCTTCGCCTAACACCACATTTGTGACATAAAAATGTGTTCGTCATATTGGTAAATACGCACAATGGTTAGTGTATACATATTTTCATGTTGCTTCTCGTGTCACGCTATTGTTAGTCTTATGGCGTCACATCGATCTACGCCTCGTACCCCTTCTGGCAAGGGAAAACGCCAACAAGCCTATCATAAAGCAACTTGGGATGAGGAGTCTACACAGATTTTGCTGGAACTGGTTGTGAAGGAAATTGAAGCAGGAAACCAGCCACACATGTCAATCACTCCAAACGGGTACCGTTCGTTGTTTAAGACATTTGAGGTAGCAACTGGGCGGCTGCATTCCCCCAAACAACTTAAAAACAAGTACAATCTGTTGAAGACCGAGTGGCGTGCGTGGTGCAAGCTAATGGACTGCCGGAAAGGCCCAACTGGAATTGGCTTCGACCAAGAAACTGGCCTGTTCAATGCTTCGGCTGATTGGTGGGCTAAAATGGAAAAGGTAACGGTTTACATTTTATTTTTCGTGTCAGTTATTTCATAACTAATACCTCAAATTCTTTATGTGTCTCATGCTTTCCAGTGTAGGTTAAAACGTTCATTTTTGCTAACTTTACCTAACATGCCATGCTATTTATTGGATTACGAAATATTTCTTAAATTCTGACAAGTATTCTGAAATTCTTGTAATGTATGCTGAAATTCTACATGTAATTCATTGGCTAATTCTATGGGATAACTCATCCCACGAATTCTGTCCCAACCTCCCAAGATACAATAAGCCAACAAATATAAGATAAATAGTCTAGAGCAAAAATTTAATACCAAATAAAAGATTATTAGTTCATCCGGATTAATAGTTCAATCTCATGGTCTAATCCTTCAAAATAAACACTCCCTAAGGGTTTTAAATTTTTTAAGGTTTGTATCGTTTTGGTAAATATGATGTAAAAAAATTAAATTATAATGAAAAAATGAAAATTTAAAGGGAATAATAATGAGATATAAATAGTTTTGTTGTTTAAAAGTAGAATAGCCCAATTAAAACCCATGTGGACATCTTTGTTCCAGACAAAATGGTGGAAACAGAAAAAGCAAGGCTAATGAGAAAAGGAAAAAATTGACACTGATTTGGTAATTTGAACAATATATAACATTGTACAGTTGTATCAGAGGATCACCAACCCAAATCGCATTTGATATCTATCAGAAGTAGTGAGGAAGAATTCAAAAGTCTGAGAATCACCAACCCAAGTACTGCATTAGATATCTATGAGAAGTAGTGAAGAAGAATTCAGAAGTCTGAAAAGTAATGAAGAACAATTCTGAAGTCAACACAATAATGTTACAGACCCTCAAAAACTCTTAAATTCTGACAAGTATTCTGAAATTCTTGTAATGTATGCTGAAATTCTTGTAAGTGTAGGCATGCATTAAATAATTGTCATACCTGAAATAGCTTTGTAAGCATTGGAGTTCATTTTTCAATCCATGGTCAAGACTAATGGTTGTGAGCCACACTAGTCCATAATTGCTTTATGACAATTGGAATGAATATGGAAATACATGGATCTAACTCTTGTCCATGATTGATTTATAAGAATAGTAATCAATTTGCTGATTCTCTAATAGATCAGCAGTTCAAGAGAGATAGTAAAAGATATATAGGATTGCAGAAAAATTTCCCTACAGAAGTTAGTAAATTAGGACACTGAAGTCTAATCTTTGTGGAGAAAAATATATATGCAAATACATTTCAAAGCCACTTTGCTTTTGACATGCGAATTTTAGTGAAATGAATGGACATTCCATCGTAAATCCAATGTTTTATTTTCAGTATTTGCATGGCATTGAACTTCCATCAAATTTGTAAATGTATCCCTTGCCACTAGTTGTCTTCTAATTATTACATACTGTTTTTGCATTACCATACCAGTAAGGACTGCTTGGTTTTCAAATGAAATTTATGCCCACATTTGTAGTACCTCTCCGGTCAATTCTGTTTGTTTTAACAAATTTCATATGAACCAACACATTAATACAAGCAAACTGTCTGTTATGAAATTTGGTGTAACATATGTTTGTTCTGAAATTTATAAATGAATTCATATAGCGCCTTCATACTCTGCATTCTGACTGTTAATGAAAAGAATGAATTCTTGTTTCTGTTTAGTGAATTCTCTAATCAAATGAAATCTGAAACACTCAAAAAAAGAAATTCTGAAATATTACTTTGCCTACAATTCTGAGAAATTCTGCAATCTGAAATCTGAATGAAATGAATTCTGGACTGAAATTTATGAAATCTGAAATGAATTCTAAAATGAATTTCGATCAAGCAATCAAATGAATTTCGGATCAAATGAATTGTGGACCTAAAAATTTCGCAATCTGAAATCTGGACAGAAAATGAAAAATTCTGCAATCTGAAATCTGGACTGAAAAATTCTGCAATGTGAAATCTGGACTGAAATTTCTTATTTTTCTGAAATCTGGGCTTCTCATCATACTTTACATTACTGTACAGTTATACATGTAGTATTAACAAACTAGTATTGATTTCTGCACCATGTTGCATTGCATTTTACTCAATGACAGTACGCTAATGGTAGTTACATTGTTTTCATTTACAGATCGACAGTGTATGTTGCAAGTTCAGAACCAAATCCTTGGACCATCCGGAGTTGATGGAGCATGTCTTCACTGGCGCTGCGGCTACGGGGAAAAATGCATGGACACCCGGCGAGACTCGTAACCCAATGGAGTTAGACGAAGAGTCGGATAGTCCAGAATTTTTAGGTGACAACAATGACTTAGGCGCATCGGAAATGGCAGCCATGATGAACTCTGCGCACCTCAACGCCACGGGTAGTGGAAGTAAGCGGAAGCATTCCTCGGGGAAATCATTGCAAAACAAGCGCTGCCGGGTCAAGCGTTGGCAAAGATGGACGAATTGCTAAATTTCGTGAAGACTCAGAGTAAGGAATTAACTGTCAACCATGTCGTCGGGGGCCACAGTGTTACTATGGGACAGGCTGTTGGGCGGCTCTATGAAATATAGGGACTAGCGCCAGAAGATGAGCTTCTCCATTTTGGAGTCATGCTTATGGAGGTTTCGAACAACCGGGAAATGGTAATGAGTATTCCCACGGACCAAGGCATCATTGGGTGGCTACGAGCGAAGAAACAAGATAAAGATAGGAGTGGGGGTGTCACTCTTGCCAGTTTGTTGCGGAATGAAGGAGTTCGATTTTAAATCTGCTGAATGAATGACTTTAATTTTAATCTCCCTTGAATTCTGAACCTGTTTTTTTCCTTTGTTGTGTTTTATAATTGAATTGTTGGTTGAAGATGGTTTGGGCATGGGTCATGCCTGTGGCGTACGGAACATTTATTTTACAATCGGGATATGTTTGTGGACTTTAAGGAGTTTGTGCATGCTATAATCGCAGCAGGGTTGGATTAAACTTTGGACCATTTTATATTTTATATTATATATCTTATGTTGTGTTATGCTCTAATGGTTTATGTATTGCCCAGGTGCCATTGGTTTATCAATTATAAATGTTTATATTTTATATTATATTTTAATTTTCAGAATTGTTTATGTATTGCCCAGGTGCCATTGGTTTATCAATTATAAATGTTTATATAGGGTGCAACATGTGTGTTGGCTGAATTGTTGATATATGCTGCCCGAATTTTTTTTGTAGGCCGGAACATGTGTTGCAACACTAGAAAATAATTGGTTTTATTTACAAATGATGAACCACTGACATGATGTGAAATATGAAAATCTCATGTTCCTTTCAATTGTTAATTACAAAATATAACATGTCTTTGTATTATCGGAAAAGTTATCTGAAATATTTATTTATTTCAACATGTTCTTTATGCCATGCATGGTAGGGGTTTGAACTCGAACATACACTAGTTACTTCCTTTTGCTGTACAACATTTAATTATTTTAAACTTTCATGGTCAAACACATGTGCTTAACATTTTTTCGTTTCGGCAGTTGTTGATCATATTTTATGCTTCTATGTTGTAGGTATGAACGGCGATGACGACCATGAACCACAGATGGATGAAATGCTAGAAGGGGTCACAGATCTTGCAAGACAGTGGCATCAGCAGATGAATTTAAATTACGTTGAAGCCTACAGAATTGCAATTGAGTACTACAAGGCGTACGTCCTCAAAGTTCCATGTCGTACTTCCATATTGTCGGGTAGGGCATGGATTACCGAATTATTTGAGGGTCACAATGGTCGCTTCCGGTACGAATTGTGCATGCCGAAACAGGTCTTCCTTCGGTTATGTACAACGTTGGTAAATGACTTCGGGTTGCGTGTACCCGAGCGGCCGCATGGCTTGCACGTCGAGGAGAGTGTTGCAATATTTATTAATGTGCTAAAAAACAAGCCAAACCGGGACTTACAAGAACGCTTCCAACATTCCGGTGAAACTATTTCACGGCATTTTCATACCGTCTTGAAGGCAATGAAAAAATTCACGGTCGTTCATTGCAGGCCCCCTGCGAATTTCCAAACGCACAGGCATCCTACTTTGCAATCTCAACGCCAGTATATGCCATTCAAGGTGTGGGAAAATATTTGTAACGTTATTCAAATTTATTTGAAAAAGCATGGTCGGTACTGTTTTCTAAGTGCAAATTTTTCGGTTAATGTATAGGATTGCTTAGGTGCGTTGGATGGGACATATGTACCGGCATGCATAAAGGAGTCCGGCCATATTTCAAATTAAAGGGTGTCACACCCAGAATATTTTGGCGGTATGTGATTTTAATATGTGCTTTGTGTTTGTGTCGTGCGGGTGGGAGGGTAGCATGCACGACAATCGGGTTTTAAGCAACGTAACGGAGGATCCACAATACAATTTCCCAACTGCAACTGACGGTACGTACATCTTAATCTGCACTACAATTTTGCATAATTCTTTTTGGGTAAACATCTGCACGTAAATAACGAATTGAAGATAGTAATAGGCACTGTGTGACTATATTCCATCATGAAAAAGAAAATTTGCTCAAACAAGCGCAACATAAAGGTACTGTTCATCATTATATGCAATTATAATTAACCTAAGTAATATATATGTAAAAATGTATCAATTTATTTTATATCAGTATATTCCCATGAAAAACTAGTATTGTTATGTTCTTTTTGTTGGTTATGGGTTATGTAAAAGAAAAATGTACGGTGGAAGTGCCCTTTCATGTGAACATTGATAACGAGTATGTTTTTAATTTATATGTGCACTTGCATAGGTCGCTATTACCTTGTGGATAGTGGATACAGCAACAAAAAGGGCTTTTTGGCACCATACAAAGGCAACAGATACCACCAACCGGAGTTTCAAAGGCATAATCCACGGAATCGTGATGAATTGTTCAACCGCGCTCATTCATCTTTGCGAAGCATGATTGAGCGTACATTTGGCGCATGGAAGATGAGGTGGAGATTTCTAAAAGATATGCCTCGCTTTGATTTCCGTAAAGTGCAGGTGCCATTGGTTGCAGCGTCCATGGCTTTACATAATTTCATACGCAGAAACAGTGAGGACGATAAGATTATTGTTGCAGTCAGCAATGCGCCCGAGTATCGATATCCGGACATGCGTGACCGGGACGATTTGGCTGCCCTTGATGACGCAATGATGCCTGGAGATGATGACGTTGAGATGGCACAGTTGCGGGCGCGTATCAGGGCAGAGTTGGTTGGAATTTGGCGAAATGCTGTTTAGGTGGACGTCTTATGTAATGCATGGCATCACAATGTTGTGTGGAAATAAATTGCAGACTTTTATTTACGTACATAATTGGTTAGCAATTATGTATGACCATGTATGATTTGAATTTGTTATCGAAGACTTTCGTTATGATTTAAATTCCAATTTATCATTTCAAGTTGCTTACTTTACGGTTTGATTATTACGACATTATTTGGGTAACGTGTATGTTATTGGGTCATGTTTATAAATGGTTAGCAATCAGGTTGGTTTTTTTTTCACAAATTTTTATATGTATTTTCATTATTTATGACAATGTGATCACCAACATTATAATTGACAATAAAGTAATTTAAAAAATAATTGAATAAATAAATGGTTAGCAATAAATTATTCATAAATGGTTAGCAATCACGTTGTTTTTTTTTTTCGAAATATTTTTATATTTATTTTCATTATTTATGACAATGTGATCACCCACATTATAATTGACAAAAAAGTAATTTAAAAAATAATTGAATAACTAATTTAATTGGACAAAAATAATTGGGAAAAAAACTAATTCGGAATACTTGATAAAAAAGAAATTGAAAAAATTAATTACAAAAATAATTTAAAAAGAAATTGAAAAAATTAATTACAAAAATAATTTAAAAAGATTAGTTCGGGAAAAAAATATTTGATAAAAAAGGTTAATTGGGAAAAAAATATTTGTACATAAAATTGCAAATTTATTTGAGAAAAACATTACTTGAAAAAAAAAATTGAAAATAAATTATCCACAAAACAAAATTAATGTAAGTGGCGGGTGGTGGTGGTGGCGGGTGGTGGGTAATGTTCACGGTGGCGGGTGGGTGCGGGTGGTGGTGGCAGTGGTGGGTGGTGGGTGGTGGTGGTGGGTGGTGGGTGGCAGGTGGTGGTGGTGGTGGGTGGCAGGTGGGTGGTGGTGGCGGGTGGTGGGTGGCAGGGCGGTGGTGGTGGCGGGTGGTGGTGGCAGGTGGTGGGTGGTGTGGGTGGCGGTGGTGGTGGTGGTGGCGGGTGGTGGGTGGCGGTGGTGGTGGTGGCGGTGTGGTGGCAGTGGTGGTGGTGGTAATGGCGGTGGTGGTGGGTGAGTGGTGGTGGCGTGGTGGTGGGTGGTGGTGGTGGTGGTGGTACGTGGCTGGTGGTGGCGGGTGGTAATGACGGGTGGTGAGTGGTGGTGGCAGGTGGGTGGTAGGTGGTAGTGGCGGGTGGTGGGTTGTGCTGGCAGGTGGGTGGTGGTGGCAGGTGGGTGCTAAGTGGTGGTCGCAGGTGGTGGTGGGGGATGGGGGGGTAGAGGGTGGCGGCGGAAGATGGTGGTGGAAAATGGTGGCTAGTGGTGGGTAGTATTGGGTGGTAAAAACAAGAAAAACTCAAAACGGATACACATTTTTTAAGTTTACATTTTGTTTTAAAATTTATAAACAGTAACCACTGATTTATGTAATTGAAATTTACCGAACAAGTTTATATTTGAGTTGTTTAAATTTACATTTTGGTGATTGGGTATGATGTTTGTGACAGAAAAATTGAAAGAAGTATGAGGTTTGATGTGATATTTTGTGAGGGATTTGTTTTTTGGGATTTGGTAAGACATTTGTGTTGTACTGAAAAAATAAAAAAATAAAAAAACTGAAAATCCAAGTTCCAAAACACTTCCATAATTTGTTGGATTTTAAAAAAAAAATTAAATTCAAAATGATTTTTAACATCAAATGTAATGTTTCATTAAAAAAATTATTACAATACACAAACACAATCCATATCCCATATATATCAAATATTTATGTATGTTAACGTAAATATTATTTACATAATATTACATGACATAAATATATTCTTTACAAAAATGGGCGTGTAGAACTTTGTAAAAGAAATATAAAAAAAGACCGTTATAGAGCACACGTCCGTGATTTGTACATAATGCACTACACAGCACACGTCTGTGACTTGTATAGCTTTCCAAGTCACCACTGCATAATCCAAGACAGCCAATTTGACATCCAACAACTTGCAGAGGCCGCTGACATCGCTGACATCACAGGTACTCTGACATGCTATAAGGCCATTTCGGTCATTTTACCAACTTCTCATTATTTATCATATTTTATTTCACATCTTTTCGTAAAAAGCCAAAAAGTTTATCCCAAACAACTAGGTTTTTTTTTCTTTACTTTTTAGCCAAAAAGTTACTAAAATAGCCTGTTCCCAAACGAGGCCTAAGTATTGATAGCCCTCTGAAATCTTGGATTTTAGATTCTGGGGCATCATTCCATTCTACTTCATAGAGGGAAATCATGGACAATTACATTGGTGGTGATTTCGGGAAGATTTTATCTAGCTGATGATAAACCTTTGAAGATTGTGGGTAAATGGGATGTAATAATCAGGTTGCTAAACGGATTTGTTTGGAAGATACAGAATGTCAAACATGTGTCTGGTTTGAAAAGAAACTTGATTTTTGTTGGACAACTTGATGATGAAGGTCATGTTGTAACCTTCATGGGTGGCTTGGGCATATGAGTCAAAAAGGGATGAAGGTACTTGCATCTAAGGAGAAACTATCATATTTGAAATCGGTGGACATTGATTTTTGTGAGGATTGCATCTTTGGCAAACAAAGAGGGTCAGTTTTTTTAAGGATGGTAGGAAACTGAAGTCAGAAAAATTGGAGTTGGTTCATATAGATGTGTGGAGACCTGCACCAATTTCATCTCTTGGAAGATCATCATACTATGTTACCTTTATCGACGACTCAACGAGAAATGTATGGGTTTATTTTCTGAAACATAAATCTGAAGTTTATATTACTTTTAAGAAGTGGAAAGCCTTGGTGGAGACTAAAACAGGTCTGAAAATTAAGTACTTGAGATTAGATAATGAAGGGGAATATGAGGACAATGAGTTCAAGAAATATTGTGTAGAAAGTTGAATAAGAATGAAGAAGACTGTTCAAAAGACATCTCAACAGAATGGCATTGCAGAACGCATGAATAGAACTCTGAATAAACGTATTAGAAGTATAAGGATACAGGCCGGATTACCAAAGATGTTTTGGGCAGATGTAGTTAACACTGCAGTATATCTAATTAACCATGGACCATCTATTCCATTGGATGGAGAGTTACCAGAAGAAGCTTGGAGTGGTAAAGAGGTAAATCTTTCTTTTTTGAAGTTATTTGGTTGTGTTTCATATGTGCATATAGATTCTGCTGATAGAAGTAAACTTGATCTGAAATCTGTTAAATGTACTTTTATTGGGTATAGCATTAATCAATTTGATTATCAATTTTGGGATGATAAAACTCGGAAAATAATTAGAAGTAAAGATGTCATATTTAATGAGAAAGTAATGTATAAAGATAGGGATAAGTCTGCATGTGAATCTGAATCTGTTACTTGTCATGAGCATGTTGAGTTAGAGGAGATTAGTGAGAGTGATTTGAATAGTAGGGTTCAGAATAATCCCGTAAAACTTATTCCACAAACTGAGCCACATACTTCTACTTCTAAGTTGAGATGGTCAGAAAGAGAGTCTAAACCTACACAGCATTGGTCTTTATGTTTACATTTTTTTGTTGTTGTCTAATAGGGGTGAACCTGAAAGTTATGATGAGACTTTGTAGGTTGATGATTCAATTAAGTGAGAGTTAGCTATGCAGGATTGTAGACTGCCCCGGAACTCTGCTCCGCGCGCAAGGGCACAAATCGTGGTTCTAGCTACTACAGTTCGGACTCCTGTCACGATTCTGAATCTAATCTCACAAAGTGCAATGTAAGACTGATAAATCACCAAAGAGTCCAAATCCAGCAAATCGTTTTGGAAAATCAATTTTAATCAAAAAGCGCCAAACATGGACTACTTTGCTAGATTTCAGAGTCGCCACCTAAATGTTTTGTTTTTGAGAAATTTAGGAAACCCTGACTCAAGCCTAAGGCCACGTGTCTGTCATCACCAAAGTTGCTTCGGCTTGGGAACTTGGGTACGAGAGGAGAAGGTCATGCAATGAGCACCCCCGCTCGTCAGATCAAAGGATCGGCCTCTACTAACATGATATGTTGTTTTTGAAAACACATGTGTTCTTATTCTGGTTTATTAGCTAGCTTACTATGTGATGCGCACAACACACAAGTATAGACTAAATCGCCTAAATTGGAACAAAACATCTCATGTTTGTTTTTCGAAAATGGTTTGAAGTTGCTACTCGCAAGTAGGCTAAGACACGGATTTGCCACCCTCAAGTGGGCTTTAAAACATGATTTTGCCACTCCGCAAAGTGGGCTTAAAACTTGCATTTTGATGAATTGTTCTTGTGGGAGCCGAATTTAATTGGATCAATAGGGACGAATGGACTAGTCCAGTTCGGGACATAATCTTTATTCGGCACTAATCCTAGTCAATTGAAGAGCTGAATAACATAATCGACTTTCCAATCAGTAGAACAAAGGCCGAGTATAAGTACATATAAAGGATCGAGGATGGGCCTGGCCCTAGGGCCCAAAGAGAATAATATAAATACAGGATCATCAGTCAGAGAAAGGTATGTGAGAACCATTACGCTTAACTTAAAATACAAGTAATCTAGAGTGTAGAGACTGACTTGCCCGTCGGAGTACTAATTCTGGCACCCCCAACCGGAGTGTTTATTCCTTTTCAGGTGACTAGTTGAGGATCACGAGCGTCCCCCAGGATCAGAAGAGTATTTCCAAACCACATCCCCACAATTGGCACCGTCTATGGGAATACTCAAGCACATCCATGGCGGGCATGATGGAAGATCCTCCGGCAATCATTGTCGACCCTACACCGTAAGATGAAACCACTCCAAGCAACATGCTTGGGCCAGAGAATATTATCGCAAGAAAGGCCTTAAACTTTGGTTCACCCTCGACATCAGCATAAGAGGCAGTGCAAGCGATTATGGAGCAACCAAAGCAAAACGAATAGAGGTTGGAGAACATGATCGTTGAGAACGAACGTCTCCGTCAGGATTTGGCCTTGGAAGTAGCGAAGTCCAAACAAGCTGTATGCCAAGATCCGGAACGACCTCTTAGGGCAGATGGTCGACGGCCTCGAGCCCAACAACATGACACTGACAATGACTCTGACTCATTATCCCCAGAGCCCAAAAAGAAAGGTCGACTCGCAGCTACCAGTTCTTCTGAAGAGAGTGTATGTATAAGGCATAGGCGAAGAAGAAACAGTTCAGACGAAGAAGACCAGCATGATCCCTTTGTACGACGGATCGCAAGGGCGGTCCTGCCCAAAAAGTTCAAAGCTCCGTCGTTCACTCTCTATGATAGAAAATCAGACCCCACCGATCACATCCGTCACTACAAGCAAGCCATGACATTGCATGCAGACGACAAGGCCCTCATCTATTGAATATTTCCCAGCAGTTTTGGACAATTGGCTGTCAGGTGGTATTATAAACTGGAGCCGACTTTGATCAAGGGCTTCTATCAATTACAGAAATCCTTTAGGGCTAGATTCATCACCAACGAGGTCCAGCCGAAACAAGCCGACTCTCTCTAGGCAATGCAGATCCAGCCAGGAGAAATACTAAGAGCATATTTGGCACGCTACTGGGAGTGCTTTAATCTTGTTGATGACGCTTGCAACGACTCCATCGCCATCACCGCCTTCAAAATGGGTTTGCATCCTGACAGTGCTCTTCGCAACTCCTTGACTAGAAGACCCCCCAAAACAGTCTGGTCGTTGATCAAGAAAGTTGAGGAATACTGCAAAGTGGAGGATGACGCCTTGCAGGTTAAAGCCGGAAACGTGGCCAACAAGACAGCCCCTTCTGAAATTGCTCAGCCGATAAGTTTCGTACCACCTTAGAGCCCCGAACGGCGGCATCGGGCTAAACAGGACAAGAGACGGGATTCTCGTTGATCGAGCGACCAATGCCCCCACTGAGCAAATGAACAATTGCAAGTCGATGGCAGGCGCACAAGGCGCGCCGACACGAAATACACAAAGTTGTCAGAGCCGATCAGCGTGGTTATGTCCGAAGTCCAACACCTTCCGTTCTTCAAATGGCCGTCCAAAATGGTGGGACCTCCCGAAACGAGAAGACGGGATAAACGGTGCGAGTATCACAAAGATCACGGCCATGATACTGAAAGTTGTTACGCATTGAAGGATCACTTTGAGGAATTGGTACAAGATGGTTGGCTACAACAATACATTGGAAAAGGCAACTCAACCAAAGCAATAGCCTTAAGACAGGATTCCCCTCCACTCAGCGTGATTCACATGATATACAGCATGCCAATGTTATCTACGGTGCATACGATTCAGTTGAATCCCGACCCTCAAAATCAACTCACTCTGGCTAAACGGCCCCATGAAGTTGCGAGCACTGCTTTTGATGATTCAGATTTGGCCGGAGTGACACTTCCTCACATCAATCCCTTGGTGATTGAGTTACGCATAAATCGGTTCGCCGTTGAGCGCAAACTCATTGATCCGGGGAGCACATCGAAAGTTATGTATTACAAGACATTCACCAAACTCGGCTTCTCTGAATCGTATCTCTCTCTGGTTCTTTATCCACTATTCAGCTTCAACGTCAATCCAAAATACCCGTTGGGAAAAATCACACTACCCGTCCGAGTGGGCTCTCGAACAGTGGATATGGAATTCTTGGTCGTCAAGCTGCCATTGCCGTATAATCTCTTCATGGGGCGAACTTGGTTACATACTATGCAGGCCATGCCAAGCATCTATCATCAGCTGCTACGCTTTCTGACAGAACGTGGCATTGAGCAAATCCGTGGCTCTCAGAAGTCAGCACAAGCATGCTATCTCCTTGCTGGAAAGACGCCAAAGGAGTTGCAAGTGAATTCTATTGAGGTGCCGGATCGGGAGAGCCTCGACGATGTTGGGCGGCTCCCAAGTGAAAAGGCCACGGAAGCCCTAGATCGAGTTGAAATCGACGGAAACCCAGACAGTTTGTTCATGGTCGGCGCCTTCCTAAATCAAGCCCACAGGCAATAGCTAATTTCGTTCTTGCTCAGCAACCTTGATGTCTTTACATGGACTCCATACGAGATGTCAGGTATAGATTTGTCTGTCTCGCAGCACTGTTTGAATGTTGACCCTAAATGCAAGCCAATCATTTAGAAAAGTCGGCGGCCAGCCGCAGAACACATTGCCACCGCTGTTGAGGAGGTTGACAAGTTGCTCGACATTGGGGCAATCAGGGAAGTGACATACCCTACATGGCTCTCTAATACTGTGGTTGTGAAGGAGAAAAATGGGACTTGGCGAGTGTGCGTTGATTTCATGGACCTAAACAAAGCCTTCCCCAAGGATTGTTTTCTCGTACCTAGAATTGACCAACTTGTA
Organism: Camellia lanceoleosa; assembly: GCA_025200525.1. NCBI lineage: Eukaryota > Viridiplantae > Streptophyta > Magnoliopsida > Ericales > Theaceae > Camellia > Camellia lanceoleosa. The sequence goes on along the minus strand of CM045763.1, from coordinate 39,601,218 downwards.
GATGTGACGGCACGCCATTAGCATATGAGCTTCCTCAACCCCCAAGAGGAACCTACTGCTATAGGGTTATGCCTTTTGGGTTGAAGAATGTGGGGGCAACTTACCAAAGACTGGTCACTGCCATGGTCAAAGAGCAACTCGGCCAGACTATGGAAGTATACATTGATGACATGGTGGTCAAGTCCAAAGAAGAGCAAACTCATCTAGCCGATCTGGAAGAGACATTCGGCATTTTACGCAAATACAAAATGAAGCTGAACGCTTCAAAATGTGCGTTAAGGATCGGCTTTGGCAAATTCTTGAGTTACATTGTCAACCACCGAGGAATCAAAGCCAACCCGAGGTAAATCACAACAATCTTGAAGCTCGGCTCCCCTCATTCAGTGAAAGAGGTTCAAAAGTTGATGGGGATGGCCGCCGCACTCAACAGGTTCATTAGTCGGTCCACAGATCACTGCCGACAATTCTTTCATACACTACGACAGGGCAAGGCTTTTGAATGGTCCGCTGAGTATGAAACTGCTTTCAACGGCCTCAAGACCTACCTCTGATCAGTTCCACTCTTGACAACACCTTCGGTAGGCGACCCGCTCATTTTGTATCTGGCAGTTTTCGACCGGACCGTCAGTGCCGTACTGATAAAGGAAGAGTTGGGGGAGCAGCAGCCAGTGTCTTATGTGAGCAAGGCAATGGTTGATGCCGAAACATGCTACCTTCCGCTAGAAAAACTCATCCTAGCCCTAGTCATGGCGGCAAGAAAACTGATGCATTACTTCTAAGGGCATAGCATCGGGGTGCTAACAGATTATCCCCTCCGATTAGTACTATGTAGTGCAGAAGCATCAGGATGTGTTTCAAAGTGGGCTCTTGAACTCGGCCAGTACGATATTCAGTTTCTACCTTGCCGACTTTGTTGCCGAATTGACTGGGCTCTTGCCGACTTCAAGTCTGATGAAATTCGACGAAAACCAAACTGAAGAATTTATGTTGGGGACATTTGGCAGTTGTACTGTGATAGATCATCCAATCAGCAGGGCAGTGGAGCCGGAGTAGTAATCATGGCTTCCGATGGCGCAATAATTGAGCAAGCCGTCAAGCTCAACTTCGAAGCATCAAATAACAAAGCCGAATACAAAGCCCTTCTAACCAGTTTGCGGAATGCACATCTTCTGGGTGCTCGGCGTTTGCTTTTATTTTGCGATTCAAAACTGGTGATCAATTAGCTAAAGGGGGAGTACACGGCAAGAAGCGACCGTATGGCGGCTTACATGAAAACGGCTAAGACCATCACGAATTGAATCAGATAACACGTGATCAGAACACACATGCAGATGCCTTGACTTGCCTAGCCTCTGCCATTAACTCAGAGATTAAACGGACCATCGAAGTGGGTTTCATCCCAAAGCCGAGCATTGGCACTTCGGAGGAAGTCTAGGTCAATGTCATAGAATCTGGACCGAGTTGGATGGATCCTATCGCTGCATTCCCATCTTCTGAATAGCTCCCAAAGGATAAGAAAGAAGCGCACAAGCTGCGAAACAAAGCTCTGCAATACTACTTGGATTCGCAAGGAAAACTTTATAAAAAAAATCCCTTTCTGGTCCATATTTGGAATGCGTGCATCCGGACAAAGTCGAAGAGCTTCTCACTGAAATACATGAAAGTAGTTGTGGCGCCCATTTTGGCGGGCGCTCTTTGGCTCATCGAGCTGTGACACAGGGGTATTACTGGCCGACAATGAGAGCCGATGCCGAATATTACGTGAAAAAGTTTGAATAGTGCCAGAAGTTCTCTCCTTTGACCTACCTACCTGCTGAAGAGCTAAGCTCCATAACCAGTCCTTGGCCGTTCGCTCAATGAGGACTTGGCATCATCGGACCACTGCCTCGTGCCCCGGGTAATAAACAATTTTTGATTGTCGCGACAAACTACTTTACAAAATGGATAGAAGGAGAGGCACTAATGCACATCCGAGATACCGACGTAAAGCATTTTGTTTAGAGAAATATCATAACACGATTCGGCATTCCAAGAGCACTTATCTCAGACAACGGCACCCAGTTTGATTGTGGCGTCTACCGAAAGTTGTGCAGCAAGTATTGTATCCGGCCTTACTTTTCCACGCCGGCTTATCCACAAAGCAATGGTCAAGCTGAAGCCTCTAACAAATCCATCTTGGATGGCATCAAGAAGAGGCTAGAGAGAGCTAAAGGCAAATGGGTCGAAGAATTACCGAGTGTGTTGTGGGCTCATCAAACTATGCCGAGGCGATCTACTGGGGAAACACCGTTTGCTCTATGCTTTGGAACCCAGGCAATCATACCCCTGGAGATCGGCCTCCCAACCTTGAAATCAAAAGTTTTTTATATGGTCCAAAATGACATGATGTTGGCCTTGGATTTGATTCTGATTGAAGAACGAAGAGACCGTGCCCTTGCATCCATGGCGCGGTATCAACAGCAGCTTGCTAAGTAGTATAATCAACGTGTTCAGTTGTGCTGCTACATACCAGGAGAGTTGGTCCTGAAGAAAGTACTCCTAGCTGCTAGGAAACCGGCTAATAGAAAATTGGGTCCTAACTGGGACGGCCCCTATCAGGTCGATTCGATCGCAGGAGTAGGGGCATATCGGCTCAAAGACATGTCTGGAAGGAGTCTGCCAGGGCCTTGGAATTCAACGCATTTACGTAAATTCTATCATTGACTCGACTTGTGGGGCTTGACACTTGTACATATTTCACTTTTGCAATGCAAAGTTTCTCATTTTTCCATCGCGTAATTCAGTTCACAAGTCTCCAGATTCGGAGCCCCATCGTGGATATCACGATTGGCCGATACAAGTCTTCGGATTCGGAGCCCCATCGATGCATGACACCTTTGGGCCGATTAAGCCTCCGGATTCGGAGCGCCCTTCGTAGATGTCACGATTGGCCAATACAAGTTTCTAGATTCGGAGCGCCCTTCGTGGATATCACGATTGGCCGATACAAGTCTCCGGATTCGAAGCCCCATCGGTGCATGACACCTTTGGGCCGATTAAGCCTCCGAACTTAGAGCGCCCTTCGTATATGTCACGATTGGCCAAGTCTTCGGATTTGGAGCCCCATTGGTGCATGACACCTTTGGGCCGATTAAGTCTCCAGATTCGAAGCGCCCTTCGTGGATATCACGATTGGCCAAGTCTCCAGATTCGGAGCCCCACTGGTGTATGACACCTATGGGCCGAGTAAGCCTTCAGATTCGGAGCACCCTTTGTGGATATTACGATTGGCCAAGCCTCCGGATTCGGATCCCCATTAGTGTGTGATTGGCATTCAAAATGTAGTGGGGCAAGCCATATAATCGAAGGCTAAAATATGTAAACATTCAAAATGAAATGGGACAAGCCGTATAAACGCGTGGTGAAACATGCCGTATAATCGAAGGCTAAAACATGTAAACATTCAAAATGAAATTAGGCAAGTAGTATTATCAAAGGCTAAAGCATGTAAACATTCAAAATAAAATGGGACAAGCCGTATAAACGCGTGGTGAAACATGCCGTATAAACGTAAGCTGAAACATGCGAACATTCAAAATAAAATGTATCCTTAGATTAATCGATTGGCATGCAGTGTACTAATATAATCAGAAAATACGCTAACACTTGAAAACACTTGAAGTAAAAAATGCACTATTATTCAATTAGCCAATAATTACATAATTTTGCATTGCAATGTCTACAATGTCTACTTTGAACATTACAATGTCTACTTTAATTCGGCGTCTCCCTCATCGTCACTCTTCTCGACTTCGAAGGCGGAAAAGGGAAAGTGATCATGTTGGAACAGCGGTAACGCCGAATCAACGCTCGCTACTCGGAGAGCCTTCGCGGCTTGAAGTGCCTTGATCCAACCGTGCTTAAATCCATGATTTTCACATCGGCAAACTTCCTCGGCGAGCTTTTCTCTAGTTTTCTCTATCCCTACTTTCCGGCCTTCGTGGAAGCCTTTTTCATAAGCCCTACCGTTCGTAGACTCTAGGGCAAACATGCTCGCCGTATCATAATTGGCAATTGCATTACTGATAAGGCGCTGTGTCACCCTTTTCTCCACAACTGGGTTAGCTTGTCCGGCTAGTTGTGTCTAACCGGCCTTGACCTTCTTTAGCTTGTGCTCAGCCGTTTCTGCGCAAGCTTCCAAATTTCGAATGTGTTCATCCTTCTTCTCTATTTCTCGTCTCACAACATGAAGGTGCATGCTGATTTTATAGGTGGTGTACAGCCCTTTCACCGCCCCATGAATGCCCTCTCGAAACACCTTGAAGTCAGGTTGACCAACCATCAACTGCTGAACTTCTGGCGAGAAAATCTGTCGCGCAAATTCGACCGCCACATTCGGGTCACGGATGATGGAATCTGCCTCTGTCATCGGTTTGTTCCCAATGAAAACAGAAAAGCTCAAGGGGCGTGGTGGTCCACTGGCCTCACTTCGCAAACGAGGAGAGCTCCCCCGCTGGCGCTTCTCCTTCCTTGGTGACTTGCTTCGTCAACGAGGAGAGTGGCGCCTCTCGTGCTCTGCAGATGCCCTACCTCCCGTACAAGGAGGCTCGCCACCTCGATTCATTGATGAGTCCAGCTCCACCAGAGTTCTGCCCTCTATCTTACTATTAAAGAAAAGTCTGGTTGACATTCACACTCTTCCAGCCACGAAGGACGAGCAGAATCGAGTCGCTTTATAAAACTCAAATGGAATCTCTCAAATGGAAACCCCCTTTTTAATCACTTAAGAGTGCACCCCATCCCGAGGCGACCTCATCAATACGCGCACTCCTACAACCACCGATATTCGGCATTGTTGATTCATCCCGATATTCGGCTTTGTCAATACATTCCGATCTAGGAGATATATTCAGCTTTCGGAGTTCATACATCGGCTGGGGCAAGGGCAGATTTATTAATCTGATCGGCCAAATACTTAAGCTCGATGCCGATCGATTTGTGCCACAGCCACTCCATGAACAAATGATATTCGGCTTTTGGAGTTCATACATCGGCTGGGGCAAGAGCAGATTTATTAATCTGATCGGCCGAATACCTAAGCCCGATGCCGATCGATTTGTGCCACAGCCACTCCATGAACTAATGATATTCGGCTTTCAAAGTTCATACATTGGCTGGGGCAAGGGCAGATTTATTAATCTGATCGGCCAAATACCTAAGCCCGATGCCGATTGATTTATGCTGCAGCCACTCCATAAACTAATAATATTCGGCAAGATCACATTTATTAACCCCTAGTTATCTAATCGGCAAGTGTACATGAACATTTAGCTACCACGCAACAAACAGCAATAGTTTTACCCAAAATAGCAAAAACAAAACAGTAATCTTCATTGATAACAACAATTAAATACATGAAATAATGCAAGGCAAGGAAAACATTCATTCATAAATTGAATACAGCATAGTCATCATTTTATACATGAAGATTACCCTAAGCAGATAGATGTCTACTAAGAAAACAACATGTTTACAAGAACATACATTAAAAATACCTAACAAAAATAAAATGTCTCCCAAATCAATCCTTGGGATCAGACTCAAGCGACTCAACGTCCATTTGCTCGTATGGAATTGGCATGGCCAATGTCACTCCAGCGGCAGCAAGGGCTTTGAGCAAGCCATGTTTGAATCCTCGATTCTCGAATTTGGAGACTTCTTCTACATAGTTTTCAAGGGCGGTGCTCTTCCCAGCCTCGAACGCCGCGGAAGCCTTGGAGTCGGCTTTTTCCTTAGCCTTCTTCGAATCCTCCTATTCGGCCTCCAGCTTGGCAAGCGCCTCCTTGGCTAACTTGAGCGATTCCTTGCTCGCATTTGCCCTCTCTTCGGCGTCAAATCTGAGCTGGTCAGCAGTCTGCGCCCTCTCATTCTCAGCTTCGGCTTGTGCACTTTCCATCGTGGCTCTCGCCGCCTCGAACTCGGCCCTGCTCCTCTCACCCTCAACTTCCAACTTCAAATGGTTAATTCTTTCAATGGCATCATGCTGGCAGCGGCCAATTTCGACTATCCTTCCAACTGTCTGCAAAACAAGTTGGGATCGTTACATACCAAGAAATACCGTCTGTAAACTAAACCAAAACAATGAGTTAGGATCAAGTCACATACCAGGAGGGCCGACTGCGCAGCTAATGCTATTGCTACCAAATCCGGCTTCGCACGAAAGGTTGCCTTGTCTGCCGGCAATGAGACCAAGGCAACCAAGCTCAACACCACAGCTGGATCTTTCAAGGCCGACACATCAAAGGAGATCGGCATGTTTTTTATTTTTGGTTCAACAATAAAAGGAGCAACCATACCCGACTTCTCTAAGTGTGGCCATTTATCAACGGGGTTCTCCTCAGAACCGGCCTCGCTCTCGGCGGTACGTTTTTCTCCCCGATTTTCTAGAATCAGTCGTTCTTCTAGAATCGGCCGTTCGACATCCTTCTCTGTCTCGGCCACATGAACTTGAGCCGTTTCTTCTATAATAATAGGTTCGAAAGATTTAGTCGGGGCAGCTCCAGAACGGACGGCCTCGGCTTCCCGTCGGACGGCCATCCACTCGGCGTTTTTCTTTCGTGCCAATTGCATGAGACTTTCTGTGATACCCATGTTCCGTATTATGCTAAGTGGTCCTTAATTTGTATATGATTATGTGTTTGTTATGGTTTTGTATGCCATTATGTGAAAATATGTGGTTTTGAATTTCTATCTGTTCACCGTGGGAATATCTATTTGATTTTACCACTTCAAAAATTAAATTGGAGGCCTTATCAGCCATAGAACCCGAAATTGATTACGCCATTGTGATTGGCATAATTTTTAGAGCCTACGGTGAAATTTAATTGAAAAACTGATTCAGGCTAGATTAAATTGATTTAATTAATGAATTAGTGCCATATTATTTATTATTATTAAACCTGATTAGTGGGGTTATACATAAGGGCCATTACACTTCAATTCCTCCCCTTTTTAACACTTTTGCTGATTTTGAACTCAAGAATAGAGAGAGAGAGAGAGAGAGAGAGAGAGAGAGAGAGGGTCGGCCTTAGAGAGAGAAGGGGAAGAGTTGTGTGGTTTTGGCTCAAGGCTTGGGAATCTTGAAGATTAGGTCCAAGAATTGACTAGGGTTTGGAAGATTAAGCTCAAGGCTTGGGAATCTTGAAGATTAAGTCCAAGAATTGACTAGGGTTTGGAAGATTAAGCTCCTAGGTGAGTAAATTCATGAGATTGAACTTGTAATTTTGTGAATTAAAGATTAATTGATGAATTTGAAGCTAATGTGCACATGCATGTGTAGGATTACCATGATTTTGCATAATCAAGCATGTATTAAGTTGAATATGGAAATGTGAGTGTTGAATCATACATGCAAGCATGTTTTTGTTGAGCTCCATGAGAATGAACACCATTTGCATTATTTGGAATGGAAATGAAGTCAAGATTAGCATACATGTTTGAATAATTAAAGATAGGAGCTTTGAATGCATGAATGTGTATGATAGAATTGAGCTTGAACTAAATTGAGCCATGCATGTATTTGATTTATGAAATTGGGCTCCATGAAGATGTGTTTTGGTGTTTATACTATGTTAGTACAAGTATATGTGAAATTGGAGCCATTAAAGGCAAGAAATGATGGTTTGAATGTTGAAGGGAGCTCAAGAACTCAATCTGGAAAATCCATAAATTTTATGTCCGCTCGAGCGGGGAACCTGCCGCTCGAGCGTGATTTTCGTGCTCCCAGCATTTTTGCAGACTTGGATGTCCGCTCGAGCGGGTAATTTCACGCTCGAGCGAGGAACCTTTTAGACAGGACTTTCGCTCGAGCTCCCTATTTCACGCTCGAGCGTATTTTTGACGCAACCAGCACTTTTGCAGGCCTTAAGGGTCCGCTCAAGTGGGGAAGTCCACACTCAAGCGGGGACCCTATTTTTTTGAAATTTTGTTTATGCATTTTGTGTTCTGTTTTCCGTTCCCTTTCACTTCCAAGCACTCTTAGGCATGCATTGAGCATTGTAATTGAATTAAAGAGATAAGAATAAAGCGTAAAGAGGAATATGTGAACTAAAGAACGGATTGAATTAATTGTGACCCATATGTGTTATGTGATATATAGGGTCAAACTCCAGGGCAAATTCACAAGCCGATCACTGTGAGTAATATCTGACATATGTTATTGTCCAATTGCTACTTCTATGTAAGTTTTGTAAAGTTCATTAATTTGAATGGTAGACACAGTTTTGATATGAAAGGCCTACGAGCTAGTTTGATATGAAAGGCCTACGAGCCAGTTTGATATGAAAGGCCTACGAGCCAGTTTGATATGAAAGGCCTATGAGCCAGTTTGATATAAAAGGCCTATGAGCCAGTTTGAAATGAAAGTTTGAAAAGCTTAGATGCCAGTTTGATATGACAAGTTTGAAAGGCTTAAATGCTAGTTTGAAAGGAAAGTTTGAAAGGCTTAAATGCCAGTTTGGAATGAAAGTTTGAAAGGTCGACAGACCAGTTTGACACGAAAGTGTATATGGGCCGAAGGCCATTTGACATGAAAGTGTATATGGGCCGAAGGTCGTTTGACACGAAAGTGTATATGGGCCGAAGGCCGTTTGGCACAAAAGTGTATATGGGTCGAAGGCCGTTTGATAAAATGTGGGCCGAAGGCCGATTGATAAAATGTGGGCCGGAGGCCGTTTGATATAAATGTGGGCCGAAGGCTGATTGACATAGCCGATTGGGCCAAAGGCCGATGGACATGAATGAATTGGGCCCGAGGCTGTATGATATGTTTGGAACCTTAGTTACTTAACTTACATATGTCTATGTATGTATGTATTAGTTAGAAATGCAAATTGGGCCCAAGGCCGCTTGATCTGTATTGTTCCAATGTATATTCTTTATTTGATATTATTCACTGGGCTTTCGCTCACGCTCATTTATGTGTTTGTAGGTGAGCCAAAAGAGGTCCAGACCCAGCCTCAGGGAAGTCAGTTTGGAACAACTAAGGTTTTTAGGAGTCAACCCTTGCGTCTCACGCACGAGACACGTCCTCGCCCTTTTGTTATGTATTTATATTTTGTCAGGTTGGCGAAGTCTTTGAATGTGTTTGTATGTAGTTTTGTTTGGCTGACTTAGATTTGAGTGATCCTGTTTGTACGGAATTTTATGTTATTGCATTTTCTGATGTGAGTTATTAACATATGTATGTAATGATGTGCATATAAGCATGGCTCTATGGACAAAGTTTCAAATTGCTTCCGTTTGGCCCCCATGAACTCTTTTAAAATACGTTTGGTTTGGTTTGGTTTGAGGCCGTAGGTAATCTCATGATTACTGGCCGGTTATGTCCTTAATCCACGAGGGCAGGTTTGAGTCATGACACTTTCCCCAGCCATACCCTCAGAATAATCGCCGGAAAGGTCTTCCAAATTTGTAAAAATATCTTCAAAGGAGGCGTCCCCTCGGCCTGATGTGGATGGAGAGTTGGACGAGTTGAGTCCGGCTTCCTCAAACGCCGAGTTAAGAGCTTCGTCAACCTCTGCTGCCAATTGTTCTGGGTCCTCGACGATTGGTTCGACCGCTTGTTTTTCTACATGTTTCGAATCAGATGTTTCTAAACCAATCTGCCTTAAGTTCTTGAAGCTGGGGAAGATAAGGGCTGTAAGATGGTTGTTGCCCCGCACGATTGAAATGTTGTCTGCCACTGAAAATGTCGTGTAAGTTGGCTCGTACCGCAGAAGAATGCGGGCCACCCTCCCTTGTTTTTGAAGGTTTGGACGGCCGACGAACTGTAGCGCGATTTTAATTTCTACAAGCACAGCGTCATCGTCTGAAACCAATACTCTCTTCAAGTCGTTGCCTACATAAACAAGGCAATTAGATGTATATAGTGCCGAATACAAATATTGTAATAACAGAAACAAAAGTGATCTAATCGGCCACCTGGTTCGCCTTTTTGCCTTGGCACGGGGTCTGGGCAATCTTCACTCTTGCCGAACTCCCAATTGCCTAGGACAACGACCATCACGTCATCGACACGCTTGCCAGAGCTAGCAAGCATAGTCACTAAGTGATGATCAGTATCCTTGGCTCTGAGAAAGTAGCGTCCTAGCCGGCCAGTATATTTGGCTAGGACATAACAATGCCGAACGGCAGGTATACCTAAATTAATCCTAAGACACCGTTTTAGCTCTACAATCCCCATTATGATGCGAAAAAAATTCACGTTGGGCTGGGAAGGGATTAGACCCCAATATCGAAGAACGGCCCTAAAAAACAGGTGAAGGAGAAAGCAGACTCCGCCCTCAGCAATTGACAGGAGAGGAAAGACGATTGTGCTCTCATCATTCCTCTCCATATCAATGGTGCTATTTGCCAAAAGTGACAGATGGACGTCATCGGGGATGGAAAAATGGCATCGAAAGCCGGAGATTTAATTTGCTGAAAGGAGCTCCTTCAGATGTTTTGCCATCCCGGACAGCCCAAGGATTATGGGAAACTAAAAGCAAACAAGAAAGTGGGATCGGAAGTGAAAGAGAAGAAAACTTACAAGAGATGAAGGGGAAAACGAGAAACAAGGAGTTGCAGAAGCTGCGAAGTGAGGGAGTTGCACTAGAAGGCGAACCAGATATTTTTGAGTATTCAAAACATACATTCGAAGAGGCAATTTCAAATCACATTAAATGGAGGCAGTGTACGAAGGGGTAGGAAATCATTATAATGACCAAAAAGCGTGTACACGTTTTGACACACATTGGGAGGAGGATTAACCGCCGAATTTTGGACTTTCCAGGCTCGAAGCCAAACACGCTGACTAACTGATGCTACTGGGGTGTTTGGGGGGCAATTGTGGGAGCTGAATTTAATTGGATCAATAAGGACGAATGGACTAGTCCAGTCCAAGACATAATCTTTATTCAGCACTGATCCTAGTCAATTGAAGAGCCAAATAAAATAATCAGCTTTCCAATCAGTAGAACAAAGGCCGAGTAGAAGTACATGTAAAGGATCGAGGATGGGCCTGGCCTTAGGGCCCAAAGAGAATAATATAAATACAGGATCATCAGTCAGAGAAAGGTATGTGAGAACCTTTACGCTTTACTTAAAATACAAGTAATCCAGAGTGTAGAGACTGACTTACCCATCGGAGTGCTAATTTCGGCACCCCCGACTGGAGTGTTTATTCCTTTTCAGGTGACTAGCTGAGGATCACGAGCGTCCCCCAAGATCAGAAGAGTATTTCCAAACCACATCCCCACAATTTCAATTCAAGCAATCCAACCTTCATCCACAGGCATTCATGCAGTTATATCAGTTAAGCAAATAGCCTCATGGCAAACATGCTATCATGGCACTCACTTATACACATGCAGGGATGCTAAAGCTTAAAGACTCACCGAGTACTCCAAGCCAAAACAAAACCTAGTTAGTAATCATGCATGATCCTAGCTATGTTACCAATGCCTAATGCAACACATGCAAAAATGTAACTAAAATAGGCTTGGCTATTCTAAGATGTCATGTGAATGCAACTAGATAACATGTATTCAAATTGGAATTGAAATACAATGCAGTTTGTATGATGTGCCGAGCCCGATGCATGGAAGACAGATGATGGATGCACGCATGCAAGCATAAGGATGCTAATTGAAATATGCCCTAAAACTAACTATCGAAAGCGGTTAAGTAAAAGGGAGAAAGAAATGGGGGTTGGAAGACATGCATCGCACACACGCACACCTATTACAACATTTGCCCTCTCGACGAAGGGTCCGAATAATACGCTAACTAGCTATGCTAAGCTAATTAAACTCATTATTAAAAAACGAAACTAATTAACTAACAAGTTAATTAATTATTACAAAACAAATCAATTAGCTAAGCGCATCAACTAATTAAGTACAAAACCAAAGCATTAGCTAGCTAAGCAAAGCAGCTAAGTAAAGCAGTAAGAAGAGGTCCTTGGGGCGAGGGGTGCATGCATGCTCGGTCGCCTCGTTCGAAAATCCATTACGATGCCCCAACTTGCCTCTGTTTGCATTTGTTTTCAGAACACTGCACAATGCTCCAGATAGCTTCTATTCCAAAATAGGGACCCCCAGGAGGGTTGCCGACCAGTTGATGGTGGTGTAGACCACTTGTAGACCACCCAAGTATGCTGCAGATCAGAAAAAGTGGTCAGCCAGTTACTTTTTCTGGTCTGCCGACCAGAAAATTCTACATAACTCCATTTTGCTGCAACAAAGAACAACAAAGGGCACGGCAGTGTATTTGCAAGATATGTGTGCACAACCACCCTCCCTATCATTTCTTAAGCTCAAGGGAGTGCGGTTCTCGACTCTCGGGCCACCAACCAAGCATCGCAATGCACGATGGCCGAGAAGCCAAGATTGCACAATTCGATGTCAATGAATGGACAAATAACACATAAAGGCCTTAACCTCTATCATGCATGATCAAGAGGGTCGGCGACCGAAAAATGAGGCACGTTTCATCACTTCAAGTATGAAACGTCCCTCGTTTCTTGTGTTTAGATTAACACCCTATCCAAACACGATGCAAGGCAACATGATCAACCTATCAATGCTAATGGCATGCAAACATAATGCAATGCAACAACATGCAAACAACATGCAATGCAACAAAATGCAAACACAATGCAGTGTAACCATATGCAAACAAAATGCAATGTAACAATAGGCAAACAACATGCAATGTAACAATAGGCAAACAACATGCTCTTCTATGAATGTTAGAACGGCATGCACAAGGTTTTAACTTATGCACAATGTATGCATGGCAAGTTTAGAAACCTAAGGCATCAAAGCTAGGAAAGAACATCTCACAAGAGGCATGCAATACGATGCTTAATGGACTTAAACCGAATATGGACAGACCTAAATCATGCCAAAACAGTGGCCAAAATGCTATGAAAGGATGGTATGAAAGTCAAGATGGTGATGCTTATGCAATGGCTTATCGACTAAGCATAAGAGGACAACTCTCAAATATGATCAAGAAGTGACAAACATGGAAGTGTGACAACACTATATACTCTGAAATAACATGTTAAATGATGCCAAATCATGCACATGTCACAAATGAAGCATGCTAGAGGCATGAAAATACAAGGCTGGTCAAGCCTATTGCACTACAGCTATGCAATACATGAACCATATGGCCAAGACAACCCAAAATAATCCTAGAGCATGTCAAAATGATGCTAAAACATGTATGGAGTATAGCCAAAACAAGCTAGCATGAAGGGCATGAAGCATGGAGTATGCAAGGCCAATGAGCGGGATTACACTACACTTACCAAAACCAAGCATGAGATGACTTTGCCAATAAAAATCAGAGTTATGGCATGTCAAAATAACACCAAAAATGCACTGATATGGCAGCCCAAAAGCTTAAGCAAGATGGCATACATATAGGCTCATATTTAAGGCATAAAGCACCAACCCTCCATGGCATTGAAAGAGTGAAAGATGTGGGGGCATGACCATACTACATGCACTGAAATCACATATCAAATGATGCTAAATCATGCAAATAGCCCAAGCAATGCATGCTAGTGACTTGGAAACTCAAAGCTAGCGAGCTAGAATGCACTATGGCTATACAAAACAAGGCATGCATGACCAAAACAACATAAAACAGAGCTTAAAGATGGTAAAACATAAGTAAAAGCTTGCTGGAGTTGAGCCAAAAGCATGCTAGAATGATGGTCCAAAACATGATGCATGTTAGGCTAGTGAATGGAAATGCACTACAAGTGCAAAGAGCATGCAAGGGGCTATCAAAACAACCCTTAACAGAGTTATAACATACTGAAATAATGCCTAAGACATTCTAAGATGGAGCCAAAACATGCAAGAAAGACATGCTACTTTGATGAGCCACAAGTAGGATTACACTACACATACAAGAAGCATGCAAGGGGTGACCAAGACAACCAAAAACAGAGTCATGGCAGGTCTAAAAGGTCACAGAAAAGTGCTCAAACAAAGCTTCAAGAAGATAGAACTACATGCTCTTGTGATGAGCCATCAACACAAGCATACAAAAGAAGAGGGGGGGGACAACCCCCTCCTATTTAAGACCTCAAAATCAAGTTTCCACCACTGAAATTCCTCTGGAATTCAATGGTAGAAAGGCCAAATAAAGGTGATCACAAAGGCTCAAAGTGATGGCTCAAAAGCCTAGCAAACAGGGCATGCAATAGAGTAGATCACCCCCAACACCAAGGAAGCCTTAAACAAACATCTTAAAAACTTAAAATTAGAGCTTTTTACAGTTTAAAGTTAGGCCTAAATCAGCATACAAATAGGGCCAAAGACTTAAACAAAAACAAAGCTTTAAGGGGTTAAAAACTCACCCTTGTAGAACAACTTCAAGGAAGCAACTCCAGGAACCTTTTTAGATCAAAAGTAGTCCAAAAACACCAAAACCAGCTTCAAGGTGACTCAGCAACAAGAGTGTGGTGTTTCACTAGGTGTTTGTGTGCAAAAGTGTGAAGAAAAGGCACTTTCAAGCTCAAATATGAAGAGGAGGAACAATATAGAGATAGATGATATATGTATAGCTCCAATACAAAATTCTGAACCTGAGACAAGAGGGAGGAGGCTCCCTTTTATAGAAAACCAAGGATCAAGCTTGTTGAACAAGCTAGAAGCTCCAAGCAATCCCTTCATACACGTGTATGGAGAATGCTTTCTGTGCCCAACAGCTGGCACTGTTGGCATGGAAAATATCTGCAGAAAGTGCAAGAAAGCTGCCGACCAGTTGAAGTGGTCAGCCAGCTACTTTCACTGGTCGGCCGACCAGAAAAAGTGGTCTGCAAGGATAAAAAGTGGTCGGCAAAGGGGGATGAGTGGTCTGCACAAGGAAAGCAAGGTGGTGGCATGGCTACCGACCACTTTTGGTGGTCCAAAGACCACCAAGACCAGTTGGCCGACCAGAAAACTAGCTGGCGGGCAGGAAAAGTGGTTTTTAGGGAGAGAAACTAGTCTACAACCCCTATTCCACCCTCCAAGCAAGGAAAACAAGGTTTGTGCTAAAACAAACCAAAAAGGATGCAAGACAAGAGTCCGCGGGTCAAGGCACGCAGCCAAAAACCTTGAAAACTAGTCTACGGGCACCAAAAGTGGTCTACGGAAGGGAAAAGTGGTCTACGGCCACAAAAAGTGGTCTACAAGACCTCTGTGTCCCTCTAGACCAAGGCAACAAGGCATGGTCCAAAAACCAAGCCAAGAGGAGAACGTTAAGCGGTCCCGAGACAAGGCACGCGGCCGAAGACTCCAGAAATTAGAAACTAGTGTACAAGAGGGAAAAGTGGTCTACAGACCCCTCTCTCCCTCCAGGCAAGGTCAACGAGGCTTGGTCACAAACCGAGCCAAAACACAAAGAGTTCAGAGGCCCGGTGGCAAGGCACTCAGCTGAAAACTCTGGAAACTCGAAACGAGCACAAACATGCGCGATCACTGCGTGCTCAAACGATGACGTCTAAGGCTTAAGGTCGATCAAAAATGGGATGTCTACAAAGATGAAATGGATTCACTCATGGCAAACCAGACATGGGAGTTGACTGAATTACTAGTGGGTAAGAAAGCTTTGCATAACAAGTGGGTTTCTAGGGTCAAACATGAACATAATTGGAGTAAATGCTACAAAGCCAGATTGGTTGCAAAGGGATTTTAGCAAAAAGAAGGGGTTGACTACACTAAAATTTTCTCTTCAGTTGTGAAGTTGACCACTATCAGGTTGGTGCTGGGAATTGTGGCTACTGTAGATTTGCATCTTGAGTAGATGGATATGAAGACGGCTTTTCTTCATAGTGATTTGGAGGAGGAAATTTACATGAAGCAACCACAAGGTTTCTTGGCACATGACAAAGAGGAGTTTGTATGCAAACTTTGAAAAACCTTGTATGGTTTAAAACAGGCCCCAAGGCAGTGGTACAAAAAGTTTGATGGGTTTATGTGTAGCAACGATTTTACAAGATGTCAAGCAAATCATTGTTGTTATTTCAAGAGATTTGACGAAAGTTATATTATTTTGCTCTTATATATTGATGATATGCTTATCACAGGATTTAGCATTGAAGAGATAAAAATATTGAAGAAACTTTTGTCCAACCAATTTGAGATGAAGGATCTTGGAGTTGCAAATAAAATCCTTGGTATAAGGATTCACAGGGACAAGGCAAATGGTATTTTGAAGTTGTCACAGGCTGAGTATGTCAAGAAAGTTCTCAAGAGGTTTAGGATGGATGGTGCAAAACCAATGAACACTCCATTGGCTAGCTATTTCAAACTTACCAGAGAGCAGTCTTCGAAGGCCAAAGAAGAGCAAGCTTATATGGAACATATTCCATATGCTTCAGCTATCGGTAGCATAATGTATGCTATGGTTTGTACTAGACCAAACATTGCACATGCAGTGGGAGTGGTTAGTAAGTATATGAGTAATCCAGGCAAACAACACTAGGAGGCAGTGAAGTGGATCCTTAGATACTTGAGTGGTACTACAGACATGACACTTTGTTTTAGATGAACCGCCATCGGGTTACATGGTCATGTTGATGCATACTTGGCTGGTGATATGGATAACAGAAATAGTACTACTGATTATGTTTACACATTGGGTGGTACAGTAGTGAGTTGGATTTCACAGTTACAGAAGATTGTGGCCCTTTCTACAACAAAGGCTGAGTATGTTGCTATGACTGAAGCTGGAAAAGAGATGACTTGGTTACAGAATTTCCTAGCAGAGTTGGGTAAGACGCAAGAGATGAGTATTTTCCATAGTGACAGTCAAAGTGTTATTCATCTTGCAAAGAATCCGGCTTTTTATTATAGAACGAAACATATTCAGCTGCGATACCATTTCATTCGTTCACTTGCAAATGATGGAATCTTGTTTCTTAAGAAGATCCAAGGCAGTAAGAATCCAGCAGATATGTTTACCAAGACAGTCACCATTGACAAACTGAAGTTGTGTGCAACTTCAGTTGGCCTTCAAGATTGATGAAGGAAGATTGAGTTGTTGCGGCATTCCTCTATGTGATGAAGATGATGGAGAGCTTGTGTTATCAGATTCTAAGTGGGAGATTGTTAGGTTGGTGTACCCTGATAAGTACTGTTCACTCAACCTTACTGTTCACTCAAACACTAGGTCCATTGGGGGGGCCTCATCCCAAGGGGAGTTTACCCCCTTGGCCGAAATGTTTTGGGTGCTTTCGCAATTCCCATGTGCTTCCTTGTAACCCTAATTCTATCCTTATATATAGATGTGGAGGCGCCTCTTTTAGGTTAGGAGAGAGTTGTATTTTTCTGATCATAGTGAAAACTGCAACAGCCGTGGACATAACCCTATTATGGGGTGAACCACGTAAATCATTGTGTTCTTGTGTGTGTGATTTATTTGATTCATTAATTTCTTTGTTGTTTGTTATTTCATGTCTCACCGATCTTGATTAGTGTAGCTCACTTTTCGTGCTCCTTTCGGATACAATTAGCCCTACAGTTCGGACTCCTGTGGTTCTGAATTTGATTTTACAAGTATAATGTGAAATAGTGAAAATACAAAAAGAGTCAAAATCTGACAATTCTTTTGGAAAATCAAGTTGAATAAAAAATGCCAAAAATGGACTACATTACCAGATTTTAGAGTCGCCACTTAAATATTTTTGAGAAATTTAGGAAACCCGTGACTTGTGCCAAACGCCACTTATCCGTTATCACCAAAGTGTCTCGACTCGGGAACTTAGGTATGAGAGGGGAAGGTCATAAATTGAGCACCCCACTCGTCCGATCAAAGATCGGCCTCCACTAATCATGATGTGATTTTTATTTACATTATATGCTTTTGTTCTGATTATTAGACTAACATTACTATGTGACGCACACAAGTATAGACTAATTTGCAAAAGTTGGAATATTTGATTTCATGTTTGTTGGAAATTTGTTTTTGATACTTGTCACTTGAAAAGGTGAGTTTATACATACATTGATCAATTTATCCCAATTTTCGCAATTAGCCTTCATCCACAAGCATTCAAACAAGTATATCAATTAAGCACTTTGCCTCATGGAAAACATGCTTGGCATGGCATCAATCACACTTATGCAGTATGCTAAAACAATAAGTGCTCACCTAGTACTCCAAGGTAAGCCAAATAAAACAAAATGATTAAAGAACATGCATGTTCCTAAACAATGCAATGTGACTAATGCAACGCATGCATTATGAAATTTTTAATAGGCTCGACTATGAGCATGGCATATGAACCAATTCAAAGCATACGATGAAGCACGTATTTCAAGCAAAGAATTTGGAGATTGACATTGGTTAGAATGATGAGTCGAACCCTTATGCATGCAAAATGAGTGTATGCAAATATATGAATGCTAAGTAAACATGATGCTCTACACTACTATCATAAGCGGATAAATAAAAGGCAGAAAGAAATGGGGGTTGAAAGACATACAAGCTTATTACATATTTGCCCTCGTGCAAGAGGGTCCGAATGAATGTCCAAGTGTCCAAATAAACTACTTATTACAAGCTCGAATGAAGGACTTAAGCTAAAGAATACTAAATTAGCTAAACTAACTACTTTATTACAAATTTGGATAGATGCTAAATAAATAACTAACTATCTAATTTATTACAACAGGACATTTGATAATAATAATTGCAACAAGAATATTTCAACAATATGATATGAAAACAAGCAACAATAATAATGCACAATGATCGCATGCGTAATATTCAGAAACTGCTCTGTCTACCATGTTGGGAAACTGCCCCGTGTTCACTTTCAGCCATTGCTCTATATTTCTGCAAAACACTCTGTTTACCAAACATTGGGGCCCAGCCGGCCCCCAATGAAGCCCTGTCGGGCCCCAAATAAGGTCGATCGTGTCTTAATTTCGTGCAAAACTCTATTTTTGTGTTCTAAGGTGAAAACAGTGTAGACAGTTTTCTAAGCCCTGTTTGTCCCTCTTACACTTCTCTGTCATGGAAAACCTCAAGAAAAGAATGAAGTCGTTTCGAAAACCATCAATGAGCAAGTTGCTTGCTTGATGATTTCGGCCACGATTTGAACAAAAATCAATGAATGTAATGAATTAACACCAACTCCTCCCATTTATCATAGAGTGAGCTCAAAAGGGAAAGTAAAGACACTTCAAGGGTTATCAAAACACCATGAATTGATGTGTGACGACTTTTGACACAATAGACTCGACATAATATCCGGCCGAGCCCAAGCGACCTTATTTATTTTCTTTACGTAGGTTGATCCAATTTTAAGCCAAATTCATTAGTCTTTGACATTCTTTAATCTATTTGTCCAATGTGATGATTACATCCATTAAATGAGAAGCATGTCAAACGGGAAGTGATTCTCAACATGAAAGAGAGACTATGCCGTTGACGATAAATCTCCGTAGAGATTAAGCTATTAAGCATATATCTCTAGCTCATGTTTTGAATAAACATCAACTAGTTGAAACAACTCTCAAACGAAAGAAATAGATAGTAAGTTGTTGTCATGACCCAAACCCGCCCCAATAGGTTTAGCATCGTAACCAGCCAGTAATCATGAGATTACGAAAGGCCTCTAAATAGATTAAACAAAATTAAGAGGCTAGCAAAAGCAAATACATAAATATAATTGTCCAATGAGCTGTGTAGACTTATATGAAACACAACATTTGCAACTTTATATACATATCCAAAAATCATTCTTACATTATACCCATACACTTAATTATAGCATCATAAGTACAGCCAACAAAACAAACAAAGTCTTACATACAGAAACAACCGGAACTTATAACGCGTGACACTACAGGAACCTCCACATGAGGCACAATGGTTGGCTTGACAAAACGAAGTCAAATAGAAGCCCTCAGGCTTGGTCCTGCACACGCTCACCTACATAAAGATATATATACAAACAGTGAGCTAAAGCCCAGTGAATAACGCAAATGTAAAGAGGTTAGTGAACAAATTTCGAACATATCATATTCATAAAATAGATCATAACAGAATCAATTCTCATATCCGAACATAATAATAGTATATCCCATAGAATACATCACATTGTCATCCGACTGAGAAATTGGTTCCGGATACCGATTAAACATATCACCACTTTGATTAGTGGCTAACGAGATCTCGTAATCACATATGTGTCATGAACCCGCATTAACATGCTGTCCCCCATGACTTGGGACTATCTATGGATGCCATAATAGATTTCAAACATAGGACATTCGTTCACGTAAACAAATATCATTTCAGAAATCATAACTTATCAAATCACATTTGGAACATAATTCATATGAACATATCTTTACAATAACGTTACTCACAGTGGGCTTCCAGAAACGGTCAATCAATCGTCGAACGTTGACCTACAAACACAAAAGTACAGAACATAAACATAGTTTATCATTACACATGCACTTGGCCATTACGGCTTAGCTTTCTTTACATTGGTTTCTTATTTAGTCCATTCTCATAACTTATACACGTGAATCACATTCTCATATCTCAAACTTATCTCTTATTTTCTAATTCAATTACTCATGTCATTCCTTAGCATATTACTCTTTAATGACTTATAATTCATACCTAAATATGATCAGAAGAGGATAGGAACAAAAAAATATGAATATTGAATGTCTTCAAAAAATATGCTAAATTTGGCCTGGTCGCTCGAGCGGATTACTCTGCCTGTAAAAGTACTGGATGAGTGAAAAATACATTCGAGCCACAACTCCTTCGCTCGAGCGGTCAGACAAAATACAAAGGGTTCGCTCGAGCCACCAAGTAGTCGCTCGAGCGGTCTGTAGTAGACTGTAAAACTATTGGATGCTCGAAATGTTCGCTCGAGCGGCAAATCTTTCACTCGAGCGACATACAAAAATTCTGGGTTTTCAAAACAGCGTTTTGAGCTTCCAAAATGCAAATTCAAAGGCAAAACTCATGCATGGCTTGTCTTTAAAGCTTGAAATTTTTTTCAAAACATAAACATATGATTTTCACTAACTCTCCTTTCTCAAAACTCATGAATTTACCAAAATTGAGTTCAAACTTCTATGTATATAAGTTTTATAAACCCTTTTTCTCCAACACCATGGTTGTAAACAAAATTGAGCTCAAAAGCTCCATACATGAGAGAAATTCCTTTCAAAACATGAATTTAAAATTTAAAACATGATGAATTACACATGTATGTACCAAATAACTTACGATAACAACTTAGATGCTCAAAATTAACTCAACATGGCAAAACTCTTCATGTTTATGCATGCATGTAAAATCATTCTCCCAATTTTCTTCTAAGACTATATGAACATGGAATTCACTCTCAAAACTTGGTAAAATATACATGCATGTACATCTCATGCTCCGAATTCAACACAAATGATTAAGCTCATGATCAAAATGTTGACTTAACACTTATGTATGCTAGCATGTAAGAATTACAACCCAATTCTTCATTCTAAGCTCAATTTACACATCTAAACACATAATCTTCATGTTGATAACTTAGATTCATAAATTGGGGGTTGAATTCTTACCTAGAGTCTTCAAATACACTTGTTCTTACACAATCTTGATGAACTCAACACAAAACCTTCAATTCCTCTTCAATCTCTTCCTTTCTCTAAAATGAGAGTTCTCTCGCTCTAAAATGTAAATCTCAAATTTTTACACTCAAATGAAGCAAATTGAGCTCATGAATGAGCTTAAGGGCTCATATATATAGTCATGATGCTATTATACAATAATTAGAACATTTGGCCAACTAAACACAACTTAATTAATTAAACTAAATCAGTTTTTAATAAAATTTGCCATATGATTCTAAAAATTCCAAATAACAAATTGATGTAGCCAGTTTCAATTTCAAATGCCAATAAGGCATTCAATTTTCAGATCAAAGCAAAATTCCAGGTAGATAGTTCTACGAGTAACAGATAGAAAGCTAAATAGCACACAAAATACACAATAAACACATAATTTACTTTAATCACTTAATTAACATCCTTAATTATGAATTAGTAGTTAATTACGGGTCGGGGTTATTACAGTTGCTTATTAAAATGAGGCTCTTAACATAGAAATCAATTAAAGAAAAGCTAAGAACAACATACAACAAGCTATATATGAGAACTTATGATACAACAAACGAACTAATCAAAGCTTGAACCAATTAAATAACCTAGGAAAGCCCTAAAACAGCCCATAATAGGTGAAAAATAGTGGCTCAAAGTGCATGAAAAGAGCCCAAAAAGCTAAACAACAAGCAAAGAAAATAAGGCTATTAAGCAGGAACAAGGAGGGGTGGCTAACCCCTCCACCTTTGAAACCTCAAATCATGATTTTTAGCCTCTTTTAAACTCTGAAAATCAATTTGGAATGCAAAGAAAAGTGTGTAAAACAAGGGTTTGAGCTATAGGTGAAGGTGCAAAAAAGAGTGTTAACTCTCTCTACTCTTTGGTAGCTATCCAAACCCAAGCTTAGACACTTGAAATAGACTCAAGACAATATAAAAAACACAAGAAATAGATAGCAAGAAATAGCAAAGAGAGCAAGAGAAGAGGTAGTAAGCTTATGCCTCTCAAAGAAGGTAAGCTCTTGTTTGTAACACAAACTTGATTCAAACACACTCTCAAGCTTGAATTGTGATTCACAAAGCTTAACCAAGGTTCTAAGGTTATGATCTAAGATGGTAGATAATGTATAGATATACTTTAAGAGAGATAGGTTTGCTTAAAGGTGACTTGTGTAGGAAGAGGAGCTCTCTCTTATGTGTATAGGTTCTTTAGAAAATTTTCAGCCCTCAAAACAGAGGTATAATCTCGTTTTTATAGAATTTGAGCAAAACAAGTCGAAAATATCTTCAAAACAAGACAGTTGGCGGGCTCTGGCCCAGAATAGTGCATATCGCCATCAAGGCATAACCAGGCCCAAATAGCCATGGCTGGCTTCCAATGGGGCACGACCGGGCCCTAATGTGTTGTCTCACTCTCCTGTTTCAAACTCAGTATAAGATGGCACAATGGTCAAAAACGAACCTTTGAGGTAAGAATGAGACAAGCAAAAA
The DNA here is from genome assembly GCA_025200525.1 of Camellia lanceoleosa. Lineage (NCBI taxonomy): Eukaryota > Viridiplantae > Streptophyta > Magnoliopsida > Ericales > Theaceae > Camellia > Camellia lanceoleosa. The sequence continues at coordinate 39,578,069 of CM045763.1, read as the reverse complement.
GATTTTGGGATTATTTCGAGGCTCGACTTTGGATTCTCTTACTGAGAACTCGAATCACACAATGCAGTTTTCATCATCAAATGCATTGGACAAAGCGCCTAAGTCTTACGAGTGGTCAAAAATGGAGTGCCTACAGTTAGGAAGGGTCAATTCCTAACATTCCTGACCCTCTGGCCCAACAGTTTATTAGCTGCTTCAAATTCTCCAAGCGAGAATCGACTACAACTTCTTCACCCATTTCTCTCTATCTCCCTATAATGTTTTCTTTGGAAATGTCAAATTTGGAATGGCCCAAGCCCAAAGAACTAACTAGTAAAGCCAAAAAGAGTTGCCATGTTTTCTAAGGAAAAAGGAAAGCCTCAAGAAGTTGCAATGACTAATTGAGAGATGAGAAAATAAAAGAAATTATTAGAGTTTTCGCTAGGTGAGAAAAGAAAGAAATGAAATTGTTTAGATAGACTATGATTAAAAATGGAATTTTAGTTTATTACCAAATCTCATCAAAAGGTGAGTAACAATATTTAAGTCTCACCGTTTCTCTTTATGTCTCACCGTTATTCACCTCATTAATCATTCAAACAAGTGATAAGAAACCTTATTCTCTCCATTATTTCCTTTTTTCACCAAACTCTAAATCCAAAAGAAATGTTAGAGAAACAAGAAATTGTTAACAACAAGAAGGAAAAGTCCAATGGAGTTGCAACGTAATGCACCATCAATTTTCTATGGAGACAAGAAATTCTATATGCCTAGTTAGCCCACCTTCTTTTTTTTTTCTTTTTTTTTTTATGTACATCATTTATTTACTTATTTTACATTTTCAATCCTTAATATATCTTTTTTCCTTTCAGATTTTTTTACATAAATTCTTTCATCAAATTTTATTAAATTTAAATTTGACAAAAATTTGAAAAGATAAAATGTTAGAGATGAATATATATATATTATGAAATTCAATTGAAATGAAAATTTGGAATAAGAAGAGAATTTTTGTAATAAAAAAATGATAAAATTTGAATAAAAAATTAAAATAATTCATATCAAATAATTTTTTTTACTTAAATTTGAAATTAAATTAAATGAAAAAAAAAGTAACCAAGGGTTAGAGATACGTAAATAAAGTAAATTTAACTCCTCTGATTACACGGTTGTGTAATAGACAAACACTTGTAGGACAAGATAATTGGCCAGTAGTCTATGTAGTTGTGAGACCAGGAAAATCTTCTCACATGAATTGTAAAGATCCAATGAAGAGATGAGCTTTGCCCCTGTATATCTGTAAAGATGAATATAGTCGGTGCCATTGTTGGCTTTTTGGCTTTCGAAGGGTATTTTTGTAAATGCGAGCGTGCCAGCAAGGATCAATCAGTCCTTACAGAAATGTTAATTGCCAACCAATTATCAGACGATTGTGTTTTAGTTCTTTCAGCCTCAATGAAGAGGACTTTTACTGGTGGCTTGACTTAGGAAAAATTAAGCAAAATAACAGTTAAATGAAGAGCAATTGAAGTATTTCACTAGAATGAAAACTTACAATGATCCAAACTCAGCCTCGTAGAGGTTTACAACAACAATCTACTTGAAACTACTCCTATGAATAAAGTGCAGTGCAGGAATTTAAAGTACAGGAATGTAAAGGGCAGGAATTTAAAGAACAGGAAATGTAAAGACTGGAAATATAAAACTGGAAAAGAAAATATGTAAAGTAAGACTGGTTTGTATGATCTGAGTCTGGGGGTTTTTTCTGGGGTCTTCCCCGCTATTTATACTTCTCAAGGATGACCATCGAACTGCACTTCAAACCGTCGAACTGCTCCTCAATGATCACTGATCATGCTGCCTTATAAGTAGTTCCACTACGCCATCACTTGCAGTTAGGCTTCCCTCCTATATTTGAATTTAAATCTGAGTAACCGTTGAAGCCACGTCACCTTGCACCTCTTTATTGATCCAATGCTACTCAGATCACGTGAGAACCAATACTAAGGCCAAGTTTAGGAAGACTAAATAAGTATATTTTTTGACTTTTTATGGAATATGGGTTGGATTTGGGTTGGGTTTGAAGTGATGTGTTAGAGGGATGATGTGACTTAAATAAGATGATGTGACTTAAATAGGATAGTGACTTTTTGACTTTTTAGATTTTTTTGAGGATGCCAAACTTGGCCTAACTGCCACGTGTAAGATCAGGATCGAAGACTTGAATAGTCTTCCTATATTACCCTTATTCTGCCACGTGTTGAATTGTAACTGGCTTGTACAAAATATGTAGCCAACATAACCGCCCACACTAATATACCCAATACTTGGTGATATTAGTGGATCAAAGCCCTTTTCCCCGCGTTTTTTAGAACGTGCATGGGGTCTATATTCTGGAAACACAACCGTCACTTATTGATGATCATTTTCATTAATTCTCTTTCAATCTTTTAAACACCCCAATACCTTAGCACTAGCACAGACTGATACTTCTTCTATGGCCGAATCAACTTTCTCCTCCACTGATCGAGCACACGAAGAGTCATATGATGATGCTGTTCCTCCTCGAAAGAATTTTCATGCATTAATTAGCCACCTTTACCCACCTTTCCATATTCAGGTCATGGATGCCTTTGCAAATTATCGACCTTTGGATTACGAACACATTGCCCTTAATCTTTCGATTCAGAAACTTGCGAATATAGATACAAGAAGTTCTTCCTCTGACTCACCCTTGTACTTCGAACAAACTGCTCTTAAACCTTTGATTCGGAAAGTTGCAAATATGGACTTGGGAAACTCTTCTTCACACACCTCTGCATGGGATAAAGCTGCAACTTCTTCCTCTTCTGGGGTTTCTGACTGGACAAGCTGGTCAACACCTGAGACCTGTGATTTGAGAAAACGAATCAACCATCATTTTGTTGAGTTCACTGACCCTTTAGAGTTTCCTTCCTACGCTCGAAGTTCAGTGGTCTACCCCTACGTGCCCATTGACCATCGACGTAGTTTGGAGGCGAATCTGCTTGTAGCATGGTACACATCTTCCATGCTTACAAGGATAGTGCACGCCGCCTGACGCCCAGAAGAGGCACAAGGGTACAGTCCATCATTCTTAGCCCAAAAGGCGAAGATTTGTTCTTCTGACTGGCTTGATTATATTAATGCCTTTGTTCCTTCTACCCCTGCTCCACTCCCTGAAATGGAAGCATCCACGTCTTCTCCTTTGCCAAATCCTTGCTGGATAGAGAGACTAAGGGTTGCCCTCTCTATGGACAAGGTCTTTCCACCTTACAAGACTCCGCCTTTCCCCACTCCAGCTGAGCGGAAGCAAGCTCAACTTCTGCTTGCGGCTTTCTCTCGCTTGCCCTTCAATGTCCTTGAGAATGAAGTCTCTCTCAAGAACCTTCGATGGGTTTGTGACATTTTGACTTGAGGTCATGTCCTTAATCCCCTTGCCCAAGCAGAGCTTCACATGTTTTTGGACCAACTTTCGTTGCTCCTCCACTGGCATCAAACCTCCATGACCACCACACAATCTTTAGACCAACTCTCGTCCCTTCGAATTCATGCCCAGTACGAAGCAAATAACTTCATTGAAGAATTCAATGATTTCAAGAATAAAGATTCTGCGTACTGGGATAACTTGGATATAGACGAATTGGAACAAAGATTGAGAGAAGTGGCTTTCAAAATAAAGGCTGAAGAGCTCTACTACGAAGTAAGAGCACATCAACTCATGCAGCCAATGGTAAAAGAAATAGAGGATAGAATAAAGAAAGAACAGAAATTCATTGATCATAGTTGGACTAAATTTCATGATCTTGTTATTTATTCCATTCCCTATTTTTATGAGCTTGAGTTTGTACCCAAATAGGGCCATTCAATGTAATTCCTTTTGCTTTAATACAACTAAAACTTTTCCTTTGTTTGGCATTGTCTTCGTTTGTCTTTAAAAGCAAATTCAGGACTTCGAACTGAACAATCTCATCCTTCGAACCTGGACTCAATTGTTTTAAATGAAACACTACAAAGAACCAATTATGAACTTTTCCAATTCATGGACTAAAGTTGACAATTTTGGCTGTTTTTCAATTAGAATCAGTGCTTCAAATCTAGCAATCTCACACTTAAAGCTTGTCTCAACCATAACCAACATCTGATCATGGTTAGTATGATCAATTAGTTTTAAATTGACCATTTTTGCTTCGAACAACAATTCATGCTGTTTTAATTTCAACAGACAACCCTTTTTTTATAAACCAACTATTGGTTTTGATGTTTCAAACTCCAATTCCCATCCTTAAGAAGTCTCGAGTTTTGCCTTGAAGGACATTACTTTCGTTAAGAAACCTAAAACAGTTCTTTAAAACCTTTGAAGTAAAACAAATACGTGAGTATTCTTACATTTTTAAGTATGGAAATATGCTTCGAAGCCGACTTCTTTGTTTCGAAGCCGTTGTTTTTTGGCTTTTGGCACCAAAATCTAGCTTCAAAGCCAAATATTTTACTTCGAAGCTAGCCTCAGCATCTGGGCTGTGTTTTTCCCTCCAAATACTATCAATATTTGAAGGAAACTCTTCGTACTCGCACTTTTAGTGCTTAATAAACCAAGCGTTATATATCCCCCAAACACAAAGGCTTTTGAAACTCTTTTATTTCGTGTTCTGAAATCATTTGCTCGCTCAACACACAAACCCTTTTACCTCTGCCGATCTTCCACTTCCCTCTACTTCTTTTCTCAGCTTCACCTTCTGAAAAAGCATACTATCAATGGCTTTTTCTTCGGTGCCAGTCGTAGAGCGTGCAAGCCCATCTGTAACCCTGAAGAGGATCATTGATGCAGAATGTGAGAAGTACAAAGCTGGGGAAAAAAGCGCTATCGATGGACGAATCTTCATCCCTCGTCGCCATGTGCAGCAAGACTACGTGCTTGGGCCCATATTCAAGGAGATCCTTATTGAGCTCCCAGCCCTATATCCTCGTTTGGAAAACCAATGTCTTCTTTACGAAAGTGGTCTTGACTGGAGGAACTGGAGGATAAACCGCCCCCACCGATGCTGACCCACGGTGAGACCGGAGTGGCAAGAATGGTATGACCGGGTTGTCCCTACTAGAACTCTGGACCTTCAAGAGCTCTGCCTTCTCGATGCTCTCCGACTATCCAGGGTAACTATCTCAGAAGACCCTTTCCTAATTCCTACTGCCTTGTGTTTTTGGAATTCTATCTTTAATTTCTTTCAATTTAGATGTGGGATGATGGCCCCTACTGTTCTTGACATTTGCCATCTACTAGGATTATCCCCCATTGGTACCCCCTTTGGACCAAATTACCCTGACTCAGCAGTCCCTTTCTCCCTTCCCTCTCTTAACTCATCCTATAGTGATTTTGCTAAGGCTGAGAATAAAAGAGAGGGCCTTGTGACTGATAGGGAATTCTTTTCTTTCTTATTGTATTGGCTTTGCAAATTCCTCTTCTGTACCTCCTCTCAGAGAATCATGCCTGAATTTGCCCCTCTTGCCAAAGCCTTCGTTTTACAGAAAAGGGTGGCCTTAGCCCCATATGTTATAGGCCATGTATATAGAGTCTGTTCCCTCTTCTGTGAGAAACCCTTAGATGCTAACCAAGGGGGGCCATTCTGGATCCTTCAACTTTGGCTTTTTGCCTATTTCACCAAGTTACAATCCAAATGCCTTAAATTTTCTGAGCCAAACCCTCTTACTCATGGCATAAGGCTGGCCAATGCTTCACTTTATCCCTCCACTTTTGCTTTTTACTTCTCTTTCTTCCACCAACTTCCAGCTTCCCTTCCTACTTTCCGTTTCCATCCCTTCGAACCCACCATTGGTCCATCTTGGTTGAGGAATTTCCTAAGTGACAAGTCCTGCGCCTCACCTACTCACAAAGATATATGGGCTTCCATTCTGATCCCTAGAGAGTTATTTATTGGGACCTTGAACCCCAGAGCCTACAAATGCATAGCTGAGCCGTATTGTCCTGCTCAATTTGCTAGACAATTTGGCTTCACACAAGGGGTCCCAATACCTCTCTGCAGCAATACCAATCTAAGTCTCACTAAGAGGGATATGAAAGTTCGGAGGTCCAGGCTAGAAGAGGTAACTTCCAAATTTATAGATGACTTGGTCAATTTCGAGTATACCCCTTTCCTTCCTCAGGGTACCTTGTTGAAGAGGTACCAGAACTAGTGGGCGATCAACATGGAAGTATACTTGGCCATTTCTCCTCAGAACCTGCTAATGGTATTGGATCTGCCAACTTATTTCTTCCATCAAGCTTTCAGCTTGCGTTCAAGGCGTCACCCTGCTACCTCAACTGCTCCTAGAGTCACTCGGGCTGCTTCGAAGAAAGGTATACACCTTTGTTTCTTTTCCTTTGGCCTTCTCTATAATGGTTGTAATCTTATCCTTAGTTCTTCTTTTGTGAAGGTAGCCCACAACAAAAGAAAAGGAGACTGCTTGAGCTTGAAAAGAAAACAGCTGAGGTGCAAGCAGAAGAAAAAGAAGAAATAGATCAAGAGCATGAGTCGCCCTTAATAAGAAGGAAAAGAGTGATCGTCCCTACTTTTGACTTAGTCCAAGATGAGACAACTGCTAGAGAGGTGGAAGAGGAGCTCATCTCTACAGAATATAGATCCCAGATTGAAGAAGTTGATAAGGAAATTGAGAAGGAGCAGACAAAACCAATACAGAGAAGAAAGAAAAGAAAGATGACTGTCTCTCCTTCTAATTTCGTAGAAGACTCCGATTCTGAGACAATTGCCGAGGCAATAGAAAAGAGAAAGAAAGTGACTGCTTCTACTACTAACTTGGTTGAAGATACCATCCATGAGGCAGCAGCCAAGGCAGTAGAACAAGAACATTCTAAGGCCATAATTGTCTTGGAAAGGGCTGAGAAGAGACGGCAACAACAATTTCTAAGAGATGAAGCTGCTGCTGCTGATGCATTACAAAGGGAAACTGCAAGAAGGCAACAAACTGCCAAACATTACTCCCTTCATAGCTCTCCCATCACTGTCAACATTTCTGAAACAAGTAACTTCTTTCATGCTTCTACTGTTTTTCCTTATCAAATTTTGACATTGAAGCTTGACATTACGTTTCTTCCTTTTTGCAGCAACAACTACTGAGGCTATACTTCGAATGAGGACTTCCTCAATTTCAGTTGAAGTTGATCAGATGCAGAATGTGAAAGCCATTCAGATAATACTCCCACTTCCCAGGCCTACATTCCATGTACCCCCTTTGAGTCCTAGCATTTCTGTAACTCTTTCTTTTGGTCTGACTCCATATCTTCCCTATCTGACCTTTGACCTGTCTCAATTTACTTCTCATTCTTGCCCTGCTCTTCCTTCTCCTTCTAAGGAAATTTCAACCATTACCTCTTCTTCGAAGGTATCTGATTCCCCAATTGTGGGTGCTGGTAGTTCTCCAACTCATAGTTCGTTACCTTTGCCTACTCCCAGCCCCTCTTCACTTGATTCATTGGTGGCTAAGACCATAGAGACTGCCAAAGATGCTCCATCCATTTCTCCTATCTCTATGCAGTCCTTTATGCCTTCCACCACAACTCTCTCAGCACCCCTCATGTCTACAGATGAGGTAGACATCTTCGAAGCCAGGCTAGCCAGTCTCTTCGATGTGTCCTCTACCTCTCCAATAACCAATTTTGAAACTGAGCCATTAGTTTTGGCCGACTCCTTGCTACAAATTCTTGAAAGCTCTCTTTCTTCCAGCAGCAAGCCTTCTGCACCTTTGATGGGCTTAGACACTTGCCTGGAACTGTTAATCTCCTTTTCGAGGCTCCCATTCGAGGCTTTGCAAAGGCCTATAATAAGAGATGGGTTCCTCCAGTGCTGCAAAGTTGCTGAACAGTCAGGCATGAATGTCTCAAGTCAATTATCCCAGGCAGCAATTACTATCGACTTCTACATCAACATTTGCCATGCTCCCAAAGCTGCGGAGGAGAAATTGGCCAGAGACCAGAGTTTTGTTTCCTAAGTACATACTGAAATCTCAGAGCTCAAGGAACAACACTCCTCTGCCTCTCACTTTCAAGTTCAGCTGGTGGAGAAGAAAGCTCAACTTGAAGAGGAGCTATCTGCAGTGAACCAGGCCTTAGTCTGAACTGATACCAAACTGCAAATCACCAACCAAGGACTGGCCGATCGGAAAGAAGAAATGGCTGTAGCTATTCAACTATTTTCATCACTTAGCAATAGGAAATCTGTTGTAAAAGAACAATTAAGACATTGTAATGATTTTTGGGCCAATTTGTGGCAAAATGTACTTAACTCTTTATGAAAAACAAATCCTTGTCTATCATCTGAGTAGTCTTGTGTTCTTATACTTGGGGTTTATTTTATTCCTTATGTTTCCCAAATGGTTGGAAAATAAGGCTTCAAATATCTGCCATTAATCTTTTTGGGATATACATAACCATTCAAATTTCTCAAATGGTATGCTCCAAAAGGTAGAACTTTATGAATTTGATATGGTCCTTTCCAGTTAGGTGACCACTTGCCAAACTTATGGCTTTTAATTCCTATTGGGAGTATTATTTTCCATACCAAATCACCTTCATCAAAGCCAATGTGTTTGACTTTCTTATTATAATTCTTGGCTGCTTTCTTCTTTTGGAAAAGAATGCTATTTAATGCCAGAACTCTAACTTCATCTATGTTTTCTAACTCTAAGCACATACTTTGATGGTATCGCTCAGGATCTAACTGATCTTGGCATCTTACCCTCAAAGATTTAACATTGATCTCCATAGGTAACACTGCATCATGCCCATATACTAAGGCATAAGGGGTGACTCCTGTGCTTGACCTTGGGGAAGTTCTGTAAGCCCACAACACATCCAACAATAAGTTATGTCAATCCTTAGGATTGTCCTCCACAACCTTTTGTATTCATTTTTTCAAGGACTTATTGGATGATTCAGCTTGACCATTGGCTTGTGCATAATATGGGGTGGAATTAATTAGACTAATTCCAAATTCTGCCACAAAGGACTTCACCATCTTCCCATCGAACACCGTCCCATTATCCACAGTTATAGTTTGTGGGATGCCAAATCTATGGATTAGATCCTTAATAAATCCAATAACCTCAGTCTGGTCTACAGCCTTGTATGGCTTAACATTGACCCACTTAGTGAAGTAATCAGTGGCCACTAGAATGAAACAATAATGCTTCGAAGAAGGTGGGTTTATTTTCCCCATCATATCCATGGCCCATCCTCTGAATGGCCAAGGCTTCACTACTGCATGTAGGTCAGTTATGGGCACATGCCTTATTGTGCCATGCTTCTGGCATGCCTGGCAACCCTCTGCATACTCTATGCAGTCTTTAAGGATAGTTGGCCAATAGTAGGAATGCCTTCGAAGCAACCATCTCATCTTCACACCAGGCTAATGAGCACCATAGATGCCTTCATGAACCTCAGCCATAGCTGTTAATGCTTCTTTTGGGCCTAAACATTCCAGCAATAAGCTATCTCCCCCCTTTTTGTAGAGAGCATTACCATATATCATATATTGCATAGACTACAATTTAATTTTCTTGCTGGCCTTCGAAAATGGACCAGCCAAGTACTGCATTATTGGATGCCTCCAATCTTGTTCTTGTAAGTCATTATGATTGACTTCCAAGACCATATTCCTTTTATTCAAAGGTGGTATCAATTTCTGATATGTTGCTTGGCTTATGTTCCTTTGGGCATTGTCCCTTCTCTTGAAGTTCGAAACTTTCTGAGCCACATCATTAGCTCTATTATTCAAGAATCTTGGAACATGAGTCACATTTGCTATTTGAAATTGAGAAAGCAGATGTAATGCAACAACATAGTATGGTAAAATGCTTATGCTTTGACACTTGAAAATCCCTTTCACTTGGTTAACCACCAATTGATAATCTCCAAATATGTCAACTGCATGAACTTGTAATCCAATAAGAATTTCTAGTCCCACTATTAAGGCTTTATATTCAGCTTGGTTATTAGAACAGGTAGCTTCATCCACTCTGAAACCATGTATGGTCTTTACCCCTTGTGGAGACCTAATCACAATACCAATTCTAGTTAAGCCATTGGCTTTCGACCCATCGAACCACATCTGCCATGGCTCAACACTAACCATACCAAATTCCATTATCTCTTGGCTCTCTGTTTGAGATGGATGGTCTGCCAGAAAATTGGCTAAAACTTGCCCTTTTACTGCCCTTTGAGGGACATATTCTAGATGAAATTCTGATAAGGTGTAGACACCCCATTTTTGACCAACCTTAAGACTCAGACGTCACCGATTGAGCGCTCGGTGATATTGGACATTGTGCTTGTTCAGAAGTCTCAGAGTCTCGGCTGTGAGCCCTACCTCCGAACTTCCGGGCTTTTCTGTGCCTTGCCTCAGTTTGTGAACTAGACTCAATTTTCTCTGTTTCTTTTCCCTGAGGGGAGGGAGAGGTCTGGTAGATCATCTCTCAGTGGCCGTGGGCTACATTTCGTGGTCGTAGGCCATTTTGTCCATTTCGGAGCCCGATTCCCAGTTTTCGGAGCCGTTAGGCCATGTGCCTCGGTTCGGGATCACCTAACCATCTCCGATTGCCCCAGTTTTTGGCATGCATCTTGTTTACTCCCTTTTGAGGGACACTGAGGTCTGAGAGACCCACTTCGTGGTCAAACGCCACTTCGATTATATGATCGATTTTAGGGGCCTCGGCTGCCGTTTGACCCGGAACCTATATTTTGCATCGGTTTTTGTTCATTTTTGGCAGGTACCTCTGTTTCATCACCGGGAAGGTCACAGAAGGGTGGGAGGTCAGCAATTGTTTCAACAACCAATTATATTCCTCCGTCGCCCTCCGACGCCCGTTTTTCTCACTTCCAAGCCAATGTTGACCACCCTAGGGTCACTTTCTTCAATCCTAACCCCCATATTTGTGTTGTAGACACCTGGGAGGACACAAATATTATATGGCTGGCCATTAATTCTAATTGAACCTTTTGAACCCCTTTGAAAAGTGGCTTGTTCTCTCTCCTGTTTTACAGTTGCCAGTTTTGAACCACAGGGTTGTGTTGAGGGCACTGAGAGGATACCCTTTTGTGATGGTCGGCCAGAAAATCAACTTGGCCTTTTTGACCCTTGGCTGGCCAGCCATGGGAGGTAGTCGGCCGGCCACCTACAACTCAGATAATTGGCCGGCCATGATCCTTGCAGTGTGTATACTACAGCTGTATATCTATTTTCCCTCCAAAAAACCTGTATCTGGGGGACAACTTTTGGGGGGAAACTTGGCTTGTTTTCCCCCCACTTTTTCCCTCCATTTCTCCCCCCTTTTTGTCTACATAACAGAGCCTCCAGCTCTGTCTTGTGGGTTGAAAAAATTTGCCTTAAGCCTTGTATACACATCTCCCTCCATCTCTCTCTTTCAAGCTCAAGCATCCAGGTTCCTTGCACCGTTCCTTCATCACTACCTGGCATCACCACCACTACTCCATTTCCAGCAGCTTGGGGAGCTTTCCAGCAGCTAGGAGGCATCACTTCTCAAGCCAAGAAGCAACCAAGGGTTGGTCTTCAAGGGTAAGTGTCAATTCCCTTTTTTTGAGCTTAATTTTGCAACACTTTTCTAGCCATTTTTCTTGTTGTTTTGAGCTCCGACCAAAACTGAAAATGTCATTTTTTTGAGCTATATTCCATGTTTCATTAAGGGCTCATTGCAGTTTGAAACTTCTTTTTGGCACTTGCTTCATTATCCTCTTGAATGCCATTATTTTGCATGATATTTTTAGCCTATGTGTGATCTGTTTTGGAGCATGACATAAACTGTAGATAGGATTATTTTGAGCCCTTATTCAACATTGAAGAGGGCTCATCCTTGTTTGGGACCTCCATGTATCACTTGCCATTGTACCCCTCTTTGGTCCCTATTTTTGCATGTTTTGTTAGCTTATCTTGCTTCTATTTTTTGGCCATGATCAGAGCTAAAAGTAGCCATATTTTGACCCCCTTGTCATGTTTCATTAAGGGTCTTTGGCTGTTTGATGAATATTTTGTATACTTTGTGTTATAGCCTTCTTGTGGCTTCAATCTTGCATTGCATTTTGAGCATGATTGTATACTGATTTGGGCTTGATCATCTATTGTAAAATGCTATATTTTGGGACCCTCTTCAACATTGTTGAAGGTCCCTCACTTTTTTGAGCCCCCCAATATATCAGTTACTTCTTTGCCCCTTTGTTGGCCTTAATCTTGAATTGCATTTTGAGCATGTTTGTATACTGATTTGGGGCTTGTCATCTACTGAAAAACATAATATTTTTGGTCCCTCTTCAGTGTTGTAGAAGGGTCTTTTTCTGTTTGGGCTTTGCATCTACCACTTGCCTCATTGCCTCCCTTGCGGAGCCATTTTTGTATGCTATTTTAGCCCTACTTGTGCTTGCTGTTTGGCCATGCTTTAAACTGAAAAAATGCTTATTTTTGGGCTTCCTTTCTTCTTATTTTACACTTCATGTACCAATTATGCATGCTTTGTATAGCTATAGGCCATTTCATGTGCTTAATTCCATGTTTCGGGACTCGTTCCATGCATCGGGTTTCATTTCGCCTTGTTTCGGGGCTGTTTTGCCCCTCATTTTGCTACAGATTTTTGCATGTTTGCATATCATATTCCATGTCTTTGCCATGTCTCATTAGAGTGGCATTTCGGTGCCTGAGGGTCGGTCCTCGGTTTGCGTGCACGCATGCACGCATCTCGAGTTGTCTCATTTTCATCTAATGGCCTCCTATGTGAGTGTGGCTGAGGCTCTCTCATATTGGTGTAAGCCCATTATGCATTGCGTATGCCATTTCATCCATAGTATTGTGTATGCTCGGTTGTGTATTACCTCGTGCATCGTGTTTGTCATTTCATAGCATTGCGCATGCTAGGTTGTATATTAGTTGCATTTCATGCATATCATGCATATTGCATCGTGTTCGGGATAGGAGTTAGCCTGGGCACGGGAAACGAGGTGCGTTCCGTACTCCGAGTGACGGAACGTGTCTCAATTCCCAAGTCACCGACATTCCGGATTATCCATGATGGAGTTAGGTTTTGTTGTAGTGTTCATATGCATTCATTCTATATCGAGTTGTGCAATTCGGCTCCTCGACCATCATGCATCGAGATGCGTGATTGGTGGCACGAGAATCGAGACATGCATACATTTGTGAAATACATTGCTATGCCTCTTTCCTACTCTCTGTTGCAGCAAAATCAAGAATCAGCAGTCTTCCAAGGCTTGGCATGCATTTCAAGAACAGTTGCCAAAACAGAGGCTAATTGGGGCATCCCAGTGGATTTCCGCGCAAGTCAACCCGAACATGCATCATTCATCAGAATCAAGGCAGTCCCTAGCTTGCATGCCAGTTTTACAGCTTTCTTATTTAATTTGTTAATTAATTAGGAATTTGTAAATACTTGGACTGTATTATTTGGACTGTACTATTCTTTTATTCGGGACTGTATATTTATTTGGACCCTCTGCGCGAGGGCATAATTGTAATAAGTGTGGGTGAGTGTGATGTATGTCTTTCAACCCCACATCTTTCTTCCCTTTTATTTACCTGCTTATGATGGTTAGATTAGGGCATATTTCAATTAGCATACAGTATGACAGCATGTTTGCATCATTCATCTGTTTTGCATGCACCGGGCTCGGCGTATCATACAAACTGCATTTGTATTTCAATTCCAAATTGAATACGTGTTAGTTGTAGCATTCCATATGCCATGTTTAGAATAGCTGAGCCTGCTATAGTTGCATCTTTGCATATGTTGCATTAGGCATTTCTGTATATTTAGGATCATGCATGATTTCTAATGAGCTTCTGTTTTGGCTTGGAGTACTCGGTGAGTTTTATGCTTTAGCATCCTTGCATGCATGTGAGTGACTGCCATGAATAGCATGCTTACTATGAGGCTAACTGCTTATGTGATATAACTGCCTTGAATGCCTGTGGGTGAAGGTTGGGTTATTTGGATTGGAACAATTCATCAAATGTTTGTTTTAAGCCCACTAGACAGTGGCAAAATCATGTTTTTTGAGCCCACCCGAGAGTGGCAAAATCCGCATTTTAAGCCTACTTGCGAGTAGCAAACCGTTTTCACAAACAAACAAGAAGTGTTTTGTTCCAATTCAGACGACTCAGTCTATACTTGTATGTTGTGCGCATCACATAGTAACCTAGGCTAATAACCGGAATAAGAATACACAATGTTTTCAAAAATAGATATCATGGTTAGTAGAGGCCGGTCTTTGACCGGGCGAGCGAGGGTGCTCACGAAGTGACCTTCCCCAATCATACCCAAGTTCCCGAGCCGAGGCAACTTTGGTGATGACGGACACGTGGCCTTTGGCACCGAGTCAGGGTTTCCTAAATTTCCCATTAAAAAAACATTTAGATGGCGACTCTGTATCTGGCAAAGCAGTCCATGTTTGGCACTTCTTTCAAAAATCTATTTTCTCAAAACGATTTGCCGGATTTGGACTTTTCGGTTCAAGATTAAGAACCGTGACACAAATTGAGTCTGAGCTGTAGCGAGGTCCCCCCCCCCCGGCGGGCCTGTCTACATAAGGCTAGTATCCACTTGCCAATTCTTTCCCTCAACATAGGTCTAGATAACATGTACTTAACCAAATCTGTGGTTGCAATTACCAAAACAGTTGTAGGTAAAAGATAGTATCTTAATTTCATTGTAGCAAAATACAAAGCAAGACACAGCTTTTCAACAGCTGAATATTCATATTCACAAAAATTTAAAAACCTGCTAAGGTAATAAACATCTTGCTCCTTGCCTTCTTCATTATCTTGGGCCAAGAAAGCTCCCAATGAATCTTCTGCTGCAGCTATGTACAACTTCAAGGGCTTATCACCCTTTGGTGGCATCAGAACTGGAGGGTTGGCCAAGTAGGCTTTGACACCTTCGAAAGCAATTTGATGCTCTGCTGTCCACACAAATTCCTCTTCATCTTTCAGCCTTAACAAGGAAGAAAATACTTTAATTTTCCCTGCAATGTTAGAAATGAACCTTCGAAGAAAGTTAACCTGTTCAAGGAACCTTTGTAATTATTTCTTATTTGATGGAGGCCTAGCTTCAATGATGGCTTTAGCTTTATTCTGATCAATCTGTATTCCTTTCTTGTGCACTACATAACCCAAGAAGTTTCCAAATGACACACCAAAAGCACACTTAAGGGTTTAAGTTTTAACTTGAACCTCCTCATTCTTTCAAAAGCTGCTTCTAAATGAAACAGATACTCCTCCATGGATTGGGATTTCACTACAATGTCATCAATATAACACTCTAAATACCCTCCAATGAGGTCATGAAAGATAGCGTTCATAGCCCTCTGATATGTAGCTCCAGCATTCTTCAGGCCAAATGGCATTTTAACCCATTCAAAAGTGCCAATATTTCCAGGACATCTGAATGTTGTCTTGTGGACATTCTCCTCTGCAATGCAGATCTGGTTATAACTAGAGTGCCCATCCATCATTGATAAAACTTGATGCCCTGCTGAACTGTCTACCAACAGATCCACTATAGGCATAGGGTACTCATCTTTTGGAGTTGCTAAATTCAAGTTTCTGAAATCAATGCATACCCTCATTTTACCATTCTTCTTAACCACAGGCATAATATTAGATAGCCATTCCACATACCTAGATGTTCTAATAAAGCCTGCTTTGAGTAGTCTAAGAATCTCCTTCTTGACTTTCTGAATTACTTCTGGACTCATTCTTCTTGGTTTTTGCTTGTATGGCTTGAAGTTAAGTTTCATAGGGAGCCTATGTTCCACTAATGACCTATCCAATCCTAGTAGTTCATTATAAGACCATGCAAAGCAATCTTTATATTTCTTTAGAACAACTAACAACTGGCCCTTGTCCAGAACACTCAGACAAGCACTTATGTAGGTGGGCTACTGTATAGAATCTTCCCTTAAATTTACTTCTTCTAAGCAGTCTTGTGTCTGAGAACTTACTGAAGCTTCTTGTTTGATTTCTTTTATCTTCGAAGCAATCTCCCTGCTTTGTCCTGCTTCCAGGTTCTTTAATTCAACATCTTTGCCTTCCTCCTCATAGACAAAGTCTGTCCACAAGGCTTCATCTTCCTGTATCTCCTAGACTTTTGTTTCAATGTCCAATGCACAGTATTTATCAAGGGTCAAAACTTTGACTTGTTGCTGCTTTTGCTTGCAGCCAATTATCATGGCTTCTCTCTCTTGCTCCTATACTTTCTGGACTATTGATTTTACATCCAATGTTGAGAATTTAATTAGAGCCAAAGACTTGGCTTCTTGTGTTTCATTTCTTTGCCTACAACCAGGCATCATTGTCATCTTTAACGACAACCTCCTCATCAACACTCTCCTGGACTAAGTGCTTCAGGTGTGTTACTTCCTCATCAGCCGTCACTTCGGCTGAGCCATCAGGTTTTCTCAGTATACTGAGTGGTGTCACTCCCTCAATATACAGTTTGACCTCTGCGAAGTCTACACAGGCTATGAAAGGTTGAGGATCTGCATCAATTTCCTCTGTCTCTCCATTGCCTAAGGCCATCATAATTTTCTGATACAAAGAGGAAGGCACACATTTGTTAGTGTGAATCCAATCTTTCCCAAATAAAACATTGTATTTAGCATTACTGTTGATTACAAAGAATGCTGTCATACAGTCCCCGGTTCCCACACTCAGGTTGATGGGTAGAATTCCCTGAGCCATCTGTTTGTCTCCAGCAAAGCCAGCGATGGTTGTACTGGTTGGGATCAACCTAGGATTCTTTTTCTCTAGTTTCTTCAAAGAAGATTTCGGTAGTAAATTCACTGCTACCCCATTATCTATCAGGACTCGATTCAATTGTATCCCATCGTAGAAAGCCTTGATGTACAAAGGCTTAACATGTTGTGTCATAGAATTTGAGGGATACTCAAAAGGATATGAGAGGTTAATGCTCACCTCTTCTTCACTCTCATATTCAGTTTCCATTGGGGTAGCCATTCCAGAATCATCTTGTACCATACTCACTTGTGAGTCTTCACTAGAGACAGGAATATGATCAATTTCTTGACCATCTTGGTCCTCATCTCCAGCCTGGAACTCATGAGGCAGTATGTGTACCATATTGACTGATACTGAAGGAAATGAGCCAAATTGGATGGCTGGCTGTACCTGTTTCCCCTCTTGGCCACCTTGTTCAGTTATTTCAGAAACATCCTCCATGTTGCACTCTGGCACTTCATTGTTAACTGATTCCTTCGAAGGATCTTTCTCAACTGGTTTTTCAACCAAAAATGTTTGCTCAGCCATGAAGGCTTCGAACATTTCTTCCTCCACCATTTCTTTCTTTTGGCTTATGCCAATTTCTTCTTCTGTCTCGCTACCACTCTCCATCAGAGCTTTCTCCAATCCTACTAAGCTAGATTTCTCTCTGGCTTTTAGTTCAGAATGAACCTTGGCCAACTGTTCTCTGCTGCAACCCACCTTGCTTTGTAGAGTTGTCTTTGGAGTATAGTCTGACTTTGGAATCTTTTTTCCTTTTGTTTGGACCAATGAAGAGCTCTCTCCATGTTCTTTCATATCTTTCTGGTACTAAGTGTACCTGCGCTGAATCTTTCTCCTTTGTGATCTCGAAATGACTGGGACCATATCTGGTTCCTTCGTCTTTGGGTGTTTAAGCAATACCCAATTGTTCGGAGCCATCAAAGGAGGTTTAACCATCCTTCCTTGGTTTCCAACATCTCTCTGAGTAGGCACTTCCCTAGGTTTGTTCTGCATCACAAACCAATCTGGAACTCCAGGTACCCACGAACTTACTGACTCAGATGTTGAACTACTTCTTTCTACCTTCGAAGCTGGCTGTGAGGCCAATTGCTTGGTCCTGACCTCATGTTTCGAGCCTAATTCAGGCCTTCGATGAAGGTGGCCACTTTCTGTCCTGCGTGAGGTTAGTCTAGGGGGCCAATCTCTGGCTTTGATCCCATAACTTAAACTCTTCTCTAAGCTTCTTTCAGAATGACTGCTCTCCATTCTGTAATAGTTAGGTGGCTTGGGCTCATACAAGGGCCTTTCGGCTTTAGCATGCATTCTATCGACTGTTGGTTCAACTACCAATGGCTGCTACCTAACACTAGCCGGATACGGCCTTTTGTTATAAGCATTGGCTGGTTTAGAGCGTCTCTGCACATCCTTGTAGTATTGCTTCCCATCAATTGGAAGCCCCTTTCAACCATTTATAACTCAGTCTACACCTGGAACACATCCTTTGCATTACTGCTACCTCTAAGGAATCATCATCCAGTGATTCTTCATCAGAGTGTTCCTTCTAGTGTGAGAAACCTTATCCAATAACTGGCAGATTTCTGGTGTCCTTTTTTATGGTTGTCTGGTTAGCAACATGCATCTGCACATTGACTTCTTCCAATTCTGTCAAGGACAAGTTCTGGAAGTCTGACATAATGACATTGGCTGCCACCTCTCTAACTTCTGGAAATGGATTACTGTCGATCCCCATGGCCTTTTCTGTTTTGGCTGGAAATTTCAAACTTCCTTTCCGAATTTGTTCTTGGATCCTGTCTCGAAAAACAATGCAGTTTTTAGTCGAGTAAGACCAAGAGTTATGCCATTTACAATATACTTTCCCCTTAAGTTCATCTGGAGATGGCAGTTTTACTCCTTTAGGTAACTTAAGGAAGTTGGCCACAAGCAAATGATCAAAAATGTCATCTGCCTTTGTTAAATCGAAAGAGTACTTTCTGTGAAGGTCTTTCTTTTTAAACTGCTAGTCAATTGTTGTATCCTTATGAATTAATGCCTCACAGATCACAGGTTCTTTGCCCACAATCTCTGCTGCATCGATCTCATAATTAGGATCTCTATAATATGTCTTGTACGATGCATTATTTCGATCTTGTTCCTCCTCTAGTAATGCTTCATACCTAGACACCTTATAGGTTAGTTCCATCAAATCTCTAAATTTAGTTGAGTCAAACTTCTTTTGAAGCCTGAACTCTAAGCCATTTTGAGCCAATCTTACGAATTCTGGCTCTGGCAGGATGACTCTATATTTATTTCCAGCCCTTTTAAATCTAGCAATAAACTGAGTAGCCTTTTCTTTAGGCCTTTGACTCAATCTTGCCAAGTCTACCATGGAAACCTCTGGCTCCGATTGGAAGAATTGGGCATGAAATGCCTCTTCCATTTGTTGCCAAGTTTGAATGGAGCCACCAGTTAGAGAATTTGGGAATAATCTTAGTTTCATACAATCATGATTAGTAAATTCACCGCATTGAGCAGCAAACCTAGCAATATGCTTTACTGTTGATTGGTTTCCACTCCCATAGAAAAGGGTAAAATCTGGTATCCTGAACCCCCTTGGGTATTGATGTACCCTATCTACCCATTCTGGGTATGGTTTTCTGTATACAGGAGTTTGGACCCCCCGAGCCATCGGTCCACACATCTCCCTAACAACATCAGCAATTTGGTCCCTAGGGACCATATTTTGTGCCTGCTGAACCACTACTGGAAGGACAAACACAGGATTTGGTGGACAAACTTATGCTTGTGGTCCTCTTGGTCCATAAGGTGGTACATTTGGGACTGGTTGTCCTTGTGGTGCAGGTTGCTGTTGGGGGTATGGGTAACCCCTATGAGCCTATCCTGCGAAAGGACCTGGGAAAGGTGCTAGAACAGGTGTTGTGTCTCTTTCATTTGCAAGCAAACCTTCCAACCCCCCTGGTATAAATTCGAATAAGGGATTAGTGAACCCCCTTGTACTAGGTATGGCTTCGAACATGGAATTTGTGACCATTCTTATGCCAGTTTCTTGTACTGGGCCAGATCCACCAATTTGTATGGCTTCATTGTTGAGTACTGAGGCATTTTGACCTACTATAGGCCTCGAAATGGGTTCATACCAAGACTGAGGTGATGGTCTTTCATAGTTCCGATTACTAGTTTGACCATTAGAATGTCCATTAACTTGCATAGGCTGTTTATCTCTAGCCAATCTTTGTTGAGGGACATTTAAAACTTCCTCGATGTGTCTTGTGTTTGTTGGTTGGTGGTTATTCATTCGATCCAAAAAGGATGTTGCCCATCTTTCCATTGTGTTCATTAATTGCTGTCCCATGGCATCTACTAGGCCACCTCATGGATTTATTGGATGAGTAGATGGAACAGTAGATGGTCCAATTCCTTAGTTTCGTCCAATACTATGAACATGTGGTTCTTGTCTCGAAATCTTGATGCATTAGACCATAGGTTCTGATAATATGGGAGTTTCCACATGATGTGTTACCACATTATCCTCTGGATTAGGTATTTCTACCTCTCCTTCTATGCTTTCTTCCAAGCGTTCATTTTCTCCTTGTCTTCTTCGTCTAGCCATTTCAATTTGTCCCACTAGGCGTGCCAAAAATATATGTTGGCCTTTTGGCTTTCGAAGGGTATTTTTGTAAATACGAGCGTGCCAGCAAGGATTAATCAGTCCTTACAGAAATGTTAATTGCCAATCAATTATCAAACGATTGTGTTTTAGTTCTTTCAGCCTCAATGAAAAGGACTTTTACTGGTGGCTTGACTTAGGAAAAATTAAGCAAAATAACAGTTAAATGAAGAGCAATTGAAGTATTTCATTAGAATGAAAACATACAATGATCCAAACTCAGCCTCGTAGAGGTTTACAACAATGATCTACTTGAAACTACTCCTATGAATGAAGTGCAGTGCAGGAATTTAAAGTACAGGAATGTAAAGGGCAGGAATTTAAAGAACAGGAAATGTAAAACTGGAAAAGAAAATATGTAAAATAAGACTGGTTTGTATGATCTGAGTCTGGGGGTTTTTTCTGGGGTCTTCCCCGCTATTTATACTTCTCAAGGATGACCATCGAACTGCACTTTAAATCGTCGAACTGCTCCTCCATGATCGCTGATCATGCTGCCTTATAAGTAGTTCCACTACGCCATCACTTGCAGTTAGGCTTCCCTCCTATATTTGAATTTAAATATGAGTAACCGTTGAAGCCACGTCACCTTGCACCTCTTTATTGATCCAATGCTACTCAGATCACGTGAGAACCAATACTAACTGCCACATGTACGATCAGGATCGAAGACTTGAATAGTATTCCTATATTACCCTTATTCTACCTCGTGTTGAATTGTAACTGGCTTGTATAAAATATGTAGCCAACAGCCACCCAACCGGGGTTACCGGCTAGAGACACTCCGATGGTGACGTTTGTGAAACCCCGTATATTTTATATAATAAAAATAATATATATATATTAATTTTCTATAATAATTATTCACAATATTTTGAATCTAATAGTCTATATATTTTTATACTGAAAATTTATTCAAAATAAAATAAAATAAAATATATTTTGACTTTATATTATTACTCAATATTAATTTCTAAACCGTATGATATTTTTATTATATTTTTCTTTATATTTTTTGTAATCAAATCACACTGGAACGTAATATTTTCTATACTAAAACCTAATAAAAAAAACCATGGGTTTGCTCCCCATGTTTTCTCACCTCCCACCTTCCACGTGCAATCATTTTCTATATCAAAAGAAAATGTTATGGACATGTAGATGCTATATACACCAGGTGTTACATTTCCTTTTATCCCTTCTTTTTAATTTCTATCTTCTTTTACTCTTCCTCATTTTGCCCATAAATTGAGCCTAACTTTTCCTCACATCTCTTCACTTCCAGTTTCATCTCTCTCTCTCTCTCTCTCTCTCTCTCTCTCTCTCTCTCTCTCTCTCTCTCTCGGTTCCCTCTCTTTCTCTCCACCTCTCATTCTCAAAACTCCCTTTCTTCTTCTTTATCTCTATTCTTCCTCTTCCTCCCGACCTCCATGGCCATGGCCTTAACCCATACTATCACCAAACCGCGAACTTCTCCACCACTGGCACACCGTCGGACTGCCACTACCACCATCACCTAATTCCATTATCATCTAGAACCACCATTCACAAAGTGTTGTAGGTGAAGAAAGAGAACAAGAAGGAAGATGGAGGAGAAAGAAACAAAGTTAGAGAAGTTTATTTTTAATTTTAAAAGTTGGTTTTCGGCTTACTTTCGGCATGCCAAAACCATCCATTCCGGGAAGAAGTGAGAAAAACAGGCCATGTAAGATGAAGTATGAAGTAAGTTGAAGAGATTGGCGAAAGAATGGAGTAAAACCGCTAAGAATTAAGAAAGTTATGGAGTCCGAAAGATGGTTCGAAGAAATGTCCGAGACAGTAGGAAAATAATCTTATTTTTTGTCAAATTTTAGAGATCTGATGGCATGCAAAAAGAGACGGAACGAGGCGTGTGAGTAGTGAATCAAAAACTAGGCCGTGAGGTAAATCTAATGACAGAAAAATAAGATAAAACAGAGTTACAATGAAAAAGATACAAGAACTTGAACCAGTGGATTTGAAACAAAACTTCTGGGTCTTTCTGTTCGTGCGAGCTACTGCTGTTTGGAGAAGATGAATTTAATTTTATCCAGCGTTTCTCGGCTCATGGTGCTACGGTGCATCCTAGTACATTTAGGTTAATTGAGTGGTTCGATGACTTTGGGGATGACCACCCTTAAGTTTTTCGACATGTAGAATCCATTTTTGGGGTTAGATCTTGCAAATTCTGAGTCTAAGATGATCATCAACAACTAAAAGTTCTAAGAGAATCCAATGGAAGATCAACGATGAGATTGCGTCCGATTAATGTGAAATTTCAGCAAGAGGATCATGAAGCCAAGACGGTCATATCTTGCGATCAGAATCATAAATCAAATTCGGACAATAAATCGTTAGCAACTTATCATAGTAAGAAAACCCTCTCAACTCTCTCATTTTTTTAATCGTTGAAATTTTCGGATGATAAAATGACTAATTTATAGATAGAAATTTTTATATATATATGTATGTAAATTTTGTGATGTGTATATCAAATATTTGAAGATGTTGATAGTCTTACAGTCATGGTATTAGTGTGGAAATAGACTTGCATGTGTAGTTTATACCATTAAAGAGAGGATTGAAGAATTTATTTGGTCCTTGAATCTGTCAAAAAAAATTTACGAATTTTTAGACAATTTTATAATCAAAATTTGAAGATGATTTCTTCTACAAAGTTGTTTAGAATGATGTCTACTTCATCCATGAATGTTTGCAACAATTATAGAGTTTTGTACGAATTTATACAGCGTTTTAACCAAATCTGGAGCTATAGGCAGATTTTACTATGTGTTTGAAAAATCATTAAAATTTTTATATTAAACCAAATCTGGTAATTTCTAAACAAAAAATGAAATTTGAGAAGTCTAGTTTCATAATAAATTTTTAGATTATGGAATTGATTTATAAATTTAAGTATGGAATTAATTTAAGAAACTGTGATAAATCTGTGTCATACATTTTCTTGAAATTTTTAAGAATTATTTATAACTTATTTTTGGAAAATGCTTTTTGAAAAATGACCATAACATGTTTATTGAGTATTCTGTAGATGTTTATGAATTTTAGAGTTGTATAAGTAATTTATTTATAATTTTATTTGCGAGATATACATTCTGAAAATTTTGGCAGATTCAGGCAGAATCAAAAATTATCTCTTCAATTGTTTATTTGGACTAAAATTTAATATTGTGCTAGTTTAATCTTATGGATTAAAAATACATGCATGTGTGTGATTATGATTTATTTCTTTTTGGTATCTATATTATTATTTCATACTATGGTTTAAATAAATTGTTTATTTAAATTTTGTACAATTGTTTATTATTGTGTGACATGTGTAATAGTTTATGTTAGGATTTTAATGAGTTGGTATAACATTATTGGTAATTAAATTTTGAATTATTTTGAATATCTCATCAAGTAAAGAAAAACGAAATTAAACCAATGATACATTAAATTGTAAAAGTGATGGGGTGAGCCCGGTTTAGAATCTTGCGCAAGTGAGTTGTGAACCCTAACGTGGCACGGGAAGGTATTTTGGCTCTTATCGGTGTAGGCAATATAAGGTTGGTGGTGCGGATGTCACAACATAAACCGTTCCCTTGGGACAGACCGTGATGTCACGACTTGGGTATGTAACCCTGGTACGTGGGTATCATTGGTAGTTACAGTAAGTAACATTTAAATATTTGATCAAGAGGGAGTCAGAATTGCCCGTGGCCATTGTTTAGTGGTTGAGTGGAAATAGTGCTCCACGGGGAGTTACTTAAACTTATCTGATAAACTAAATCTATGTGAAATTAAAAAGAAAAGTTGGCATTTTTCCTTATGATGAAATAGTGTTGTTTTTATTATCTATTGTTATTAGTTCAACTGATAGCATTCCTATTATGCTTATTAAATGTTGCTTGCTATTCTGTTAACTACACATTATTCATTATTTGTGAGTATTATTACCAAGATGGGTATTTTCGGGTTGTAGTATCTTATTGAGCTCGTCGCTCATTGGCATTCCCGTTGCCCTAATGTTTTATGCCAGGTACCGAAGAAATCGAACGGAATACCGAGGCCTTGCTAGGTGACATTCAACCTTGGTTAGCTTGAAGAGTGCCAAGTTCCATGAACCATTTTCTAAAATTTCTAGTTTTTCTCTAGTTTTCTTGTTATATTTGTGTCATTTCTTTTATGTACTAAGACTAAGTTGTGATGTAAGAACTTTAAATTTTGGGTTGTTAATTAATAGATGTTAGTAATATTGGTGGCAATATTAATTTTAAGTTCTAAATCTTATTATGATGTCCTTAAATTTTGGGGCGTCACAAAGTTAGTCACTTGATTCAAAGAATGAGGGTATGGAAATGAAGAGTATTGGTGTGTAGTATAGAGAGAGATCACCTCTCTCCTCCTCTTGGATGCCCCCTTTTATATAGATTTGGGGGGGGGGGGGGGTGTGATATTTGTTTGGGCTAGATCCATTGTAGGCCTTGTTTAGGTTAGTCCCAATAAGCTGATATATATTTTTTTCTGGCTCCCACAATTGCCCCAAAACTTTCATTGTCTGCAGTAGAAGGAATGAGAGTTTTTCTTGTCGAGTTACCTTGTTCAAATAAATGTTAGGTCTCTTGATAAATGAATGGATGACTAGATGAATACATGTATGTTTGAATGCTCGTACAAATATATGTATATAAAGGAGATAGGTGAACTAAAACTTAGTAAATAATGTAGTATAGAGAGGTTAAATAAATGATGGCGATCATAGTACGAAATTATATCACATGAGTTCCAAACAAATCATAACGATGGGCCACGGTATTGTAACTCTCAGGCAAGGGTCGTTGGCCATGGTATTACGACCCCCGGATGAGGGTGTAGGCTGCGGTATTATGACCCCCGAGTAAGGGTGATGGCGCTCTGTACCAAGTGTAAAGATTGCCCCATATTCAGAAATTTTTGTTGATTTTAAGTGGCGATCAATTGCCAACATGGCAAGGATTTTGAATAATACATCTAGTGTCATTGATTGCCTGTACCAAATTAGGTAGACTTGTTAATCACAAATAAGTGGAAAGCAAAAAAAGAGTATGCCAATGGTTAAGCATTAAAAAATAGCATTGCAGCATTGCGCCATTATAAGGAATTTCCGGGTAGAATTTGGAAGCAAATTGCTGATTTATTTGGGTTGAGTCTTGAGTTGAAAGCAAATTGACAATTTATTTGGAAGGTGTTATTTGGAAGGAATTCATCCTTTGGTGACGAATGAGTCGGGCTGGAATATTGGCAGAGTCACCAAATAAGTTGTAGTGGTGGAATTCGACATTGAGCAAACTCTAGACGCGGCGGCAAAAATGTTGTTTACTGCATATAAAAATTGATAAATTTGTGGTATAGAATTTGCAAAATTAGACCGTACATAGGTGTTCAGAAGGCTCCAAATGGTTGGAAACGACTATGAAATCGTTGTAATCGGACTCACGATGGTGTAGTTTTAGCCAAAATAGAATTGATGGCTTAGATCAGTTGAAAATGGTGCTCCATGAAGCACTGGATAATTGCTCCTATATTGCTAAGTTAGACGACTCAGTTTGGAAAAAAGTTAAATAAAATTGGCTCTTTGGAAAAAAGGTAAATAAAGTTGTTGCTGAGAAAGTTTGAACTCGCGCCCTTGTGTTGAAAGAATAAGATTTAACCACTGTGCCACCAAGGATCCCTTTGTTAATATTTTGCAAGATATTTATTTGAACTTGATTGCGCTTACTAGATGTAACTTAGCCGCAATACACTGAATAATTTCTTATATGTGCCAACTTTGGGTTGTCTTCTCCAGCAAAAACTCATGAATTTCTGGGCAAACTTCGACTGGCTCATACGGCTTCATTTGAACTCTGATTTTGACGCGGTTTGTTGTGTTGGACTCGACTTAATGAGTACTTCACACTGGTATGGCCAAAACTTGATTTCGACAACTTCAAAAATGTCAATTTTCAGCACATGTGATCCGTTTCGCAACTTTTTGTGGACTTTGGTTACTTCTTGGTTTCTCAGGTTGGTGGGTTTGGACTCTTTGAGCCAATGTGAATCCTGTGGTAGGTTCAGATGTGGATTTCGACAAGCTGAGATGCTAGTTTTATGCCGAGATATAGTGCCGAGCAAAATGGTGTAGTTTGCAGTCGATCTAATATACACGTGCCATCTGTGATTATCATTGCCGTTGAGCTTGATGACGGCGTTATGGCGTTGAGATTTTGAAAAGCAAGCTATTGTGCAAATTCAAGCTGAATAAGAAATGTGTTAGAGCAATCTTTTCAAGTAAGGAATGTGAGCTGAATAAGCAATGTTGCGGTATAATGTTTTGCCGAATACTGTTGCCAAATAAGTTACTGAAGCCGAATAATTTTACCAAAGCTGAGTTGATAATATATAGAGTAATATGCAGTTGATAAAATGCTGAATGATATGCCGAATTTGCAGAGTTGATAAGCACTGTTGCAGTATAATATTTTGTCGAATACTTGTTGTCGAATAATGTGATCCGCATAATGTTACAGAATAATTTGATCTGGATAATGTTGCCAAATAATATTGATGTAGGTATGTGTAGACACCCCATTTTTGACCGTCCTCAAGACCTGGACGTCACCATTTGAACACCCGGTGATCATCCATGTTTGTGTTCGTTTGGAGTTCCCAGAGTTCTCGGCTACGCGCCTTGCCTCAGGATCTCCGAACTCGACTGTTTGTGTCTGGTTTTACACCAAACACTTATGTTTTGCCTTCGAAAGGCAGAGGATGCCTTGTGAGACATCCCCTTTGCACCACCGGCAGTGGCTAGAGGCCACCGGCTGGTTTTGTGTTGCCACCGGCAATGTATATTGCCGGTCGGTACTATTTGTTGCCGGTCGGCACTCTTTTTTGGCAAAATGACATTTTTGCCCAGCCGACCACTGTTCAGTTGCTTTTTGAGATATTTTAAGGCAGCTATCTTGCATCTTCTTTCCCTCCATACACGTATATGGAGGGATGAGCTTCTTGGTGGCTTAACTTGTAAGTTTGGTTGCCTATAAGAGAACCCTTCCTCCTCTTGGCTCAAGGGTTGAAGGGTTAGACATTTTAGAGAGAAAAAACCTCAGAGAAGCTCTGGTTTTAGGGTTTGAGTTCTATATCTATCCTATCTCTCTTTTGCACTCTTATGTGTACACTAGGTGCTTTAGTCCACATTATTGCACATAAGCACCTAGTGTTTCACCTTCCCTTGGCTACTGAGGTTCCAAAAGGTTGTTCTTAGAGTTTTTGAATGGATTAGAGCTTAAGGAAGCAACAACATCATCTTTGGTGAAGAGATCTACAAGGGTAAGACACTAGTCCTCTTTTTACCCGATTCTTGCACTCCATTTTTACCTATCTTTGAACTGTTTTTGTGCTTGGTGTTCAATACAAAAAAGTTCTTTTTTTTTGTCCTCTTGATTGTTTGTTAAGAGTGTTTTGTGGTTTGGAAGGGTTTGACCACCCTTAGGCCTTGTAAGGCCCTTATTTTGTGCCTATTTTGTTGAGCTCCGGGATTTTGGTGCTTGGGTCTCTTCACCACTGAAATCTTGAGGGATTTCAGTGGTGTAGATGATGCCTTGAAGTCCCAAGAAGGAGAGGGCCACCCCCTCTCCTTGTTGTCCTTGAAAAGGACAAGTTTTGGCCTCTTGAGGAAGCCTTTGTTCAAGTGTGTGTTGAGCATGCTATGGCTGTATTTTATACTTATATTGCCATGATATAACATTGCTAAGAGTTGGTTTTGGCCCCTTATGCATGCTTAGCATAGTTGCCTTATAATGCCTTAATATTGCCTTAACATGCCTTAGGTTGTTAGCCCTAATTTGAGCATGCTTTAGGCTTAGATTCATGAAGATTTTGTGCCTATCTTGACATGTTTTAGGTCTGTCCATAAGTGTTTGGGTTGATCTTAGCATGCATTATATAGCCTCTTTGCATTTTAGGCTTGCTAGCCTTGAGCATGAATGCGTAGCATGCCTTGTTTGCATCGTTTCAATGGTTTGAGACCATTTGCCATGTTATTTCAGTCCATTTAACATGCTCATATGTTTGCATTGCATGCCTCTTTGATGTTTCAAAAGCTCATGTTGTATGTTCCTTGGGAGAGCATGTGTGCATGCCCTTTAATTTAAACCATATAGATGCCATCTAAGTGGTCCTTTGGGCTTGATTTCCTATGCTAGAAATCTGTTTTTAGTTGCTTAAGTCTTGCCATGTTTAGTCTTGTCAAGTGTAGTTCAATGCCCTTTGACTAGCCTTGAGCACTTGGGCCATACTTGCATGCTAATGTTGTCTCATTTGGGTTGGTTTAGCACCATATTCTAACATGATTTTTAGAGCTTGTGTTGCATGCTAATTGCCCATGACATCTCTTTTCAAGTATGCTTGAATGTTGCTTGGTTAGTACTTGAAGTTGGTACCTTAACATGTGCATGTGTGCATGTGTGCATGCGTGATTAGCCTTCATTTTTGGGCACTTCGGCCACAAATTTTAGGCCTATTTAGAGTTGCCTAAGTCATGTTTAAGACCATCACTTGCTTTCTTGCATGCTTACCTCATGTTTGCTTGTATGCTTTGCATAAGTACATTGCATTGTTCATATTGCATGATAGCTAACATGACTAGGTTGCATTGCATCAACATGCATTCCTTGTCCCTTGATTTGGTGATAGGGATTGGGATTTTGGTTTGTTTGGTTTGCGTGCATTTGAGATTGAAAGTGCACATTTGATCCTTTGGACCATCATGCGTGGGAATGCGTGATTGGTGGCCCGAGAATCGAGGCACATGCCCCTTTGAGTCACAAACATGATAAGGAGTGTGTTTGGTGCATACATTGCTTGAATAACATTGCCATGCAAGATTTTGCCCTCTGCTGCTGTGAGTTGCAGGTTCTGCAGACATTCAGTGCCGATCGGAAACATTTAGTGCCGGCCGGCATTAAATTATCAGCCGATGAGTTCATTTTTGCGGTGGCACATACTTCACCGGTGGTGTTTCCCTCGGGTGGTATCCCCGATGCCTTGAGAAGTAGTTCTAAGACTTTGGCGCTTTGAAAAGCGAGCGAGGAAAATAGAGGCGCCTAGGCATGGCAATGCAATTCCGAGCAAGACCTGCACGCGTCTTTGCATTTGGCTCTCCTCCGAGGCGGTTCTTGTTTTCTTAGTTTAGTTAGTTTGTCAACTAATTAGGCTATTTGTAATAATTAATTAGCTTGCGTAGTTAATTATTTGTATTATTCTTTCGGTCCCTCCGAGCGAGGGCATAATTGTAATAAGTGTGGGTGTGTGGGTGTGTGTATGTCTTCCAACCCCCATCTCTTTCTTCCCTTTTATTTACCTGCTCATGATGGTAGATCAAGGCATATTTAAATTAGCATACAGTATGATTGCATGCGTGCATTCATACATTTGTCTAACATGCACTAGGCTCGGTACATCATACAAACTGCATTGTATTTCAATTTCCAAATTGAATACTTGTTACTTGTAGCATTTCACATGCCATCTTAGGATAATCGAGCCTACTCTAACTGCATCTCTGTATGTGTTGCATTAGCCACTTAACATGAACTAGGATCATACACATGATTACTAACTAGTTTCTGTTTTGGCTTGGAGTACTAGGTAAGCTTTTATGCTTCAGCATATCAAATGTGTGTGAGTGTTGCCATAAGAGCATGACTACCATGAGGCTAAGTGCTTATGTGATATAAACAGCTTGAATGCCTGTGGATGGAGGTCAAATTACCTAGATTGGAATAATGCATTAAAACTGTGAGTTTTAAGCCCACCGGATAGTGACAAAACTGTCTTTTCTAAAAGCCCACTTAAGGGTGGCAAAATCTGCATTTTAGCCTACTTGCGAGTAGCAAACCATTTTCGAAACAAACATGAAATGCTTTATTCCAATTTAGGCGATTTGGTCTATACTTGTTTGCTGTGCGCATAACGTAGTAATTATAGGCTAATAACCGGAATAAGAACATGTGACGTTTTTCAAAATCGGATATCACGGTTAGTAGAGGCCGGTCTTCGGACCGGGCGAAAGGGGGTGCTCATAGCTGACCTTCCCCGATCGTATCCAAGCTCCCGAGCCAAGACTACTTTGGTGATGACGGACACGTGGCCTTCGACACCGAGTCAGGGTTTCCTAAATTTCCCATTTTAAAAAATATTTCGGTGGCGACTCTGTATCTGGCAAAGCAGTCCATGTTTGGCACTACTTTTCAAAATCTGTTTTTCTCAAAACGATTTGCCAGAGTTGGACTCTTTGGTTCAGATTTAGAACCGCAACAAACAAAACAAAACAGGGGAGTCCGAACTGTAGTAGCGAGGTCCCACGCGGGCGCCGTCTACAGTTTCTGGCGACTCTGCTGGGGAGTTTAGAGAGCTTGACTCGAACTCGTGATATCCTGTTTTGACTACACTTATGTGTTTCTTTGCATTGCATGTGCATTGGTGCGCCTAGGACACCGTGTTGGCCATTTGCTATTCTGGCGGTTTCTTTGGAGGCTTGTCTTGTCAAGGCATGACCATAAGGTGACCGGTTCATGGCTCGCCAAGATGAACACAAACCCCGGTTTCACCGGGGCACCCTCTTTGACCATTCGACCTAGTGCATATCGAGATCCATAGTGACCATTCCAAACTAGGACAGGTTGCTTACCCGATGTTAGGTTGTTTGAAACCGCTGTGTGCGTAGTGAAACCCTAGCTCCTGACAAAATAGGACAGGGAAACCCTACCCCAACATAGGAGTGTATTGGCTCTCATTTATCTGCTATGTGCTTTTAAAATGTATCTCTGCAGGGAACGCATATATCAATTTGCAAAGTTTGAGCATCAGGCCTGAGGGCACTGGTATCAGTATTGTTGAGAATCAGTTATGTCTGTGGGTATCAGTTCAGTTTTGAACAGTAATTCTGGGGAACAGTGATCAGTAGTAGAGTACAGTTGTCCGGCTACACCCGTGTTTGATCTGTTTGGGGCTGAAATACTGCTTGTTTTCCGTTTCAGTTCAGAGATTCAGAGGGTCGATCTAGAACAGCTAGTGTCTTCTCCTTGATGAGGCAGGACTGAGCATGACGCAGAATTCAGAAGAGATCGTGGTCATGACGGCCGCATTGAGTCAAGGAATTACCCCGCAGGGTGAGACTACTGTTGACATGCCGCATCCACCCAGGTCGCCTGCCGCACATCCAATTTGGACCCCTCAACTATATCAGGCTCGCGAGCCTACTACATTTGAATTAATGGGAATGATAGGTGATCTTCAAAGATCCATGGCGGATCTTGCCTATGGAATGTCTGTTTCGCCACCAGCCGCACCATATGCTGGAGGCTTTATACCCCAGGAGCCCCCATTACTGGGACGAATTGTAATTGAACTCAACCAACCGGAGACGGCCTCCAGCTATGGCAACGACGCAGCAAACCAAACTCTAGATCAGGCTGAGGCCAGAGATAAAGGCAAGATGAAGACAGATGCCGACCCCATCGAGCAACTGCTGTGGGCAGTCGAGGCTATGAAAGCCGGGGGGATGAACAAGCAACAGATATCCGCAGTTGTGTCAAAAGCTGTGGAGGATGCTTTCCCGCTTCTGAGGGCGATTCGATCAATCGAGAACCGGATAGGCCGTCATGCCAAAACAGTTCTTCCGCTCCCAACCTTGCACCGGAAAGGATCGAAATCAAGGCCGCACCGCCGATCCGTTCGCCAAGGCATCTAGCAAGAGTGCTCAGCCCCAAAGTACCGCCGAGGGCACAGGTCTTCCATCCTCTCTACATGCCTTTGTCTAGGGCAGTTGATTTTGACCAAAAGGGCATCTTAAACCCTTGGAGCCCCGACCCTACCAAGAATCTCCCGCCACACATGATGCTTCCTGTCTTGTCGTACCACCGGCCAAGAAATCGCCATGCCGCGATAATTGCTTCCGCCTCCGCCATGAGGTACAAGATTTGATTGACAACGAGGTTATCCTCCCGCTTACCTCAGCAAAGTCCGTCACCACTCAGTTGTTGGATTTTGAGGATACAGATACTGCGAGTATGTAATCAGAAGGTGAACCGCCTGCGGGTAGTGTCTGGTACATTTTTTTGGATGTGGTGTTTGGCACGCATTTTTTAGCATTTGCTAACGCTAGTTTTGTAAATCCTGACTTGGGTGTCGAGTCAGTCTTTTGTTTTATTTTGGGTCTGTCTCTCTGTATTGAGTCAGTTTTTTTACTTACAAGGTCTGTCTTGTTGTAATGAGTCAGTCCCTCTTGTATAGTATACTAAGTGATTTCGGGGTTGTTGCCTCGAACACCGTTTTGTCTTATAAACAGTTGTTTTTGCTTTTTGAGTCTGTTTCTGCCGAGAAGCCAGTTATGCCAACAAATCTGAATAAAACAGCTGTGGCTATCACGTTCCGTACTTGTTGCTATTTGAGTCAGCCGTGCCAGAGGATGTGAATGGAACAACAGTGCATACCACCTGCTCTCTTGTGCCTTGAACATAGTTGTAATGACCTAAGCTTTTCATAAAAACCCTTTTCGAACACTGCGGTGATAAAAACAAAGATGAAGGAATTCCTCGGGTTTTTGCAAAACTTTGATCATTTTGAGAAAAAGAGGGGCATGCTAAGCTTTTAATGAAGGAAATCATACTTGTCAGCGTGAGTACGGAGAAGGACCCTGGCCTGATCCAGACTGGTTCCACACTATCTTCAGCGCGAGCGATTTGTCGCTTTCTTAAAAACTTTCAAAAAACAAAATGTCTTGTGCAGTCTTGCGAAGACCCGTGTGGGACCACTCTTGAGATTGTGCAGCCCAGGATCGCTCTCGGTCTCTAGATTCAATTCATCTGTTCAAACCTGGAACCCGTTCAAAATAGTTAACTGCCGTGTAACGCCTGTGTGGCCCATTTTGAGGCAGTCCTCGAGCAAGAGGCATCAAAGTCAGATCAGGGAGATCAGATCCCACCAAGCAAGGCTCATGAGGCAGCCGTGATGGACTCTTCTGCAAATCAACCCGGCAGTCGCTCTCTCGGATACAGAGAGGCTTCAATCTCAAAACCATTTGGCATGGACAAAGCTACACTTTTATCCTTTGAGAGGCTCGCTGGGTCGAAAACCCGGAAGGGCGACCCAAGCAAAAGTTAGAGCAAAGAAAAGAATGAAAAAAGAAAAAATACGAAATACAAAATACAAAAAATACAGAAAATGCAAAAGAAGGAAAAAAAAAGAAAAAGAAAAAAAAATGCAAAAAAAAAAAGAGAAAAAGCAGGAATGAAAAGGAAAAAAAGAAGCTCGCAAGGTCGAAAACCTGCAACAGGCACCTTGGCAAAAGTTAGAGCCTAAAAGTGAAGGTTAATACCCGAGTGTACCTTAACCGGAACTACGTAAGGCTTGATTCCCATGTTTGGGATACGTAGGCAACTTCATCTTGATGTCCAGCCCCCAACGCTTCCATAGCGTCTCAGTCCATGTCATGGTTTTGATCATTTTTGCCTCCTCCGAATCCAATGTCTCGATTCCAGCGACCTGGAATTACGTGACCAACTTCCTCTTGAAGTCCAAACTACCAACACCTTCCAGGTGACTGTGTCCATTTATTGATTCAAACCGTCTTCGACTACTCCGCGTCCGAGGGTCCGATCGTCATCAACAAGGACTGGCATACAGCATGCCGCGGCATCATCCAAACAAGGGGCAACTTTCCGTTCCCATGCATTGCCATAAGTTGCCCTGAGTTGCCATCTAAACCAGGGGCAACTTTCCGTTGCCTTATCCCCCTTTAAGCAAGGGGCAATTTTCCCATTGCCTCCGATCCAAGGTCGCGCATCTCGAGGGTAAGTTCCGTGCTCGTCGAGCATCGGCTGTTTGCAAAAGTAGTTTTTGAAAATTTTTACTAAAGTTGATTATTTTCTCGAAAACTATTTCATTTTCCAAAATTGGACCATGTTTGGACCCAAAAAGGAGAATTTTCAGTGCTCACAGCCTGACTTGCATGATTTCCAAATCAAAAATCGAATAAGTGTGTTAATCCAACCCTCATTTTTTATCAAAACTGTTTTAGAAAACAAAAAATGGTCAAAATGACAAACTAGGGGCACGATTGAGTCAGGTCTTCTGTCTTTCCCCCGCTAGCGTGCTTGCCAAGAGGGCACCCTATTCACCAGAAGAAACAGCCGTGAGCTAACAGTGTTGGGCGTGAATCTGCGACTTCCTATTCATCCATTAACCACCCTGGGGAGGGATAAAAAAAAATGATGAGAGAATAAAGAATAGAGAGGTGTAAGCAGAGAGAGAAGTGAGAAAAGGGTTTTGAGAGAAAAACCGAGCCTGAGGGCCGAGTGATGTGAGTATCACAAATGAAAAAGGGTGGGGAATAATACCCGGAGGAACTGGCTTCTCAAGATTTCAGGTCTTGTTGTAAACATGTCTGTGTGTCGTGTCTTTTGATTTGTCGACCTTAATTTTGGCTTTGAGTCTTTTTCGAGCGTGTCTCGTTCTCTTAGGTTGTGTGCATTTTGTCCCTTTGTTTGAGTCTGTCTCGCAGTGTTTGTGGTAGGCTCGATACCCTGGTCGTGAAACTCTTTTTCAAAATCGTTTGTGCTCGGAATGTTGTGCCATTCTCTACATTTATGCGAGGCAGGAGAAGAAAAGGAAAATTTGGGACATCCGAGTGTGTTTCAACTTCAACCGTTTCAGCTTTCGTGGTCCGTCTTGTCAGATTGGGCTGTTTGTTCAGGGTTTGCTGTGGGTAGAATGAACCGAGCGCTGTGTTATGGGTTGTATGCAAATCAATCCCCAATAGAGTGTGGGCTGTGTATTTCAGTTTGAGCAGTGATTTGTTTGAGTTGTTTTGCTGTTAATTGGTTGTTATCTGATGATCACAGTGCAATTGTTCAATTTTCAGACAACAAATCAATATCGTTTACATTTGAGGTGTAATATGATGCAATGCGGTGCAAAGTATGAAATAGACAAATGTAACATCTTTTAGACAAAAGTTTGTTTCATTTCATATCATCCTTTTCAAGTACATAGTTTTGAAGAAAACAAAAACCTGTCTGCAGCAGTACAAGGTAATCCAACTACCAACAAAAGAAAGAAAAGTACAGAAAGGAGAAAAATAGCAAAAATCTGCAATGGCATCAGTGGTCTCAGGCCTGAGGGTCTGTCCTCGCCCTCTTCCTAGGCACGAGCCCAGGAGCATCGTCGTCGGCACCATCATCTGAATCCGAGCCTGAACCGTCTCCGGTCTCCTCCTCAGATGACTCTGCCTCAGCCTCTGCCTCTGCCTCCGCCTCAGACTCGGACTCACCATCATCGCCAGCAGGAACAGGCGCCTGAGAGCTACTCCCGACATGAGCATGCCCTCCCCTGGTGCGAGGACCTGTAGTGCCTTCTCTCCCTCTTCGAGCAGGAATAGAAGGCCCAATGAGCACTCCTCAGACGGTGCATCGAACGGGACCTAAAAAGGGGGGAGAAAGAAAAACATGAATTGCAGACGTATCAGTATACTAAGTAAGCCGTGAGCAATATACCAGTGCAGAATGCAGTGTATGAGTACAGTGTGTGGATGCCATGGGCAATATACCAGTGCAGAATGCAGTGTATGAGTACAGTGTGTGGATGCCATGAGCAGTATACCAGTGCAGGATGTTGTATATGAGTATGGTCTGTCAAGTACCGGGACGATTGTATGTCAAGTTTTGTTGTATTGTGCATCATATTGTGTGAACAGTGTATGGTGTGAGGCTGTGGTCAGGAGAACATACCAGGATACCGTAGAAGGCCAGGAGGTCGAAGGTCCGATGTAGCATCCCCATCAAGGAGGCACACAACTCCAACGCCTGCCGGGTGTACTCGGAGGAAGCCTGCAAAATGTTAGATACATCAGTATTCTGTGGAATATGATATGAAATCAAATGATCAATGCAAGATGCAAAATGTGGTGGTACATACCGGAGGTAAGCCGTGGAATCCAACCAACTCGTGACCAGCCGGAAGAGGGGTGATGGGGATCTGATAAGTCTACCCACCCGGCCCTCGACATGCCATCATGGAGGGAAGTGCTGGCCAACTAACTCCCTGTCCTCTCCGAACTCCACTCCCGCCATGAACTCGGGCCGCCCTCGGCGATCCGACCGCTCTGTCCCAGGCTACGGTTGCGGCCTCTCCCTCTCGGCTCGTCGACCCTTGCTCGGATGATGATGATGTAGGTCTAAATGTACTCGGCCGATCTCCTCGCCTCTGTGGCGCTCCTCACCTCGGCCAATGATATACTCCTGCAGGTGCTCGAGGGAGAATCCCTCCGTGTGCCTCATATGTGCAGGAGGAGGACCCAGAACTATCTGCTCCGGTAAACCTGTGGTCGGCGCAAGCGCCGCCCAGTACCAGGCCGACAGAATCCGGCATGGAAGTCTCGCCACGCTCTCATAGTGATCTCTCACCACGGCCGCAACGGAGCCAAGGCCGCCAGTGATCTGTGGATACAAATGCGCTTTGTTATCTGCCTATTGTCAAAATGCACGATAAAGCAAAGCTTAAATGAACTTTAAAATGGAACATACCTCCATGGCGTGATAGTGTCGAAATAACGGAAGAAGATAAAAGTCTCCCGAGGTCTCGGCGCACCTCACATCGAAGCGGTGAAAAGGGAACATCTAGTGGGATCTCCACGTCTGCATCGGGCAAGCTCAGGAAAGTAGGCGTACACCCACAACTACAGAGCAAATATCAGTGTGCTTATCAGATAAAAGCAGAATACATAATAAAGCAGAAATAGCAAAACCGTGTGTTATGCAGTGTATTGTGCAGAGTGTACAAGCAGGTGTCGATACTGATCGGTGTAGAGCGGACTACGATTAATGCAGTGTACCGAGTACATATAGAAAGCAGAAAAGCAGGAAACAGAAATGTAAAAGGGAAAGAAGATATACCTCCCAAGCTCGCTAGTAGCCGCCAAGAAGCAGTCCGCTAAGGCGGGAAGAAGAGCTCATGTAGCCGTACAAAGTGGCCAAGCCTGCGCCCCCCCAGTCGTAGTGGCGGATCTGCCTGACGCCCACCAGTGCACTCAACAGACATAGAGGCACGGTGTTCGCCCGATCGGCGAAGAGAGTCGTCCCAAGCAAGAACATAATGAAGCCCCGTGCGTACTGGTCTACCTCTTCCGGGGTCATCTGCGGCTCCTCCGTCAAGGGTGGCTGAACCCTGAACTGGCTCTCGAACTAGGAATATCGAACAAAGCCTGCCCGAGCAAGGGGTGGCTGAGTGCTAAGCAGGTACAAATGGGCGGCCTCCCACTCACCCATGTCTATGTCAAAGGGGATCGGATCACCCCCTACCCCGATGCCAGTAAGCATCGACAAGTCATAAGGGGTCATCGTCATGTCCCCCGCAGTAGAGAAGTGGAAGGAGTTGGTGGTATCCCACCACCTCTCCACTAAAGCGGCAAGCAAAGGCCTACAGGTAGTAAGTCGAGAGAGCCCCCTGCAAAAGATGCCGAAACCCGCCTCATCAACGATCTGACGGACTGCACCGGGGAGCTCCAGATACCAATCCCGAGCAACGACGTTCCCATACCCACGGATGGTATGAGAGTCTCCCTGTAATCAAAAACAGCAATTGTGAAGCAATATTCAAGATGCAGTGAAGATCAGCGTACAGATATGGTGCATGTGTGCACATTTTTCATATTCAAGCAGATATCGGGTTACAGTGTGCTAGTAGATGAACTACAACGTCTGATGTGTCAGTATGTTTGAATGGTTCAGTATAAATACAGCATGCAGCATGTTTTCAGATTCAAGCAAGTACCGGGTGCCAGTGTGCATAACAGTGAAATACAGTATGCACCGTGTATTCGGGTGATTCGGGGCTAGTGCAGTGTGTGTGCACGTGTCAGTTTCAAACAGATATCACTTGTGAGTCTATCTGCAATCAACTACAGTATACAGTATATCAGAATTAAGCAGTTAGAGAACAGAGGCAACTATGGCAGTTAAATGTTCTACATTGCGGAAAAGTAAACCGGGGAAAGAAAGTTACCTCGGAAGCACCGAAAGACAGGTGGGAGGTAGGCTCGCGCAGGAGAAGCTCACGTGCCACGCCCCTCTCGAAACTCCGGAACTGGCGAAGTCCGTCCGGGAGCATCACATGGACTACAGGCCTGTAGGTCTCTGGGTCGAATGGCCGGATGCAAAGTGGCACGGGATCAATCTCGGGCTCCATCCCGATCTCTGGAGGGGGTCCACCCTGCGGAAGGTCGTCTGCCATCGGGAAGAGAATGGGAAGATGACCGAAAAATGGAAAACCGGGTAAGAATGTGAAGGGTCAACCAAAAAGTCAACCCCGAGAGGGTTGGGAAAGGCCGGGAAGGTGGAAATGTGAAAAGGCACGGGTATCGAGAAGAGATCGAGGGGAACAAGTCCCAAAAAGGTGAAAATGGAAAAAGATGTGCCGAAATGAAATTTTGATCGGTCGAAAATGTGCGAAACGCGAAGCTATTCGCGAATCGAACGACGAAACCGAGCCTAAAACGCGAGGAAATGCGAGGATCGAGGGCCGAAAATACTCTAGAGAGAAGGGGGAGGAATTTTCGAGCAAGGAGAAGTGAAAAGAATAGGATTGGAGGCCCTATTTTAAAACACCCGTAGCGAAATACCAAAACTGCCCCGACACAGGAATTTTGTGCCGGTCGGCCACACTCTTTGCCGGTTGGCACAATAGTTTGCCGATGGATTTGTTTTAGTGCCGATGGACGGCCGGTGATGTTCCCTGACTACCGGTGGGCCTCTGGTGCCCTTCCTCAATGATTTCCAAGCCCCCTACACCTTTTTCTGGGTTAAAAGTGTGGTTCAGGGCCTTTGTTGTTCAAAACAGTGCAAAACGGTGTGTTTCCAATGCTCAACCGGCCTCCGTTTTGACTTTGGATCGTGTCTTCCGCGCACGGCATTCAAATTCTTGCAAAGATGTATCCTTTTGTATCCTTTTGGTTTTTACAAGGTTCAAAAGTTGCCCCGTGTGCGTTGCATACATTCGTCACACTGATCGGTGCGTTGCATTGCGCCGTCATGCATTATCATGCATTTTATTACAAGCGTTTTCACGCGTTGTCATGTACCTCAATATATACATTGCCTCGCACATCATGCCTTGATTTACGTTTCGTGTGGCATGCGTGTCACACTTGCATTGTTTTGTATTTCGTGTGGCATGCGTGTCACACTTGCATTGTTCTGCATCCCCTTTGAGGCACGCGTACCTCATTGCACTTCATTTTCCACCCTTTGAGGCACGCGTACCTCATTGTACTTCATTTTCCATCCTTTGAGGCACGCGTACCTCATTGCACTTCATTTTCCATTCTTATGAGGCACGCGTGTCTCATTTGCCCCATTTGCATTGGCATGCGTGTCTCATGTGCGTTGTCTTGCACTCCCCCCTCCCCCTCTCGCGTGTACTACGCTGAGAGGTTTCTTTTTGCTTTTTCCCTTTCCTCTCTCGTGTGTACTATGCTGATGAGGTTTCTTTTAGCCTTTCCTTCTTCTCTTGCGTGTACTACGCTGAGAAATTCTTTCCTTCTTCTCTCGCGTGTACTATGCTGAGAGGTTTCTTTTTGCTTTTTCCCTTTCTTCTCTCGCGTGTACTACGTTGAGACGTGTTGCTCTTTCCTCTCCTGTGTACGATACGCAGAGAGACGTTGTGTTTGAGACTCAAGTGTTCTCATTGAGCTTTAGCCTTCTCCGCGTAGGCGCCGTGAGAATTGCTTAATTCTCTTAATCCTTGCTGCATGAGATGTAGTTTGGTTCAAGTTTACTCGCTTGCATCGCATTCACTTAAAGTGTTGTATAATTGTTGTGCACCGGTCTGGCGAGACCTTAAACACGCACGGTCTAGGCAACCTTAAATCCTTAGGAGGTGCAAGACCTTCGGTGCATTAAGGTGTGCACCTCATCGCATTTGGCATGCATCGTATCGCACTGTCTTGTGCACTCGCGTTGTCTAACGCATCGCGCTATTTTGCGCATCTTATTGCATTTTGCATGCATTCAATCGCGCTATCTTGCGCATCGCACTGTCTTGTGCACCGCATCTCAATTCATGCATTGCCCCGCACCAGTCTGGCGAGACCTTAAACACGCACGGTCTAGGAGACCTTAAATCCTTAGGAGGTGCAAGACCTTCATTCGAGTTGTTTGAACACATCACGCTGTTTAGCGCATCGCACTAGCTTGTGCATTGCGTCCCATTCGCGCTATCTTGTGCGCCTCGTCGGCACTTGTTAGTGCATTGTATATCATTCGCACGGTTTAGCGCATCTCATTGCATTTTGCATGCATTCTATCGTGCTATTCTGCGCATCTCATTGCATTTTACATGCATTCAATTGCACTTTTTTGCACATTGCATTGTTCTGTGCATCACGGTCTAGGAGACCTTAAATCCTCTGAAGGTGCAATTCCTTTGGCGTTTGTCGTGCCCGAACGACTTTCGGTGGTCTAGTAAAGCCACCTGCCTGTTTTTGCGGTGAGTACCTAGAAGACCAACTGGGATGGTGAAAACTAGAGTTCGAACGGCTCATGCCTAGAACACAAAGGTTCGGGATTTCCGAGACTAAAATCTGGTTTAAATACCCAGGGGGTGTACCCTCGGCTTGAAATCTGTATGGAAGCCCCATAGGTTGAGGCGGCATGTCTACGCCTCAATCCTGGATACTGAACCAACCTAGTATATCGCCCTGTTGGTAAGATAGGGAAAGCTGCAATCATAGTCGTTGCATCATAGTTCATTGTCATGCATCATTGTAAATACTGCATTGTCATGCATCATTGTAAATACTGCATATGTCATGCATTTTAAAAAAAAAAATCCATAAACAAAAACACATGCATATGTCATGCATCATTGCAAATACTGCATATGTCATGCATCATTGTAAATATTGCATATGTCATGCATTTCAAAAAACAAAAAAAGTGCATATCTCATGCATCGTTGTATATAGTGCATATGTCATGCATTCCAAAGCGTGCATATGTCATGCATCATCATTGTAATATAGTGCATATATCATGCATCCTTTGTAAATATCCATTTCCATTGCATTTTAGTTACATGCATCTACCGCATCATCTTCCATCTATGGCTTGCGCCTTTCCTTGTTGAGCTTGGTCTGGTATATGCCGTTACTTCTCACGTTGAAGCACAGTTCTGCATGTGTACGCGCCTATTCCTTGATGAACTTGGTTTGAGGGTGGCGGCACCTTTTCTGTGTTAGACATGGCTTGTACGTGTACATGCCTTTCCTAGGCAAAATACGGTCTTGGTCGCACGCCATATCCATTGTAGATATTACATTGTAGTGTAATTATTGCATCCAGCATTAGGATCATTATTCTTTCCTCAGCGGGTCGTCACCCCACTTATGTCATTCCACCCAATACTTGTTCTTGTGTCCGTCTACATCACTCATAGTTCAGACATCGTTCTATGGTAGACGGACTTGTTACTTCCATCAATCTATTTGACATATATGTGGTTTTGAACCGCTCATGATTGGATCATGATTCAATTGCATTGCATATTACATTGCATATTATTTGCATTGTTTATATTTGTTTTGAAGTTTTGCATATCATTTACATTACATTAGTTTCAATTGCATTGCATTTTCATTTGCATTATTCATACATTGTTTTGTATATATTGCATATCATCTTGCATTCATTTCGCATTGTCATGCATATTACTAACAACGTTGTACCTGTTAAGTTTGCTTTCTTTTCAGGCACGATATTGTATGTACGGCTCATTTGAGGCCGGTGCAACCGGACGAGCCGCACAGGCATTGTATCCTCCGAGTGAGACATATTGAGAATTGCATAATTCTCTTACATCCTTTCTGCATTGTAGTGTAGATTGGCGTATGCTAGCTTATAACTGTTGCATGCGTGCTTCATTACAGCTTTCTTTGCATGATCATAAGCTATGCTCGGCTTCTTGCATTGTCTTACATTTTGCCCCTGCCTTCGGGCGTATACCTTGTTTGTCTTCCATGTTTGTCCAAGTCTTCGGCCTTGTCAAAAATGGGTCGTCTCTGGGCTTTGACATTCACTCCCGTCATTGTTATGACTTCCGAGTTCTGTCAAAGAAGGGCAACTGTAGACACCCCATTTTTGACCGTCCTCAAGACCTGGACGTCACCATTTGAACACCCGGTGATCATCCATGTTTGTGTTCGTTTGGAGTTCCCGGAGTTCTCGGCTACGCGCCTTGCCTCAGGATCTCCAAACTCGACTGTTTGTGTCTGGTTTTACACCAAACACTTGTGTTTTGCCTTGGAAAGACAGAGGATGCCTTGTGAGACATCCCCTTTGCACCACCGGCAGTGGCTAGAGGCCACCGGCTGGTTTTGTGTTGCCACCGGCAATGTATATAGCCGGTCGATACTATTTGTTGCCGGTCGGCACTCTTTTTTGGCAAAATGACATTTTTGCCCAGCCGACCACTGTTCAGTTGCTTTTTGAGATATTTTAAGGTAGTTGTCTTGCATCTTCTTTCCCTCTATACACGTGTATGGAGGGATGAGCTTCTTGGTGGCTTAACTTGTAAGTTTGGATGCCTATAAGAGAACCCTTCCTCCTCTTGGCTCAAGGGT
The DNA here is from genome assembly GCA_025200525.1 of Camellia lanceoleosa. Lineage (NCBI taxonomy): Eukaryota > Viridiplantae > Streptophyta > Magnoliopsida > Ericales > Theaceae > Camellia > Camellia lanceoleosa. Next base: position 39,534,865 of record CM045763.1, on the reverse strand, counting down.
TGAAGGGTTAGACATTTTAGAGAGAAAAAACCTCAGAGAAGCTCTGGTTTTAGGGTTTGAGTTCTATATCTATCCTATCTCTCTTTTGCTCTCTTGTGTGTACACTAGGTGCTTTAGTCCACATTATTGCACACAAGCACCTAGTGTTTCACCTTCCCTTGGCTACTGAGGTTCCAAGAGGTTGTTCTTAGAGTTTTTGAATGGATTAGAGCTTAAGGAAGCAACAACATCATCTTTGGTGAAGAGATCTACACCGGTGGCCACATACTTCAGCCGGTGGTGTTTCCCCTCAGCCGGTGGTATCCCCCAGTGCCTTGAGAAGTAGTTCTGAGACTTTGGCAGTTTTCAGAAAGGCAGAGCAGGGAAAACAGAGGCAGTCTAGGCATGGCAGTGCAATTCCGAGCAAGACCCGAGCACGTGCTGCATTTGGCTCTCCTCCCGAGGCGGTTTACTGTTTTTCTTAGTTTAGTTAGTTTGTCAACTAATTAGGCTATTTGTAATAATTAATTAGCTTGCGTAGTTAATTATTTGTATTATTCTTTCGGTCCCTCCGAGCGAGGGCATAATTGTAATAAGTGTGGGTGTGTGGGTGTGTGTATGTCTTCCAACCCCCATCTCTTTCTTCCCTTTTATTTACCTGCTCATGATGGTAGATCAGGGCATATTTAAATTAGCATACAGTATGATTGCATGCTTGCATTCATACATTTGTCTAACATGCACTAGGTTCGGTACATCATACAAACTGCATTGTATTTCAATTTCCAAATTGAATACTTGTTACTTGTAGCATTTCACATGCCATCTTAGGATAATCGAGCCTACTCTAACTGCATCTCTGTATGTGTTGCATTAGCCACTTAACATGAACTAGGATCATGCACATGATTACTAACTAGTTTCTGTTTTGGCTTGGAGTACTAGGTAAGCTTTTATGCTTCAGCATATCACATGTGTGTGAGTGTTGCCATAAGAGCATGACTACCATGAGGCTAAGTGCTTATGTGATATAAACAGCTTGAATGCCTGTGGATGGAGGTCAAATTACCTAGATTGGAATAATGCATTAAAACTGTGAGTTTTAAGCCCACCGGATAGTGGCAAAACTGTCTTTTCTAAAAGCCCACTTAAGGGTGGCAAAATCTGCATTTTAGCCTACTTGCGAGTAGCAAACCATTTTCGAAACAAACATGAAATGCTTTATTCCAATTTAGGCGATTTGGTCTATACTTGTTTGCTGTGCGCATAACGTAATAATTATAGGCTAATAACCGGAATAAGAACATGTGACATTTTTCAAAATCGGATATCACGGTTAGTAGAGGCCGGTCTTCGGACCGGGCGAAAGGGGGTGCTCATAGCTGACCTTCCCCGATCGTACCCAAGCTCCCGAGCCAAGACTACTTTGGTGATGACGGACACGTGGCCTTCGGCACCGAGTCAGGGTTTCCTAAATTTCCCATTTTAAAAAATATTTAGGTGGCGACTCTGTATCTGGCAAAGCAGTCCATGTTTGGCACTACTTTTCAAAATCTGTTTTTCTCAAAACGATTTGCCAGAGTTGGACTCTTTGGTTCAGATTTAGAACCGCAACAAACAAAACAAAATAGGGGAGTCCGAACTGTAGTAGCGAGGTCCCACGCGGGCGCCGTCTACAGTATGGATGATACTTTCTGAAGTAAGAGGATGACATAGCAGAGTGTGTGCCAAATAACTATCAAAGGCAAATTTGATGCATCCATTATTTCTAAGGAAGATGGGCGAGCAGCAGCGAGCTCAGTGGTGATGCCGAGTTTAGCCACCGTGTAGTTGAGATAGGCACTTGTAAGCTATGTAATCTCTGCGTTGAGCAGAACTAGTTGTTGAGTTCAAGTTGGTAAGCAGCTATGCTTAAGTGTGAAATATTTGCTCGGTGGCTGAATTGTAGTTGCTTCGTGTTACCATTTCTAGTTTGTCATCGGTTCTGTGAGACCATGCAATTTTATACCGCCGTGAGGTGAAGGCATGTTACATGTTGCCGAGCAAGCGTTTCGTTGCCGAGACAAATGGAACGTAAGTGGAACGTAAATGGAACTTCGTTGCCAAGGAAGCTTGTCATGCAAAATTGTTAATGAAGTGCACCGTTTTATGTAAACAATGAATTCATGAAATTACATTAGAGAAATAGAATAAAAAGCTTAGCGAAATATTATAAGCCATTCATGATATATCTACATATATATATATATGGTTGCCGAATTGGTTGTATCTACTGGAGTGCCCCACGAGAAGGTAGGTGATAAAGATTAGTGTCTTGGAAACACTACAACAATACAAATGCTTGCCAGCAACTCGTCTTGGATTTTGATGTACCGACACCTGCGATCGGAAACTTGTTTTTGTCTTGCTGATGACGCGAAGAATTGGGGTGATGTTTGGCATGGCATCAGTAATTTGCTGATCATGCTAACAGCTGATATGGTTGCCGAAATAACAAAACAATATATAAAGCGTAAGTAATTGAGAATGAAAGACGTGAGGTTTTTAGTTTTTAGTTGTGGAGCCACAAAACATAATTCCTTAATGCCTAATTCCTATTAATTGTGAGCTCTGTAATTCCTAGTTCCTTCTAATTGTGAGCACATAACATGTATATCTCAAGAATCATTTTTGTGAGGCAATAACGTAATAACGAAAGTCCCAGGGTGGATTTGGGCAGGTAACCCGTTTTGTAAGGCCGAAAAGATGTTCTCACAAAGAAACATGTGAAACCCATTTTTAGATAGAGAAAATCTAGACTCAAATCATCTCATGCTTTCAACTTTCCTAAACAAAATTAATATTTATTTGACAAAATTTGTGAGCATAAAGACAGAGACATATACATACATATATCAATAGACTGATATTCAGAAACATAATCAAAAGGGAAGAAGACAAAGGACCCAGCTGTAGATAGTACACTGGTCCGAGCTCCTTAAGAGTGGTGTTTGCTCTGTTCTTCATTGAATTCTCAGACGTTTCCCACAGATGGCGCCAATTGTGAAACCAAGAAAATCCTCTCACATGGATTGTAAAGATCCAACGAAGAGATGAGCTTTGTCTCTGTATATTTGGAAAGATGAACATAGTCAGCGCCACCCAACCAGGGTTGCCGGCCGGAGACATTTCGATGGTGAAGTTAGTCACTTGATTCAAAGAATAAAGGTATAGAAATGAAGAGTGTTGGTGTGTAGTGCAGAGAGAGATCACCTCTTTCCTCCTCTAGGATGCCCTTTTTTATATAGATGGGGGGATGTGATATTTGGTTGGGCTAGACCCATTGTAGGCCTTGTTTGGGTTGATCCCAATTAGCTGATATATATTTTTTTTTGAGTCCCACAGTAGTTGTCTCTTCAAGTCTATAGAACAACTACAATCTAATCTGACTTAGTAAAAGCATCTCCAATCCTACACATTTTCTTTCATCAAATTCAAATTTGATAAAATAAAAAAAAAAAGATGTTTAAAATTATCTCTAATCCTTTCATCAAATGTTCATCAAATCAAGGGAGATCCATATTTTTCATCAAACTCATCAAATTCTTCATCAATTTGAATTTGTTTAAAATTTAAAATGATGAAGTATTGGAGATGAATTTTTTTTATTATTATTATCAAATTTAATGGAAAGTAAAATTTGAGATGAGAAGGTAATTTTTTTTAAAAAAAAATTTATGAAAATTTGATGAAAGAATTGTAGTAGTTCATATCAAATTAAGCTTTTTACTCAAATTTAAAATTAAACTAAATAAAAAAAATTAGTAAATGATTGGAGGTGCTCTAACCCTAACATCTGGGGGAAAAAAATAGATAAACACTTATTATATTCTTTTATCCAAAATTTTAATCATAACATGTTCAGCTAATGAGAATGAAAATGACCTACAAACTGACCCATAACGTACACTATGATACGTATACACCTTATAATTAAAAAATAAAATAGTATAATTTTATATTTTTTGAGTCATAATTGTGAAAACTTGAATATACAAATTAAATAAATAATTAAGTTATAATTATTTTACAATCTCAAATATTTTATTTGTGAATCTTTAAGTGTAAACTAAGTATTATTGGAGGGTCTTTTAATTAATTTTAAAACCTAAAATAAATTTATAGTAAAAGTCTTTAATTTAGAGGTAAGATTTATTATTTTAAAAAAAAATAGGGGGCAAATTAATAAGCATGTTTTGATCTAATAATATTTGTATTTTATTTAAATTAATAGAGATAGAAAATAAAATAAAATAAAAGATAATAATTTAGAACATTTTGTTTAGATACATAAAGTAACACTAGGTTGCCTAACACAATATATAGCAGTAGCAACCAAGCAACAACGTGAGAGTGAGAGAAAAAGAAAGAGCAAGCGATAGAAAAGAGAGCAGCAGCAACAACGTGAGAGAGATGGAGAGAAAGGAACTTCCAGCACCTTTATGGCTCAACAACTCTAAGGTATTATTCTATTTTATTATATTTATATATTGTGATGGTTCATGTGTATAATCTACTTGTTGCTAGGAAGGATTAAGAGAAATGGGGTGTTGTTTGGGTGCCAATTCAGTGGTTAGTGATGAGAAATAATTGATGTAATTCTTAGTTCAAAAATTATGTACACAAATGCAAACTTTAAAAATCAAGAAATCATATCAAACAGAAGAATTTTGAACTAAAATGTTTACAGTAGATTAATTACATATTGAATTGCATATCAGAATTTTCTCATAATTTTTGGGAGTCAAAATCCATATAAACTTATGCATTCAAATCTGTCCAGAAAACTAGTACAAAACAGTAATTTCGGAAGTATCATTCTCTTTGGATATAAATTTGAAAATTATTAAATCAACGTCATTAGAACCGTTTACAAGTTTAGTTTCTTACATTTTTTGCCTTGCGTTGATTGCTCGTGTATACTAAGAGAACCATTAATTTCTTTAAAGTGCTAAAGAAAACAACTTGTTTGGGTATAATTAATTATAAATAATTATTTTGTTAAGCAAATCAAGTAAAACCATTTGCGTTTGAAACTTAGGATATATTAGTTGTTATCTGGAGGGTTTTGGAATTTTTCGAACGGTGTAGAGTGTAATTTTGAAAGTTAGTGAATAAATTGAGCAAACTTATTTAAAATTCTGTTTTATCTTAAAGTTATTTTTAATTAAATTTCGATCTGAACCCATGTCATGAGTAATTTGAGACCTTGAATAACATGAACTTAGATATTATTTAAGAGTAACGGTGAGTGAGGTTGAGCTATGTTAGGGCGTTTTAGTTTGGGATTACTTAGTTTATTATTCTTTTTAGTATATTTGAATTAGTAATGACATGTAATTTTGATATTTTGTTCAAGGCACTTGTTGGACTTTCATACTCTATTCAAAAATTATATTATTCCATTTTCAGGTGAGTAGTTGCATGCTACATATTTTTATAAATGTTCCCCTACCTTGAACTGTTGGAAAATTAAATTGTTATTTCAGGACTAAACTGTTTTGATAAATCATTATATTATCAATGGAATTAAATTATTTCTAAAATATGTGTAATGGCATACTATAAACTATTTGTTATAGTCTCATGTTTATAATGGTGAATTATCATGTTTTGCGAAACTGAATTATATTGATTAATGGGACCATCTGTATATTTTAGTACAAGAAAATTATTTCATTGTGTGTTGTGACTCTGACCACTAGGGAACAGATTCGGATTGGGCCGTGATGACTCTAGTGTTCAATGATTATAAGGAAAAGACCTAGGCTAGATTAGATGACCTTCAATCAAATCGTCTTAGGGAAAAGGCTCGGGTTGCCACCTCAAGGATAACTCTTGGTTCGATATTGGATCCAAGGGGCTTGTTGCCTTAAGAACTGTGTGACATATTACTTATTATTCTTGGTACCCAAAAAATTATTGGTTATTATGTTGTAATTTGTTTTAAGTGGAAAATGTCATTTATCATGTTCTTGATAAACATGAGTATTTTAACTGTTGAACTGTGGAATCTTCTTTTTGAAACAGATTATCTTTATCAAAACTGTATGCCAATCTAGTTTCTGTGATATATATCTTATTTTGGAATTGAACTCTGTTTTCAAAACTGTATTTACTATACATGTTATTACTCACTGAGCTATAAGCTAACTTAGTTGTTTATCACTTCCAGGTGTTAGAAGCACTTAGAGTGGACTTATGGCGTAACAGGGACTCAATTACATGGACCTCTAGGACATTTATTATTATTTTTTTTTAGCTTGTTATATCGGTTTTGTGCATACATTGTGGTTGGATTTTATTTAGAATTATTTTATTTTATGGATGGTTTGTGTTACATTTAGTATATATTTTTGGACGTTGGTTATGGCTGGTTTTACCATTTATACTTGTGGCATGTCACTGGATTGGGTTTTGATTTATTTATTTATGGACTATCGTCACATTTATTCTTTGTGATTTTGGATTCATGTTTAGGCTTATATGTGCCTTGGGCTAAGTTCCTGTGGATTACGGCCAGTCATGCCCGGGTTTGGGATGTGACAATAACTATATTAAAAAAAAAAAAAGTTATGACCAAACACTATATGAAGCATAACTAAACATATCAAAATAATGTCATAACTAAAGAAAAAAAATTGGTCACAAGTAAAGAATAAAATGACATAACTAATGATGCACACGGTAAGGGTAGGGGTGTAAAATTGACCCATTGGGCCGCAGTCCACCTGAAGCCCGCTCGTGATCTAGTGCAGCCCGACCCAGCTAGGCCCAAGCTCGAGCCTAGCTTGAGACCCTAGAACTAAGCTTGGATTGTCTATTTTGAGACCCGGCCCGCGAGCCTGACTGACCCACTGGCATGCTCAAAGCTCACTCTAAGAGTCAGTCTACTCAAGGCCCACTCTCAATTCCAAGTTATTTTGGTGAGAAAAATATAAAATTTTGATGAATAAAGTAAAAAAATTAAAAAGTGGTTAGGTCCAACCCCAAGTCGAGACCCCGTGGCCCGGCCAGAGTACCCTTGGGCTTGGGCCGCAATTTTGAGCTAGTGGACCGGCGTGGTCCGGTCCGATTTTTGACAGAAGCCAACTAAGCCCGACAACGGGCTAGTCTGAGCCCAGGCTCAGATGGGCCAGGCCGGACCATTTTTACATCCTTAGGTAAGGGTGTTTATTGTAAAATTCTCCCTTATTTTATGATATGAATAAAATTACAGGAAAATTGAAAAACAATGTCAAATAATAATAAGAAGAAGAACTTAGAACAAGGATCAGAAACAGCGAAGATGAGACGAAAGAGAGAGGTAAAGAAATAATAGAGGAAGAGAGAACCTGTTCATCGGTGCCATATGCAGTGATCGGTGTGAAGTTGAGTTGAGTTGGAAATTAAGAACAACAATCTCTGGGGAATTTCTATTTACACCCAGACTTCTGTCTCACAATACACTCAATCAATTAATTAATTTTTTTTTAGTTATTTCCATTTTCATACCATTGAGTAAAATTATTTCAAAAAATTACAAAAAAATAAAAATAAAAAATAAAAAAATTCAGTGTTTGAGGTTTGTAACCAAAAAAGCCCTGAATTTTTAATTTTACCAATTTAAATTATAAATTATAAATTTGTTTTCAATTTAAACAATTTACTTATTTTCGTTAAGTAAAATTGATAGAAAAAATAAATATTTTAGTCATCAAGCTCAATGAAAATAATATTTTAGACATTTTATATATACTTATATTGAGTTTAATAATTAAAATATTTTTTTTCCATTGGTTTTAGTTAATAAAAATAGGCGAATGATTTAGATTAAAAATAAATATTGATTAGGGTATAAATTGATAAAATTAAAAATTCAGAATTTATTTTGTTATAAGAGTAAAATTTCAATTTTTATTTTTTGTAATTATTCCAATTATTTTTAAGAATAATTTATGTAGATATATATACACAGAGAGAATTGAATTATTAATTAATTAATTTATTTGGTGAAATGGGATGGTAAATAGAGAACATGAGGTGAGACAATTACACCAAATCCCTAAATCAGCCTGGATCATCGGGTAGACAAGAGGATAGTGGTACAGTCAAAAATTTTGTTTAATGGGATCAAAATTCTCTATCTCTCTTCTGGTGGTGATTCAATAGATTGAGAATTTTGTTTAATGGTGGTCATGCCCCACCACAATCCCATAAAAAGTTTAACATTATAAAAAAAAAAAAAAAAACAACAACAACTCCACTACGTAACTCGAAATATTAATGGCTCGAATGGCTCGAAATCCTAAAACGACGTCATTTTAGAATTTTTTTTTTATTCTCTTACCGGTAAGATAATATTTTTCGTACCATTTGGGCCATTCGAGCTCTCACGCATTTTCCAAAAAAAAAAAAACTAGTCAGTTGTCTGAAGTTGTATTCAGTCACCGTGAGCAGTATCACCTATGTCAGACAACAAAAATAACCATTGCCTCATTACCCATCCAAACTGCCCAATAGTTAAATGTTGATTTATGCTTTGATCTTGAGTTGGATAGTATGGTTAATATCCTCCAATCAAATTGATTCATAGGCTGTTGTAATGATTGGTTAAGTTGAATTCAAGTAAAGGGTGGGCCACATGTATGTAGTAGTAGCATGCAACACCTCATTTTGAAGCATCAAGTGGGCAATTTAATTTGGGTCATAGTTGTTGGAAGAAAAAAAAAATACAAACTTGCAGTATTTATATAAATATCATTGAAAGAGAGGGTGACTTAGACAGCTTGTTTGGTTGAAACGAACATGGAGAACAAGATAATCAACATCACTGTACACTCATCAGCAAATTTATACTAATATAATAGAAGCTTCTCTTACACCATTTTATTTTTTTTTTAATTTTCAAATATAATATAGTACATGGTCACACCATGGAGACAATTTAACTCTTAATTTGAAAGCTTGATAGGTCATTATTTGACGAGTCTATCCGGCTTTTGATCTATTCAAACCTCTCTGATGGGAAGAAATTTTGTAATCCTTTCAATCTTCGTAAAACCTCTACTTGGGCAGAGAAAATTGCCTTCACTGGTCGGTGATCAGATAACCTTGATTCTTCTCTAGCGTATAGGTGTTGCTTTAACCGCTCCCCAAACCAAATTATCCGATCACACCTATAAACAAATGCCCTTGTTACTATGAATTTGGTCACGTCTTAATATTCATGGAGTTATAGTTGATGAATAGAGATCAACTTCTCTACAATTAGACTTGAGGTTAAGTCTAAATTTTTTTGATAGAAGTTATGGGTCTCAAGAGGGGGGTGCACAAGTTCTCTAACAACAAAATTAAATTGAACCGCTAGTCAACTGGAGAGAAGCAAGACCTGATGAATAATAAAAGAAGAAATTCTCTTACAGTTCTGATTACCATGCAGGACTGCGATTCTTTTTGCTTTTTTTGCCTTCAACCCCACCATAGTATTCATCAGAATTTGGATAATACTTGTATGTAGGACCAAATTTGATTTTTCCTTCATGCCATCCTTCTAATACTTGACCATCCATTAGCTCCATGCTTAGCTTTATTTGCATGAAATTTTGATACCAAGACAAAATTTGAATGACAATAACATTTTTTCAAAGAGCTAAAAATAATTGTTATGTTATTTGGCAAAAGAACATAAAATTATGAACTTTTGTGTTTCTAAATACCTGATCATTTTGTAGTAAAGCATTCCAATCTCCTTTATCTACTAATGCTCGGGTTGCTGATTCGGGTAGAGAGATCCTATAATTCAAGTCTCCAAGCAAAATTACTTGACTGCACTAAATCAAAGATAATAAATTAGCTGACATCACCAAGATATTTAGTTCTAATATTATACGTATATATGTAATTAGCTTAATGATCCTCAAAGTAAATCTGTTTCCTCCAATCAAAACAAAAGAAAAACTTCATTGTTTAGAGTCAACTTGTTTAAAAGAAAGTTAAGGAACCATATTTTATGATAGTGGATGGTTTACCAAGCAAAACAAAGTAATCCACTTTTTTGAGGTAGATTAGCTACCAATTTAACTCACTAGACCATAATATTCAAGAAAAAAACCAACAACTACATGAAGATAAAATATACTAAAAAGGCGATTAACATAATCACCAAAAGTTAATTTTATAAGATCAGCAGTCTCAACTCAATAACGACAACTCCATTCTCATAAACACGCAATTATTGATTTTACGCTACTAGATTATTCAGTATTTACTTGTATCTTCTTTCATGATCTATAATTAGATATTAAGGTCCACATGAAAAAACATTGATTAATGAGACTAAGCGATAACGAATCATTTTGGACGGTTTCAATGAAGACGAATATAATTTTACATACTCGTGATCTACAATCGATCTTGGCAAATCAAGTGCAGGACCTCTGGGAAAGCTTGTTCGCGACAAAATTTCAGCCATGTTGGAGTTCCTATACCTCTCATCACCGTCTCTGCCCCCTGAAGCTAGATGAGTACACACAAAGCAGAAGCTTGTTTCATGTAACCGAAATCTAACTGACACAGAACCCTGTAAATGAGACACATTTACTGAAAATGACAACAAAATAAGAGAAAATTGAATGAAATAAGATAATTTTGTTCAAATATGTCACAGGTGCACATATTGGTAACCATATCGTCAATAAGGTATATCTTCAATAACTAATGCTTAATTTTATGTGACGCTCACATAAAATGATTATTAATGATGATAACAATGAGAAAGTAATTTATTAAAATTATAAATATAAAAAAAAAATTAAAAAAAAAAAACCTTGTATTAAAGGTAGTAAAAAAACATAAAGGTTGAGAATTATGTACCTTATTTCCTAAGCAACCCATGATGCCACAGCCTACACATGAAACACTAGGGTTCCTAATATAAGGGCAAAGATCAATTCGAACCCAAACTGATATCGATATCCCAACCATTTGCTTAGAAATGATACACCGAAACTCAAGTGGAATGCTACTTTCAATTGAATTTCGATCACTGATTTGGGTCTCTTCTAGTTTGCCTTTGTCATTTCTCTCTCGGATGCATGACTTCTTGTTTAGAGCTTCTCTGATCAAGGAATTCCATGTCATTGTGATTCTATTATTCTCTGATCCTAGGATATTCGATGCTCGTAGTGGCACAACTTCCTGAAACCTACAAAAAAATAAATAAATAAAATAAAACTATATAGTAACACATTAATTGGATCATCTACATTCATCAAATTTGTAATAATTTAATTCTCCCAAGTTATCATGGATTGTCTCTCTATACGTAATTTTGGAATTAGGAATTTACCCAAAAACGTAGATGTCACAAGAAGTGCTGTTGCATGTCTCTAGCAAATCCTCCATGTTCAAGGCATCTGATGGTGCAATCCCACCAACGTTCCATGTCCTAACAAAAACCCTTAAAATAAAACAGAGAATTATTTAAAATAATAATAATAATAGAAGGAATAGAATAAAAACCATATATATATGAAAATTACTCGCACAAAAAAGAAAGAAAAGGGATATAAATGGCACTATCATTATTATTATTATTATTGTTGTTGTTGTTGTTGTTGTTGTTGTTGCTGCTGCTGCTGTTTTGAGGAATAATAAATGGCATTATTAGTTAACTTGGTATAGCACAGTAGCACCTGAATCTTACTTATAGTTGTGTGTCTCCCGATGATCATTAACGGTGACGCCATTAAAGCTGAGAGATTGTTGTTCTAAGCATGGAAGCTCCAGCAAAGATTCAGAGTTGGTCGGAAAATCGGCAACAAAATTGTTGCTTCCCATTGTCTTTCTAAGGATCTTACTGGCTACCAACCTGGGCCATATGACCTTGAAGAAATTAAAGAGAAGAATAACCATGAGTATATTCAGTCATGCAATAGTAGTTATATATATAGAGTATCAATCAACAGATGAGAGAGAGAGAGAGAGAGAGAGACTTACTTCTCCATGCATTCTTGGCATGGTGATGGTGAAGAGGAATGGAGATACTGCTGGTGAATAATAAGATGAAAGAAGGGTTGGATAATGGCCAAAGGCATAAGAAAGATATCATGCTGAGGAAGAGAGAGTGACCCTCACAAGTTGGAAGACAAGTTGCAAGGGAAGGAGCACTGCAGTGACGTCTATGATGATGGTCCTATTACTTATACTATACTACCCAGAGAGAGAGAGAGAGAGAGAGAGAGTGAGTGCTCGCAGGGAAAACATGGATCACTCTACAGGCTACAGCCTTTGAATTTTGTGTTAGTTAAAGCTGATTGGTAGAATTATCTTTTGTTTTTCAATACTAAAAAAAAATTTTGGATAATTTTATTTCAGTGTATAAATTTACAGAAGGGGAAATATCATTTTGTCCTTAAATTTTTATATATTTTTTAATTTGGCTCCCAAAATTTGTATAATATTAATTCGTCATCTAAATTTTTAAATTTTTGATCAATTTAAGTCTTACCGTCACATTCTATCTACATAAAAATAGAATTTACCGACGTGTCACCAAATTTAACTTGGAACTTCATTTTACTCCATAAATTATACCTCAAAAATCAATTAGCCTCCAAATATAAAAAAATTAAATTTTAATATTTAATAAATAATTTTTTTTATCTCAATAATGAAAAAATTAAATTTTAAATAATATATACTTTGCAAATATATATATATATATATCAACATTTATAATTATCTTGAGATTATGAAGTATAGGTATTTCGACAAATATGTTATACTTGTACTGAGTACTTATCGAATTTTGAAGAAAATTTCCCCACTCAATTTTGAATTTTTTTTTCCTCACTCAATTTTGAAATTACTATTACTCAATCAATTCTATTGAAATTAATTTGTAGAATAAACTAGTTACAGTTGCTTGCACGCACACGTAGAGTAGCCAAGAAATTTTCGGCTCAATAAGGTTTGGTTTGGGATGATCTAAATAAGTGTACTTTTTGACTTTTTATGAAATATGGGTTGGGTTTGAAGTAATGTGGTAGAGAGGTAATGTAACTTAAATATGATAGTGACTTTTTGACTTTTTAGGTTATTAAAGTTTTTCCAAGATCAACTCAAGATAATTTGGGACCTATAAGCACAGGTAATATAAAAAAAATAATGTACAGGTACGACTTAATATGTTTATAAAAAAAATATTTACTTTTAATTTGGAATAATATAAAAATTAATTAAATGGTTTAATTTATTAATATCCAACATACAATTGACATTTAATGTCAAAAGTACAGGTATAAGATAAATCAAAATTAAATATCATTATATTAAATAATTTATAAACTATAACTTAATTTTAAAATCATACTAAGTATAAAACTAAAAATAAAAAAGAAATCTATGGGTATGGGTATAACATGTTTGTTGCAGTACCCATGATTTGTAGTCTCAAGATTATTTTAAATGAAATTTTTTATATTTTTTTGCAAAATATAAATTATTTAAAATTTATTTTTTTCATTATTGAGGTTAAAAAAAATATTTATTAAATATTTAAATTTAATTTTTTTTATCTATTTGGGGGACTAATTGATTTTTAAGGTATAGTTTGGGAGGTAAAATGAAATTTGGTATCATGTCAGCAAATTCCGTTTGATTGTAGATAGAATGTGACAGCAGGGGCCAAATTAATCAAAATTTTGAAAGTTTGGCGGGCAAATTGATATTATATGAAGTTTGGGGGGTCAAATTGAAAAACGCGTGAAAGTTTGGAGAGCAAAATGATATTTTTTTCTTTACAAAAAAGAAAATGATATACAAGTTTACATTTTAGAACTATTTTCTAAACCCAATGATGTGTTGAAGATGATTGGTTTAACTCTATAAAAGAGAAAAAATTATTTTGCCTGCCAAATTATCACTTAAAAATCAATTCAACCTCTATACTTTCAATTATATCAATTTTACACCTAAACTAATTCAATTTTAGAGAAATTTCACCTCGCCGTCAGTTGTCATCTAATATCATATAGAATTTGCTAACGTGACGCTGACTTCATTTGAAATTTTATTTTACCTTCCCCCCCCCCCCCAAAAAAAAAAATTATACCTCAAAAACCAATTAGAACCCCAAATATAAAAAAAAAATTTAAATTGAAATATTTAATTAATAAATTCTTATCTCAAATTTTAAAAAAAAATAAATTTTAAATAATATATACTTTGCAAAAAATAATTAAAAAAATATAAAATTCTTCATTTAGAATTGTCTCTTTAAGTCTCAAATTATCTTGAGTCATCCGGAGAAACTAATTGAGCAAAAAATTTCTTGACTACTCAATATGTGTGCACGAGTGAAATTGAATAACAATTTACCACAAAAGTTAGCAATTACTCTTTAAAAAATACTCAATAGGACTAATGCTAAAAAAATTAAATTTTTTTCTTACTTTTTTTTAGATGGAAAATTATTATTATTTATATTAGGGGTCTAATTGATTTTTGAAGGTTAGTTTAGGGGCAAAATGATATTTTAAATAAAGTTTGATATCATGTCAAGAAGTGTCGTCTAATTATAGATGGCAATTCACAGCAGAAGTGAAATTGATTCAAAATTGAATAATTTAAGTATAAAATTTATAATTAAAAATATAGGGATTGAATTGATTTTTTACTGATAATTAAAGAGACAAAATGATATTCTCTTCATATTAAAAAGTAAAATTTAATTTTACTATGCATTTATAATTAGTTTTTACAAAAACCTCTTACGTGTTATTTTCCCAAAAAAAAATTTGAGGCGGAGAGACCTTGTACGAAAGATATCTCGTCTTTTGTGCATTTATTTACGGTAACTCTAGGAATTCAAAAATAAATAAAAAAAATCTTATCAATGATCCAGATTCACTCAAAATTTAATATCACAACAAAAACTTTAAATTAACTTCGTAGATTTACTTTTTAAGAAAAATTTCAAATCAATATAAAATTTAAAAAATAATTATTAATTAATAATAAATTTTATCAATATTAATCATTAAAATTATAAACTTTTTTATACACATGTAATAAGTTTCTCAAATTAGTAATTTCTCTTAAGTTGTGGTTGGTCGAGGAATTTTGGAATGGTTTTAAAAATAGAAAGATAAAAGATAAGTAAAATGTGAATAAAATATACTTACATTTCACCTAATTTCATATATTTTTTCCTTTTTATTTTCTAAATCTCTTCTTAAATACTCCAATCAAACAAAACGTCAGGAAAAATTGGTCAAAACCCTCTCATAACAAAACTTTAATACATTAAAGATAAATACAAAAAAAAATTCTTAAAAAGTCCATCTAAATGGGTTCTATTCATATAGAAGTGTCTTGATAACATAGTCCCATTGCGATGGCAACTTAGGAGAAGAGGGATACTGCTGGATACGCAGTATGCTAAGTAAGGTATTGCCAAAGAAACATTAGAGCATCTTTTCAAGAAACATTAGAGCATCTTTTCTTTGAGTGTCCTTGGTCACACAGAGTATGGAGGGGTACTACTTTAGGATTGGATTTTTCATGTGGTCAACTGGTTTGTTTTTGTTGGTCTATTTTAATATCTTTTATTTATTTATTGATATATCTTATTCATGAATGAAGTTTCATTATTTTGATAACCTCTTATCTTGTTCATGAATGGAGTTTCATTACTTTGGTAACTTTTTATCTTGTTCATGAATGGAGAGTAATTAGAATTCATGACCTTAATGGTGAGTTAGTTTTGGATTTACTCTATTTTCTCTAGTTTAATGATCATCTTTATTTTTAGTGTAACTTGTAAGGTCTTAGTGGCCTATAAATAGTCCCTCTCATCTACTCTTTTCTACACTAACAAACACTAACTATTTTTTATACAAGAGAGATTACTAGCAAAGAATGGTGTTTATGTTGGTGGAGCTTTGGGTTTACTATCTTGTGCAAAGTTGGCCTGAACCATACGACAAGTGGTCGGGCTGTTATATTCTGGAGAGGACAAGTCATAATTTTGTGACTGATGCATCAGTTTTTGGGTTCTTCCTACCGCAGTGGGCTTGATCTCCTTAAAGAAAACGAGATATCCGTGCCTCAACCTAATCTATTTGTATCTCAATTTCTTTGTATTATTTATCAATAAAATATAATTTTTTCTGGTAGTATCACTAACAATTTTAAGGAGATCAAACATGGAACAAGTGCCAAAAAAACCAATGATGGAATTGGAGATCTCAACAAGCCTTTCAAGTTCAAGGGAGTTCATTTTAAGAAGTGGAAAGGAAATTTTTTTTTTATCTCAGTCTTTTGAAAGTTGCATATATTCTTACCGAGAAGAACCCAAACAAAATCCCAACCGAGAAAATGGATGATGAAGACTACGAGGCACATGAAGCAAAAGTGGCTTCCTATAATACAGATGAGTATAAATGTCGTTTTTATCTCTTAAATTGCCTTGCTGATTAATTTTATGATTACTATGACACCATTTACACTTTGTCTTTTATTAATTTTTGGCATGCTCGCTTGTATCATATTAACAGTAAATATGTGGGAATCATGAATAGTTTAGGATTAATTCCTAAAGTGACAAAAAATTTTGAGAAATGTGAAGTTTGCAGTAAAGCAAAAATTACCAAAAGGCCTCATAAAAGTATTGAAAAAAATACCAAATTGCTAGAATTATTTCATACTGATTTGTGTGAGTTTGAAGGAATTTTAACTCGAGGTGGTGACTGATATTTTATCACTTTTATTGATGATTTTTCAAAATACACAAACGTATATTTATTAAAAAATAAAAGTGATGCTTTTGAGAAATTTAAAGAATTCTTTCTTGAAGTAGAAAATCAATTCGGTAAAAAGATTAAAAGAATTAGAAGTAACAGAGGCCAGGAGTATGAATCTCTAGGATTCAACTCTTTTGTTCAGTCATTGGGAATTATTCATGAGATTACTCCACCATATTCACTTTCATCTAATGGCGTAGCTGAAAGAAAAAATAGAACGTTAATTGACTTGACAAATGCTATGCTTATTGATTCAGGTGCTCGCACAAATCTTTGGGGTGAGACTATTTTGACAGTTTGCCATGTGATAAATAAAGTGCCACACAAAAAGACTAAAATTGTACCTTATGAGTTGTGACGGGGGCATAAACCAAATCTAGGTTATTTGAGGGTTTGGGGTTGTTTAGCTTTTATGAGGCTTGCAGATCCTAAACAACCTAATTTGGGTGAACAAGCTGCCACATGTACTTTTCTTGGGTATGCATTGCATAGTACAGCTTATAGATTTTGTGATATGAAAAATAATATTATTTTTGAATCAGGTGACACTATTTTTCATGAAAATAAATTTCCTTTCAAATCTAGAAATGGTGGGGCTCAAATAATTTATGAAAATATTTTATCCATGCTTAGCTCTTCTACTTATTCTCAAGTTTTTCAAGAATAAGAAAATTATCAAATCCAACCAAGAAGGAGTAAACGAGCTAGGGTTGAAAAAGATTTGGACCCTGACTATTATCTTTCCAATATAGAAGAAATTCCTCTTACGGTGCAAGAAGTTTTATCATCACCTGATGCTATTTTTTGGAGAGAGACTGTAAATGATGAGATAGATTCACTACTTTCAAATAAAACATAGAAGCTAGTGGATTTACCTCCAGGGTGTAAAACTATTGAGTGTAAATGGGACCTTCGTAAAAAACTTAAACCGGATGGAACTATAAATAAATATAAAGCGAGGCTTGTCGCTAAAGGTTTTAAGCAACAAATTGATCTTGATTTCTTTGATACTTTTTCTCCGGTTACTAGAGTTACATCCATTAGACTGTTGATTGCAGTAGCTACAATTCATGATTTAAAAATTCATCAAATGGATGTAAAAACAACATTTTTAAATGGAGATCTAGATAAGGAGATTTACATAGACCAACCCGAAGGCTTTGTGGAGACTGGCCAAGAAAGTAAGGTGTGTAAGCTAACTAAATCCCTTTATGGTTTACAACAAGCTCCTAAACAGTGGCATGAGAAATTTGATTCTTGCATACTTGAGAATGACTATAAGACAAATGAATGTGATAAGTGCACATATTACAAAACTTGCGAGAATGCACATGTGATTATTAGCCTATATGTGGATGATCTACTTATCTTTGGCTCTAATTTGCATATCATAAATGAAACTAAAAATATACTTAATAGCCAATTTGATATGAAAGATCTTAGTGAAGCCAATTTTATTTTGGGAATTAAAATTACCAAGACTAAGGATGACATTTTTCTTGATCAGTCGCATTATGTTGAGAAAATTTTAAAGAAATATAACTTTCTAGACTGTAAACATGTTACTACTCCTTTTGATGCAAGCATACATTTATCTGTTGTAATAAATGAAAAAGAAGTGCTTAATCAAAAGGAATATGCTAGCATGATTGGTAGTTTGAGATATGCTACTGACTGTCCTAGACCTGACATTGCATATACTGTTGGAGTACTTAGCAGGTTTACTAGCAAACCAAGTCAAGATCATTGGCTAGCTATGGGAAGAATTATGAGATATTTATCTGGTACCAAAAATTATGGTTTATTTTATAACAAGTATCTTGCGGTACTTGAAGGATATAGTGACGCCGATTAGAACATTTTGTTAGGTGATTTTCTATCTACCTCGGGTTTTATTTTTACCTTGGGTGGTGGTGCTATATGTTGGAAGTCTAAAAAGCAGACTATAATTGCTAATTCTGCAATGGAAACTAAGCTTATAGCGTTAGCTTCAACATGTGAGGAAGCGAATTGGTTAAGAGATTTGTTACATGAAATTCCTTTTTGGGAAAAACCAATTCCTCCTGTGTTAATTCGTTGTGATAGCACTGCTGCTATTGGTAGAGTGAACAACCATTTTTATAATGGTAAATCCAGACCTATTTGAAGGAAACATAGTAATGTGAGATCTTATTTGAGCAATGGCATCATAACTGTTAATTATGTAAAATCTTGTGATAATCTTGCGGATCCGTTAACCAAGGCCTTGGCGAGAGATAGAGTCTGAAATACATCGAGAAGGATAGGTTTAAAGCTTATAAAATCATAAACCATATATGAGGATACCCAACCTAGTGGCCAGAGATCATGTAACTAGGTTCAATGGGAAGAACGAATCATATGGTGGTTGTAAAAATGCACAATTTAATATTTTGTTATCCATCCCTATGATGTAAGTGCATTTATCCTGTAATGTTGGAGGGTTGAGTTTTTATACTCTTAATGAAATTCTGTAGCTCTTGTTGAGTGGGGTGTGTGAATTATAGGAACATCCTTGACAGATTTCACCTATGTGAGCATGAAAGTGGGGCCGCTTTCTATGAGAAAAAGGCTTATTTTCAAATATGCTCATGAAAATTAGGATTAGCACAAGGCCGTAATGTGCTAGCTATTAAAGCTCATGTCAACACCTGGACTATTATGTGTGAGCAGTAATACTTTATTTCCCTTAAGCAGTCACAATTCAAGTCTGAGACCACTACAGACTCTAGAGTAGAGGTTGCTGTTTCACTAATGAAGATTCAATACAGAGCATACCTTCATGATGCATACTAGTCTATCTTTGTTTGATAATCTCTCTTGTCCTTGTTGAGATTAAAATGAGTGGGGAATTGTTGGTCCATTTTAATATCTTTTATTTATTTATTGATATATCTTGTTCATAAATGGAGTTTCATTACTTTGGTAACCTCTTATCTTGTTCATGAATGGAGTTTCATTACTTTGGTAACCTTTTATCTTGTTCATGAATAGAGAGTAATTAGAATTCATGAACTTGGTGATGAGTTAGTTTTTGGAGCTACTCTATTTTCTCTAGTTTAATGATCATCTTTATTTTTGGTGTAACTTGTAAGGTCCTAGTGGCCTATAAATAGTCCATCTCATCTACTTTTTTTTACACTAACACACCAACTATTTTCTATACAAGAGAGATTATTAGCAAAGAAGGGTGTTTTTGTTGGTGGAGCTTTGGGTTCACCATCTTGTGCAGAGTTGGCCTGAACCATACGACAAGTGGTCGGGCTTCATAGTTTTGTAACTGCTGCATCGATTTTTGAGTTTTTCCTATCGCAGTAGGCTTGATCTCCTTAAAGAAAATGAGATATTCGTGCCTTAGCCTGATCTATTTGTATCTCATTTTCTTTGCATTATTTATCAATAAAATATAATTTTTTCTAGTATTGTCACCAACAGTTTTCATACCTAGTGGTCGAAATGGGTTAGGAGTGTTGATGAGGATGATATTATTGTTCAATCTATTGCCATTTTATGGGTAATATGGAAGCAAAGAAATAGTATAGTTTTTCAACATAAACAAATGTCATTAGATTAGACTTTATGTCTCGCAAATGAGTTTAACATGCAATAGATCAATAGTAGAAGGTTGCCTTTTGTTTTTGTAGATGGTTTGGCAGACTATAATGGTGTAATGTTAGAAGAGCATTCTTTCAATAATTGTTGTATTCTTGTTAATAATTTCTTGGAAAATTCTATTTTTCAATTATATACTTGTGTAGTGGATGAACCTTGGAAGCATGGCAATGGGGTAGTAGGATTGGCATGGGTATGCTACGATGAAAATCAAAATTAGGCGTATTAGCAAGCAGTTTCTATCCGACTGTCTTCTCTATTACTTGCAGAAATAAGGGCACTTTTGGAC
Organism: Camellia lanceoleosa; assembly: GCA_025200525.1. NCBI lineage: Eukaryota > Viridiplantae > Streptophyta > Magnoliopsida > Ericales > Theaceae > Camellia > Camellia lanceoleosa. Next base: position 39,514,141 of record CM045763.1, on the reverse strand, counting down.
GCTACTAAGTGGGTTGTTAACAGGGACATCAAATGTCTCTCCATGTTTACATATTGCAAGTAGAGGTGTGCGCTGTGCAGTTCGGACGGTTTGAGAATAAAATTACAAATCGAATGGCGGGTTAGCGGATTGACAAATTGCGATTTGGGCGATTTTTGGTAGATTGGTGGATTGAAGAATATTCTAACTAATTATCATACATTTGCATAATATATAACAGTAATTTGTATAATATTTTTTAGATATATAACACACAGTAATTTTACATAACATGTCTCATATATATAACCACTAATTTGTAATAAATTTCATATCTTAAATCTCTCTTACACTCATTTTACATTGATATTTTATTGGAAGTTAAAAAATATACATGTATTAACTATAACGAAGCAAAGCGGTTCGATTGGCAAATTATAATTTTAAAGTTTAAACTGCAGTTAGCGGTTAGAGCGGTGCGGATTGATGCGGATCGGTGCGGTTTTAACAAATTGGACGATATTTTGCACAGTCTTAATTGCAAGGTGTTAGTAAATAGTTTTGAACAAACTTGCCACATGGATTAGGGGGTGGCTTTAGTAATTCAAGATATTTTGTCCCTAAGTAAGTTTTTTGTGTTTCTATGGGGTCATTTGGGAATATGGATTAAAAGTCAAAAGTCAGCTTTTAACCCATTTTTGGTCACATCACTTCTCAATGAAACAATTAAAAAAGTTAAAAAAACAAAAAAAAAATTCAATTTTTAACTATTTTCTCAAAACACTTCATAATTAAAGTAGAAAGGAAGCTAGTTGAACCAGAACATAAGCTGACAAAATATGTAAACTCTAGATCATCTGTTTAGTAATTATATGTATTACGCTTGTGTTTGTCCTCTAAAAAAAATAAGATCCATGTTAAATATAAAATTTTTGAAAAAAAAAAAAGAAAACTATTATCATAACATGTTATTCTGATAATATTGTCCAAGAAAAAAGAATATTTTACTTTATCCTTACTCAATTATGCGCCTTCTCATTTATAAAATAAAATAAAATAAATTAAACTGTCATTTTTACCGAATAAAAATCCAGCTAAATTTTCCTTTCTCTACTTTCTATGAAACAATTATGTACTTTTTCTAGTCTTCTAAATTTTGCCATTTATTTAAGCTGCAGCAAGTGGGTGGGGGTGCGTCACTAAAAAAAACATTCCATTGCAAAAATATGAGTTGTGACTTCGGTTCTAATTTTTTAAAAATAATTTTTTTATTTTTTGACATTTTATTTTTGGTTTTCAGTGATCTTTTTTAATATTTTAAACAAATTTTTTATTTTTTAAATACACCTAACCTAAATATACCTAAAAAGTAAAATATTTAAAAAATTAATAAATACACAAAAATTCAAAAAATGTATTAAATTTTCATATATATATATATTTTTTATAATTGTCATATTTAGTCATTTTTTAAAAAAAAAAATCACAAATATTATACATTTTAATTGTATTCATATTAACTATATCTAAAAAATAAAAATAAAATTACTTAAAATATTAAAAAATTCACTACAAATTAAAAAAATTAATTTTTAAAAAATTGAATTCAAAAAATTAAAATCAAACAAGGTATGTCTCTCAATAGTAGGAGTCCTTTCTTTGTTAGTGGTGTCAATAAGTTATTGGTTAGGTCCAAACTTTGTCACCATTTTAGTAAAAATATATATAATAAGAGAAGAAGGTTTTTGAAAATATCCTACACACATTTGTCTTCTTAGGACATTTGGATAGTTAGAATTCATTGTTGGCTAGGATGGACGGTACAGATGAGACACATTTGTCCTACATGGCATCATTTGTCCTACATTTGGTTTTAATGGTCTAAATTGCATTTGGTTCAAATCAATGTTAGTTCCCGCCCACTTTCTCTCTCTCTCTCTCTCTCTCTCTCTCTCTCTGTTCTTCAAACCCAATGCCTAAGTACTCCTCCTCCCCAAGCATTTGATGTTTTTACCTCCCCATGCAACCCACACTCTCTCTCAAAATGTATTAAAGATACATTTGATTTTAACGATTCAAATTATTTCATCCAAAATTTAATGATTGAGATGTCTTTATTTCCTACACAAATACTCTCTCTTCTTAAATCATCTCTCTGCCAAACCTCTCTGCTCTCTGCTCTCATACTTCAAAATCTAAGCCCAAACCTCTCTCTCATCTGTCTCTCCTCTCTTTGTACTCTGCATCTCCTCTCGCGACGCCACCACCGACTACTACGACCACCAACCACCCCACTACCACCGCATCCCATCTCCTCTTGCCCTCATCTATCGTCTCTCTTCTTTTGCTATGACGACCCCACCGTTACTCTGTCCATTATTGCCTCTCACTGCTCCTCTACTCTCTCCTCCTAATGTCGCTCCTCCTCTCTCTCTGACAAACCCTAGCCACTTCTACTCGCCATCTCTCACCATTACAACTCAGCCATGCCAATCTAGGACTAGGTATAGAAATGTACGTGCATCAAGTGTGTTTGTCCCACCTATTAGCGTGTTTGTTGAATTACTGTAAAACCTACTATACCAGAAGTGGTGTCCAAAATCAAATGTGGTTTTATGTAGCTTTTCATAAGTCTGTACTCATGTCGTAGGACTACTTGATTCATTGTAAAGAGGGAATAGAAAATTAAGTGTCATGATTCTTGGATATGATGGAAATATCGAGTTTTACACATTTGGGTAAATACAAATCACTTATCTATCCTTTCAAGTTTTACACAGTTACAATTTACTTTTACTTCATTGTTTTATAAATATTTAAATTGATGCATTTGTTGTGTGTATATTTATGTTTTTATTGCAATATACAAGCTTTAAAGAGGGAAAATAAATTAGATTAAAAAGAGACTTAAAAAAATGGGTTCATTTGGTTTAGTTTTAGAATTACTATTTGGTTTTAACCCACTCTCTCCCACTTACTCCTCTTCCCAAGTAGGCTATCTCTCATTTGGTTTTAACCAACCCACCCACCCACTCTCTCTCTCTCTCTCTCTCTCTCTCTGTTCTTCAAACCCAATGCCCAAGTACTCCTCTCTCCCAAGCAGATGATGTTTTTCCCACCCCATGCCACCCACCCTCTCTCTCCCTCTTTCTCCTAAAATGTACCAGAGATACATTTGATTTTAACGGTTCAGATTATTACAACCAAAATTTAATGATTGAGATGTCTTTATTTCCCACCCAAATACTCTCTCTCCTTAAATCATCTCTCTACCAAACCTCTCTGCTCTCTCTCTCTTACTTCAAAATCTAAGCCCAAACATTTCTCTCCTTTGTCTCTCCTCTCTTTGCACTCTGTCTCTCCTCTTGCGACGCCACCACTGACTACTACAACCACCAACCACCCCACTACCACCGCATCTCATCTCCTATTGCCCTCATTTATCGTCTCTCTTCTCTTACAATGACGGCATCACCGTTACTCTGTTCGCTGTTGCCTCTCACTGCTCCTCTACTCTCTCCTCACAATGCCGCTCATCCTCTCTCTTTGACAAACCCTAGCCACTTCTACTCGCTGTCTCTCACCATTACAACTCAGCCATGCCAATCTAGGACCAGGTATAGAAGTGTACGCACATCATGTGTGTTTGTTCCACTTATTAGCGTGTTTGTTGAACTACTGCCAAGCCTACTATACCAGAAGTGGTGTCTAAAATCAAATGTGGTTTTATGCAGCTTTTCATAAGTCTATACTCAACTCGTGGGACCACTTGATTCATTGTAAAGACAGAATAGAAAATTAAGTGTCATGATTCTTGGATATAATGGAAATATCGAGTTTTACACAGTTAGGTAAATACAAATCACTTATCTATCCCTTCAAGTTTTACACAGTTATAATTTACTTTTACTTCATTGTTTTATAAATGTTTAAATTGATGCATTTGTTGTGTGTATATTTATGTTTTTATTGCAATATGCAAGCTTTAAAGAGGGAAAATAAATTCGATTAAAAAAAGACTTAAAAAAAATGGGTTCATTTGGTTTAGTTTTAGAATTACTATTTGGTTTTAACCCATTTTCTCCCACTTACTCCTCTTCCCAGGTAGGCTATCTCCGATTTGGTTTTAACCCACCCACCCACCCACTCTCTATCTCTCTCTTTCTCTCTCTCTCTCTGTTCTTCAAACCCAACACAAGTACTCCTTTCCCCAAGCAGATGATGTTTTTTCCACCCCATGCCACACACCATCTCTCTTCCAAAATGTACCAGAAATACATTTGATTTTAACGATTCAGATTATTTCATCCAAAATTTAATGATTGAGATGTCTTTATTTCCCACCCAAATACTCTATCTCCTTAAATCATCTCTCTGCCAAACCTCTCCACTCTCTCTCTCTCTCACTTCAAAATCTAAGCCCAAACCTCTATCTCCTCTGCCTCTTATTTCTTTGTACTCTGCCTCTCCTTTCGCGACGCCACCACTGACTACTACGACCACCAACCAGCACACTACCACCGCATCTCATCTCCTCTTGCCCTCATCTATCGTCTCTCTTCTCTTGCAATGACGACCCTATCGTTACTCTGTCTACTGTTGCCTCTCACTGCTCATCCACTCTGTCCTCCTAATACTGCCCATCCTCTCTCTGACAAACCCTGGCCATCCCTACTCGCCATCTCTCACCGTTATAACTCAGCCATGCTAATCTAGGACCAGATATAGAAGTGTACGCGCAGCATGTGTGTTTGTTCCACCTATTAGCATGTTTATTGAATTGTTGCAAAACTTGCTATACCAAAAGTGGTGTCCAAAATCAAATGTGGTTTTATGCAGCTTTTCATAAGTTTGTACTATGTCATGGGACCACTTGATTCATTGTAGAGAGGGAATAGAAAATTAAGTGTCATGATTCTTGGATATGATGGAAATATTGACTTTTACACAGTTGGGTAAATACAAATCACTTATCTATCCCTTCAAGTTTTACGCAGTTGCAATTTACTTTTACTTCATTGTTTTATAAATGTTTAAATTGATGCATTTGTTGTGTGAGTATTTATGTTTTTATTGCAATATGCAAGCTTTAAAGAGGGAAAATAAATTAGATTAAAAAGAGACTTAAAAAAAATGGTTTCATTTGGTTTAGTTTTAGAATTACTATTTGGTTTTAACCCACTCTCTCCCACTTACTCTTCTTCCCAAACAGGCTGTCTCCCATTCGGTTTTAACCCACACTCCCACTCTCTCTCTCTCTGTTCTTCAAACCCAACGCCCAAGTACTCTTCCCACCAAGCAGATGATGCTTTTGCCTCCCCATGCCACCCACTCTCTCTCTCCCCCCTCTCCTAAAATGTATCAGAGATACATTTGATTCTAACAGTTCATATTATTTTATCCAAAATTTAATGATTGAGATGTCTTTATTTCCCGTCCAAATACTCTTTCTCCTTAAATCATCTATCTGCCAAACCTCTCTGCTATCTCTTTCTCACTTTAAAATCTAAGCCCATACCTCTCTCTCTTCTATCTCTCTTCTCTTTGTATTCTGCCTCTCCTCTTGCGACGCCACTACCGACTACTACAACCACTAACCACTCCACTACCACTGCATCTTATCTCTTCTTGCCCTCATCTATCATCTCTCTTCTCTTGCAATGACGACCCCACCGTTACTTTGTCCGCTGTTGCCTCTCACTGCTCTTCCATTCTCTTATTCCAATGCCGCTCCTCCTTTCTCTCTAACAAACCCTGGCCACCCCTACTTGCCGTCTCTCACCGTTACAACTCAGCCATGCCAATCTAGGACTAGATATAGAAGTGTACGTGCATCAGGTGTGCTTGTTCCACCAATTAGCGTGTTTGTTGAATTGCTGCAAAACCTGCTATACCAGAAGTGGTATCCAAAATCAAATGTGGTTTTATGCAGCTTTTCATAAGTCTGTACTCATGTCGTGGGACCACTTGATTCATTGTAGAGAGGGAATAGAAAATTAAGTGTCATGATTCTTGGATATGATGGAAATATTAAGTTTTACACAGTTGGGTAAATACAAATTACTTATCTATTCCTTCAAGTTTTACACAGTTACAATTTACTTTTACTTCATTGTTTTATAAATGTTTAAATTGAAGCATTTGTTGTGTGTGTATTTATGTTTTTATTGTAATATGCAAGCTTTAAAGAGGGAAAATAAATTAGATTAAAAAGAGACTTAAAAAATGGGTTCATTTGGTTTAGTTTTAGAATTACTATTTTAGTGTGGAGCTGTATTTTGAGTTTTTAAATCATGACTTGAAAAAAAAAAAAAAAAAAAAATTGTTTGATTATGAAATTTGAAAATAGTTTTGGAATGATTTGTAATTTTTTTTATAAATTTTTTTGATTGATTAATGTATAATAATAATAAAAAAAGAAGAAATGAGATGAGCTTTGCTTACCAACCCAACACCATTAATAAATAAAATAAAGTTGAATTCAAAATTTAAAAAAATAAAAAAATTGAAGTTGCTTGGTTATTAAGAGACGAAATATTATTAGAAATATTTATGTTTAATGATGAAATCAAAATATAATTGGAAGATTTTTTTTCTTTTGTGAATAAATTTGAATTCAAAATTTAAATTTGGTTTAAATTAGATTTGTTAACAAAAACAAGTGGTTTAGTTTTACTATCAACATGTAATCGTTTGGCAATGAGAGATATGGGAGATAATAGGGATGGTGTGATTTGTTTAAGGACTTTTCTTAAGTGTGCAACTTACACCTTACACTTACGCCTTTCTGTTTGCTGTCCTAATTTATGTTTACACCTTTCACTTATACTTTTTGTGTTAGTTGCATATGGTGTGCAACCTTAAGGGGTTGCACACCATAACAGAACCCTTTGTTTAAAGATTGAAAAAGCCCACCTCAATGAGAAAGATAACATATTTTTATTTTCAGATAACTAATCGAACCTGTATTATATTTTTACCTCAAATTTTTAGCAACAAATTTGATAAGTTACATTTTAGCTTAATAATTTTATACTCAATTATATTTTGATCTCATTATTAATTATACCACATACATATACTAGTTATTTAATAAGTTAGGAAGATCATGGTGTCTAGATGTTTGACTAATGATATGTTGAATTTGTCTACTATCTTATTATTATTAGGGTCATATATTCATTTAATTTCTTTTCATTAATTGGCCACTTGGCCAATAAAAAATTTCTAAAAAAACAAAATAATTTTAGACTCTCTGTTACCCTTATTTTTTTAATGAGAAGAAATATTATGTGTAATTTAAAAAATTCCAAAAAAAAGGTTCATCCTCTATGTACCGCTACTTTCTTAGATTTAAAAACAACATGATATAATCTATATAAAAATAATCATATTGGATTGTAACTAACACTTGATGTCTGGGAAGGATTTTTTTTTTTTTTATTAAAAAATAAATTGATTATAAAATAAAAATAATAATAAATTCAAATAAAATATCACATCAAATTTTATAATCATTTCATTTTTTCTCTCACAAATATCACATTCAACTATAAAAAATTCAACTATCTTTTCAAATATAAAAAAAAAAAATCATCTAATAATATTTTACAACTAAAAAAATTCATCCCTCAAACACCCACCGCATCTAAAAATTATTTTAGTCACAATCAAAGCAAATCGAAATGCTTCAGTGCACATAATGGGATAGAACTAACTTTGATTTGACAATTTGTGGTCCACCACCACAATGAATTCAAAACAAATAGATCAATAAATAAAAAACGAACCCCAATTTAAAATATTACATTTAATCTGATTTCTTATCTTTCATTTTTTTTTTTTAAAAAAAAAATTAGACACAAATGGGTGAGCTTTACTCATATTTATTAATGTAAGCCCTATCACTTTGCACCTAAAAATGAAGAATTTAAAAAAAAAAAAATTATATATAGAGTTATTTTAGGTATGATTTATAAATTAATTTTTTTTACTTATTAACAAAAAATATACGAAAAAATAAAAAAATAATATAATTTAAATAAGTCATTAAACTGAATTTTTTAGATTTTGTCAAAAAAAGGCTATGTAGCATTAGGTAGGGCCACTTAATAAAAACAAATGGTATCTGTCAAATTACTATACAATAAAATAATAATAATAATAATAATAACCAAATGGTTTTTTTTTTTTTCCCCTCTCAGAAAAAGAACGATATATTGGAATAGTAAACAATATGAATATATAAATAATCCATGGTGTAATTCTGTCGTGGAATGAATGGATATGATTTGAACGTGACCATGGAATAGTATCTAACCTAACCTCTCAAAGACTTTTCAATTTGTTCATATACCATCCTACGCTACAAATACATTAGTTAAATATTACTTTCTAATTCAACTATATATATCTATATTTTTATAAGCAGAAAAACTTGAAATGGTGTTGACGCAATGTGATATTTTAATTTTTAAAAATATATTTTTAGTTAATTTAAAATATAAAATTATATAGAGAAAAGATTATGACTCGAAACCAAGAAAAATTAAAATTTATATTTTTCAAATGCAACAGGACACTTATCGGGTGGATAGACACTACTATTTTATATATATATGTGGAGAGAGAGTTTCTCTAACATACATTATTATTTTAACAATGATATATTTTTTTAAAACTAGTTCTAATTGAGCTCTAGTGAAGTAGAAAGTCAAAAAAATAAAATAAAATAAGGCCAAAACATCACATTATATGGGCCCTACATACACAGAGATATCAGAACTCACAAATTAGAGTTTTAAAACATTTTTGTTATTATTTTGAATTGCATCATATGAAAATTATGATATTTTCACTACTGTATAAGATTTTTAAACACCAAATATTTTGGTCTTTAAAAGTGAAAATTTTGTTATAAAAGATATTTAGGAATTAATTTTTATCGTTGTGAGGATAATCGCTAAAAGGCCGTTTCGAAAAGTCAAAACTAGACTTTTAGCAACAAAATTTTGAAAATGTCACTAATAAATAAACTTTTAGGGATAAAATAATTTAGTCTCAAAATGGTTTATTTTTTGAGACAAAAAATTTGGACCCAAAAAATAATAATTAGTGCCGGCCCTGGGCATGGGCTAACAAGGCCATGGCCTAGGACCCCTCAAAATAGACCTAAAAAACCTGCCCCTTCTATTATGGTTTAGTGTAATATATTAAGTATGTTTTAAGTTTTAAAAAAAAATTAAAGAAGGCCCAAACTAACTTAAAATAAATTGACCAATTAAAAAATTAAAAAGCCCATTCAAAAAAATTAACAATGTTGTCCATTAAAAATAGACCCAAAAAAGGGTCATCTTATTATAGTTTATTGTAATATATTAGGTATATTTTAAATCCAAAAAAAAAAATTAAGGAAGACCCAAACTAACTTAAAATAAATTGACCCATTAAAAAATTGAAAGGCCCATTTAAAATAATTAGCATTATTATTCATTGAAAATGATTTTATAAAAAAACTAGATTATACAAGTATGATTGATTTATTTGCTTCTAAAAATACAAAAAGATCGAAAATCAAGCGACACTTATTAATTGTTGTAATGTAATACTAAGTATTTTTTGTGATTTTGATACAATTGTTTTGTCTTGTATCTTCATTTTTTTTCAGTCAATGAAAAAAAAATGTGAAGAGCCCCAAAAATTTATTAGTTGATTATTGGCTTTGGGCCCCATAAATCTCAAAGTCGGGCCTGATAATAATTCATCACTAATGTACAATTTTCATTATTAAAAATATAATAACAACACTTTTCGCAATAAAAATATTTGATCCCTACAAAATAATTTTACTCTAAATTTTGATCTCTAAAATCTTATTTTTTTGTAGTGTTTGTGATTTTAATTTTAGTTTGTATGATAATTAAGTCACTTTCGGCCATAATCAAAAGAATCACAATGGATTATAATTAAGAACATTTGAGAAATATTTTTTTAAAAAAAAATTAGTCATAGCCAAACTAACAAACATAGGGTCACATTGAGCCATTTAAGTCATACTAAAGATCTCTTCATCTATAATTCAAATAACTCATAACTAAATCATATTTAATAGTACAATAAATTGTAATCAAGTCATAAACAATATTATATGAATCACAATTAAATTCCACAAAAATTATTACGTGAATATATGATATAACCTCTTTTGAGAATATTATAGAATTTTCAATATATATAGTATGTACTAGTGCATCCAATGACATGCACCATCAGTATATATATTATGCTTGGCTAAATCTTGATAGGTATGGATAGAAGCCACAAGAACCAAACCACAAATGGCAGAACTTTTATGGATAGTGTGACCTACCCACAAGAATCAAATCACCAATCTCTCTCTCTCTCTCTCTCTCTCTCTCATTTATGGATAGTGTGTGACCTACCCACAAGAATTAAATCACCAATCAATCTCTCTCTCTCTCAAATAATCTATTTGTTTTCTTTAATTTCAGATTTTATCAAGATAAGGCACACAACGATGAATTAAACAATGAATGTCTCCAAATGGGAGTAAGTTATGGACATGGATATCATTATTAATTATGCGGATATTTCTTTAATTATTCTGTAGAGTGAGAAATGATTATAGAATACCAAGTTGAGACCTATTTGTTTTATTTGGTGTGGTTTTATTTATGCTGAAATATCAAATAAACATGAAATTGGAACTAATAATTTAATGGCGTGCAAGACATATATATTCGGTACAAGTGAAAATTGTGGCCCAATGATATAATTTTTACTTACACTACATTGATTTGCAATTAATTTTTGTATTTCTCATTTATATGATTTTTTTTTTTTTTTGGTATGCATTTTTCTATTTAACATTTTGATTTAAAGCATATTCAATAGGTTTAAAAATAGCAGAGTTTCACATGTTTTAGTTTGTTGAAGCAAAAAAAATTGTTGAAAGTGCCTTCAGGCATAGGTTATTCATAATATTTTAATATTTTTAAGTTTTAATATATGTGTAATTTAACAAATTTAAATTACTTTTGCTATGTTATTATTGCAAATATATGATATTTTTGTATTGTAGTATAGTAATGAAAGTTTATTTTGATACATTCTATAGAACTAAACTTATAAAGAAAAATGCTTTGGAGCTCTAAAGCTAGCTCTAATGAGTTGACAGTGGGTCTCACCCACTGTGATGTGATGTTTTGGTCTTGATTTTTTTTTTTTTTTTGTCATTGTCATGTCATTAGTGTTTCATTAAAGCACCAAAATTAGTATTATGAATCATTGTCGAATTATAAAATATTGACATGGATAATAACTAACTGAACAACACTACTAAACTAAATATCTCACAGGTCACCAGTAGGATGCCTTGGTTTGCATGTTTAAATTAAGCATCACTAAGCACACTTGCTGGTCAGTTGAAAAAAAAAAAAAATGCACACTTGCTGGTAAATGATTAATCAACAAAAAAACAGAAGCAAAGGAAGAAGAAAATGCTGAGAGGTGACTTCCTTTTCATTATTGGGTTGTACGTTGCATGATAGTGATATCATGTCATGTGGATGACCAAATTAAAATGTTTCGTTTTCAAAATAACAAGTGGCCACAATTTTTTAACCTTTAAAGGCTGTTGGTTTCACATGCCCAATCAATAAATTATTTACTTGGTCATGATGCTTCGAAACTTTGTTTATTTCTTTACCGCTAGAGCTGACTGGTAAATACCTCTTGTAGCATGATAGCAAGTTGCCCTTTTATTTAACAATAATGTTATAGATATAAAATTGACTATAGAAAATATAATCCGAAAAATATGAGTAGAGCAGTCTCTTCAGTGGCAGGCCTTACTATCGTTTGACAAGGAGGTTTGAGGTTATTTTAGCCACAAAAGACAAAACATGTTATTTTAGCCACAACAAACAAAACATCACATCCAATCCATAATCATTACACTTTTCTCTCACAAAAAAAGGCAAAAAAGTCAAAAAGCCAAAAAGCCCATCACAAATCAAGCTTTTTAGCCCAGGCTAAAATAGCCAAAAAAATCAAAAAGTCAAAAAGCCAATCCACTCCCCAAACGGAGGCTTATTGTGATCAATTCTGTAACTAGTTCCATGTTCCAGGAATGATTGATTATTGTATGATAGGTTCCTTAATTCATCATTTAATAAGCGACTAGTTAAGAATTAGTATTTGAGAAATCTTCTCTCTCTCTTTCTCCCTCCTGTAATTTAACAAACCTAACTGAAAATTTTGTTGATAAACTCTGAAGCGATTTGAAAGTCAAGTTACAATAAGTAAAGAATCTCCAAATAGACAAAAATGAATATTTAAAAGAGTTAATTACATTTTTAGTTCTTAAAGTATGAATCTTGTGTCATTTTAGTTCTTAATATTTAAATTGTGTTAATCTCTCTTCCAAAGTATAAAAGTATTTCAATTTAGTCCCTAATGTTTAAATTTTGTCAATCTAGTCCCCAATATATAAAAATTGTTTCAATTTGTTCCCCAAAGTTTAAATTATAATCTAACTCTATTAATAGACATAATTTAAATTTTGAGTAGGTTGGTTTGGAATGTCCTAAAAAAGTGTACTTTTTGATTTATTGGTGGGTTTGGATTGGGTTTTGCTTGGGTTTGATGTGATGTGTTAGAGAGGTAATGTGATTTAAATAAGATGATGTGACTTAAATAAGATAGTGACTTTTTGACTTATTTAAGTTATGCCAAACTAAATTGAAACACTTTTTATACATTAAAGATCATATTTATACAATTTAAACATTAAATAAAACTCATATTTTGGGGACTAAAAATAATTAACCCTATTTAAAAACAACATACAAACAGCACAAGCTATTATTAGATGATTTATTTGTCAGAAAGAAATATGATGAGGATCGTTTTGCTAGTATTTTGTAAGTATTTTTCTTCCACCTAAATCAATTTAATTATGATTTTTATGTTCAAAAAGTGAAAAAAGCTCATTGTAATTCCCAATCAAGGAGTACCTATTGCTTCAACTAAAAAATACTGAACCTTCACAAAATAAAAGTCAGAGGTCTTTGTTTAACAAAGTTCCTTCTAACTTTATAGTATTTTTTTTTTTTGGAGAGCTACTTTGATTAGGATTCCAGTAGCCCACTACAAACAACCTAAAAAGGTTTGATTTGGGTATCTTTGATACATGAGAGAGAGAGAGAGAGTTGTTACTTTGAATTGTGAAGAAGCTTAACATGAGACTTGAAAGATATTAAAGAGAGTATCTTTGTAAAATGTGCTTTTTGTATGATTTAACACTAAACACTGGTGTAATTCTTTTATGTTAGGAAGTACGGATACGGATACGATATGATACGGATACGGCGATACGATAAAATTTGAAAAACTAGGATACAAAATATTATTTTAACAATTTTTAGTAATGCAGTATGCATAAAAATAAAACCTAAAGCAAAAGACAACTTGATAAAGAAGAAAGATTCCTATAAAACTAAGAGTCTTCAAGATCAATAGCTTCAACTTGTTCCCCTTCATCAGTGAATATCACAAGACCTTAGCTAAAGCTAAAAAACCATTCTTAAATGAAAATTTCAAGAATATACTTTTTAAGTCATCAATGATAGCCTAGGAAGCACGGATACGGATACGGTGATATGGGGATGTGGATATGGCGATATATCAAAATTTGAAAAAGTATGATGGATACATTAATAATTTTTTTTTTATAATTTTAATAATGTAATATGCATAAAAATAAAACTTAAAGTAAATTAATAAATAAAGAGATGGATTCTTATTTACCTAAAAGTGCTCAAACATTCATAAAACATCCAAAACTAAAAGCAAAAAAAAAAAATGCAAATTAAACATCATCCTTATATGCCAACACCAAAAAAAGAATGAGAGCAGAGAGAAGAAGCGTGAGAGAGTGACAAAGCGAGAGAGAAGTGAGAGAGACAACAAGGATACATCAATTTGACAAATTCTATTACTTTAACTCTCACTATATTCCTCTTATCAAAGAACTAAACAAAATATTATAAGTAATATGTAATTTTGAGTATCCGACACTTCAAAACTAAGTATCCGATACTTCAAAATTAATAAAAAATTAATTAAGAAGTATCCGATACTTTTAAGAAGTATCCAAGGAATATCGGTATCCGACACGTATCCGATCCGTGCTTCATAGGTTTTATGAGATACAGAAATCCAAAGCAAAGGACATAAAACTGTTTTCAAAGATGAAAAAACTATAGGATTGGATTGGATGGACGGCACCAATGAAAGCTTACATACAATACAATGACGAGTTGTTCACTACCATATGACTCTCTCTCTATTTTTCTAAGTTTGATTAGTGGAAGTTAATCCCACAGAGTTAGAGTCTATTGGCCACTCTAAAAATGCTTTTCAAAATTGTTATATTTTTTTACTCTGGAATGGATTGTGCAGTATCCAAATGACGCATTGCCGGCTAGCTACCCTCTATTTTTGTGTATTTAATAATTTTAGAGCAGCATGGCCCTATGCTTTGGGACCACTTTTCATCTCCGGCCTCTCTCAGTAATGTTTGTTTCCTTTCCTTTTAATTATTATTAGGATAAATTACAAATACATCCTTGAGATTTGATTAAAATACAAATCGCTCATGTGGTTTTGAAAATTACATTTTACATCCTGAGAATTTTAATTTCATAACAAATCGCCTATTTTACTAATAAATCATTAAGTCAATTAACAGTTTTTAATAATATTATAAATATGTTTCAATTAATAATTTAGGTAATTTTATTATTGTATAAGAGAGTAATTATGAATTTCATTTTTTTAGTTAATTCTGTTAAATAAAATTTTTTAACAAGAGGGTATTTGTAAGTTTTCAAACTATAAGGAGCAATATGTGCTTTAAACAAATCTCAGGGATGTATTTGTAATTGATCATTATTATTATTATAATCATATTAGGATTGGACTTTCCTCCGGTTCCAATTTATACGAAAGGATGTTGTTTCATAAGTCTTTGCGAATTGTTTATTTTGTAAGATTTTTTGCGTATATCATTCACTAAAAAAAAAAATTAAAACAATCAGATAATCGTAATATATTCAATTTATTGTATTTGTCACTATAGTAACAGATAGTTTATTTTTAAAAATCCACTTCACGTCTATTTTTTTGAAAACGAATGCGATAAATTAAGTATAATACGATTATTAAATTGATTTAACTTTTTTTTGTTAAATGATATACATGAAAGATCCTACAAACTAAATAATTTGAATTATGAACACGGATCCATAAACAGTACTTTACTGTCCAAATCTGGAATTGGAGGTAATATGTGATCAAGCTGTTTTGATTATCTTCTTCTAATTCTATAATTAATTGTTACAAAACAAATTTAGGTCAAGTTTGGCATATCTCAAATAATTCATCTTTTTATCTTTTTTCCATCACATCACCTCTCTACTTTTCTACACATTTTTTCGTAAAAAGACAAAAAGTATACTTATTTAGGTCATTCCAAACAGTTTAACGACTTGGCAATATTTTATGTGATTTTCATTTTCTTAAATAGAGTGCGTAAAGCCTGGCATTATTGAAATAGATTTATAGATAACATTAAACATTGATATAATTGGAACCTATTAAAAATAATGAAATAAAAATAAACCAATTAACACAAGCTAATGAAAGACTATTGGACAGGAAAATTCAATTCAAGAGTTTGTCCTATCAAGCCCTAGCTTGTCATAGGATATATCATATACCTAGGGTTGGCCAAATCTTGAGTTATGTTAGTGATCTTAAATAAATTATTAAATTTTTTATTAAACCTCTCACATGAATATGAGACCCACACACATATGATTTGTATGAATTATACACCATGTGAGAAGTTTGGTAGAAAATTCAGTAATTCATTTGGCGTCTATAACATTTTCCAATCTCTATAGGCTTGCATCTTCTTTTTTTTTTTCTTTATTGTTTTTTGAGGAAATAACAGTGTAAATTTGATTTTTTTTTTTTTTTTCAAATAAGTTGTAAAATTTATGAACTTTAATAATTACAGTATTAAATTTTATCATGAATTCGTAGTTATTTTGGAAATGAACCATTGATGTGTAATTCTCCCTTTTTTTTCTTTCCGAGGTTGGGGCCACATCCAACTTAATTAAGTTTTAAATTAGGTAAAATATTTTTATTGAATTTTATTTTTTTATTTATCTAATACATTGATAGGAAAATTCAAAGGGGAAATTACAAATCAATGGTACATTCACAACATATTTACAAAATCATGAAAATTTTATAATTTTAATTATTAAAGTTGATAAAATTTAGGAGTTTTTAGTTTAAGATCTCAGATATTAAAATTTTATAAGATAAAAGGGTATGCAACATTTTCGTAGTAGTTAGGGTCCTTTAACATTTTCACAGAGAAGTTTTGGCACAGAGAAATTTTAGTACAAAAAAATTTCTATGTATAAATTTCAACTCTTTAAAGAGAAATTTTAGCTTCACAGAGAAATTTTAGAAATTTCACAAAGAAACTTAGCTTGTTACAGAGAAAATTTCTCTAATAATATTATTGAGGAATCTTAACTAACAAGAAAAAAATATATTAGATCTCTCCTATTACCAAAAGTTAGAGACAGATGTTTCACTAATTTTTCCTCAAATTAACCATTGATTTGAAAATTTAAAATAAACACTGAATTGTAATTTTCTTAAATTTAAATATGTTTTGTTATATTTAGTGAGTTGCAGCCCAGCAGGCCAATATTGATAGCGCGAACCCAACCAATTCAAGCCCTCTCTAGTACAAATAGGGTAGAAGAGAAATTTCTTCACGGAGAAATTTTAGTATAGAAAAATTAATGTATATAAATTTCAATTCTTCAAAGAGAAATTTCAACTTTACAGAGAAATTCAATTTGTCACAAAGAAAATTTCTCTATTAATATTATTATAGGGCCTTAACGAATAAGAAAAAATATATTAAATCTCTCCTACTACCAAAAGTTAAAGAAGGATGTTTCACTATTTTTTTTAAAAAAAAATTTACCATTGATTTAAAAATTTAAAAATAAACACTGAATTGTAATTTTCTTAAATTTAAATATGTTTTGTTATATTTAGTGAGATGTGGCCCAGCAGACCAATATTGATAGCGCGAATCCAATCCATTCAACCCGATCTTCTGCCCTCTCTATAATCTTATATGCACTAAGCTTAGACCAGGTTTGATTACTTAAGTTTTGTTTTATTTTGTAAAAATAAAAATAAAAAATTTGTTTTGTATACAAAAATATTTTAAAAATAAATAAAAATAAAAATACACAAATATGTTTAGTAAGTTGTCAAGATAATGATTAATAATAGAGGGTGAATGGATATGATGATGGTCGATGGGGGTAGTTGGTGGTGACTGCGTTAACATTTGTACAATAGCTATTTATTGAAGTCATTTTCTCTTAAATAATCCTATTCTCCACTTAACTTTTTGGGTGAAATCACATATTAGTGATACTTTCACAAAATATTTAGGAGTATTTACGTGTAGGTCCTAATAAATAAATTTATTATCTAATAAGTTTTATGAAAAAAATTTGTCATAAAAAAATGTCACTAATTGTAAGTTTTAATGACAATTTATAAAAATCATAACAAAAAAAAGTTACTAATTGTTAATTTTTAGCAACGTATGTAAAAATTGTCACAAAAAAAAAATTTAACGATAATCTAACCAGATTTATTTTCAATAAGACTTGATGGGAATTAAATCTAATTATTAGAATCTATTGGTAGTTTACCTAAATATTTATTTACCACATCCTTTTATGCATATTTAAGTAAGTTGAACAGTTGATAATTTGATTAAGATTATAAATTTAAAGGGCCAATGTGGGAAATAGCTTAAACTTTAGGGGCAATGTGGAAAAAATAGGCAGTGGCTTTGGTCCAGTCCAAGATCGGACTGGACCGTGTTGTTGGGCCCATGGGGGCCCACCACGGGTCCCGTTTTGATAATCCAAACCATTCAATGTGTAGAACTTGTCGAATACTATATGCCTGTAAAAAATTACGTTGATCGGATATCGATAGCTATGTGAACAAAACAGTTTTTTATCAACCGTGCATTGTTTCACCGTTTATTTTTTTTATACAAAACTGATTTGATCATATAGCTATTGATATCCGATCAACGTGATTTTTTACAGGCATGTAGTACTCAATAAGTTCTACACATTGAACGGTTCAGATTATCAAAAAAGATCCAAAAAATGGACCCCATGAGCCGAACTGGACAGGTTCAGTCTTGATCTTAACCTGAGACAAGCTGACCCAAAAAAATAAACTTTTAAGTTAATTTTGATATGGAACTGACGTGGCATACCTTTGTGGCAGATGCTGCCAATAATTTGAACAGGAGTGTAAACGGGAAAATTTCGTAATCTTAAAGAATCAAGATGAAAAAAAATAAAATTTGTAGGATCAAAATAAAAAATAATCACACTGAAACAGAGGCAAAGTGTAATTTTACCCATAGTTTGTTTTGGCGTACGTGAATGAATTTTTGTTTTTTTTCGACGTGTTCTTACATGAATGAATTAATGGAGAGACAGCACGTGAGGTTACGGTACGGTACGGTGTCTGGAAAGAAGGTTTTGGATTAAAATAATTAATAAAAATAAAATAAATTAATAACATAAATATTATAATTAAATTATTATTATTATTATTTTACAATCATTCAATTAATTACAACAAAAAATTAATTATTTTTTCAAACATAACTTTTTTAATCAGACTAAAAAAATTAAGGATAAATTACACTGAAACCTTCCTGAAGTTTCTATTTAATAAAAATTCTCCTCTTACATTTGAAAAATTATATTTTCCTCCTTAAGGTTTATAATCTCATTACAAATTATCTCATGAATAGCCGATGTCATGTCCTAAAATTTGTAAGAGTAAATTTCACTAACATCCCATGAGATTTTTGACAAATACAGAGATCTTCCCTGTAATTTTAATAATTACATAAACCTTTTTTATTTTAATTGACAATATCAAGATTTTCCAAATCCGTCAATTTTTGCATAAACAACGTTACTTGCATATACAAAATGAACATATTAACCTTTTATTTGAGCGCAAAAAGACGAAAATACCCCTTGATCTTTTATTAACCCTACAAAGTATATATCGATTCTCCCCCTTTCTCCATTACCCTATGTGAAGAAATGATTTTTTTTTGTTCTCTCACATTCGATCGAAATGTAAAAGAGAGAGAGAGATAAGCTCCTTTTCGCTGACTCCCCTCCTTTCAGCCATTTGTCGTTTGTCATCTGCCACCACCGTCTTTCTTCATCGTCTTCTTTCTCCACTCACTCTTTACTGCCCGCCACCCTCTTTCCTCTCCTCCTCCTATTCTTCTTCTTTTGAAACCCTAACCCTAGATCTATAGTTTTCAAAGCGATGGTGAGCGGTGATGGTAGCAGCGTTCGTTCTGGGTTTGTGATGGCTGGTTGCGATCTTGGTCATAAGTCATTTTATCAATTGATGTAATCTCCACCTTCTTCGATTTCCCCCTCATTCAAAGTCAGTATTGTATAACTCAAAGCGAGGTGAACTTGCAATGCTAAATAACCTATCCATGTCCATAAAAGGCAGTTTAGCCAACTCAACCCCATCTAGAATTCCATCATTCAAACCTTCTATAGCTTCACCAATTGTTGTTGCTACCATAGCCACCCCATCTTCTCTTATTAAAGTCATTTGAATTTGCATCTATGAAACATCCTAAAACGCAGTTCCTAAAGTAAGTTGAACGAATAGGGGGTTCCAAGCAGCCTTGCAATTAACATTGAATCCCTTCATTTCCGGTCAATCTCCTCCTCCTCTTTTTCTTCTCCTACCATTCTTTCTATTTCTCTCTTCCTCCCATTCCTTTTCTTTTTCTTTTCCTAATTATCTCTTTTTGATTGCAGGGATGGCAATGGTGTGCCTGAGATTGGGATAATGTTGAAGAAAGAGGAAATTGAAGCTTTTGCCTCTCTGGGCTTGAGATTGGAAATGGAGAAAGGACAGTAGGGCCGTTGGAATCTTAAAACCTTTTTAGTTTATTGGTCTATGTAATGCAGGGCTCAATAATGGATTTTGAAAAGGTAATATTATTTTTATTGCAGGTGTATCATGCATTCTTTGATTATTTTTTTAAATTTAATTTAGTTTATTTTTTATTTTTTTATGTTAAATCTGGATGGCCTAATAATATGAATTTAAGAAAATTATTTGAACAATATGTTTATCACTGCATTGTTTTACAAGTAAGATCATAAAAAATTGTGTGATCAAATCCTAATGCTTATATAATGTATGTGTTATGAATCACAGTGAATTGGTGGTGGAGAATTTTGCCAACAATTGCACTTGTTTTATTAGGTGTCGTTTGGCAAACTTGACTTTTTGGCTTTTTTGATTTTTTTAGCGTAGGACTTTTTTGTTCGTTTGGTTTTCTTATTTGACTTTTTTGTATTGGAATGACAAAATTTCCCCCCACTTGAAATGATGCTTTTTTGACTTTTTGTTTGTATATAGGTCAATTTGATAATTTTGCATCAAAAGTTAAGTGTTTTGTCATTTTGTGATTTTTTAGCTTTTTTTTGTCCTTATGTGCTTATTTAGTCCCAACTCAAAAACCAAACTAGGCCCTGTTTAGGAACATGCTAATTTAATAACTTTTTAGTTATTTGGCTAAAAAGGTAGCTAAAAAAAACTTGTATGTTTGAGATGACTTTTTGGCTAATTACGAAAAATTGTGCAAAAAGTAGAAAGAAGCCGTAATCTTTGACTTTTTGGTATAAATTGTTAGTTTTTTAACTAATTTAGGCCAAGTTTGGGTACTCCCAAATAATTCAAAAAGCCAAAAAGTTACTCAAAAAATTAAAAAGTTAACACTATTCACCAAAAGTCAACAATTACGGCTACACAACTCTCAATTCAAATTTTCCTCTAAAAATCAATTTTCACAATTTTTTATTACACATTTTTCCATAAAAAGTCAAAAAGTTAACCCAAACATCCATATTTTCAACCTCAATTTTTTTGTCCAAAAAGACAAAAAGTACACTTATTTAATCTTCCCAAACAAGGCCTTAGTAACTTTTTGACTAATTGATTAATTTAGTAAGTCCCTAAATGGGGCCTAAGGCTTATTGTGGTTGGTTGTGCTTTATTTGCGAATGGTACATACCTGTGTTGGACTTGGTTGTGGTTGTGGTTGTATTTGTGCTTAATTGTGTTTGTTTGTTTGTTTTTTTTTTTAAATATTTTTTTATGGCACTGGTTGATTGTTATTGATATACAATATTTTTTTATTTTTTTAAATAGTTAATGTGAATGGTAACATACATATATTGTGCTTGGTTGTGGACTTGTGTTGTTTCAAGTGCCTTTGGTATTAGTATATATAGATGGACTCAAGACACTTGAAGGCATTATGAGCATTTTAATATTTATCTTTAATGATATCAGTAGCTTCTGTTAGTTGCGTAAATGACAACTAAAAAATGGAGGAAACTTGATATTATCAGTTAAAGTAAGAGAGGTTTCTGTAATTATCGAATTCACAGAGGAGGTTCTTGTATTTGTTAGAAACCTCAGCGGGTGTCAGTGTAATTTATCCTTTTTAAAATGACCATTTTGCCATTTTTGATACCATTTCTTTTTTTTATCATCATGATTACATTTTACAATTTTCTATCATTAAATTCTACCTGAACATATTCTTATTGAGTGATGATATACAAACATAAATTTTATATAGAATTTTCAAATATAATGATATAACTTAATAGTGACCTTTCACTTTAAAATAAAACACTTATAAATATGATTTATATTTACAACAATATTACTGTCACAACATTTTTATGATATTTTTTGTATAAATTTTTATATATGAATATAATTTTTTTTTATTTTCACTATTATATCTAGATTAGATCAATTTAATTTAGATATATTTAAAAAGTATAAAATTTGTACAATTTTTTTTTAAAAATCCTTTGAATACAACAAAATAAGATACTGTATTGAATTTTTATATTTTTTTTTTGTATTTGGTGAATTTAAAAAAAATACAAAATATTATATATCTAGATTAGGTATATCTAAAAAATAAAAAATAAAAATTGTTTAAAATGTTTGAAAAAATTCAATAAAAATAAAAATAAAAATAATTTCAATTTTTTGTGTGAGTTAAACTAAAGAAGATGATTGTTATTTCCTTAAAATGACATGAACAAAATATCTATATTATTTTATATGTATAAAAGGTAAGGAACAAATATGTCATTTTAATATGGCAGAGGAATAAGTATAATTTTTTAAATGTGAGAGAGAGGTCTGTATTAAACAGAAATCTCAAGAAGTATCAGTGTAATTTACCTAAAAATTAAAAAATCACCTAAAATAGTTAATTTTCCAAACAACCTTGTTTGAGAAGACAGATGAGCTAAAATAGCCTACTAAAAGATAAATAATCAATAAGATAAATGTCACATTTAATTAATAATTATTTTATTTTTTCTCTTATAGCCATCAAATAAACTATATAAAAAAAACCACTCAACTTTTCAAATATAAATATTTTAGTCAAATTAAAATAATAATAATAAATTAAATTAAATTAAATAACCAACTAAACAAGGCCTCCGTAAATAAATAGCCAACTTTCCAAACCAGCTCTATAAATAAAGGGCTGTGCCACATCTCTTAATTTTTGGCCCCTTAATCTTCTTAAATTTTAAATCAAAAAAAAAAAAAAAAAAAGTCCAAAACGACGTCATTTTGGGCATTAGGGGGATTATGAGGGACTTTTTTAGGGGAACAAATCATTTTCCATAAATAAATAAGGGTTGTGTTACATTCCCTAATTTTTGACCTTCTAATCCTCCTAAATTTCAAACTAAGGAAAAAAAAAAAAAAAAAGGGAGACTTATTTATAAGTCCTTTTTCAGAACCTTATGCTAGGCTAAGTACTGTGTAATTTCTTATAGGGTCTCAAGTCTTATTTTCATAAAAATGTATTCTACAAGATCCTAATCTTTTTACCCCTCATTTTCACACCTTCCCTTTCTCGCTCTCTCTCTCTCACTCCCAACCACCGAATTGATATCAATCTTGTGCTACTTCGCAAGCTTCTTCGCAAACGGTGTCACCATAATCTTCCTCGGGGCGACGAAGGCAGCCGGAGCTGGTGGCGGCCGTCGTCGTCTCTCAGCCAGGACGTCGAGCGGAAGGTGATCTTGCAATCTCCTCCTCTTACTCCAGCAACCGCTCAGCCTTCATCGTTGGTACAGAATCGCCCACCGCCACGCTAACGAAGATCCAACTCACCGCCATTCATTAAGTCTCTGCGGCACCATGAGGCCCGATTTTCGAATCGGCCGGAGATGCATTGTTCGTGCGAATCATTTTATCGTCGACGCGTTCTTGATAGAGATCTCCACCACTATGACGTAAGAATCTCACCTGAATTTTAACTATATATATATCTCATATCTCTGGCCGTGTGTATGTTGATTTGATACATGTTGATCGAGTGATTAAATGTTTATTTTTTCTTGTTTTCCTAGAGATTAATGGTTTGTTCAGTTTTGTTCTATTGGTATGCTCTGATAGTTACAGATTTTGATCTAGATATTTGATTTTTAGTGTTCGTTTTTGTAACAGATTAACTATTTGTTTTCGTATTTTTTCATGTGGATTCGGATATTATTATTTGTCGCTCACTGGATAACTATTTGTTTAGAAGTTGAGAGTGTTGCCATGAAAAGAAAAGTTAAAAATGGAAATTAAAGTTTGAAACTTTGATTCATGTATTAATTTAGCTCAGTCCAATGCTAGTTTGTTTGTTTTTTTTTTTTTTTTTTTTTTTTTTTTTTTTTTTTTTTCACAGTTTGAAGAGTAAGAAAATAAAATAAAAAAAAAAAGAAGAAGATTGCAAAACAAAATAAAAATATATTAAGATTATATATCTATTTCAAAACAAACGGATTAAAAAAATAAAAACTTATTAAGTTTGCGAAAGGTAACGTGACACATTACGTTACGTTTATGTAAATGTCACATTACGTTTATATAGGTGTCATGTTACGTTACGTTCATGTAGGTGTCACATTACGTTCATATTGGTGTCACGTTACGTTTATATAGGTGTCACGTTACGTTTACGTAGATATATCACTTTACGTTTATATAGGTGTCACGCCACGCCACGCTTATGTAGATATGTCACGCCACGTTTATATAGGTGTCACGTTGCCACGCTTATGTAAACATGTCAATGCACGCTTATATAGGTGTCACGTTACGTTTATGTAGGTGTCACGTTACGTTACGTTTATATCAATTTCATATATATGGTTTTATTACTTATTTATGATATTAACAACTAATATTGAGGGTAAATGTGTCAACAAACTTCTCATAGGACTTATGGGAACATAAGTTTTTTAGTAGGACCATATGTAGCATAAGTCTCCCTAATAAGATTTCTAAATAATTTTCTCAAAAAAAAATACCTAAAATGACGTGATTTTAAACATTAAAAAAATTAAGAAGAATTTTTTTAGTGGGACAAATCATTTTTCAATAAATAAATGCTGCCGCTGCTGCAGCATAAATGCATATACAAAGAAAGAAAGAAAGAGAGACCAATCTCAAAAAAAAGGAAAAGAAAAGAAAAGAAAAGAAAAGAAAGAAACCGTGTGTGGTGACGAGAAAGAGGGATCTAGAAAGAGAGGCAATGTCAATGGCGAGTGCACCTCCGATGTCAGCTTCTCCTCGTGATGATGCAATGCAATTGCACCGTGCTTTTAAGGGTAATTAACATTTATCCTCTTGTTTTTTTGGTTTTGTTTTGTTTCAACAGATTATACAAGCTCGTCTTCCTCATTTGCTTGTTTAACCATATGTCTATTCATGTGGATATAATAATTTAGTCTAAGATTTTGAATATTTCTTTTAATTATATATATGTACCCTTAAATTTGTTTGTAGCCATTCCCTTTGTATCTTCTTTTATTTTATTAACAAAATCTCTACAACTAATCCATTCAATTTTTATTTTTGCTATAAAATTCATATATTTTATTATTTATACATATCAGTTTTCTTTTTTTTCTTGTCTTTCTCCCCTTTGTGATTTCTTTTTTTATTCTCTGGGTCAACAGATGTCTTAATTGCTAGCTTTTTCTTTTTTGAACAAGCATAAAAAAAAAACTTTGCTTTCAGTTTGATTTCATGCAACAAACTTTGTTTGCATTACCTTAGTTAGCAACTTTTCAATGTTAAACTAACCGAACCAAATCAATCAATCTAAACTAAACATTTTGTCCCAAATTGATCAGTCTCAATAATTTGACTTAGTATTATCCCTCGGCCAAAATCCTAACTCCACCGCTAATTTGCCTTAATATTGCCCTCAGCCAAAATCCTGATTCCGCCGCTAATTTTCCTTAATATTGACCACCAGCTTTTGATTCGGCTTATCCATCCCCATGTTATATTTGTATGTTTTCCTTGTTTTTGTGTGCTGTTTACAAGGTTAATCTTTTTTAATGTCTATGAAATTCGTAGTTTTAATTAGGAAATGGCAAATGTTAACAGGTGTACTTAGAACATTGTCTAGGCTAGGCATGCAACCCCCATTAGTCCTATGAGGACATCGTTGTGCCTTGTAGGTTTGCCATGCAAGTAAGACATTGATGATGGGGCCGATTGTGCTAGAAGTACTCACAATAATGCCATCCTATACATGTGTGAAAGTATTTACACATAATTTTAAAGAAGAGTAACATTATACAAACAAAGAATTGATACATAATTTTCATATATAATAATGTTGCTCATTGTGAATTTTTCATTTCAAAACGAAACACCATTGAAGAAAGATTTATTTACAATAATGATAATGTCACATCATTTTTGTCAAGTTTTTTTGTATGAATTTTGTGTATGTTTAGAATTTTTCTTTTGAAAAATTAGGAAGAAAAGAGAATATGCATAAAAATCTTGATAGCTCGACTGGGTGCCAAAGTTTAGACCATGAGGGGAGGCCTAAGAAAACTTTAAAGAGGCCATTACATTTGAATCAAGACATGGATCTGTTGAGCGGTTGGCTGTTAAGCTGGGAGCGCTACCACTTCGCAACGTTGGCCCAATGTGCCCTAAGCAATCCACATTCCCCCAAGGAGGGCTTTATTTTTTATTTTTTTAGATGGTAAACAACAGAAAGAAACTAAACAATTAGCAAGCAGCAGCATCAGCAGCAACATCAATCAAGGCCTGCGGGACCTCCTCCATCCACACAAGCTGGTGGTCCAAACTTCTAGCCATCCGAGCTAGGCCATGCGCCAACATATTGCCCATTCTCCCCACATGGCTAGCTTGTAAACGCCAAAGCAATCTACTAGCTAGCACCCACCACTTGTGACACAATATATGACCATATTTCGATAAGAGCTCGACACCTTCCCGCAAAGCTTTGACAATATTCAAAGAATCCCCCTCTAGAATAATATTTAAAGAATATTTCAAGAATCCCCCTCTAGAATAATATCAGAAAAACCCAAATCCCTCGCTAGCTCAATTGCCTTGGCTGCTGCAAATGCTTCAGCACAGAGGGACCTTTATTTTAAGAAGTCTCCATATATACAAATTTTCTTTTTCTTCTGTAGATTCAATGAGGTATCATGTTGTATAATTATGCTTTTTACAAATATTGATCTTGTTTTCTCTGCTTATAAATGAGGAGCTTTTGAAGATGCTCAAATCATATTGGGTACCTACCTTTCTTTGAAGGCATTGCAATATCTGACTAAGGCTGTGTTTGGTTCAATGATTTAGGGAGGGATTTGGAAAATGAAAGGGAAAAAATAGGTGAAATATAAATAAAATATACCTACATTTCACTTAATTTCACACACCTTTTCTTTTTTCCTTTTCCTCCCCAAATTTATGAACCAAACACAACCTTATAGAATTTTTCGTAGTTGCCTTATTTTCCTTAGAAAGACAATACTTCATCATACAATTACAGGGTTATGTAGTATATGACTGATTGGATGGTACTTCAATGCAAAAATGTAATCCATACAGAATTCCTAATTCTTTTCATGATGTTTAATCAGGATTTGGCTGTGATGCAACAACAGTTGTAAATATTCTTGCCCAGCGAAATGCAATGCAGCGTCCTCTCATCCAACTAGAATTTAGAACTTTGTATTCTGAAGACCTCAACAAACGTTTGTCTTCAGAGCTTAGCGGCGATGTTAAGGTTTAAGAGGGACCACTTTTTCTTCATTTCCTTCAACAAAATTATTTAATTTCCAATCCATAGGGAAGCTAGACATGGCTCAAATTTAAAATCTGAGCTAGTGGAAACATTATATATATGACATAGTGTGTTTCTATGTATAGTTGTTTTCTAGAGCTAAAACTAGTATTTTTGTTTTCTAATGGTTTTAGAAAGCAGTCTTGCTTTGGATGCAAGATCCAGCAGGACGTGATGCAACCGTTGTGAGACAAGCTTTAACTGGAAATAAAGTCAATGTCAGAGTTGCTACTGAAGTAATATGTTCTCGGACTTCACACCAGATACAACAATTCAAGCAAGCGTATCTTGCAATATTTGGTGCTTATCTGGAGCATGATATTGAACATCAAGCTTCTGGTGATCATAAAAAGGTTTTCTCTTTCCCTATCTCTAGAACACATGCATAGATGAACAAAAGCATGCGTTTTGTCATAATTTATGCAAGCCATGCTTATATCACAGATGTCATGGTGGACTCTAAGACTTCATTTGCATTGTAGGTTTGAAATAATTGTTGCAATTGTGTTTTGAAAGTGTTCATTGTATGCTTGAATTTTAACAGAAATATGTATAATATCTTCTCTTTTTATTATTTTATTTATATGAAAAAAAAAAATGGTTGCGTGCTTGGGGATGTGTCCATCTTATCTTCAGGATTGTTTCCCAATGCTCTTACTTAAGTGTTAATTGAGCATAAAAGAAGTGTCCACAGTTACAAGATTTATTTTAAAGTATGGACTTGTCCAAGAAGTGTTGGACACATGTCTAGAACTGGCCAAGAAATGTCAATGTCCAATATTTGACATGAATTTAACTCCCTTATAAAGTGTGTGCTATTTAGTTTGCGTAAGGATCCTCTAGAGTTAAGCTTCTACAGTGATCTCCTAAAGTTCTTAATCCGACAGCTGAGAGTCGTTTTGGTGAGTATTTTGAAAAAAATAAAATAAAATTTCAGATTGAGAACGAAGAGGAAGAGTCAGATACAGACCTATTTGGAGCGCAATGAAGGGGCTGGGTTGCAGCATTTGGCTCTGGTGAGTGAAGATATATTCAGGACTTTGAGGGAGATGAGGCGGCGAAGTGGGGTCGGTGGGTTCGAGTTTATGCCATCGCCGCCGCCTACTTATTACCGGAATTTGAAGAAGAGGGTGAGGATGTCTTTGAGTGATTAAGGAGGCAGAGGAGCTGGGGATTTTGGATATGGCGGTCTCGCTCTGTAACGACAAGGTTTTGGATATGGCGGAGAGAGGAAACAAAGCTTCGATTGACATGGACCAGTGTCTGACATGGCTTGACTCGAAAGAACCCAACTCAATGATCTACGTTTGCTTTGGTGGTCTCTGTGTTTTTCCCGAGTCACAACTCGTTGAGATTGGATTAGGACTCGAAACTTCGGACTGTAATTTCATTTGGGTGATTAGAGAAGGTTTCGAGGATGGTCTCGCCATTGATGATCTGGATGATCTGGAGGAGAGAGAGGTTTGTTGAGAGTGAGAGGCGATTGAATTTTTTTTTTTTTTTTTTTTTCAAATACTCACCAAAACGACGTCGTTTTGGTGAGTTTCATTCTCAGCCGTCGGATTAAGAACTTTAGGAGATCACTCTAGAGGCTTAACTCTAGAGGATCCTTACGCATTTAGTTTGGGGATCCCAAAGATAGGTTTAGGTCATCAAACTCAATTTCTAAGCCTCGAAACTTTCATAGAATAATGATCTTGTCTTAGATTTGTAGGCTGACGTGTGTGTTGGAGCTTTAAGTGACCATAATGATACATCTTAGATTGACTTGTGAGCCATGAATTCAAACTGATATCCTCAGTCAGTTGATATCCTTTTGGAACTTCCTCACTAGAACTTGTGAACATGCTCAAACTGTTCAATCCAAATTGAAATATTTATATTTTGACATTTAGAGATAAACATGATTCACCAATATCTTAGAATTAGTTTATTAACTTAAATTGCTTTTGCAGATGCTGCTTGCATATGTAGCTATGCCACGCTATGAAGGCCCAGAAATTGATACAATGATTGTAGAGAATGACGCCAAAGCTCTGTATAAAGCTGGGGAGAAGAGGATGGGAACTGATGAGAAGACTTTCATACGCATTTTCAGTGAAAGAAGTAGGGCACATTTGGCTGCTGTTAATTCTGCTTACCACAAGATGTACGCACACTCATTGGAAAAGGTGCATCTTTATTATGCAGCCATATGTTTACTTCAGTGTCTTTAAAATACATGTGTTTTCTTGTTTTCTTCTTCGTTTTTGGTTATCCTTCAACATTTTGCTTAAACATGCACAAACTTATTGCAGGCAATAAAGAAGGAAACATCTGGGAACTTCACATATGCCCTTTTGACAATCTTGCTGTGTGTTGAGAATCCTGGGAAGTTCTTTGCAAAGGTTAGTATTTATCATATTTCCCCTTCTAAAATCATGTATTCCCATAAAAATGTACAATTTTCTCAAAGATGTGAATGCTTAAAGAACTTGTAATATACTGAATTTTTACAAGATTAATTTTCTTTTACTCATCTTTTTTACTTCTTTCTCTTCATATGATAATTTCTATAGATTCATTTGTTTATACTCTCTCTGCGCAATATGTGTTGCATTGTATTTATATTTGCTTTGATCATGACAGCTTATTGAGCTCTTCAATCAGTCTAGAACTGCAGTGGTTATTTTTTGTTGTATAAATTGTGTACTTAAATAAAATAAATAGATTCATATTGAGCAACCACTTTGAATTTCAGAACAATAACATGCTGGAATTTACAGAAATTCAAAATAAAATAAAACTAGAAAAAGAAAGCAAACCGAAACCTGTGTGATACCACAGTGTCCTTAAAACAGATTAGCCGTCTCACCGTGGATGCTGGAGGAACGTTGACTTCTATCTCCGAGGATATGACGGTTTAGGCCGGCTAACGCAAAAGCACCTTCTATTAGCTTTGGCCAATTGACAATAGCAGCACTCTCTCACACAAAAAGAAAATTATAGAAGGAAATTGACTCTAATCTAAGAGAAAAATTCTTTTTTTAACCTAAGGGAGATGGGCCTCCTTTTATACACAATGGAGGAGAGGAGAAACCTTCCAGCCATGAAGGCTGGCAACTAATGCCCATGAAGGCTAGCAACCAATGCTCATTACTCCTAGAGTAATGGACCAATTGATAGGGATTCAATGTGTGAGTTACACACACTATAATATACATATCTACATATTTGCAGTAGACCTGGCCCAAAAAGATTAGATTGGTGGACCACCAATTCAGCCCAACTCAAATCTAACTCATTCCAGCAAACCTCAAGCCTCATGCCTAAGATCCAAAATCCACGATCCACGGACTCAGACCCGGCCCAATCTGGGCAGGCGGGCGGATGGCGCGCGCGCGTGTGACAATTTTGCCATAATCAACTTAGACCATAGTCTTGGCCCAAGCCCATTCTTGAAGCATTCATAATTCTCTTTCTTCGAAAAATTTGGATGCCCCAAAGGGCTCATACCCTTATTAAAATCTTGAGGTTTAAATACCTATCAAAGTTTTCATCTACAATCAATGTGGGATTGGTAGTTATACACAATGCTCAATACCTCATTCATGAGGCCATCTTTATGAGACAATTTCTCATTCAATTCTCAATGGTTTTTGGTCATTCATTTTGTAGTATAAAGACCTTGTTTTAAAGAATCTAAACCCATTTAATCCCACCTCAACCAATGGTTGGGACCTACTTTAATTTCATATTAAAGTCACCATAAAATCATTTTTTCCAACAATCCCCTATGTAACAATCCAGATTTTAATTATTCTTTAAAATTGATACTAATATTATTTAATTACAGTTGGGAAAATATACGATTTATTTGTATTATTATCTGTAATTTGTAAAACAATGTAATTAGTACGAAATTTAAGGCCAAAGTATAATTAAAAGTTAATAGGATAAGGATCAATCTAAGGGAAGATTGGATCAATCTGAGGAAGATTTGGTGTGGCCACGTGTTGGTCGATGGCATGATTTGTCTCCCTATAAATAGGGAGGAGTTGCTCAAAGACTAGTGAAGAAAAAAAGAGAGAAAACACGAAAGAGATATTAGAACTAGGAAATTATAGTAAGAAGGTTTGTGATGGTGGAAAGTAAAGGCTAAGAGTCAATATTAAGGTAAGTTATATTATATCTTGAGTCATCATAATGTATTTTACGTATGTTTTGACTTACCATATTTATTTTATACAAGTTATGTTTTATAAATTATATTAATATTTCGATTACATAGATTATTTCCTGACCGCTATTTGCTTAAAATGAAACCCAGTATATGTTTGTTTATATTTTAAAGAATATTTGACTATAACCTTATAAACAATTAAGTTTTGTAAGTACCACTACAAGAGTTCCACGCCTTGGGAGACTTAAATAACCATTAGCCTCTGTTTGGTCGCTTTATGACCCTCTATTGTCATGGATCTATTGACCTTTGTTCTGTGCAAAGTAAAGTGTTATGCGGAGATAAGTGCTACACTATTGTGGAAGCCACCTCCATAAGCCGTACGAGCCACCTATTGAATTCGTACCTCTGTTCTGACTGTCACTCCTGTGACCTCTGTTCTGTTTTGTTCTGTTTAGTACTGTGGTTATGGTTATTTATTTACATAATCTCAGTTTTGCTACTTAAATGATTATTTGTTCAGACTAAGTTATCTTAAATATTTTAGTTACATAATTATCCATGGTTATTTTGTGTCCCTTATACTCTTAGCATAACATTTCTCACTTTGTCATGTGCTTATAGTTGTTTACCAATTTTCAAGAAACAATGCAATTCAGAAATAACTTTTGGAAAGTCTTAGATGCGGAGCTGCAGAATAGACACACAACATTTTTATGATATTTTTATATATAAATATCGGCCTTTTGGGTCAATAAATTTTGTAATAAAAATAGAAGCTCCGACGATTATTATGGTATCCTCACTAAAATATTATTTCCGCTCGCGTTTATTTATTTGTTCAAGAATTGGCCTGAGGTAACTTCAGTTACTGGCCATCATGATATTTAACCCTTGGGTACGGGGAATGGGTCGTGACACCCCACATGAATAAAAATTGACCGAATAAAGAAAATAGACAATGTTTACAACAAAGACTGGGAAGGAGAGCACACAGACCAATCCTACATTAGAAAAGGTGGCTATTGGCCTTGAACATTTTGTAGTGAAAGCCTATAGGATTTACTGGCTGACCAGTGAACGTAATGTCTTGAATTGTTCTGTCATTTGTGTAAACTGAGACAATAGACCTCACAAAGGAATTAGTCCAATCATTGTTCTTGTTCTCACTTGTATGGCCGGTATGGCCCTAGAACACTAGCATGATTCAGTGAGTGGCTTTAAAGAATTCGACCTTACCAATTCTTAAAGAAGTAGCCCCACTTCACACTCACATAGATGACCTATATCAGGTATCTCATTATACCATGGTTTACTATTCATATCACTTAGGTCATTAAAAGTATTGGCTTAACCTTCCAACTCCACAGGGTATCATTGTACAAAGGAATGGATAAGAGGACTTACCTCTTCAGTGACTCACCCGTTATACGAAATTAGGTTGTCCCTTTGAACCTAGATCTTGGGATCTCCAATCAACTAGGTTGGGTTTTCCGTTCTGATAATATTGCTAAAGGCCTTAACCCCATTTCTCTTGACGACTTTTCTACTAACTGCTCGAGTTAACCCTTTGGTTAGCGGATCCACAATGTTGTCTTTAGACTTTACATAGTCTAAAGAGACAACTCCATTTAGAGAATAGTCATCGTATGGAATTATGTCTACGACGGATATGTCTAGATTTTCTATTATACATATGACTCTGTGCCCGTCCAATCGCCGATTGGCTATCACAATGAATACAGATAGCAGGCATAGGTTTTGGCCAACGTGGAATATCCTCAACGAACTGGCGAAGTTATTTGACTTCTTCAGTTGCTTTATCCAAAGCAATAAACTCAGATTCCATCGTTGATCTCGATATACACATTTGCTTGGAAGATTTCCAAAACACGGCTACCTCTTCGAGGGTAAACACATAACCACTAGTGGATTTGGAGTTCTTTATTCTAGATATCCAATTAGCATCACTATACCCTTCTAGTACCGCTGGGTATCTGGTATAATGCAGCCCATAACCCCATGTGTAGCATAGAGAACCTAACACCTGCATGCTGCCTCTCCTATGAGTAGTATTAGGATTACTTGTGTATCTACTAAGCCTACTAACCGAGTAGGCTATATCCGGCCTTGTACAACTTATCAGGTACATCAAACTTCCAATGACCCGAGAATATTCTAGCTAAGAGACACTCTCACCATTATTCTTGGTCAAATGTAGACTCAAGTCTTATGGTGTCCTAGACAAACTTGGATATGATTTTATCAAATTTCTCAAATATTTTCTCAACATAGTGAGATTGAGAAAGTACAATACCATCAGATGTTCTGGTAATCTTAACACACAAAATTCCATCTGCAAGGCCTATATCTATCATGTCAAACTTAGAGTTTAACAATCTCTTGGTAGTTCTAATCATCTCATCATTACTACCAACAATGAGTATGTCATCAATGTATAGACACAAAATGACATAATCTCTGTCAATGTCTTTTGACATATACGCACTTGTCACACTCATTGATTTTGAACCCATTTGACAACATAGCATTGTCAAACTTCTCATGCCATTACTTAGGAGCTTACTTCAAACCATATAATTATTTGACAAGCTTATAGACTTTCTTATTTTGTCCTGGAGCTGTCCTGGAGCTGAAAACCCCTCGGGTTTCTTCATATAGATTTCTTTATCTAAATCTCCATGTAAGAAAGCTGTCTTTACATTTATCTGATGTATTTCTAGACCACGTAAAGCTGCTATCGCAATTACCATGCGAATAGATGTAATCCTTATCATAGGTGAATACGTATCAAAGTAATCTAGGCCTTCTCGCTGCCTATATCCTTTGAAAACTAGCCTAACTTTATACTTATCAATTGACCCATTAGCTTTCATCTTTCTTCTAAAGATCCACTTCTCCCCAAGGCCTTACTGCGTGGGGATAGATCAACTAACTCTCAAGTATGGTTCTGTAAGATGGAGTCAATCTTACTCTTAATTGCTTCTTTCCACAAAAGACTTTCAGGTGAAGTCACAGCTTTATGGAAAGTTCAAGGTTCTTCTTCTAACAAATAAATCAAGAAGTCTGGGCCAAAGAACTTGCGATCCTAGCCCTTTTACCCCTCATTGGCTCATCTATTTCCTTAGCTTGATCATCTACTTGATCATCTATATGATCATTGTCACCTTCAACCTCTTTCATAGAACTCGGAACCCCTTCTTGAATATGACAAAGAAATAAATTTTCAAAGAAAGATGCATTTCTGGATTCTATGATAGTATTCTTGTGTATATCTGGAATAGCAGACTTAAACACAAGAAATCGATATGCATTGCTATATTGTGCATAACCGTTGAATACAAAGTTAACGGATTTTTAAGCATATCCTAACCCTCTTGGGTTTAGGTAGAATTTATACAGAGGCTTTTGGCTTTTTCCAAAAATCCATACATGGTCTTTAAATAATTCCTTGTGTCACAATGATTATGAAACTCTCAAAATCATATCATAGTATATACATTCCCAGAATGTCATCAACCGAATTAGGCACCCAAACATATTTGGTCCAACCTATCACTCTGAAGCCAATAGTCTTACTATTAGGAAACATAAATCCAATGTTCAATAGTCTACTATTTGGAACTTCATAACATGGTCCCTTTCAAATTTCATATAAATCTAATTATCTAATTCCATGATAAACACAAATAATTTGTTTTAAGATTGTTGTATAAATTGTGTACTTAAATAAAATAAATAGATTCATATTAAACAACTACTTTGAATTTCAGAACAATAACATACTGGAATTTACAAAAATTCATAATAAAATAAAACTAGAAAAATGAAGCAAACCGAAGCCTGTGTGATACCACAGTGTCCTTAAAACAGATTAGCCGCCTCACCGTGGGTGTTAGAGGAACGTCAACTTTTGTCTCTCATGATACGACGGTTTTGACCAGCTAACGCAAAAGCACCTTCTGTTAGCTTTGGCAAATCGACAATGCTCTCATACAGGAAGAAAATTATAGGAGGAGACTGACTCTAATCTGAGAGCAAATTTTTTTTTTCAACTGAAAGAAGATGGGCCTCCTTTTATACACAATGTGGGAGAGAAGAAACCTTCCAACCATGAAGGCTGGCAACTAATGCCCATGAAGGCTAACAACCAATACTTATTACTCCTAGAGTAATGGACCAATTGATGGGGATTCAATGTGTGAGTTACACACACTATAATATACATATCTGCATATCTGTAGTAGACTTGGCCCAAAAAGATTAGGTTGGTAAACCACCAATCTGGCTCAACCCAAACCTAACTCAAGCCCAAGATCCAAGGACCAGGCCCGGTCCGGGCGAGCGGGCGGTGTGCACGCGAGTGTGGCAATTTTGCAATAACTAACTTAGACCATAGTCTTGGCCCAAGCTCATCCTTGAAGCATCTATAACTCCCTTCCTTTGAAAAATTTCGATGCTCCAAAGGGCTCATAAGCTTATCAAAATATTGAAGTTTATCCATCAAAGTTTTCTTCTACAATTAATGTGGGATTTGTAGTTATGCACAATTCCCAATACTTCATTCATTAGGCAATTTTATGAGACAATTTCTCATTCAATTCTCAATGGTTTTTTATCATTCGTTTTGTGGTGTAAAGACCTCATTTCAAAGAATCTAAACTCATTTAATCCCACATCAACCAATAGTTGAAACCTATTTTAATTTTACATTAAAGTCATCATAAAATAATTTTTTCCAACATTTTTGTCTTTTTTTTTTAGTAAGAGAAAAGAATTGGCTTAATCACATGTAATTTAATAATCTGCAAATTGTTTACTAATGTTTTAGTAATTTTTAATATCATGCATGCAATATTTCAAAATTCATTCAATAATCACAAGAAAATATCTCTCACATGCTTTTTCTTTTACCAAATTTAAGTTTTTCCAAACCAAAAAAAAAAAGAGATGACAATGATGCACATGTAATTAACACCTAAATCTCAAAAAATAAATAAATAAATAAAATACGGTGCTATTTTTATGAGAAATTTAGTTTTTGATTGTGTTTCTGGAATATATTAATCGAAGTAAGCTTTGTGCAATTATAAAACAAACATTTGCAGGGATTGCACAAGGCAATGAAAGGCATGGGAACTGATGAAACATCACTAACAAGGATAATAGTGACAAGGGCTGAAATTGATATGCAGTATATAAAGGCAGAGTACCACAAGAAATATGGGAAATCATTGAATGATGCTGTTCAATCAGAGACATCTGGACCCTACAAGGCCTTTCTTCTCTCTCTCATAGGCCCCAATCATTAGAAGAGAAAATGAGAGAGAAGATATTGTTATATCCCAGAAGTGAATAATAACATAAGGTGTCGATCTTGATTATCTTACGATTCGGCCAGATTAAGAATAGGTCTGTGTACTGTGTAAGTCACAGGAAATAGCGAACTTGTCGATTTGCTTGATTGAAGATTCTTGGCTAAACCCCGCTGGTCTGTCCTGCGAATTTTCGTGAAGGTTCCCTGAAGTTTCTTGTGGACCCTGCATGTGTACATGTTATTTTGTAATTTCTGTTACTATATATTTGATCTTTGTGTTGTGTTTGTTGTGTGTTTGTGTTTTGGGTTGGTAGGTGCTGATTTCTGATGTGAAATTCGTTGCTACATTGTATTTGTATTCTTAATATAATGACCATATGTATTCTTTCATTTCTCATCTTTTTCCAATATGTTACTCATGTCATGGTTAACGAAATGTGCATGTGAATAAAATTGCGCAATGCAATGCTTGAGACATTTGCTAAAGTGGTGTTTGGAAAGGTTAAAATCTATCAATTTTTATTTCTTGGAGACTATATTTCATTTTGTGAGAATATGCCCATGTTTTTTTGGGTGGGTAAGAACATGCCCAGATTGCTAAATCAAGTACGCTACCTAACTTGTTAGACTTTATTATTGCCAAGATTATTATAGATCATTGATTGATTTATTTTTTTACTAATTTATATTATTAGATTCCATTCCATGACAAGATATTAGGGTATTTAGGTCATAGATTTGTTTCTAAAAATTTTGAACCAATAGACTCAAGGTTAAATATATTTTTATTAAAATGACATTATTTGTTCAAAAGAGATGCTTATTTGTCCACCGGCCTATAACAATTTTTTGACGATTTGTTAACCATGTCCTTCACACAAAAAATAAAATAAAATAAAATATTGATCAAATAAGGTATGCCCAAGACTTTTCACCAATTAACTCAAGATATTATTCGTTTTTATTATTTCTGTAATATATTTTTAAATAAGGAGTTAATTATGACTATCTACATAAACATTGATAAAAATAAAAATAAAAATAAAAATTGAGACATATATCGTATTTTTTCACTATTAAACAATTCCAACTCCTTAACAATTTCTCAAACTGTGCAAAAATTTCAGGCTAATCCGTCAAGAACATATTAAAAAATGCCAGGTTAAACTAACATATATTTTCTTGGGAAAGTATCAAGTACTAGTATTTAGATCAATCAATATATATATAATGGACTGAAATAGGACAAAAATGACAGAAGTGAAGCTGAGTTTACCACGTATCCTCGAGGCTCTAGCACATATTTTAATGATTTTTGTTTTTAAAAAAAAAACATTTAAATAGAAATGATAAAAAAAAATAATTATAATTTATGTAGTCATAAGTAAATTAGGACAACTTGCTTCCACTTCTATCTTCATAAAACTATATTTATTTTTAGTTGTTTATATTAAATGAAATTGTCCCAAAATTTTTAATGTCTTATTTTTTCATTAATTTCCCATTGAATCTTATTAACTTCTAAATCAGCCTTTCTTTTGTGAAATTTTCTTCTTAATCCTTATTAACTCATTGTAATCCTTTACATTGAGTTAATAAAAAATTTCTTTTAACAATCCAAAAAATAAAAAATAAAAAAAATTCTGAATCAGCCTTCTCAAGGTAGCAATAATAGGACTTAATAAAAAATTAATAAGAAAAATAAGACTTATTAATTGATATTTTTTTCCCCTTGTTTTAACTTTATTGCAAGAAGTTGATTACTCTGAGAAGGTGCTAGCTGAGACAGATACTACATGGGGTAGAATTTTGAAGCAAATAATAATGCAAGAATAAAGTTTGTCGTCCCAAACTTCAACAATTACACAATTTCAAGTTGTGGTTGAAAGTACAAATAAGTGATACCTTCTCAAAATAATTATAAATTTATAATTTTAATTAAGGTTAAGTTTCTCTTCAATTTGTGATCGGATTAGAAGGTGATGTTAGACTCGTGGAAATTCACCACGGATCCCGTTTCAATAATCTGAACCGTTCAATGTGTAAAACTCGTCGAATACTATATGTCTGTAAAAAATCACGTTGATCGAATATCGATAGCTATCTCATCAAATCAAATTTCTGTTAACTGTTTATTTTTTCCATCTTCTATTTTTTTATACAAAACTGATTTGATCATGTAACTATCGATATCCGATTAACGTAATTTTTTATAGGCATATGATATTCGACAAGTTCTACACATTAATCGGTTCAAATTATCGAAACGGGGACCCGTGGTGGGCTCTCACGGATTCAACAGTAATTATTAAAATTTGAAAAGTTTACTACTGATTTTATTTTATTTTTTCCAAACTTGATTGTTATTGGAACAAAGTGAGACCACTAAAACTAACTTTCCCCATCAAGTCTGTTGCAAATTATCAAATCGAATAAAGTATGATAGTTGAAGAATCAAAATGGAAGAATTTATTTATGTTTTTTTTTTTTTTAATTTAAGGATTAAGGTGTTAGAAAATTGTTTTGTTATTATAATTTTTTTTTTGAAACTTTTGAGTTAAATTTTGAATAGGACTCATAATCAAAATGGGCTTGTAGTCATCTCCATGAGGTGATTATAAGTGGCAAAATTATTAATAGGTGAATGAGAGTTCAAACTGTTCCATTTGAACGTAGTAGCAACATGGTAATAAAACTTAAAAAACTTGTCTCACATTGATTAAAGAAAGAACCAGTTTAGTATTTATATATTCTAAATTTGCACTTGGGTTTGGATTCTAAAAGGGGCACTTAATTTTTGTAAAAGGGAGGACCTAGCCCAGATGCGGTCTACCACAAACGTGTATCACTGGATGGGCGTGCGATATATGTGATCCTAAAAAATTGTTAGAGAATCTTTATTGTATTCAAAAAATTAAAGAAATAAAAGAAATTGTTTGATTATAAAAATCAAACCAGTATATAAAATATAATAAAATAATAAATTTTTATTTTGTTACAAAAATAAAATCAGAATTTGATAAAAATAAATAAACCAAAAAGCAAATTAATTACTTACCTTATTAATTTATCGAAAAAATTTTATGATCAAGTCCAGTGTTTAATACTGTATCCTTAAGATAAATTCGTCCTCTCCATGGTGCTTTCAGATTGTGAACGTCTATCTCCCAAAATAAAACGATCAACAGTGAATAGTAACAGCATTACAAACTATTCACACAGCGAACACACTTTATATTTACACTCTTTCTCACATAAAAAATTAATGCAGCAAAATGTAGAGAATAATAGCAATATTGAGGAAGGAAATTCAATTAAAAATCAAATTAGGGACTTGTCTATTTATAGGTGCAAAGGTGGCTGTTCAGATTTGAATGAACATGTAGCAAATCTATTTGAACAGGTGCAAGACCTATTCAATTTGAATGAACATATATGGCACTATTTGGGTTTTGAATTTGAACAGATTTGAATCTATGCGGACAAAATTTAAATAGATATAAATCTGTTTGGGTGGAGGAAAATCTGAACACCATTTTGGAATTAATTTCGAAATTCAAATTCCAAAAATGGTAAGAATTTAATTTTAGAAAAATAAAATTCAAAAAGTTCTTGGCCCAAAAAGATAAGCATTGGGTCGAACAAGCCCAACCAACCTCACACCACGCACCCGCACCCAAGCCCAGCCCAGCCTAACCCACCAGGACTGCGGTGGTGCCGCGCGTGTGTGTTTATTTTGGGTCCATTGAGTCTAGCCCACTTTGCCGATAACCTCTTCCTCTACAAAACTTGAATGCCCCTTGAAGTCTACTCTAAGTTTCAATCCTAAGCCTTATAAACCCAAACATAGTTTGCCTACCAAACCAATGTGGGACAAGCTTTAACTCAAACTTTTATCGAAATTCCACCAAAACACCATTTTCATGGAGTTCATTTTGGTTTCAATTTTTCATTCACCTGATAATGATTTTGAGCAACCAAATATACTACATAAATCACAACGCGGCATAGAACACGTTACCACTTGGACCTGCCAACTTTGGCACATGGGTCCCACCTAAAAATTAGACCAAAGTTGAGAAAAATCTAATTTTTTCAAAACCATTTCTAATAATCCCCCCGTGAATGGAATTTGATGACAATGCAACAATATGTAGAATTTGTTGAAAGGGTATAAGTTAAAAATATCTTGCATCAGGATATGTAGCTTTTGGCCTTGAACCTTCCCTAGTGATAACATATCAGACTTACTAGCTAACCAATGGACGTGATGCCTTGAATTGTTCAGCCGTTTGTGTAAACCAAGACAATAGATTTCACACAAAATATCTTCTGACACATTGTGGTTCTCACGGTTGTGTTCATTTTGGCCTTGAGTGATCCTGATTGTTCATGAGTGCTTCTAGAGAATTTAGTCTCTTCATTCTTATAGAATCGGCTTCAGTTCGACACTCATATAGGTGATTCTTATTGTGAATATCTCTTATACTCGTCTTGATTTTTATGCCTAAATCAAGATATAAGTAATCATTAAAAACAAAACTTATCCTTAAACCCCTGCATGCAACATATGTTGTAGATATCACTCTCACCATAGGAATAGGTAGGGAATTTTAATCCTTTGGTGATTTTTGGCAACCCACACATAACTTAGTTGTTCCTTTGAACTTAGTTCTTGGGATCTCCAATCATTAAAGTAGGGTTACCATTATGATGACTCTTATATAATAGGCTTTGATCCCATCCCCTTCGAAGAACTATACGCTAGCTTTTTTATCAAATCTTTTGTTAACGAATCCGCAATATTCTCTTTAGATTTTATATAATCTATTTAGATTATTCCATTTGAGAGCAATTGCCTTGCATATTATATCAACGACGAATGTGTCGTGACTTATCGTTATATATATGACTCTGTGCCCTCCTTATTGCAGATTGACTATTAGAATGAATGCAAATAGCTGACATAGGTTTTGGCCACATTGGAATATCTTCTAAGAAGTGGCGAAGCCATTCTGCTTCTTCTCTTACTTTGTCTAAAGCAATGAATTCAGATTCCATTGTTGATCCTGCGATGCATGTTTGTTTCATAGATTTCAAAGAAACAGCAACGCCTCCCAGAGTAAAGACATATCCACTAGTGGATTTTGAATCTTTAGTATCCAATAACCAATTGGCATCACAATAACCTTTTAGTACTACAGGATATCGAGTAATGTTCAAACCATCATCATGGGTAAATCTTAGATATCTAAGAACCCGAATGATCACTTTCCAATGGTCTTCTTCGGGATTACTAGTGTACCTACTTAATTTACTGACAGCATAAGTTATATCAGGACGCGTGCAATTCATTAAGTACAATAGGCTTCCAATGATTTGGAAGTATTTGAGCTAATACACCACATCACCTTTATTTTTCGATAAATAAAGATTGATGTCTACAGGTGTTCTTCCTACATTCATATCATCCTTGATATATTTACTAAGAATTTTTCAATATAATGAGATTGAGATAATGCATATCCATCAAATGTTTTAGTAATTTTCATTCCTAATATAACATCTGCGACCCCCATATCTTTCATATCAAATCTTTTGTTCAGCATTTGCTTAGTTGATTTAATCATGTTTTGACTACTTCCAATGATAAGCATGCCATCCACATAAAGACAAACGATAACATAACCTTTGTCAGTGTTTTTAACATAGATATACTTGTCACATTCGTTTATCTTAAACCCATTAGTAAGCATAGCATAATCATATTTTTCTTGCCATTGCTTAGGAGCAGATTTTAATCCATAAAGAGATTTTACAAGCTGACAAACTTTCTTTTCTTGCCCTGGCACTACAACCCTTTCGGGTTTCTCCATATAGATCTCTTCATTTAGATTACCGTTTAAGAAAGCTGTTTTGACATCCATTTGATGTATCTCTAGATTATACAACACTGTTATAGCAATAAGTATCTGGATGGATGTTATTCTTGTCACGGGGGAATATGTGTCAAAATAGTCTAAACCTTCCTTTTGTCTGTAACCTTTTACCACAAGTCTTGATTTATACTTGTCTATTGAACCATTTGCTTTCATTTTTCTCTTGAATATCCATTTATATCCAAGAGGTTTAGAACTAGGTGGAAGATCCACTAATTCCTAAGTATGATTTTGCACAATGGATTCAATTTCATTATTCACAGCCTCTTTCCACAAAGGTGCTTTAGGACCTGTCATTGCTTTCTTAAAGTTTTGAGGTTCATTTTCTAACAAGTATGTCAGAAAATCTAGACCAAAGGATTTTGATGTTCTCGCTCTCTTACTTCGTCTTAGTTCATCATCAGTTAAATCTTATTGGTCGAGACCATTACTAGTCTCTTGCATTTGATTGTTATTAATCTCTTGACTTTGTGTACAATTATAAGTTCTTTTATGTGAACTTAAATGATGTTCTTTCTTATAAGGAAAAAATATGTTCAAAAAACACAGCATTCCTTGACTCTATAATAGTGTTCACATTTATATCAGGTATTTCTGATTTATAAGTCAGAAACCAATATGCACTACTATTCTGAACATAACCAATAAACACACAATCCATTGTTTTTGGTCCTATCTTAGTCTTTTTCGGAACAAGAACTTCTACTTTTGCCGTTATGGTAACTCTTATTTAATAGGCTTAAGTCTCATTCCCCTCGTTGAATTTTCAACTAACTATCTTGCTAACCCTTTAGTTTGTGAATCCGCTATGTTGACTTTAGACTTCACATATTCAATGGAAATAATTTCATTAGAGAGTAGTTATCTCACGGTATTATGTCAACGACGAATGTGTCGTGACTTACCGTTATACATATAACTATGTGCTTTACCTATTGTTGATTGACTATCACAATGTATTCATATAGCAGGCACCGATTTTGACCACATTGAAATATCTTCAAGGAAGTGACGAAGCCATTCTGCTTCTTTCCCAACTTTATCTAAAGCTATAAACTCTGATTCCATAGTAGACCTAGCAATGTAAGTCTGTTTGGAAGATTTCCAAGATACAGCCGCCCCACCAAGAGTAAAGACATACCCACTAGTGGATTTTGAGTCTCTAGTATCCGATATCTAATTTGCATTACAATATCTTTCAAGTACTGCTGGATATCTAGTGTAATTTAGCCCAATGTTATAGGTAAATCGGAGAAATCTTAGAATTCTTATAATTGCTTTCCAATGTTCTACTCCTGGATTACTCGTATATCTACTTAATTTACTTACTGCATAAGCTATATCCAAGCAAGTGCAGTTCATCAAGTACATTAAGCTTCCAATAATTTGGGCATACTCTAATTGAGAAATACTTTCCCGTACATTTTTAGAAAGAAACAAATTAACAT
This sequence comes from Camellia lanceoleosa, assembly GCA_025200525.1. Taxonomy (NCBI): domain Eukaryota; kingdom Viridiplantae; phylum Streptophyta; class Magnoliopsida; order Ericales; family Theaceae; genus Camellia; species Camellia lanceoleosa. Next base: position 39,469,833 of record CM045763.1, on the reverse strand, counting down.
TCATAGGTGTTCTAGCAAAATGATCATCATCTTTGCTAAATTTGTCAAGTATTTTCTCAATATAATGAGATTATGACAAAGCATAACCTTCTGATGTTTTGGTAATTTTCATACTAAGTATTACATCAGCAATCCCTATGTCCTTTATGTCAAAATGTTTTATTTAACATTTTCTTGGTAGTTTTAATCATGTCATTATTACTACCTATGATGAGCATATCATCCACATAAACATACTATAACATAACCCTTGCTTGTGTTTATAATATAAACACATTTGTCACATTCATTAATTTTGAATCCATTTGACATCATTGCTTTGTCAAATTTCTCATGCAATTGCTTTGGCACTTATTTTAAACCATATAATGATTTAATCGGTTTACACACTTTTTTTTCCTTTCTTGGAACAGAAAATCCTTCTAGTTGTTCCATGTAAATTTCTTCATTTAACTCACCATTTAAGAAAGCAGTCTTCACATCCATTTGATGAATTTCTAGATTATACAATGATACAATGGCAATTAGCATTTTAATGGATGTTATTCTAGTAACTGGTGAGTATGTATCAAAGTAATCAAGACCTTCTTTTTGTCTATATCCTTTGACCACAAATCTTGCCTTGTATTTATCAATTGATCCATCCCCCTTCATTTTTCCTTTGAAAATCCAGTTGTACTCAAGAGGTTTGCAACTTGGTGGCAAATCCACCAATTCCCAAGTGTGATTTTGCAGAATGGATTTAACTTCGCTGTTTACAGCTTCTTTCCATAAAGGAGTCTCAGGACTGGACATAACTTCTTTAAAAGTTAAAGACTCATTTTCTAACAAAATGTTAGAAAATTTGGACCAAAAGATTCTAGCACGTTTACTACGCCTAGGTTCCTCTTCCTCATTTTGATCTATCACTTACTCTTGTTCTTGATATTGTTCTTGATCATGACTAGTAATAGCATCATAAAATTTTTTATTAGTACTAGTCTCTTGTCCAATCTTATTTGGAAATATATGTTCAAAGAACGATGCATTCCGAAATTCAATAATAATATTTACATGCATTTCGAAATGTTTTGACTTATGAATCAAAAACCGATATGCACTACTATTCTTGGCATAACCAATGAAAATACAATCCACAGTTTTAGGACCAATCTTAGTCTTTTTAGGACTAGGAATAGCCAATTTAGCCCAACACCCCCACACTTTTAAGTATTTGTAGAATGGTACTCTCCCATGCCACATTTCATAAGGTGTTTGATTCACTTTTTTCGGGATACTTTATTAATAATATAATTAGCAGAAAAGTATTGTTTCCCTCCACAAGTTCTGAGATAATCCAGAACTGATTAACATGACATTCATCATTTCTTTTAAAGTCCTATTTTTTCTTCCAGCAATTCTATTTTGTTGAGGTGAGTAAGGAGCAGTGGTTTGATGAATTATTCCATGTTCTTTACAAAACTCATCAAAAGATGATCCATATTCACCACCTCTATCACTTCTAAGTTTTTTAATTTTCTTACCAAGTTGATTTTCAACTTCATTCTTATATTGAATGAAAGTTTCCAAAACTTTATCCTTAATTCGAATTAAATAAACATAACTATATCTAGTATAGTTATCTATGAAAGTGATAAAATATTTTTTCCCACCTTTAGTTTGAATTAATTTAAAATCACAAATGCCACTATGAATTAATTCAAGTGGCTCCATACTTTATTCAATTGAATGAAAATGAGTTTTAGTTAATTTTGCCTTAACGCAAATTTCACATTTATGATTTAAATCAATGTCAAACTTGGGTAAACATTCCATATTAATTAATGTACGCAAAGATCCACAATTAACATGTCCTAGTCTACCATGCCACAAATTTGAATACTCAAGCAAGTAAGAAAAAGATGTATTTTTATTAATAACAGAAGGTACAACAGTCATTATATTCATTTTGAAGGGCCATCCAACATGTAACATTTTCCTACATACATCTCATTCTTAGTAAGTACAAACTTATCACTTTCAAGCACTAACCTAAACCCATTTTTACTCAACGGAGATCCAGAGACTAGATTCTTGCAAATGTCCAGTTGCAGCACATTGTTAAGAGTGAGTTCCTTTCCAGATGTCATTTTTAAAATAATCTTTCATTGTCCTTCAACTTTAGAAGTTGGGAAGTTGCCCATGAAAAGTTGTTCACCGTTGTCCACTATAGAATAAGATATGAACATCTTTGTAACAATCCAGATTTTTAATTATTCTGTAAAATTTATACTAATATTATTTAATCACGGTTAGGTAAATATACAGTTGATTTTGTATTATTATGTGTAATTTTATAAAATAATATAATTATTAAAAATTTAGGGGTCAAAGTATAAATAATAATATTGATAATAATAATAATAATAATAATAATAATAATAATGAGTGTGGTAGTAAAATAAATAATTAATTTATTATTGGTATACGATAGAGTGTAATTTAATTAAGGATTAATTTATTTATATAATTATATTAAAAAACTGGGTCAAAGTGTAATTATCTTAAATATCTATTAAAGATAAGTATAAATCTATATAATTAATAGACGAATTTGAGAGAGAATACACCGGGCCACGTGTTGGCCAACTGACGCTCTCACCTCCTTATAAATAGGTGGTGATCCGTGGAAAGAAAAACAAAAGAAGAAAGAATGAAAAGAAAGAAAGAAAGAAAGAAAGAGAAAGAGAGAGAAAGGGAGGGAAAGAAAGAAAGAAAAGGAAAGAAAAATAGTAGAAGCTGAAAGGGTTTTTGATAGTGGAAAGAAACAGTGAGGTATTAAAGTTAAGGTAAGTTATATTATACCTTGAGTTACCATAATATATTTTACGTTTGTTTTGACTTATCATATGTATTTTATACAAGTTATGTTTTATAAACTATTATAAATTATATAAATATTTCAGTTACGTGGTTTAATTTCTGAACCCCATTTGTGAAAATGAAACCTATGGATATGTTTGTTTATATTTTAAAGAATATTTGACTATAACCTTATAAACAATTATGTTTTGTAAGTACCACCACGGGAGTCCCACGCCTTGGAGGACTTAAATAACCATTGGCTTCTGTTTGGTCACTTTGTGGCCCTTATTTGTCATGGATCCATTGACCTCTGTTCTGTGCGGAGCAAAGTGCTGTACGGAGCTAAGTGCTACACTATTGTGGGAGCCACCTCTAGAGTTCGTACGAGCCACCTTTTGAATCCGTACATCTGTTCTGACTGTCACTTCTGTGACCTCTGTTCTGTTCTGTTCAGTACCGTGGTTATGGTTATATACTTACATAATTTCTGCATTTCAGTTTCTGCCACTTAAATAATTTGTTTACCAAATTACTATGGTTATAGTTATTTATTTACATAATCTCAGTTTTGCTACTTAAAGAATTATTTGTTCCGACTAAGTTATCTTAAATGTTTTGGCTACATAACTATCCATGGTTATTTCGTGTCCCTTCTACTCTTGGTATAATATTTCTCACTCTGCCATATGCTTATAGTTGTTTACCAAGTTTCAGAAAACATGCAATTCAAAAATAGTTTTTAGAAAATCTTAGATGCGGGGCTGCAGAATAGACACACACAACACTTTTTTATGATGTTTTTATATGTAAATATTGACTTTTTTGGTCAATATAAATTTTTTAATAAAAATAGAAGCTCCGATGATTATTTTGGTATCCTTACTTAAATATTACTTCCGCTCGTGTTTATCAATTTGTTTAGGAATTGGCCGGAGGTAACCTCAGTTACTGGCCATTACGATACTTAACCTTTGAGTACGGGGAGCGGGTTGTGTGGGTTCGGAACGTCGATATGAGGTGCGGTGGTTGGCTTGACAAAACATGAGTCTAAGTCGGCACCTCTAGTTCTGGTCTAGTGCTTGGCCACCTATATATATATATATATAAATAGTGAGCTAAAGCCCAATGAATAACAAATGTGTAAAGGGGTTAAGAATGAATATCCTTTCAGTAATTGAAACAATCATTTGCATCAATAAATCAGTTATTCAATCAGTGACTCATATTTCAAGTCATATCAGTCATTTAGGAATCATAGCAGTCATACGTGATACATCCAATAGCAGAACGATACAGTAGATCTAAATAGACCGAACAGTCAGTTAATGGCCATCAATATAATAACAGTAGTTCCAAGAATAGGAACTAGCAGAGATCTCTATAAACAGTAATAGTAGTAGTAACAGTAACAGTAGTTGCTATGGATGCCACGAGTACAGTTCATAAAACAGGACAAACATTCATTCGATAAACAATATCATTTCAAAAAATAGTACAGTTAATCATTTAGAAAATAATTATAATTGAACATAGCTTTACAACATTGTTACTCACAGATTACTGGGCTATAGGCAGGCTAATCAGCGTCCTTGGGTGCCAAAACTACATAGTTGCAGAACGAACACACACTAAATTACACGCCTGGAATTAATAACTTAGCCCTTGTTTTGGTGTGGTTCTAAATCATTATCCTCATTATGATGCCTTAAACATGGCCTAGGAATGCCTAGGATGGGACTGAGGATACAAAAATGTACTTAAAAACATTTTTTCAAAACTTGCTGAAAACAGGGGTCTCGCTCGAGCGTGGCTTCCTTCACTCGAGCGAACATGCAGGATGGGCTTGGTCGCTCGAGCGTAGGCTCCATCGCTCGAGCGATTTGCAAAAATGTGAAAAGTACTGGTTGCTGAAAATCTCCGCTCAATGCTCGCTTGATTCTCGCTCGAGCGTGAGACACAGTTCTTCGCTTGAGCGCAAGCCTTGTCGCTCGAGCGTACTTCTGCACATACAAAAACCTGAGAGCTTGCAATTTACGCTCGAGCCAGAATTCCATCGCTCGAGCAAAAGCATGAAAACAAAGCTGGTTGCTCGAGCGTGAAATCCTTCGCTCGAGCGAGGAAGCAAAATTCTGGGTTTTCCAGATTTGCTCCCAAAGTTTAAACCATGGATTAATTATGCCAAAACTCATCCTTTTGGGCCAATTTTTAGGAAAATACTTAGAACACAACATGTTTTGAAGATCATTTCATAAGATCAAAGCCCAAGAGTGTGTCAATTGTACCAAATTTCAATGTAAACTTTATGAACAATGCAAGAACACAACATGCATGAAGCTTTTTGATCTTGAGCTTCTCAAAATATGATCAAGTACAATATTCAACTCAAAAACATGGTGAATTTTTGGATCACAACTAAAATATGAATATGCATGTGTGAATTTTCATGAAAATAATCTCAAAATTCAATGATATGGACATACATGCATGAATTGATTCTCAATCCTACTTTTTAGGCTATTCCTTGACTTTAGTCTCCAATTTTTCCATGAACCATGCATGCAACAACTTAAATTCACAATTAAGAGGGTAAATTCCTACCTTAAGTCTTGAATTTCCAAGTGTGGTAGCTCAATTATGCAAGTCTCTCTTAATTCCTGTAAACTTCAAGCAATTGCCTAGTTGAATCCAATTTTTCTTCCAACTCTCTCTCTCTCACGTTTTATGCAAGAAGATGGAGGCTAATGGTGTCAAACATATATGAAATAAGAACAAAATAATGGCCTTGAGGAGTCCACTTAATGGCAAGCATGTAATTAACTTAGGTTATATTAACTAGCATTATTTATTCTAATTTAATCATTCCCAATCGAATTTCCATTAAACCTACCATAAAATTCTATAAATCCTAATTAGCATATAACACAAGTCAATTTCTAAATTGGTCGCCGATAAGGCTTTCAATTCGCAAATCGAAAACAAAACATGAACAGATTGTTCTACATCGAACAGATAGAAATGCAATTAAAACAACACACTCACATAATCAATTTGGGATTTCATCTTAATCATTTACTTATCATGCTTAATCATGAATTAACGCTAATCATAGGTCAGGGTTGTCACACAAAGCCTTTTCACAATAAGACGTGCCTTATACCTCAGATTCTTACCATCATTCTTCAATTTGAAAACCCACTTATTTTTTAGAATTTTCCTCCCCTTAGGCAACTTCACTAAATCATAAGTGTGATTTTCAAGTAAGGAATTCATCTCTTCTTCCATTGTCTTTTTCCAATCATCTTTTTTTATATGCTCAATTGCTTCTTGGTAGCTCTCGGGCTCCCCTTGATTAGAAATCAACACAAATTTATTGGGAGGATACTTTTTCGAAGGTTGTCGGTCCTTTGTGGATTTTCTCAACTCAAGTTGTGATCGCGATTCTTGAGTTAGATGCTCTTCCTCAATTTCTGGCTCAACTTCATTAGGATTAGCATTATCCTCTGTATCTTCAATGGGTGGCTGCATATCTTCCCCATTTTCATCGTCAACTGAAAATGAAGGAGATGGATCTATGTCAATAAGAACACTAGTTTTTTGCTCCGGTTGATCACCTTTGCCAAAGTCTTCCATTGTTTGGTTTTCAAGAAACACAACATCACTGCTTCGAATGACTTTCTTGTCGACCGGATCCCAATATCTATACCCAAATTCATCACGCCCATAGCCAAGAAAAAAACATTGTCTTACCTTACTATCCAACTTGGACCTCTTATCTTTTGGAATATGAACAAAAGCTCGACAACCAAACACTCTTAAGTGCTCATAAGACACATCTTTGCCAGTCTAAACTCTTTTAGGAACATCACCATTCAAAGGATAGAAAGGAGACAAATTGCTTACGTCAACCGCTATCTTCATTGCCTCACCCGAAAAGGATCTTGGCAATTTAGCTTGTGAAAGCAAATACCTTGTTCTTTCCACAATGATGCGGTTCATCCTCTCGGCAACACCATTTTGTTGAGGAGTCTTCTTAACTGTCTTTTGGTACCGAATACCTTGGCTGCGACAATACTCATCAAATGGCCCAATGTATTCACCACCATTGTCTGATCGGATGCACTTTAATTTCTGCCCTGTTTCTCTTTCAATCATGGCTTAAAAATGCTTAAATACTTCTAGAACTTGATTTTTAGTTTTTAGTATAAAAGCCCAAACTTTCCTTGGATACTTATCAATGAAAGTAACAAAATAAAGTGCACCACTATGTGTTCTAACTTTCAAAGGACCACAAACATTCAAATGAATCAACTCCAACACATTTTTTTTTTCTAGAAACAACATTTTTATGAAAAGAAACTCTATGTTCTTTACCCGCCAAACAATGAACACAAGTTTTAAGATATGTACCTTTCAAACCAGGTAGAAGTTCTTTCTTGCACAAAACTTGTAGCTCCTTTTCACTCATATGGCCAAGCCACTTGTGCCACAATTCGGTAGAAGTATCATCTTCAAGTGCATTGACCACACCTTTACAAATTTTTCCTTACATGGAATAAAGTGTATGAGTCTTCTTATACTTAGCCACCACCAAAGAACCCTTTGTGAGCTTCCATATTCCATCACCAAATTTGTTGTTGAAGCCTTCATCATCTAGTTTCTTGGTAAAGATCAAATTGAGGCGAATGTCAGGAACATGCCTCACATGTTTAAGCAACAACTTGCAGCCCAAATTTGTTTCCAAGCAAACATCACCCATGCCAATAATCTTGGACAAACCTTCATTACCCATGCAAACAGAACCATAATCTCCTTCGGTGTAGGTAGTGAAGAAATCAACTTGAGAAGTCACATAAAAAGAAGCACCGGAATCAATCACCCAATTGCTCTCTTGGCCCATAAAATTGATACAATCATCTTCACAAATGACCATGAGATCATCGGTAATAACTGCCGTTGTGTCTTCTTGCTTCTTATCCACACTTTTGTCACGCCTTTTCTCTTTGTTCTTGAGCTTTCGACATTTCCGCTTCATGTGCCCTTTCTCGTGGCAATAACAGCACTCAATGTCTTTCTTTAAAAAAGAACCATCTTTTGATTTGTCACGGTTTTGATCACGACCATGAGGAGTCTTACTCCTTCCCTTTGTTTTGCTTCGGCATCTCACAATAAATGCTTCCGAATGAGAGAAACCCGCTGATTTTCTTCTAGTTTTTTCATTTAATAAGCTACTAGTGACTTGGCCCGTTGTGAGAACTCCATCGGGCGCCGAATTACTAACTGTCACAACCAAAGTCTCCCAACTTTCGGGTAAGGAACTAAGTAGCATCAAAGCCTGCAACTTATCATCAAAAACAATTTTCATAGAAGTAAGTTGGATAATAATACTCTTTATTTCATTCAAATGTTCTGCAATGGGGCTGCCATCTTTATATTTTAAATTAACCAACTTACGAAACAGAAAGGCTTTATTTGTGGCTAATTTTCTATCATAAGGAGACTCTAATTTTTTTCATAAATCATGTGCTGAAGTTTCAGTAGCAACATGATGAAACACACTATCATCAATCCATTGACGGATAACACCAACAGCTTTTCGATTAAGCCTATTCTATTCATCATCTTTCATATCCTCAGATTTGCCACTATCACCCTCAATAGGTCCATACAAATCTTTACAAAATAATAGGTCCTCCATTTTAGTTTTCCAAGTTACCCAATTACTTCCATTGAAGCTAGACATGCGACCCACATGCCCCTCCATTGATTTACACAAATAAATGAACCCAAATAAACCGTAAGCTCTGATACCAGTTGTTAGGGAAAATATGTAATTCCCACAAGTAAATCAATCAATCGGAATAAAAACTAATGCGGAAAAATTAAATAAAAAAAGAAATACAAGAATTTTACATGGTTTCCTTAATGTGAGGTACATCCACAGGATTGAAACCCGATTCCACTATCAACCAAATAAGTTTCCAAACGATTACAAACGAGATATGAATGGTCTCACAAAACCACTCTTAGGTGAATTCCAAATAATCACAAATAAACAATAGGAAAGACCTCACCAAATAGATGAACAAAAGTCTTCAAAAAACAAAGTTAAAGAAGACCCAAAATAATAACCCAAATCAACACCGCACACCGAAGCAGAGCAGTAACCAAGGTATTGAATTTGACCAAGTCAAATACACTACAATAATCAACACCAATTGAAACCCACCAAATTGAATTTATCTTCTTTTTTTTTTTGCTGCTGCCGTGGAAGCACATAAACCAATATATATATCTATATATATGTTGTTGATTAATGAGCTTTTCTATCAAAAATCCTAGTTGTAACCAAACTGAATTGGGTCTTTAAAAATTAGATATAATATATTAAAATATATTATACCTAAACCAAAACAAATTAAAATTCTTTAACAAATCAATTAGGTCTCAAACTCCAATAAGGAGATATACCCCAACAAGAACCAGTTTAGTATTTATATATTCTAAATTTGCACTTGGGTTTGGATTCTAAAAGGGGCACTTAATTTTTGTAAAAGGAAGGACCTAGCCCAGATGCGGTCTACCACAAATGTGTATCACTGGATTGGCGAGCGAAACATGTGATCCTAAAAATTGTTGGACAATTTTCACTGTATTCGAAGAATTAAAGAAATAAGAGAAATTGTTTGATTACAAAAATCAAAACAGTATATAAAATATAATAAAATAACAAATTCTTATTTTGTTACAAAAACAAAATCAGAATCTGATAAAAATAAATAAACCAAAAAGCAAATTAATTACTTACCTTATTAATTTGTCGGAAAAATTTTATGATCAAGTCCAGTGTTTAACATCGTATCCTTAAGACAAATTCGTCCTCTCCACAGTGCTTTCAGATTGTGGACGTCTATCTCCCAGGATAAAACGATCAACAGTAAATAGTAACAGCACTACAAACTATTCACACAGCAAACACACTTTGTGTTTACAATCTTTTTCACAAGAAAAATTAATGCAGCAAAATATAGAGAGTAATAACAGTATTGATGACGGAAATTCAATTAAAAACCAAATTAGGGACTTGTCTATTTATAGGTGCAAAGGTGGCTGCTCAGATTTGAATGAACAAGTGGCAAATCTGTTTGAACAGGTATAAGACCTATTCAGTTTGAATGAACAAATATGACACTATTTGGGTTTTGAATTTGAACAGATTTGAATCTATGCAGACAAAATTTAAATAGATATAAATCTGTTTGGGTGGAGAAAATTTTGGACACCATTTTGGAATTAATTTCGAAATTCAAGTTCCAAAAATGGTAAGAATTTAATTTTAGAAAAAAAAAATTCAAAAATTTTTTGGCCCAAAAAGATAAGCATTTGGCCGAACAAGCCCAACCAACCTCACACAATGCACACAATTGACCCGGCCACCATTGCCGAAGTAGTGGTACCGTGCACGTGTGTTTATTTTTGGTCCAATGGATCTAGCCACTTCGCCCATAACCTCCCCCTCTATAAAACTTGAGTGCCCCTTAGAGCCTACCCCAAGTTCCAATCCCAAGCCTTATAAATCCATACAAAGTTTGTCCATCAAACCAATGTGGGACAAGCTTTAACTCAAACCTTTATTGAAATTCCACCAAAACACCATTTTCATAGAGTTTACTTTGGTTTCAATTTTTCATTCACTCGATAATGATTTTGAGCAACCAAATATACTACGTAAATCACAACGCGGCATAGAACGCATTACCACTTAGACTCGCCAACTTTGGCACATGGGTCCCATCTAAAAATTCGACCAAAGTTGAGAAAAAATCTAATTTTTTCAAAACCATTTCTAACAATCCCCCACATGAATGGAATTTGATGACAATGCAACAATATGCAGAATTTTTTGAAAGGGTATAAGTTGAAAATATCTTGCATCAAGATAAGTAGCTTTTGGCCTTGAACCTTCCCTAGTGATAACATATCGGACTTACTAGCTAATCAATGGACGCGATGCCTTGAATTGTTCAGCCGTTTGTATAAGTCAAGACAATAGATTTCAATCAAAATATCTTCTGACGCATTGTGGTTCTCACGGTTGTGTTCATTTTGGCCTTGAACGATCTTGGTTGTTCATGAGTGCTTCTAGAGAATTTAGTCTCTTCATTCTTATAGAATCGGCCCCAAGTCAACACTCATATAGGTGATTCTTATTGTGAGTATCTCTTATACTCGTCTTGATTTTTATACCTAAATCAAGATATAAGTAATCATTAAAAGTAAAACTTATACTTAAACCCCTACATGCAACATATGTTGTAGATATCACTCTCACCATAGGAATGGGTAGGGAATTTTAATCCTTTGGTGATTTCTGGCGACCCACACATAACTTAATTGTTCCTTTGAACTTAGTTCTTGGGATCTCCAATCATTAAAGTAGGGTTACCATTATGATGACTCTTATATAATAGGCTTTGATCCCATCCCCTTCAATAAACTATACACTTGTTTTTTTATCAAACTTTTTGTTAACGGATCCGCAATATTCTTTTTAGATTTTATATAATCTATTGAGATTATTTCATTTGAGAGCAATTGCTTTGCATATTATGTCGACGACGAATGTGTTGTCACTTATCATTATACATATGACTCTGTGTCCTACTTATTGCAGATTCACTATCAAAATGAATGCAAATAGCTTCCTCAAGTTTTGGCCACATTGGAATATCTTCTAAGAAGTGACAAAGCCATTCTGCTTCTTCTCCTGCTTTGTCTAAAGCAATGAATTCAGATTCCATTGTGGATCCTATAATGCATGTTTATTTCGTGGATTTCAAATAAACAACAGCGCCTCCCAGCGTAAAGACATATCTACTAGTGGATTTTGAATCTTTAGTATCCAATAACCAATTGGCATCACAATAACCTTTTAGTACTACAGGATATCGAGTAAAGTTCAAATCATCATCACGGGTAAATCTTAAATATCTAAGAACCCGAATGATCACTTTCCAATGGTCTTCTTCGGGGTTACTAGTGCACCTACTTAATTTACTGACAGCATAAGCTATATCAGGACGCGTGCAATTCATTCAATACATAGGCTTCCAATGATTTGGGAGTATTTGAGCTAATATACCACATCACCTTTATTTTTCGATAAATAAAGTTTGATGTCTACAGGTGTTCTTGCTACATTCATATCATCCTTGATATATTTACTAAGAATTTTTTCAATATAATGAGATTGAGATAATGCATATCCATCAAATGTTTTAGTAATTTTCATTCCTAATATAACATCTGCGACCCTCATATCTTTCATATCAAATCTTTTGTTTAGCATTTGCTTAGTTGATTTGATCATGTTTTGACTGCTTCCAATGATAAGCATGCCATCCACATAAAGACAAATGATGACATAACCTTTGTCAGTGTTTTTAACATAGATATACTTGTCGCATTCATTTATCTTAAACTCATTAGTAAGCATAGCATAATCATATTTTTCATGCCATTGCTTAGGAGCTTATTTTAATCCATAAAGAGATTTTACAAGCCAACAAACTTTCTTTTCTTGCCCTGGCCCTACAACCCTTTCGGGTTTCTCCATATAGATCTCTTCATTTAGATCACCGTTTAAGAAAGCTGTTTTAACATCCATTTGATATATCTCTAGATTATACAACACTGCTATAGCAATAAGTATGTGGATGGACGTTATTCTTGTCACGGGGGAATATGTGTCAAAATAGTCCAGATCTTCCTTTTGTCTGTAACCTTTTACCACAAGTCTTGATTTATACTTGTCTATTGAACCATCTGCTTTCATTTTTCTCTTGAATATCCATTTATATCCAAGAGGTTTAGAACTAAGTGGAAGATCCACCAATTCCCAAGTATGATTTTGCATAATGGATTCAATTTCATTATTCACAGCCTCTTTCCACAAAGGTGCTTTAGGACCTGTCATTATTTCCTTAAAGTTTTGAGGTTCATTTTCTAACAAGTATGTCAGAAAATCTAGACCAAAGTGTTCTTGCTCTCTTATTTCGTCTTGGTTCATCATCAGTTAAATCCTATTGGTCGAGACCATTACTAGTCTCTTGCATTTGATTGTCATTAATCTCTTGACTTTGTGTACAATTATAAGTTCTTTTATGTGAACTTAATTCCTGTTTTTTCTTGTAAGGAAAAAATATGTTCAAAAAGCACAGCATTCTTTGACTCTATAATAGTGTTTACATTTATATCAGGTATTTCTGATTTATAAGTCAGAAACCGATATGCACTACTATTCTGAGCATAACCAATAAACACACAATCCATTGTTTTTGGTCCTATCTTAGTCTTTTTCAGAGCAGGAACTTCTACCTTTGCCGTTGTGGTAACTCTTATTTAATAGGCTTAAGTCTCATTCCCCTCAATGAATTTTCAACTAACTCTCATGCTAAATCTTTAGTTAGTGGATTTGCTATATTGACTTTAGACTTCACATATTCAATGGAAATAATTCCATTAGAGAGTAGTTGTTTCATGGTGTTATGTCAACAACGAATATGTCGTCACTTACCGTTATACATATAACTATGTGCTATACATATAACTATGTGATTTACCTATTGTTGATTGACTATCACAATGTATTCATATAGCAGGCACCGGTTTTTACCACATTGGAATATCTTCAAGGAAGTGACGAAGCCATTCTGCTTCTTCCCCAGCTTTATCTAAAGCTATAAACTCTGATTTCATAGTAGACCTAGCAATGCAAGTCTATTTGGAAGATTTCCAAGATACAGCCACCCCACCAAGAGTAAAGTAAAGACATACCCACTAGTGGATTTTGAGTCTCTAGTATCCGATATCTAATTTGCATTACAGTATCCTTCAAGTACTGCTGGATATCTAGTATAATTTAGCCCAATGTTACAAGTAAATCGGAGAAATCTTAGAATCCTTATAATTGCTTTCCAGCATTCTACTCCTGGATTACTCGTATATCTACTTAATTTACTTACTGTATAAGCTATATCCAAGCGAGTGTAATTTATCAAGTACATTAAGCTTCCAATAATTTGGGCATACTCTAATTGAGAAATACTTTCCTATATATTTTTAAAAATAACATCCATAAGTGTTCTAGCAAGATGATCATCATCTTTGCTAAATTTGTCAAGTATTTTCTCAATATAATGAGATTATGACAAAGCATAACCTTCTGATGTTTTGGTAATTTTCATACTAAGTATTACATCAGTAATCCCTATGTCCGTCATGTCAAAATGTTTATTTAACATTTTCTTGGTAGTTTTAATCATGTCATTATTACTACCTATGATGAACATATCATCCACATAAAGACATACTATAACATAACTCTTGCTCGTGTTTATAATATAAACACATTTGTCACATTCATTAATTTTGAATCCATTTGACATCGTTGCTTTGTCAAATTTCTCATGCAATTGCTTTGGTACTTGTTTTAAACCATATAATGATTTAACTGGTTTACACACTTTCTTTTCCTTTCTTGGAACAGAAAATCCTTCTAGTTGTTCTATGTAAATTTCTTCATTTAACTCACCATTTAAGAAAGCAGTATTCACATCCATTTGATGAATTTCTAGATTATACAATGATGCAATGGCAATTAGCATTCTAATGGATGTTATTCTAGTAACTGGTGAGTATGTATCAAAGTAATCAAGACCTTCTTTTTGTCTATATCCTTTGACCACAAGTCTTGCCTTGTATTTGTCAATTGATCCATCCCCCTTTATTTTTCTTTTAAAAATCTACTTGTACTCAAGAGGTTTGCAACTTGGTGGCAAATCCACCAATTCCAAAGTGTGATTTTGCAGGATGGATTCAACTTCACTGTTTACAGCTTCTTTCCATAAAGGAGCCTCAAGATTGGACATAACTTCTTTAAAAGTTAAAGGCTCATTTTCTAACAAAAATGTTAGAAAATCTGGGCCAAAAGATTCTAGCACGTTTACTACGCCTAGGTTCCTCTTCCTCATTTTGATCTATCTCTTGCTCTTGTTCTTGATCTTGTTCTTGATCATGACTAGTAATAGCATCATAAGATCTTTTATTAGTACTAGTCTCTTGTCCAATCTTATTTGGAAATATTTGTTCAAAGAACGATGCATTCCGAGATTCAATAATAATATTTACATACATTTCGGAATGCTTTGATTTATGAATAAAAAACCGATATCCACTACTATTCTTGGCATAACCAATGAAAATGCAATCAACAGTTTTAGGACCTATCTTAGTCTTTTTAGGACTAGGAATAGCCAATTTAGCCAAACACCCCCATACTTTTAAGTATTTGTAGGATGGTACTCTTCCACGCCACATTTCATAAGGTGCTTGATTCACTTTCTTTCAGGATACTTTATTAACAACATAATTAGCAGAAAGTATTGCTTCCCCCCACAAATTCTAAGATAATCCAGAACTGATTAACATGGCATTCATCATTTCTTTTAAAGTCCTATTTTTCCTTCTAGTAATTCCATTTTGCTGAGGTGAGTAAGGAGCGGTGGTTTAATGAATTATTCCATGTTTTCTAAAAAACTCACCAAAAGGTAATTTATATTCACCGCCTCTATCACTTCTAAATTTTTTAATTTTCTCACCAAGTTGATTTTCAACTTTATTTTTATATTGAATGAAAGTTTCCAAAACTTCATCCTTGGTTCGAATTAAATAAACATAACTATATCTAGTATAGTTATCTATGAAAGTGATAAAATATTTTTTCCCACCTCTAGTTTGAATTGATTTAAAATCACAAATATCACTATAAAATAATTCAAGTGGCTCCATACTTCATTCAATTGAATGAAAAGGAGTTTTAGTTAATTTTGCCTCAACGTAAATTTCACATTTATGATTTAAATCAATGTCAAATTTAGGTAAACATTCCATATTAATTAATCTACGCAAAGATCCACAATTAACATGTCCTAGTCTACCATGTCACAAATTTGAAGACTCAAGCAAGTAACAAAAAGATGTATTTTTATTAATAACAGAAGGTACAACAGTCATTATATTCATTTTGAAAATGTCATAAGACATGTAACATTTTCCTACATACATCCTATTCTTAGTAAGTACAAACTTATCACTTTCAAACACTAGCCTAAACCCATTTTTACTTAACAGAGATCTAGAGACTAGATTCTTGCGAATGTCCGGTACATGCAGCACATTGTTGAGAGTGAGTTCCTTTCCAGATATCATCTTTAAAATAATCTTTCCTTGTCCTTCAACTTTAGAAGTTGAGGAGTTGCCCATGAAAAGTTGTTTACCGTTGTCCACTATAGAATAAGATGTGAACATCTTTTTGTCAGGTACTGATGGATCGAGTAGCACCAGTGTCCACCCACCATTCTTTAGGATTTTCAACAAGGTTTGCCTCGGAAGCAACTGCAGAAAGATTTATATCCTCAACACCATTGGAAATTTTATCCACTTTGATCATCTTGGCTTGAGTAGGCTTCTCGTTTGATCTTCCCTTGCCTTTGTGTTTGTTACTGCAATCTTTGGCCTGATGTCCCCATTTGTCACAGATGTAATATTTGCCATTGAACTTGTACTTCTTTGTTTCCCCTCATTTAGAGCCTTGTGAGGAACCTTCTCTAGAAAACTTCCGTTTATTTGCTTTTGGAGCATGTTCCACCACATTTGCCTTAGACTCCATTGGATGCTTACTAGCCTGTTTCTCAGAATTGCGGTTGTCCTCCTCAATCCTCAAATGCACAATCAATTCCTCTAAAGTCATTTCTTTGCGCTTGTGTTTGAGGTAGTTCTTGAATTCCTTCCAGCCTTATGGTAATTTTTCAATTAAGGCAGCAATTTAAAAAGATTCACTGAGAGACATGCCTTCTATATGAATGTCATGCAAAATGAGTTGGAGATCTTAAACTTGGCTAATCACAGTCTTTGAATCTACCATCACGAAGTTTAAAAATTTACCTACTATGAATTTCTTTGAGCCAGCATCTTCTGTCTTATACTTTTTCTCCAAAGACTCCCAATGTTCCTTTGCCATCTTGATAGGGCTATAGACGTTGTACAATGTGTTATCAAGCTCGTTCAAAATGTAGTTCCGGCAAAGGAAATCAGCATGCTTCCAAGCACCGACAGCAGTAATAACTTTCCGATCGGTTTCGTCCTCTTTCAGAGTAAGAGCACCCTCACAGAGAAAGCGTACCAAGTTGAGAGTAATAAGATAGAACAGCATTTTCTGCTGTCATCTTTTAAAATCAATTCCTAAAAACTTCTCTGCCTTTTCACCGTGATTAACTGACACAGTCACAACAAGAGAGGGGGTTGGAGCAATTACAGCCACCATACTAGTACTAGTTTGAGCATTAGTTTCAGTAACCATGGATTTTAAATTATAAAACAGAATTAGAATTAGAATTTTATACTACACAGAAAATTTAAAAAAAATCACATAATTAAATTCTGTAAAAATAAAAGAAATAAGAATTGTAACTTTTATTTCAAATTAATTTGAAAATAAAATAAAATTTTATTTAAACAAATTAATTCCACAGAGAAAAATATTTATGTAACACTTAAAAAATTAAAATACTAAAAACAGAATTTTAATCAATGAAAAATCAAAAATTATTTTTGAAAACCAAAATTAATTTCTGACCAACTTCACAAATAAATATTCTAAATTGTTAATGACTACCAGTATATTACAACTAGTTGTCAAAGAAAATAAACAGTATATTACTACTATTTGTTTTTCCAACCAGAATATTATTTTGTAAAACCGCATAAAATAATTTCTGTAAGAAGAAGAAAAGAAGAAAGGAAACAAACGAAAATTCTGTTTAAACAGAATAATCTGCATTTGTCTTAAGATAGTTGGAATAATCTTCTGTGTAAAATAAATAATTTGAAATAAATCAAACAAATAAAAATAAATTACTTATAGTATTTATTTTGCCGAAATGAATAAGTACAAAAAGAGATCATGTCGAATGTGTGACACTCTGTCCTTAAAAAAGATTCACCCTGCTTCGGTGCTTACGGATAAATGGCGTTTATCTCCCAGGATACAATGATCTTTAGCAGATTGTATTAGCACTAAAAACAATCTTGTTAGGTTTTTATTCTTGGAATCCCGTTTGACAAAATTCCTTTCAGTTGTACTTGTTTTTGCACTTTTATTTTAGTGAGGCTATGAGTTTTTACATGCGAATCCAACCCAAATTGCGCCTTGCGAAAAAGTTTGTGGTACTAATTCTTTCATGATTGCCACTTAGCTGACTATGATGGGGATCGAGTTGGGAACATCTGGGAACTTCACATATGCCCTTTTGACAATCTTGCAGTGTGTTGAGAATCCTGGAAAGTTCTTTGCGAAGGTTAGTATTTACCATATTTCCCCTTCTATAATAATTTATTCCCATAAAAATGTACAATTTTCGCAAAGATGTGAATGCTTATAGAACTTGTAATATACTAAATTTTTACAAGATTAATTTTCTTTTACTTATCTTTTTTACTTCTTTTTCTTCATATGATAATTTCTATAGGTTCATTTCTTTATACTCTCTCTGTGCAATATGTGTTGCATTGTATTTATATTTGCTTTGATCATGACAGCTTATTGAGTTCTTCAATCAGTCTAGAACTACAGTGGTTATTTTTGCCTCTCATTTTTCTTTCTTTTTTTTTTTTTTCCATTTAGTAAGTGAAAAGAATTGGCTTAACCACATGTAATTTAATAATCTGTAAATTGTTTACTAATGTTTTAGTAATTTTTAATATCATGCATGTGATATTTCAAAAGTCATTCAATAATCACAAGAAAATATGTTCTTTCTCACATGCTTTTTCTTTTACCAAATTTAAGCTTTTCAAAAAAAAAAAATGTACATGTAATTAACAACTAAATCTCAATCAATAAATAAATATAATACGATGCATAATTTTATAAGAAATTTTAGTTTTTGATTGTATTTCTGGAAAGCTTTGTGCAATTATAAAACAAACATTTGCAGGGATTGCACAAGGCAATGAAAGCATGGGAACTGATGAAACTTCACTAACAAGGATAATAGTGACAAGGGCTGAAATTGATATGCAGTATATAAAGGCAAAGTACCACAAGAAATATGGGAAATCATTGAATGATGCTGTTCAATCAGAGACATCTGGACCCTACAAGGCCTTTTCTTCTCTCTCTCATAGGCCCCAATCATTAGAAGAGAAAATGAGAGAGAAGATATTGTTATATCCCAGAAGTGAATAATAACATAAGGTGTGGATCTTGATTATCTTACGATTCGGCCAAATTAAGAATAGGTCTGTGTACTGTGTAAGTCACAGGAAATAGCGAACTTGTCGATTTGCTTGATTGAAGATTCTTAGCTACAACCCGCTGGTCTGTCCTCCGAATTTTCGTGAAGGTTCCCTGAAGTTTCTTGTGGACCCTGCATGTGTGCATGTTATTTTGTAATTTTTGTTACTATATATTTGATCTTTGTGTTGTGTTTTTTGTGTGTTTGTGTTTTGGGTTGGTAGGTGCTGATTTCTAATGTAAAATTTGTTGCTACATTGTATTTGTATTCTTAATATAATGACCATATGTATTCTTTCATTTCTCATCTTTTTCCAATATATTACTCATGTCATGGTTAATGAAATGAACATGTGAATAAAATTACGTGATGCAATGCGTGAGACATTTTCTAAATTATTGTTTGGTGTGGGTGCATATTTTTTGAATAACAACACGTGGCCAAGGTGGCATCGAAGCCGAGAACGCTGTTCTCGGTAGAATTGGACAAATTTGAGGCCCCAAAGAGGTTCCACATGTCGAGATTCCAGATATACGCGGTAAGTCTAACCCTAACTTTTACGTCGGCTTGTACCTGAACTCAATGGCATTATACACCGAGAACGAGCCGTTGCTCTGTAAGGTGTTCCCCTCATCTTTTGGGGAAATCACATCAAACTAGATTCACAAGTTGCCGAAAGGAACTGTGAAAAGTTGGGAAGGCTTAGCCGAGATGTTCGTGGCCAGGTTTGTGATAAACAAACTACAGTCATTGAGGGTGGACTCCCTGATGGCTCTGAGAATTGGCGAGGATGAAAGCCTCAGGGCTTATGCCAAGAGGTATTATGAGGTATTCAACCGAATACCAAGATGCAACCAAGAGGTGGCGGTCGTGTCTTTTAAGAACAGCCTGAACGATAATTGTCTGCTTCGAAAATCACTGGCAAAGACACTGCCAAAAAGTATGGAGGAACTTATGGCCAAGATAGAGAAGTATACGAGAGTTGAGGAAGACACGCTGGGGACAAAGACGTCAAAACAAGAAAAGAGAAGCGGCTCGCCAAAGCAAGGCTGGGGTAACATTGGATATAACAAGCAAGAGATAGGACTGAGGGCTGCACAAGCAATCACAACCGTATTCTGAATTTCAGTTTACAAAGCCTTGGAAAGAATCTGGAATCAGCCCTATTATAGAGCACCAGAGAAAATTCCTGGTGAATTTATGGGAAGAAGTCTGGGAAAGCACTGCACCTACCATAATAAGGATGGGCATCTAACTTAGGGGTGCAGAGCCCTAAAAACACATCTAGAAGACTTGGTAAGACAAGGTCATTTAAGAGACCTAGTAGATGAGGCCAGGACAAGGGAGGAACAAGCGAGATTGCCTCAGGCTCCAGCAGCACCACTCCCGCCAACACCACAACTACAAGCAGGCGTACTTGGAGTGATCAATGTGATTCACTCGAAGATGAATGAGAACGAGATATGTGGGGAAATTCTGAAGGTAAAACACTTGCAACATGTGTATCAGGTCAGGCAGACGAGTGCCAGGGACCGTTGGTGTCCTTTACTGAAGACGACCTAGAGATAGTGTCACGACATCAAAACATATTCTTGGCAATACTTGTACAAAACATTCTTGACATATCTTGTATCAAAAATGTGTACTGAGCTTTATAACTTGGGGCAAAACATACATGAGCTTTCAAAACTTTCTTTTATATCATCATCATAGGATGAAACGTATTTCATCATCTTGACTTAAAAAAAATATGCCACTTAACTATGCTTAAAGTCCACGTCACACGGACTTACTTTTTATGCTTATTAGTCAGTCAGCTCGCACGCTCTTACTTTTTACTTTATGTAAAAGTAAACTTCATCAAACAGAGCTTATACTTGATAACATAAAATAGGGATAGTCATTCATGCTGATCCAAATACTTTTCAACAAACAAAAAGCAAGCTTACAAAAAAAATTATTAGAACATTTATTTATTAAAGGTACCACCCACCTAGTGGAAACGGTCAATACAACAAAAAGTCCTCCCCACACAAGGCACACAACAAATCATCACACAACTTCTCAAACAAAACAAGTCATGATGCAAATGATCAAATGATCTCGAAAAGTTCAAACAAGACAAATGCAAGTGATCATGCAAGGTAGGCCAAGGGTGAGATCTATGCTGGGCCTCTAAGTGTAGGTCTAGGGAGAGATGAATAAGAACGAACTTGGTAAGTGAAGTCTGAAATCAAGGTTTTCCACCGAAGAGAACATGAAGACAATGATGATGAAGAACATGAATATGATGAAAAAATTTTTCATGCCATGAGTTCAAAAACATGGACACCACCAGCACCCATCAGATGAAACAAAAAAACAAACACAAAACACTACAACTAATACATGAGACAATCAAAAACAAATTTTTTTTTGAAACAAGAACATATCATTTTTTCTCTCTCTAAACAAAAAAAAAAAACAAAACCTGCAACAAATCGTGTTCAATCATGCAAATGCAATAACATAAACATAAAATAACATAAAAGAGAAGATCGAGAATCTAACCTTAGAACCACCAGAACGGTTTGATCTCTAAGTGATCAGCTTCAATCTCTCTACTCTCTCTCCCTCCCTCTCCTCTTTCTCTTTCTCTTTCTAGAACTTAACACAACAACACAAATGATAGGTTACAAAGGTGGAGGTCAACAAAGAGATTCAAAGCTAAAAGGCTTAGATGACCTCCTCTAGGCAAACCCTAGGCTTATAATAATAGGGAAGAACAAATACAACATATACATATAGGCAAATCAATCATATATAAAAAAAAAAACACACAATAGCAAATTTAATATAGTGCAACATCCACACAACAATGCCTTGGTAATATCCCACCAAGTTGGAGAGTGCCAGGTAAAGCGAATTTAAGTCGACCAGGGCAGCTCTTGTGACATCATGTATGTCAGGTGTTACAAGGAGCTTGGCCTTCACCAAGATGATCTGGAACAATCCAATGGTCCAATGGTTTCGTTTAACGGAGTGCCGACGTGGCCCCTATGAGTAATAAGTTTGGAAGTGTAGGCTGGCACTAAAAAGGTAAAAATAGAGTTCACAATAATTGACACCCCCTCCCCTTACAGTAATATCCTGGGAAGGCCATGGCTGCATGTAATGGGGGCTATTCCCTTAACATTGCATCAGCTGTTGCGATTCCCAACAGAACATGGAATTGAGGAGGACAGAGAGGATCAGGTGCAGGAAAAGAATTGCTCCATGGCAACAATGAAATTCACCTGCAACATACGAGAAACAGAAATAGTAGAGATTGAGGATGAGGACATAGAAGTCCTTGAGGACGTTGGCAAAGAACCAACCGAGAAAAGTGAGGAAGCCCTAAAGAAGATCTTAGTCTCGCAAAGGGATGAAGGGCGCTTCTTCCTTCTCAGTTCAGGCATGGCCAAGGAAGAGAAAAAGGAATTAGAGGCATTCTTGAGAGCAAACCTTGAAGTGTTTGCCTGGACACCATACGAGATGCCTAGCATTGACCCCGAGGTCACTTACCATAGACTGAATGTAGACAAGTCAGCCAAACCTGTCATCTAGCGAGCAAAGAGGCCTACGTTGATACATGTTGAGGCAGTAGAAGAGGAAGTGGATAAACTTATGGAGGCCAGAGCCATTCGAGAGGTAAACTACCCAATATGGTTATCAAACACGGTTGTTGTGAAGAAAAAGAATGGGAAGTGGAGGGTCTGTGTGGACTTCACCAGCCTTAACAAAGCTTGTCCCAAAGACAGTTGCTCACTCCCCAAAATTGACCAATTGGTGGATGCCACCTCAGGACATGGAAGAATGAGCTTCTTGGACGTTTACAGAGGGTACCATCAGATAGCCATGTACCCCCCAGATGAGGAGAAGATTACATTTATCACCCTAAAAGGGTTGTATTGCTACAGAGTGATGCCTTTCAGGTTGAAAAATGCAAGAGCAACTTACTAGAGATTGGTGACTAAGATGTTTAGACATCTAATAGGCAAAATTGTAGAAGTATACATTGATAACATGGTCATGAAGACCAAGGAACTTGAGGATCATCCGGTCGATCTGAAAGCAGTCTTCGATATCCTGAGGACATTTCGGCTCCGACTCAATGCGTCAAAGTGCGTATTTAGAGTTAGGTCAGGAAAGTTCCTGGGATACTTGGTCACCAGAAAGGGCATTGATGCAAGCCCAGATCATATCAAAGCCATCTTGGAGTTGAAGAGCCCAACATTGGCAAAACAAGTGCAGATATTGACTGGAAGGGCTGCAGCCCTAAATAGATTCATAAGCAGAAGTTCTGACAAATGCAAACCTTTTTTTAGTTTAGTAAAGAAAGCCACAGACTTCTTAGGGATAGAGAAGTGCGAAGTCGCCTTGGCCGACTTGAAGAAATACTTGACCACTGCTCTAGTTCTCTCAAATCCAGTACTAGGAGAGGAGTTGTTCTTATACTTGGCGATTTCAAAGCACGCAGTAAGTGCAGTGGTAATCAGAGAAGAAAAGGAAGAACAGAGGGCAGTTTACTACGTGAGCAAAACCCTAACAGTTGCAGAGACCAGATACTTACCCTTGGAAAAACTAACACTAGCTTTAGTAATGGCCTCCAAGAAGCTGAGTCATTACTTTCAAGCCCACAAGATTGTGGTATTAACTGAGCATCCTTTGAAGTCCTTGTTGCAACAAGGAGATCTGACAGACAAGATAGCTAAACGGTCAGTGGTGTTGGGCTAATATGACCTGGAATTCAAACCTAGAACAGTAATCAAAGGCCAGGTTTTGGCCGACTTCGTGGCCGAGTTCACACCAGGCGCCAAGGTACATGGGGCTCCGTTAAGTCACGATTTAGGGTGTCCAGATGAACAAAAAGAAACCCAGCGGGCGATAGCAGAACATAAGAAAAAAAGAGAAACTCAGGCCCTGCGGTATTTATGTCGGCGACTCCTTCCACCTATTTGTAGATGAGAGTTCAAACCGACAAAAAGCGGAGGCAAGAGTAGTGCTAGTATCGCCAGATGAGCAGATGCTGGAACAATCCATTCAGTTGGGGTTTAAGGCCTCAAACAACGAAGCAAAATATGAAGCACTGATCGCAAGGTTGAAATTGGCAATAGCAATAGAAGCCGACGAGGTGATGGTTTTCTGTGACTCCCAGCTTATCGCTAACCAGGCAATAGCCGAATACGCAGCCCGAGATAAAAAGATGATAGCCTATGTAAAGGAGGTAGGCAGATTGGTAGCCTTATTCTAGAATTGCCGACTACAACAAGTGAGCTAAGATGAAAATAGCCATGCTGATACCTTGCCCAACCTAGCTAGTGCAATGAACCTTGGAGAGGCAAGGACAATAATATTTGACTATCTGTTAGGTCCAAGTGTAGAACCACTGAACACAGAGTATGAAGTAATGTGTGTGGAGATGGGACCAAGTTAGATAGATGAGATAATGGTATTACTAAGAGATGGGAAATTGCCAGATGATCACAAAGAAACACACAAGATCAGACTGAATAGTAGAAGGACATCTCTACAGAAGATCTTTTAGTGGACCCCTTTTGAAATATGTGCATCCTTCACAAGTTGAAGACTTCCTGTATAAAATACATGAAGAAGTATATGGAAGCCACACTAGAGCAGGTCACTTGCTCATAGGGCCATTACTCAGGAGTACTGGTGGCCCTACATGCAAAAAGATACTGAAGCTTGTGTCAGAAAGTGTGAGAAGTGTCAGAGGTTTACACCTTTGATACACCAACCAGCAAACCCAGTGTCCAGCCCTTGGCCATTTACCCAATAGGGCATGGATCTTGTTGGACAACTGCCTCAAGCAATCGGACAAAGGAAGTTCCTGCTAGTGGCAACAGATTACTTCACCAAGTGGGTAGAAACTGAACCGCTTGCAAAGATTCGAGATATTGGTGTGAAGTGCTTCATGTGGAAGAACATTATCACAAGGTTTGGGGTCCCGAGGGCAATAATAGCAGACAATGGAACACAGTTCGATAGCAAGCTGATCAAAAGCTTCTGTGCAAAGTACAAAATCAAGAATTATTACTCTAC
Organism: Camellia lanceoleosa; assembly: GCA_025200525.1. Classification (NCBI taxonomy): domain Eukaryota; kingdom Viridiplantae; phylum Streptophyta; class Magnoliopsida; order Ericales; family Theaceae; genus Camellia; species Camellia lanceoleosa. Next base: position 39,444,556 of record CM045763.1, on the reverse strand, counting down.
ACCAAGCTTCCCTTAGAGTAATGGTCAAGCAGAAGCATCCAATAAGGTTATTTTGGATGGGATCAAGAAGAGGCTGGAAGCAGCAAAGAAAAAGTAGGTGGATGAGTTGCCTAATGTACTTTGGGCATATCGAACTACGCCGAGAAGATCAATTGGGGAGTCCCCATTCGCCATGGCTTATGGCACAGAAGCAGTTATTCTGCTAGAGGTTGGCATCCCAGGGATCAGAACCCAGGGGGTGGAGAATGGGACTAATGATGCATTTTTAGCCCGAGATTTGGACCTACTGGAAGAAAGAATGGAGAAAGCAGCAATTCAGCTAGGGGCATACCAGCAGCAGCTTGCTAAGGCTTACAATAATAATGTCAACCCACGAGAGTTTCAAGTTGGTGACCTCGTCCTGAGAAAGGTCGTCGGCAACAAGAAGAATCCTAAAGAGGGCAAGCTTGGCCCAAATTGGGAGAGACCTTATAAAATCATCTCGGTCCTGGGCAATGGGGCATATTGGTTTGAAAACAGTGAAGGGAAAGAGTTGCCAAGACCCTGGAATACTTGCAATCTAAAGTTTTTCTATCATTAGATTTCTTTTTGTTTTTTTAAGTTTTTTGTTATTAGCCGAAATAATAATAAAATTTTAGCTCGATTTTTAATTTCAAACTTGTGAAAAACGATTGACCAGTCCTTTGGCAATGTTTCTGATTGAAACATGACGAATAACTTAGACTTATTATATGGCAGAGTTGAATTATACTTGCATATAATAGAGTTGAACTAAGTTAGCGATGTTTCTGATTAAAACATGACTGTGGGAGCCAAATAATCTTGGATCAATAGGAGTGGATCAGTCCGGTCCATAACATAACCTCTATTCGGCATTGACCCTATTCAATTGAAGGGCCGAATAAAGTAGCTGGCATTCCTTCCAATGAAACAAGGGCCGAGTAGAAGTACGTGTAAAGGACTAGGGTTGGGCCAGGCCCCAAGGCCCAAAGAGAATACTATAAATACAAGATCTTCAGTTCTAGAAAGGTATGTGAAAACTATTAAGCTTAACTTAGAATACAAGTAATCTTCAGTGCAGAGACTAGCTTGTCCGTCGGAGTGCTAATTTTGGCACCCCCGACCGGAGTGTTTGTTTCTTTTCAGGTGACTAGCAGAGGATCACGAGCGTCCCCCAGGATCAGAAGAGTATTTCCAAACCACATCCCCACAATTGGCGCCATCTATGGGAATACTCAAACACATCCATGGCAGGCGTAACGAAAGACCCTCCGATAGTCACTGATGAAACCACGCAGAGAGACGACCTCAGTCCAACAAACATGCTTGGACCGGAGACTATCCCTGCAAGACACGCTTTGAACTTCGCCTTACCCTCGACTCCAGAGCATGAGGCAATGCAGGCGATCATGGAACAAGCAAAGCAAAAAGAACAGAGGTTGGAGAACATGATTGCAGAAAACGAACATCTCCGTCAAGATTTGGCCTTGGAAATGGCAAAGTCCAAACAAGCTGTACATCAAGATCCAGAACGACTTGTGAGGGCAGGTGGTCGACGATCTCGAGCCCGACAACAAGACACTGATAGCGACTCCGGCTCATTATCCCCAGAGCCCAAGAAGAAGTGACGATCTGAAACTTCTAGTTCTTCTGAAGAGAGTCCCCGTATAAGGCATAAGCGAAGAAGAAACAGTTCGGATGAAGATCAACACGATCCTTTTATACGACGGATTGCAAAGGCAATGCTACCCAAGAAATTCAAAGCACCGTCATTCACCTTGTACGACAGTAAATCAGACCCCATCGATCACATCCGCCATTACAAGCAAGCTATGACACTGCATGCAGATGATGAGGCTTTGATGTGCAGAATATTTCCGAGCAGTTTGGGACCACTAGCTCTCAGGTGGTATTACAAACTTGAGCCAGCTTCGATTAAAAGCTTTCACCAACTTCAAAAATCCTTCAGGGCAAGGTTTATCACTAATGAGGTCCAGCCAAAGCAAGCCGATTCCCTCTGGGCAATGCAGATTCAACCGGGAAAACCCTTCTTGCCTACTCCGCACGGTATTAGGAATGTTTCAATCTGGTAGACGATGCTTGTAATGACTCCATGGCCATCACCGCCTTCAAGATGGGGCTGCATCCTGACAGTGCCCTCCGCAACTCTTTGACTAGACGGCCCCCCAAAATAGTTTGGTCATTGATGAAGAAAGTTGAAGAATACTGTAAAGTGGAAGATGATGCCTTGAGGGTTAAAGCCGGCAATGTGACTAACAAGATAGCTCCTGCTGAAATTGCTCAGCCGTTAAATTCTATAGCACCTCAGAGCCCTGAACCACGACATCGGGCGAAACGAGATAAAAGACGAGATTCTTGCTGATCAAGTGACCAATGCTCCCACCGAGCGAACGAATAACTGTAAATCGACAGCAGGCGCACAAGGCGCGCCGACAAGAAATATACTGAGTTATCAGAGCCAATCAGCACGGTCATGTCCAAAATCCAACATCTTCCGTTCTTCAAGTGGCCGTCAAAAATTGTGGGACCTCCCGACACTCAAAGACAGGATAGGCGGTGCGAGTATCACAAGGATCATGGCCATGAAACTGAAAGTTGTTATGCATTGAAGAATCACCTAGAAGACTTGGTACAGGATAGTCGGCTACAGCAGTACGTCCTAAAAGGCAACTCAACCAAAGCAATAGCCTTGAGACAGGATTCCTCTTCACTCGGCGTGATCCACATGATATACAGCCTGCCAATTTCATCCGCGGTGCATACGATTCAGTCGAATCCCAATCCTCAAAATCAACTCACTCCGGCTAAACGGCCCCATGAAGCTGCAAGCATTTCTTTTGATGATTCAGATCTGGCCAGAGTGACACTTCCTTACATCGATCCCTTGGTAATTGAGTTACGCGTAAACCGATTCACCGTTGATCGCGTACTCATTGATCCGGGGGGGAGCACATCAGAGGTCATGTACTATAAGACATTCACCAAACTCAGCTTCTCAAAATCAGATCTCTCTCTGGCTCCTTATCTATTATTCGGCTTCAACGCCAATCCAGAATACCCATTGGGGAAAATCACACTGCCTGTCACGACCCAAACCCGCCCCTATGGGTTTAGCATCAGAATCGCCAAGAATCCATGATTACCAAGGCCCGCTAACAAAGAATAACGAATACATAGTAATTTGGTGGAAGCCAAAACATTAATAAAAGATATCCAATGAGCTGTGACAGTCTGTATGCAAAAAAAACTTTTCATACATATTCATATTCAGAACCAAATCAGTATATACATACCTATACAATCATCCAGGACAGGGACCTAATCCCTATTAGAACAGTACAATACAGGTACAGTCAGTCTATACAAAAATAAAGACAGAAAGGATGAATCTAAAACACCCTAAAAAGCCCTAGCTTGAAGGACTTAGAACCTCTCAGTGAGGCACATTGGTTGGCTTGACAAAAAGGGAGTTTAACCCAACGCTCCTAGCTCCGGTTCGGTGCCTGGACACCTACATATATATACATATAAACAGTGAGCTAAAGCTCAGTGAATAACATATGCGTAAAGAGGTTAAGAATGAATGTCCTTTCAGTATTTAAAACAGTCAGTTATAATAGTATATCAGTCATTCAGTCATAGCAGTCATATGTAGTATATCCCATAGCAAAACAGTACAGTAGGTCTTAATAGACCGAACAGTTAGTTGATGGCCATCATATCAGTAAACAGTAGTAGTTCCCAACATGGAAACCGACAGAGATCTCTGTGACAGTAGCAGTACAGTACAGTGACAGTAAATTGCTATGGATGCCACGAATACAGTTCGCAATTAAGACAAGCATTCATTCATTAAGAAATATCATTTTAGAAAGCAGTATAGTTGATCATTCAGAAAATATTCATGATTGAATATATCTTTACAACAGTGTTACTCACAGAGTTCTGGGCTACAGATAGGCTAGTGAGCGTCCTCGAATGCCAACCCTACACAGTTATAGGATGAACATACACTAAGTTGCACGTTTGGGAAACAATAACTTAGTCCCTATCTTGACTCGGTGTGGTTCTATAGCATTATCCTCATTAAAATGCCTTAAACTAGGCTTAGGAATGCCTAGGATGGAATGAGAATGCAAAGGTGCACTTTAAAACACTTCTCAAATTTTTGCTGAAACAGGAGTCCCACTCGAGCGTGTCTTTCTCCACTCGAGCGGACATGCAGGAAAAAGAACTACGCTCGAGCGTGACCTTCCCCACTCGAGCGGACTGCAAAAGTACTGGATGCATGAAATTCACGCTCGACGGGCGCTCGACCCCCACTCGAGCGTGAGACACAAGTCCTCGCTCAAGCGTGCATTCCCCCACTCGAGCGGACTGTAAACACATGCAAAGTACTCAATACACACATTTTACGCTCGAGCGTTACTTTTCCCGCTTGAGCGGACTATATGAACTCAGAGTGTACGCTCGAGCGTAGAGTTCCCCGCTCAAGCGTGGATCCAAAATCTAGAATTTCCAGATTTGTCTCCAAGCATGAAATTCAACATTTAAAGCATCAAATTCGATCCTTTTGGGCTAATTTTCTGGAAAACACTTTAAAACTCATAATATGACATGTTTCAAAGATCAATTTGCAAAATCAAAGCCCAAAGGTAGTTCAATTAAACCCATTTTCAAACAGATCTTCAAGAACATGATGTACATGCAACATGCATGAATTAATCAACTTCAAAGCTTCTAATACAAGAACAAATGAGTCAATCCTTCCAAAAACATGATGAATTCATGGACTATAATCAAGATATGGACATGCATGTAGCAATTTCCATGAAAACAACCTCAAAATGCTAGAACATGAACATGCATGCATGATTTAAGCTTCAATTCAACATTTTGAACCAATTCTAGACTTAGATCACTAATGACTCATAGACCATGCAAGATACAACTAGAATTCAAGTTCAAGAAGATGATTCTCCTACCTTAGGTCTTCAATTTCAAGTCTAGAAGCTCAATTAAGCAATCTACTCTTCAATTCTTCTAATTTTCCAAGCAAATCTTGAAGAACTCTATTTTCTCCTGTCTCTCTTTCTCTCTAGTCGGTTTTGACTCCAGGAATGAACAAGAATGATGTATCAAAGGCTCCAAGACAATGTTGTAGGTACTGGCCCACTAATGGCAAAAGGGTAATTAAAACAACTAATGTGATTTAGCTTATTTGATCCAATTTAATCATACCAAATCAAATTTCAACTAAATTTACCATAAAATCACATAAATTCTAATGAACATGGAACACTAATCGATTTCAGATTCGGCCGCCGATAAGGCCTTCAATTTACATTTTAAACTTAAAACATAAACAGATCAATTAACAGTCAAACAGATAGAAATGTGTTTAAACTAATACACTTCAATCAATTAGTCCAAATTTCAGTCAATCAGTCACTTAATCATGTTCAGTCACAATTTAGCGATGTCGTGGTATTATCGATGTGATGGTGAGGGTTGTCACTGCCCACCGGTCGAGCCCCCTCGAGCGATGGATATGAAATTCTTAGTCGTCAAGCCACCATCATCGTATAATCTCATCATGGGGCGATCCTGGTTACATGTTATGTAGGCCATGCCAAGCACCTATCATCAGCTGCTACGCTTCCCTACAGAACGCGGCATTGAGCAAATCAGTGGCTCTCAGAAATCGGCACAAGCATGTTATCTCCTTACTCAAAAGACGTCAAAAGGAGTTATAAGTGAACTCTATTGAGGTAACAAATTGCGAGAGCCTCGACAACGTTGGGCGGCTTCCAAGTGAAAAGGCCACGGAAAGCCTAGACAGGGTTGAAATTGACGGAAGCCTAAAGAAGTTCTTCATGGTCGGCGCCTCCTTGAGTCAAGCCGACAGACAGCAGCTAATCTCTTTCCTGCTAAGCAACCTTGACATTTTTGCATGGACTCTATACGAGATGCCGGGTATAGATCCATCCGTTTCACAACACCATTTGAATGTTGACTGTAAATGCAAGCCGATTATTCAGAAAAGCCGGCGGTCAGCCGCAGAGCACACTGTCGCCGTTATTGAGGAGGTTGACAAGCTGCTTGAAGCCGGGGCAATCAGGGAAGTGACCTACCCGACATGGCTCTCTAATACAGTGGTTGTGAAGAAGAAAAATGGGACTTGGCGAGTGTGCATCGATTTCACGGATCTAAACAAAGCGTGCCCCAAGGATTGTTTTCCCTTACCCAGAATTGACCAACTTGTAGATGTGACGGCACGCCATCAGCGTATGAGCTTCCTCGATGCTTACAGAGGCTACCATCAGATCACCATGCATCTTGAGGACCAAGAAAAGACTGCATTCCACACCCTAAGAGAAACCTACTGCTATAAGGTTATGCCTTTTGGGCTGAAGAATGCAGGACAACTTACCAAAGACTGGTCACGGCTATGTTCAAGGAGCAACTTGGCCACACTATGGAAGTGTACATTGATGACATGGTGGTGAAGTCCAGAGAAGAGAAAACCCATCTAGCCGATCTAGAAGGGACGTTCGGCATCTTACGCAAATACAAAATGAAGCTGAATGCTTCCAAATGTGCATTTGGGATCGGCTCTGGCAAGTTCTTGGGTTATATTGTCAACCACCGGGAATCGAGGCTAACCCGAGGCAAATCACAGTAATCTTGGAACTCAGCTCCCCTCGTTCAATAAAAGAGGTTCAAAAGTTGATGGGGATGGCCGCCGTACTCAACAGGTTCATCAGTCGATCTACAGATCTCTGCCGATAATTCTTCCACACTCTACAGCAGGGCAAGGCTTTTGAATGGTCCGCCGAATGCGAAGCCGCTTTCAATGGCCTCAAGACTTACCTCCGCTCAGTACCACTCTTAACAACACTTACTGCTAGTGACCCGCTCATTCTGTATCTAGCAGCTTTCGACAGGGCCGTCAACGCCGTACTGATAAAGGAAAAGCTTGAGGAGCAGCGGCCAGTGTATTGTGTGAGCAAGGCAATGGTTGACATCGAAACACGCTACCTTCCACTGGAAAAACTCATCCTAGCCTTAGTCATGGCAGTAAGAAAACTGATGCATTACTTCCAAGGACATAGCATTGAGGTGCTAACAGATTATCCCCTCCGATCAGTACTATGAAGTGCAGAAGCATCAGGACATGTTTCAAAGTGGGCTCTTGAACTCGGCCAGTACGACATTCAGTTTCTACCTAGAACCTCAATCAAGGGACAAGTGCTAGCCGACTTTGTTTCCGAATTCACGGGGGGTCTTGCCGATTTCAAGTCCGATGAAATTCGACAGGAGCCAAACTGGAGAATTTATGCTGGGGACATCTGGCAGTTGCACTGTGATGGATCATCCAATCAGCGGGGTAGCAGAGCCGGAGTTATGATCATAGCCCCCGACGGCGCAATAATTGAGCAGGCCGTCAAGCTCGGCTTCGAAGCGTCAAATAACAAAGCCGAATACGAAGCCCTTCTAGCCGGTTTGCGGAATGCATATCTTTTGGGTGCTCGGTGCTTGCTTGTATTTTGTGATTCAAAACTGGTGATCAACCAGCTAAAAGGGTAGTACGTAGCAAGAAGCGATCGTATGGCGGCTTACATGAAAACGGCCAACTCCTTACTGGCAAAATTTAACCATCATGAATTGAACCAGATAACACGTGATCAGAACACACATACAGATGCCCTTGCCTGCCTAGCCTCCACCATTAACTCAGAGATTAAACAGACCATCGAAGTAGGTTTCATCCCGGAGCCGAGCATTAGCCCTTCAGAGGAAGTCCAGGTTAATGTTATAGAATCTGGACCAAGTTGAATGGATCCCATTGCTGCATTCTTGTCTTCCGAACAACTCCCAGAGGACAAGAAAGAAGCGCACAACCTGCGAAACAAAGCCCTGCGATACTACTTGGATCCGCAAGGAAGGCTTTATAAAAAATCCCTCTCTGGTCCATATTTGGAATGCGTGCACCCTGACAAAGTCGAAGAGCTTCTGACTAAAATACATGAAGGCTGCTGTGGTGCCCATTCTGGCGAGCGATCTTTGGCCCACTGAGCTATAACACAGGGGTATTACTGGCCGACAATGAGAGCTGACGCCGAATGCTATGTGAAGAAATGTGAACAATGTCAGAAGTTCTTCCCGCTAACCTACTTGCCTGCTGAAGAGTTGAGCTCCATTACCAGTCCCTGGCCATTCGCCCAGTGGGGGCTTGATATTGTAGGACCACTGCCGAGGGCCCCAGGGAACAAGCGGCACTTGATCGTTGCGACAAACTACTTTACAAAATGGGTTGAAGCAGAGGCATTAACGCACATTCGACATGCTGATGTTAAGCGCTTTGTATGGAGAAATATCATAACACGATTCGGCATTCCAAGAGCTCTTATCTCAGACAACGGCACCTAGTTTGATTGTGGCGTCTACTGAGAGCTGTGCAGCAAATATGGTATTCGGCCTTACTTTTCTACGCCGGCTTACCCATCAAGCAATGGTCAAGCCGAAGCCTCTAATAAATCCATATTGGACGGCATCAAGAAGAGGCTGGAGAAAGCTAAAGGCAAATGGGTCGAAGAATTGCCGAGTGTATTGTGGGCTCATCGAACTACACCGAGGCGATCTACTAGAGAACGCCATTTGCTCTATGCTTTGGAACCCAGGCGATCATACCCCTAGAGATTGGCCACCCAACCCTAAAATCTCAAGTTTTTGATATGGACCGAAATGACATGATGCTAGCATTAGATTTGATTCTGATCGAAGAACGAAAAGATCGTGCTCTCACGTCGATGGCGTGGTACCAGCAGCAGCTTACCAAGTCATATAATCAATATGTTCAGCTACGCCGGTACACACCAGGAGAGTTGGTCCTAAAGAAGGTACTTCCAGCTGCCAAGAAACCGGCCGATGGAAAATTGGGTCCTAACTGGGACGGCCCCTATCAGATTGATTCAATCGCAGGAGTAGGGGCATATCAGCTCAAAGACATGTCAGGGAGGAGTCTGCCACGACCTTGGAATTCGATACATTTACACAAATTTTATCATTAACCCAACTTGTGGGGCATGATACTTATTCTGAATGGTTCGCCATGTACATCTCATTTTTTGTAATGCAAAAATCCCTATTTATTCTCAACATCCAATTCAAAGGTGTTCCGAAAAAGCCTCCGGATTTGGAATGCCCTTCGTGGATACCACGATTAGCCAATTAAAGACTCCGAATTCAGAGCCCCATCGGCGTATGACGTCTTTGGGCCGAAAAAGCCCCGGATTCGGAGCGCCCTTTGTGGATATCATGATTGGCCAATTAAAGACTTCGGATTCGGAGCCCCATCGGCACATAACGTCTTTGGGCCGAAAAATTCTCTGGATTCGGAACACCCTTCGTAGATATCACGATTGGCCAATTAAAGACTCCGGATTCGGAGCCCCATCGGCGCATGACGTCTTTGGGCCGAAAAAGTCTCCAGATTCGGAGCGCCCTTCGTGGATATCATGATTGGCCAACTAAAGACTCTGGAGTCGGAGCCCCATCGGCGCATGACGTCTTTGGGCCGAAAAAGCCTCCAGATTCGGAGCGCCCTTCGTGAATATCACGATTGGCCAATTAAAGACTCCAGATTTGGAGCCCCATCGGCGCATGGCATCTTTGGGCTGAAAAAACCTCCAGATTCGGAGCGCCCTTCGTGGATATCACGATTGGCCAACTAAAGACTCCAGATTCGGAGCCCCATTGGCCTATGACGTCTTTGGGCCAAAAAAGCCTCCAAATTCGGAGTGCCATCGGTGCGTGACGACTTATGTTGGTCAATGTTTATACAATTATCTCAATGTTTATATAATGTTTATACACTTGTTCAAACATTCATACAATGAAACAGAGAAAACATGCAAAAACGTGTGTGCCGAATAAAAATTACAACGAAACAAACAGTTGAAATAGACAATGTACTATTATCCAAATTAAAGACTCCGTAAACAAAGGCCGAAAAATGCAAATATTCAAATAAGATTGTTCAAGCCGCATAAACGTAATCTGAAACGTGCGCACATTCAGAATAAAATGTGTACTAATAGAAATAACAAGTACGCTACAAATTGAGAACTAAGCATTTTATTAAAATGAACCAATAAATACATAATTTCACTTTCAATCTACGTAATCATTACAAGGTTTTATTCGGTTCGGCGGCTTCTTCATCATCACTCTTCTCAATTTCAAAAGCGGAGAAGAGGAAATCATTCTATTGGTACAACGAAAACGCCGAATCCGACCCTGCTGCCTAGAGACTCTCAGCTTGCTGAAGTGCCTTGATCTAACCGTGCCTAAATCTACGATTTTCACATCGGCAAACTTCTTCGGTGAGTTTCTCCTTGGTCTTTTGAATTCCAACCTTTCGGCCATCATGAAAGCCTTTTTCATAGGCCGCAGCCCTCGCAGTCTTGATCACGAACATGCTGGCCGTGTTTCGATCAGCGATCGCATCACTAATCAGCCTTTGAGTAACCCTCTCTTCCACAACTGGGTTTGGGTGGCTGGCCGATTGAGGCTTGGTGGACTTGATTTTCCTGAGCTCACGCTCGACCTTCTCAGTGCGAGCTTCTAACTTCCGAATGCATTCATCTCTCTGTTCTATATCGCAACAAGCGGCTCGGAGACACATGAGAATCTCATAAGCAATGTACAGTCCCTTCACTGCCCCGTGAACGTCTTCACGAAACACTTCGAAGTCCTGCCGACCTACCATTGATTGCTGAACTTCAGGTGGAAAGATCTTTCGAGCGAACTCAACTGCCACATTTGAATCTCAAACGATCGAATCCGCCTCTGTCATTGGTCTGTTACCCATGAAGACTGCAAAACTTAACGGGCGAGGAGTCACGTCGGATTCCCTTCCAGGATGAGGTTGAAGAGACTTACGCTGTGGCTACTTGTCCCTCATGGGCGACCTACCAGCCCAGCACCGATCATGTTTCCTCCCACCCCAGCTAGCGTCTTCGCTTCACCTTTGCTGTTAAAGAAAAGTCTATTCGACATTCGCACTTTTTTGATTTTCCACTAAGAACTGGACTAAGTTGCTGTCAAAACATATAAATAAGACCTTCGTTCACGAAGTACACACCCATTTACTCCCTATGAAGACAGCACCTCCGAGGCAATCTCATTAATATCGAAACCTCAACAGCCCGGCGCCGATCGAGTCACGTGCCCCAATCGCCCTCTCTGTTATTCGACATTCTACGTTCATGAACCAACTGGGGCAAGGGCAGATTCATCAATCTATTCTGCTCGAGTGCCTCAGCCGTCCCATGAATCAATTCATCAGTACTTCATGAGTGCATGTTATTCGGCGTCTAATGGTCATGAACCAGCTGGAGTAAGGGCAGATTCATCAATCTATTCAGCTCGAGTGCCCCAGCCGCTCCATGAATCAATTCATCAGTACTTCATGAGTGCGTGTTATTCGGCGTCTAATGTTCATAAACCAACTGGGACAAGGGCAGATTCATCAATCTATTCGGCTTGTGTACCCCAGCCGCCCCATGAACCGATTTACTAGTACACTACCCCTGAACTAATCTTATTCGGCACCAAGAGCATACAACGGCGCCGAATGGATTTACTTATTTGGATTTACACCGTTATCTAATCGGCAACTATGCAATGGAATATTTAATTTACTCATCTTATGATCCTACTTCCTATCGAATCGACAATTAGCAAGCACAACATACGGTGATCATTTTATCCAAAGTGAAATGAATTACGAAATAAAAAGGAAATTTTCATTAATAAATTAAGCGCAGATAATAACTAATTTATACATGAAAATTACCTTGAACTAAAAGAAATTGGCTAAACAAAAACATACATTGAAATTGAGAAAAACCTAACAAAGCTAGAATGCCTCCCAAATCAAGTCTCAAGGTCAGACTCAAGCGGCTCAACATCCACTTGCTCGTATGGAATTGGCGTGGCCAATGTAACTCCAGCGGCAGCAAGGGCTTTAAGCCAGCCATGTTTGAATCCCTGATTCTCGAATTTGGGGACTTCTTTTACATAGTCATTAAGGGCGACGCTCTTCCTAGCCTCGAACGTCGCCGAAGCCTCAGAGTCGGCTTTTTCCTTAGCCTGCTTCAACTCTCCCAACTCGGCCTCCAGCTTGGCAAGCGCCTCCTTGGCTAACTTGAGCGATTCCTCGCTTACGTTTGCCCTCTCCTCGGCGTCAGATCTGAGTTGATCAGTAGTCCTGGCCCTTTCCTTCTCAGCCTCGGCCCGCGCACTTTCCATCGCAGCTCTCATTGCCTCAAACTCTGCCCTGCTCCTTTGACCCTCGACTTTAGATTGCAAACGGCCAATCCTTTCAATAGCGTCATGCTGGCGGCGGCCCAATTCGGCGATCCTTCTAACCGTCTGCAAAACAAAGGATCGTCATTTGCCAAGAAACATCGAATGCAAACCAAACCAAAGAGTTAGTCACGTACCAGAAGAGCCGACTGCGCAGCTAATGCTATTGTCACCAAATCCGGTTCGGTAAGAAAGGTCGCCTTGTCAGCTAGCAAGGAGACCGAGGCAGCCAAGCTCAGTGCCACAACTGGATCCTTCGAAGCCGACGCTTCAGAGGAGATCGACATGTTTTTCATCTTTGGCTCAATAACGAAAGGAGCAACCACAGCCGACTACTCTAAGCGTGGCCGTTTTTCAATAGGGCCCTCCTCGGAGCCGTCCTCGCCCTCAGCGCTTCGTTTTTTCGCCCCGATCCTCTGAAATTAGCCGCCCTTCTGTAATCGAGCGCTCGACCTCCTTTTTCGTCTCGGCCACGACAATGTGAGCCGTTTCTTTTACAACAGTAAGGGCAACAGATTCAGTCGAGACAAGTCTGAAACGGATGGCTACGGCCTTTTGTTAGGCGACCATGCATTCGACGTTTCTTTTTCGTGCCATCTGCATAAGATTTTCCCCAGCCATAGCCTTAGAAAAATCGCCGGGAAGGTCTCCTAAGTTTGTAAAAATATCTTCGAAGGCGTCCCTTCGGCCTGATGTAGACGGAGGGTCAGAAGAGTTCAATCCAGCTTCCTTGAAGGCCGAATTAATAGCTTCGTCAACTTTCGCAGCCAACCAGTCCGGGTCCTCGGCGATTGGTTCGGTCATTTGTTCTTCCACGTGTTCAGAATCAGATGATTCTAAGCCGATCTGTCTCAAGTTTTTGAAGCTGGGGAAGATGAGGGCTGTAAGATGGTTGTCACCTCGCACGATCAGAATATTTTCTGCCACCGAGAACGTCATGTAAGTTGGCTCGTACCGCAAAAGAATGTGGGCTGCCCTCCCTTGTTTTTGAAAGTCTGGACAGCCGACGAACTGTAACACGGTTTAAATTTCTGCGAGCACAACGTTGTCGTCTGAAACCAACACTCTCTTCAAGTCGCTGCCTGCATAAACAAAACGATTAGATAAGCTTAGTGCCGAATACATACATATGTAAATAACAGAAACAAAGTGATCTGATTGGCCACCTGGTTTGCCGTTTCGCCTTGGCACAGGGTCTAGGCGATCTTCACCTTCGCCGAATTCCCAATTACCGCGGACAACGACTATCACGTCATCAACATGCTTGCCAGAGCTGGCAAGCATGGTCACTAAGTGATGATCAGTATCCTTGGCTGTAAGAAAGTAGCGTCCTAGCCGGCTGGTAGATTTGGCTAGGACATAACAGTGCCGAATGGCGGGAATACCTAAATTAATTCTACGACGCCGATTTATCTCTACAATCCCTATTATGATGCGAAAGAAGTTCACATTGGGCTGGGAAGAGATGAGACCCCAATATCAAAGGACGGCCCTCAAAAGTGGGTGAAGAGGAAAACGGACGCCGCCCTCAGCAATTCATAGGAGAAAAGACGATTGTGCTCTCATCTTCCCTCACCATATCAGCGGTGTTGTCCGCCAAAAGTGACAGATAGACGTCGTCGAGGATGGAGAAATAGCGTCGAAAGCCAAAGATTCGATCTGCAGAAAGGAGCTCCTTCAGATGTTTTGCCATTTTGGCCAACCCAAGGATTATGGAAAACTAAAAGCAGATAAAGAAGGGGGATCAAAAATGAAGGAGAAAAAAACTTACAGGAGACGAAGGAAAGAGCGAGAAACAAGGGGTTGCAGAAGCCGCGAAATGTAGGAGTTGCACTAGAAGGCGAGCCAGATATCTTTGAGTATTCAGAACATACATTCGAAGAGACAAATTCAAATCGCATTAAATGGAGGCAGTGTACGAAGGGGCGGGCAAGCATTATAATGACCAAAAAGCATGTACGCATTCTGACACGCATCGGGAAGAGGAGTAACCGCTGAATTTTTAACCTCCAGACTAGAAGCCAAACACGCCGACTAACTGATGCTAGTGGGGTGTTTGGGGGACAATTGTGGGAGCCAAATAATCTTGGATCAACATGAGTGGATCAGTCCAGTCCATAACATAACCTCTATTCGGCATTGACCCTATTCAATTGAAGGGCCGAATAAAGTAGCCAGCATTTCTTCCAGTGAAACAAGGGCCGAGTAGAAGTATGTGTAAAGGACTAGGGTTGGGCCAGGCTCCAAGGCCCAAAAAGAATACTATAAATACAAGATCTTCAGTTCTAGAAAGGTATATGAAAACTATTAAGCTTAACTTACAATACAAGTAATCTTCAGTGCAGAGACTAACTTGCCCGTCGGAGTGCTAATTCCAACACCCCCGACCGGAGTGTTTGTTCCTTTTTAGGTGACTAGCAGAGGATCACAAGCATCCCCCAGGATCAGAAGAGTATTTCCAAACCACATCCCCACAATGACGAATAACTTAGACTTATTATATAGCAGAATTGAATTATACTTGCATATAATAGAGTTGAACTAAGTTAACGATGTTTCTGATTAAAACATGACGAATAACTTAGACTTATTATATGGCAGAGTTGAATTATACTTGCATATAATAGAGTTGAACTAAGTTGGCAATATTTCTGATTGAAACATAACGAATAACTTAGACTCATTATATGGTAGAGAAGAAATTATACTTGCATACGATGGAGTTGAACTAAGTTGGATTAACCTTGATTTTCATATCGGCAGAGTCAAACATAGATTGAAATTAAGAGCACTTGAGTAAGATTAACAGAGGAATCAAGGTTGAGAACCTCAGCTAGTCTCTGTTTGAGTATAACTTCGGCAACAAGGTCATAGCCACATGCTTAATGAGAACCTAAATGAAACTTAAGTTCACAATAGGGGGTAAAGAACTAGAGAATGATGCTTGGGAGTTAGAATTTATAAACTAAAAGTTGGCTTAACACTTGTTGAAATTTTCAGAAAAATTTACTAGTTGAAGTTAAGCAGAGGTTATATTGCAAGAAGTATTTGCGTAGTTGCCGAAATTACCAGGTTGCCAAAACTTGAAGTATGGAAGACTGAAGTCTTAATAGAAGACAATGAGAAGGTGGCAAGTTTTAAATAAACACTTGTGAAAATATTTTTTACAAAATATTTTCAAGAGTTAAGACAAGGCCGAGATAAACAGTCAGCAGGTATATCCGAGGTATTTTACCTCGAAGAGATTGCACAGTTAAGAGGAACTCTGAAGACATACAAATTATTTTAAGTATGGAATCATACAAGATAGTAAAGAAGACAAACATACAAACACTTGAAAAAAGAAGTTGTACTTGCATTCAAAGAAGAAAAAGGGCACTTCAGCCTACAAAGGGATTACTTGTTCAGATTACAAAAGTGGCACGTTGGCCAAATATGAAAACTAAAAAATATTGTTCAGAAAAGTACTAAGTACAAAGAAAAGCTTGTAATCAAACTACTCGGCATCGGTAGCAGGCTATGTCTCGGCTCCAGAAGACAACTAGGGAATCTTCTCAGAAGCCTTCTCAGCCTCGAGCTCGGTATCGATCTCTTGTAGAGTTTGATCGATGCTCTTCTTGGTGATTGGCGCCTCGGATGTTGTCTTCTAGGGGGAGGCACCTTTTGAAACCTCGTCCTCCTCATCCTGAGTCAAGTCCGAGACTTGCTCATTCAGAGTTGAGGACTTGGCCCCAACAGGAACTTCAGCATCAACCACCTCAGCCTCTTCATCTTCGGCTTCTGCTTCTCCTTCTTCTTCTTCCTCCCCAGCCTTAGCCTCGAATTGGCTTGAAGCAGGAAGGAACGGCAGCACAAGTCGGCCTATATCTCTGAGAGGAGAGTCCTTGGGGACAGCCAACTCCTTCAGAGCAGCCATCCAACCAAGGGTGTAACCCTTGTTGCATGCCTCTCTGACTTGTTTTTTGTAGTCCTCGCAGACATCGACTGTCCCATCAACATAGGCCTTCTCGTCTGCCGCTTTGATCTCGGCGACTTTTGTGGCCAAGGCATTTCAGAGTTCGGCTTGGGCTTCAATCGTTTTTGCCTCAACCTCTTTCTTCTCGACCTTGAAAACCTCAACGACAACCTCTGCAGCCCCCGCAGCCCCCGCCCTTTCCTCGGCCTCGTTTGGGGCTTATTTGGCTGCCTTGGCCTAATCCATCAATGATTTTATCTTGGCATCGACTTTATTTATAGACTTGAGCAAACCAGCAGCCTCCTTGGTCTTTTGGACCAGCTCTTTCTTCATTTCCTCTGCTTGCATCGCAAAGGAGTGGGCATGCTGGATCACCTAGAAGAAGTGCAGAGAACAAAGTTAGTATTTTCATTAAGTGTGAAAATAGAGAATATAAAGAAACAAATGTTAAGGATTTACCAGTACAGAGTGCTGCAACATTAGAGCGAAATACTCGTATTCGCTGACTGAGGCATTGTGGTTGAGGTCGTTGGGAAGACGTAAGACAGTAGAGAGGGCAACGTCGACCTCGATGTTAGTAACGCTGTCACCGGCTCTAACTGGCTTGTCCTCAATTATCATGGAGGGGGCCCAGGGGTCATCGAATTTAAGGGAACCCGAGGTGGCTGCTGAGTCTGACCTCGGCTTCTTTAACTTAGTGAATTCGGAGGGGTTAGCTTCGGCGGGCCTCTTTTCGGCGGCGGAGGCACTCTTTTCTACCTCGACCATTTTTGAAATCGACAAGGTGTCCTCAGAATCAATCTGAGTCACCGTTGCCTTTGCTTAGGCTTTCTTCAGCCTCTTTGGCTTTGGATTTGGTTGAACTGTGATGGGGAAAATCGGACTGTCACGACGTTTGGGATGTCGGCCAAAAGGTCTGGAAGTGCAGTCGGTGGGTTGGCTAGATCGTAAGCCGACGCCTCAGAACTTCGACGTTTTCAGCTACGACTTCTGCCTACGGGGGTAAGCAGTGGAGCTCGCCGCTGACGCCGAGAGTGGAATCGGTTAATGGGCGGTTGATGGTCATTCATGGGTTAGATATTGAGGCTTGGTCAGGCCTTGGTGATAAGGTAGTTGGGGGAGTTGTTGCTGACAGTGGAGACTTGCTCTTCTTGGGGACGTTGGGAATGATGGATTTGTAAGTTAGGATGTAGTTCAAAAGCAGAGGAGCCTTGTGCTGATTAACAGGCAAGTCCAGCAGCCTCTTAAAGTCTTTGTTGGGGACGAATGTCTTGCGAAAGTTTTTGAGGGGCTAAGGAAGGACTGCAAGTAAGAAACAGATATTAGAACATACAAAAATATTAAGATATAAAGACTTGAAAGCAAGTAAAGTGACACTTGGCTCTTACCATTTCCTTCTCTGAACACTGTTCAGCTTAAAAGGTAGAGGTGAAGGTCATCATCTGGTGGGAACTCTCAATTGCCCGAGACGATGAAATAATCGTCTCCAGCACCCTTGTTGGAGTCTGGGAGGTCAGCGATGAGTTTGTATTCTGTGGATCTTGACTTAAGGTAATGGATGTGAACCTTTTTTGACTTCAGGCCACACATTGTATAACAGTATTGGATATCAGCTAGGGTTATCCTAGCGTTTTCTTGGTTAGCTAAGGCAATGATACCGTTGATGACTCTGTAAGAGTTAATGGCTAATTGCATCAGGTTAAGCTCATAGTAGTGAAGGACTTGGCGGAAGAGGATGTCAAGGGGGTACCTAAGCCCGCACTCAATGAAGGCTATTATTGGGAAAGGCATGGAGTCGTCTTTAGGTATGATGGAGTCCTCCTCCCCAGCCAACCTAAGATGAACATCGGCAGGGATGGAAAACTCTTGCCTAAAGTGCTCTAGCTTAACAGGGGTGTCTACCCTCCACCTAAACATACCCATAATGTTGGCTAAGGGGGACAAGGTGTTGGATTGCAGAATGAAGTGTTTTGTCTAGGTTTGAGTGGACCTCGACTTAACTCAAAACAGAAACTGGGGCAAGGGTTTTCAAGATCTAGGGAAATTTGTTTCAGTTTTCCAAAACAATTGAGATTTCTCTACCAAAACCCAAACTTAATCTATGTGGAAATGGAGGATTAAAGGCAAGAATCTAGAAAAGACAATAAGAAAACAGGGCAAATAACAATGATTCAGACTCAAGAAGGCAAACAAGAATTCAATGAACATTGAATAAAATATAGATGTGCACAAGTCGAAGACAGTGGCAAGATAGCAAGTATATGAACAAAATGTCTACCAAGAAAAAGATTGAGCAACTAGAAATCATAGAACAGACATGTTAGATACATGAATGATGAAATTTGAAACACGAGCAATCATTCAAATAGATGGAATCATAGTAGCAGTGTATAAGCATAACAAATTTCGAAGTAAGTCAAAAACTGAAAAAATAGGGGAACAGTGCCTTATCGAAGAAAATGAGGCCAGTATGAAGTACGTCGGAGTCAGACGGTGGCAGTGAGCAGAGAAGAGTAGCAAATGCTTCACCGGAAGAGGTGAACGGAGTGGTTGCAGAAAGCTCAAAAAAGGCAACAATGGAGGATTTGGGAGATAGGTGTTAGAGAGAGAAAGCTTAGGAAAAGACAAAGATGCAGAAGTGAAAAAGCGCAGAGAGAGAAGTGTTTTGGATCAAAACACAAAAAAGCGGTAAAATCGCAATTAGTGTGCCTAGGACGATGTGTCTGTCAGGTGACGCGCGCAGAAGCGACGCGACCTGATGACACGTGTCAGGTACGGTTCAATAGGGAAAGGAAACGTGGTGAAAACGGTTGAGTTACTGTGCGTGACAGCTCACACACGTATAGAAACTCTTGGAGTTCTTGATTTAATGAAGCAAAGACCTCGGCTAGGGGAACGATCTCGATTAAGAAACTTGGAAAACTTGGCTCTTGATTCTAAAGCATTGACAGAACACACTAAAGTCTTGGTCATATGGAGCCGATGTGTGATAACCTCGGTAATGAAGAATAGAGTCACTACAAAAAAAAATGTTTTTAGGCTAAAATTTTTTTTTGCCAAAAATCTGCTTTTAGTTAGTCGCCTTTGTGTTTTTGACTTTTACCGACTAAATTTTTTAGTCGCCATAGTTGTCGCGTGTGTGTGGGGTATGAGTGGTATGGGATAAACCTTTTTAGTCGCCAAAAATGGGTTTTACCGACTAATAAATTAGTCGCCAATAGTGTTTTTCACTTTGGAAAATAATACATTTACCGACTAAACTTTAGTCGCCAATACTCACTCAAACGCGACTAAGCGCGAGTATCGCCAAAAAAAAAGCTTTTGCGATAATATATTTTAAAGGCGGGTGTTATGTTAAAAAAAAACTCACTTTTTTGCTTCTCCCGAAGTTCAAACCAACCACACACCTCCCCACACGCTTTGCACACGCCCACTATGCCACAACAAGTTCACATGAATATATATGCAATATATATTATTTATATAGTATATTAACCGGTATTAATACAAAATAATATATACAAATATAATTATTTTAATTCAATATAATTATTTAAAAAATAAATTATTTACTAAAATTTTTTTTTTGGCACTTTTGCGAATAAAAAATCATTTAGTCAAAAAAAAAACCTATTAGCTACTAATATTTGTTTAGTAGCCAAAAGCAACCACTTTTGCGACTAAAATCATATTTAGTCGCTAAACCCACCTATTAGCTACTAATATTTTTTAGTAGCCAAAAACAACTACTTTGGCGACTCAAAAAATCGATTTAGTAAAAAACCCCACCTATTA